>JANRMT010062807.1:52580635-52712333 GCA_026402145.1 Polypterus bichir lapradei
ATTCTTAATTCTCTGGCTCCGCTAAAAACCAGATCTGTTTCTTTTTCCTTTTCTGCCCCCTGGTTTACGCCTGAACTTCGGCTTCTGAAAGCTAAAGGCAGGCAACTTGAAAGGTTGTTTAAAAAAACCAGACTCTCTGTCCACAAAGAGATGTATAAAAATCACCTACTTTATTACAAGGATTGTATAGCTCAAACCAAATCTAATTATTACACTCAGTTAATTACTTGTAATACAGGTAACACCAAGTCTTTGTTTTCTTTACTTAATAATGTTACACAACCTCCAGACTCTTTACCATCTCACCTTTACTCAACTGCCTTCTGTAATTCTCTTATGTCTTTTTTCAATGAGAAAATCCAAAAGATACATCAGCACCTTGGTCCAGATCCTTCCTGTATTTCTTCTGAACTACACTCACCTATTCACTCTTTCTCTTCTTTCCAGCTTCCCACTTCCTCTGAAATTTCAGATCTCATCTGCAAATCCAAGTCATCTACTTGTCAGCTGGACCCCCTGCCTACAGTTTTGGTTAAAGCCTGCCTCCCCTCTCTAGTCCCTCTTATTTCTGCCATCATTCACTCTTCTCTTACTACTGGTATCATTCCCTCATCTTTCAAAACTGCTGCTATAACCCCAATACTAAAAAAAACCTGGTTGTGATCCTACTAATTTCAATAATTTTCGCCCCATTTCTAACTTGCCCTTTATCTCCAAAATTCTTGAAAAAATAGTAGCTATCCAACTTCACACCCACTTGTCTCACAATAATCTATATGAGAAGTTCCAGTCTGGTTTTCGCCCCCTTCATAGTACAGAAACGGCACTTGTTAAAATTACTAATGACCTCCTTATGGCTGCTGATTCTGGTCTAATCACTATTCTCATCCTTCTCGATCTGAGTGCGGCCTTTGATACTATTTGTCATACCACTCTCCTTAATAGATTATCTTTGATTGGCATTACTCACACTCCACTTGATTGGTTTAGATCTTACCTCTCAGGCCGCACTCAGTTCATACAGCTTAAAACCTTCACATCCCAACCCACTGCTGTTACTTCTGGTGTGCCCCAAGGCTCTGTCCTGGGGCCTCTTCTTTTTATTATTTACCTTCTTCCCCTTGGCAATATTTTTCGCAAATATAACATTAATTTTCACTGTTATGCTGATGACACCCAGCTCTACCTGGCTGGTAAACCCACCTCCTCTTTTCCACCACCCTCACTTATTGACTGCATTTCTGAAATTAAATCCTGGTTCTCTTCAAATTTTCTTAAATTAAACAGTGACAAAACTGAGGTTCTCCTCATTGGTTCAAAATCATCATTATCCAAAACCAATAATCTTTCTTTTATTATTGATAACTCTGTTGTTTCCCCATCATCTCAGGTCAAGAGTCTGGGTGTCATCCTTGACAGTACTCTATCCTTCCAATGTCAGATTAATAACATCACCCGGTCTGCTTACTTCCACTTACGTAATATTAATCGCATTCGCCCCTCCCTCACTCCTCATACCACTGCCATTCTTGTTCATAGTCTTGTCACTTCTCGGCTGGACTACTGCAATTCACTCCTCTTTGGTCTCCCTAATAAATCTCTTCATAAGCTTCAGTTAGTCCAGAATTCTGCAGCACGTATCATCACTGGAATCCCATCTTTTCACCATATTACTCCGGTCTTGCAGCAGCTTCATTGGCTCCCGATCAAGTTTCGTATTGATTTTAAGATTCTGCTACTAACATTTAAGGCCATCCATAACCTCACACCTCCATATCTGTCTGACCTTCTACATGTTGCCATTCCATCCCGTAGCCTTAGATCCTCTTCCTCCACCCATCTGACCGTTCATCCCGCCCGTCTAACCACCATGGGGAGCAGAGCTTTCAGCCGTTCTGCTCCCAAGCACTGGAACTCATTACCTGCGGATCTCCGAAATATCAAATCATATTCATCTTTCAAATGCAAACTTAAAACACATTTGTTTAAAATGGCTTTTTCTTCTTCCTCCTGATTATAGTGGTTTTGTTTGGTTTTAATTTTTAGATTTTCTGATGTTTTAAGTTGTTTATAATTGTGTCTTTTATTTATTTATTTATTGTTTGTTCGGTGTCCTTGAGTTCTCTGAAAGGCGCCTTGTATAAATAAAATGTATTATTATTATTATTATTATTGCCCGAAGTGTGGATAAGCATGCATATGTGAATTACAAATGGTATTACAGAATCAACACATAGGTGGTCATGGATTCCAGCTGTACTGTAGTAGCCAGCCCTTTTACCCTGAAAATAAGAGGGGATGGATGGATGGGTGATTGACAACAGAATGCATTCTATGAACTCCATTCATGTTACACTTTACAAGCCCAGGAGAATCAAGAAGGCAGGCAGAGACTCCCAGGCCACTGGATAAACACTGTAGGGCCTCACAGAAGATAAGGGGCATCACAGAGATGGACAAACACAGTGTGCAACTCTAAGTCCAGGAATGATTAAGAAGGCTAATTGGATGGTATGTTATATAGCACGATGTGTAGAGTAAAAGTCAAAAGATGTTATTATTAACATTCTGAACTAGTGAACTAGTGAGGCCTCATCTGGAGTACTTTGTGCAGTTTTCTTCAACCATATAATGGAAAAGACATAGCAGCTCTCAGGAAAGTCCAGAAGAGAGCGACTTGCCTGATTAAAGAACAGCAAGGCATGAGGGAAAACTGATGAGACTCAACTTTTTAGTTTAACAAAAGGAGCTTAAAAGATAACATGATTTTACTGTATAAAATTATGAAAGAGAAGACAGTGGATCCGCAATTATTTTAAAATAAACAAGAACATGGTGATGGAGACAGAAACTTGTTTAGGGTAGATTTCTCACAATCTTGGGGTTTTTCTTCACACTGAGAACCTCAGACACATGAAATAAGTTAAGTAGTGTTGTAGATAGTAACACTCTGGGTAATTTAAAAGTTCACCTTTAGAAATTAGGTAAACATAATTTATGAGCTTGTTGGGCTGAATAGCTTGTTCTCATCAAAACTGTCCTAATATGCTAATAATCTAAAAATTCGGCTGTAGTAGGTACTCATTGCTGTAATAAACCCAGACTTATTGAGAGATGTAATGAGGAGGTGTAAAGCCAGATAACGAGTCGTCCACATTATAAAAAAGATCAAAATAAAAATATGCATTCTAAAAGTTTTAGCTTGTTCACAACTCTTTTAGAAGCTTGCTAATTTGAAAATATCTAAGGTTACATCCAGCTCATCCCATTTCCACTTTTACCTTCTGGATAGCGCAATTGGAGTCTCACCTCTCGCTCTAACAGTTTCAGGAACACCAGGGGCCTCATGTATAAACGGTGCGTATGCACAGAAATGTTGCGTAAGAACGTTTCCACGTTCAAATCGCGATGTATAAAACCTAAACTTGGCATAAAGCCACGCACATTTCCACGGTACCTCATACCCTGTCGTACGCAAGTTCTGCGCTTGGTTTTGCAGACTGGTGGCACCCAGCATCAAAGCAGTGCTACTGTTCCTGTGTGGTTTATCTTTCTTCCTTAGATCCACATTCCTGGCGCAGCTTTATAAATACACTGAAACTAACTGCACATTGTTTATTAGTGTAATGCATCTGATTGTAATTAACCTGTAATAATATAATGGCCCAGTGAATAGCCATAGTATTCCAAATACCATAACTGCTTTAGCGTTGTTACTCTCACTGCACCTTCTTTTTCTTCTTTCAGCTGCTCCCGTTAAGGGTTGCCACAGCAGATCATCTTTTTCCATATTACTCTCACTGCACCACTCGGAGTATTTATATCACTGTATCTGAGTGAGGAATCACAGCAGCAGCTGATCGGAAAGAGAATTATTGGGATACAGCATCAAGCACACGTTACCTCAGCAATGGCAAAATGCTTCAGAGACTTTCCCGTATGGACCTCGCGGTTCACAAACAGTTTCATCCCAAGAACTTTAAACACAGTCAATCAGTCCATCAAGTGCTCCTTGTAGAACTGTTAGTACTTATAAGTACAATTACCTCACTGTAAACTTGCACTACAGTTATAATATTGCACAACCTGTGCCACTTTATAAAGCTTGCATTTACATATGATGACAATATCATTTTTAAGATGAAATGCAGCAAAATATGTTGATTACATTATACAGATAAAACTTTAACTTCATTTAAATAATCTGTATTGCTAATAATTAAACATGTGAGGACACGATGCCGCAGTGCTAGCTAGTTCATGGATTAATCCTACCTCGTACTGTATTCCTGCTGGGCTGGCGCGATACTGGAAGGATAGCTGTATAGAATAATTTAACATGTACTATGAAGATATTTCAATGTTTCTTAAAAGTTTTGAAGAATCGTCGTTGTAATCTTACAGGTGGCTTAACGTCTATTACAGAGCTGATTGCTTGCGATTGGGTATTTGGAGAAAGTAAAGTAAGGACAGGAACTGGAGGTGAGTACGTTTGAAAGAGACAGTACTGCTGCAATAATTTCATCGAAGGTCGCGCACAATCACTGCACCACCGTGTCCCCATGTTTAATAACATGCTTTAACTCCTATCATCACGAAGAAGATATCACGTATACATCTCAGTATTTTAATTATTCAGAGAGCTGTAATATTATGAATGTAATGGATTCTGTGTCCTGTCGGAGAAAGGTAAAGCGTTGAAGCACGTAATGATTCACACACATAGAGCACATAGAAGATCAAATACAAAACAAAGCATTTAACGTGCTACTTTAGTTACGATGGGATTTGAGAAACTAGTAAATGAAATGATTTTAAGATGAAGTTTATGAGGTTCTACTTTAATGACAAAATAAACTATGGGATTAAAGTGGAAATTTCGAGATTAAAGTTGACATTTCGTGCTTTTTTCCCACAGTGTGCCTATTTTTTTTCTCTGTACTCTAATAAGCTTTCATATGACACTCAGACGGTGGGCCTTTTCACGGCGACTTTGATATGTGACAACTTCTTTTTTATTTCAGGCACTGTGTGACTTTGTGAACTTGAGCTTTCCAGTTTCTCCGACACTCTGTCACTCGATCAACTTCCTTTTGTTTATTATACCACTGTTTAAACCAACAAATAGTACGTTTTTCCTTGCCTCCACTTGGTATTCACTGAAATTTTTATATTTTCCTGTGCTTTTGCCATTGTCTTTTCACAGAAGGCTGATGTAATTCTGGGAGGAGTTGGGGCGGGACAGCAGGCGCGTGCACGAGCATTACTTTTCACACTGATCGGGATTTATGTAGCAGAAGAACGTGGAAGTTTACGTACACACAGATTCCTGCATCTGGATTTTTCTGTGCATACGCACATTCCTGCTTTTGTGCTTACGCCATGTTATAATGTGAGTTCTACGCATGGTGTTATACATGAGGCCCCAGGACACAAGATCACTGACCTCTCGGTAACCTGATTTTTCCTGTACTGTATGCACCTGCTGGTTTATGTGCAATTGCACAGTATGTTACTTTTATAACTCTTATCCTATTTATTTATGCTGTTTAATTATTCAATTATTTATTTTCTGCTACTCTTATTTTTTTACTGGATGTATTTCATTGCAACTGTAGCACAAGAATTTCACTGTGCTTTTGCTGTGTATGCGACAATAAAGATCTATAACACTATGTAACACAATTTTTGTTCCTGGCTTCCAAGTTATATTTCAACTGCTTATGTCTAAAGCCTATGGAAAAATGACTACATTCAGCACAAATTTGATTTTATGACCACAGCCCAGAAAATTTTGTATTTATAGTGACAAAACAAGGGAATTTCTATCTTTTCATTCATGCGGTCTGATAAAGAACAACACTTGCATGGTAAATAGACAAAGACGGTCAAAACCACTCAAAAAGTTTCAGAAATGAGTAGGTTTTCTAGATTTGCGACTGTACTGCAAATCGCTTTCTCGAAGAAGCCCCCAAATGTAGTCCCCTATCATGTTTTCGTTATACTGTCCCTGGTACCGACGTTCAAAGTCCAGTATATACTGATGAAAGCGCTCACCTTGCTCCTCTGAGTAAGCTCCCATGTTCTCCTTGAATTTGTCAAGATGAGCATCAAGGATATGGACTTTGAGAGACATTCTGCATCCCATTTTGGCGTAATTCTTTATGAGAGTCCGAACCAACTGCACATAGTTTTCAGCCTTGTGATTACCCAGGAAGCCGTGAACCACTGCAACAAAACTGTTCCAAGCCATTTTTTCCGTCCTGTTCAGCAGCTTGGCGAATTGGTAGGATCCACCATGCAAAAGTAGCAGCTGCTTGAGTGGTCAGTCAGTTGCCGCCAAATTCGCCGGATAGCAAACTTCATGGCTCTCTTTTCTCCCCTGTACCAACCTTAAAGAGTTTTCTTGCAATATTCGCATGTGAAATGAGGTGCCCAGGGCTTGTCTTGATCCCCGACAGGCATGCCGAAGTATGCCTTGTAGGCCTCGCACATCTTACGACATGCTTTCACGGAATACTTTCTCGCTCTTGTCTTTATAAATTGTCCACAGATGTAACAAAATGCACCTGCTGGATGTAAGCAACCTCTTGATGCCATCTAAATCAAATCAAAAAAATAACATAAACCGAAATGTTGGTTCGAGTCACCTGTGCTTTTATACTTCTATGACTACTATTGGACAGTCCGAGAATGTTCTAGAAAGTTCTAAAAGATTCTTGAAAGTTCTAGATAATTCTGGGAAATTCTAGAAACTTCTGGACAATTATAACAGTTCGAGAAAATTCTAGAAGACTACTCAGTATTGAATGCGAATCGAGAATTTTCTCGAAAACAGACAAATTTCAAAATATCATTGTCCTGATCACAAAAGCAAAGTGGAACAACAGCTATTTTCTATTTGTTTTAGGCATAACGGGTTAGGAAAACACACTTTGTACCCAGGAACAAAATAAAAATAAAATTTTTCTACATAGTGTAATCTAACACATAAAATATTTATTTCCATTCTGCAAATATCATCAACTCACTCTGCTTCAATTTATGAATTACATTCTTCTTAATGCTGATGCTGGGTCACTTTCTGTACTTGTTTTACTTATTATCTGTGCCTATGACATCAATACAACATTTTATGAAGGAGTCATATTTGACTGAGTTGAGCTTAGTTTCCAAGCATGTGCTCCAACTTCTCTGATTTGAAAGCAGTTACTTTGCATACCTCTCATTTAGCATCCCTCAAGAGACCCTATGCTTGTCATGCTTTTCCTCAAAATTTAAATTTCATCTCACACAATGGATTAATTTTTTGATATTAAAATTTGATTTAAAAACAATATGGCTAAGCCATGCAGTGGGGAAATAAAATGCCATCATGGGGAAAAAATAAATAATAGTATCCAAATGATATACTATAATTTTCAAACCGCAGAATCATGCCCAAATTGTAATAGTATTATTCAAAATGGAATAATTCTTATATTTGTAAAACCTGATTATCAATGTATTGGAAATAAATAATATTTCAACCTCAGGATTATATACATTGTTTACAGAACTACAGAGTGAGAGAGAGAGAGAGAGGTTAGGAGCATGCACCAACTCAGGATCCAGATTAGGACCCGAGTGCAGCCATGCAACGGGTGATACCTCAGCACCACACTAGTTCAGATGGAGTGGAGCAGTGTGAAGTTTTTTTTATGGTGGCTGCAGTGCCAATGCTGCCACCAACCCCCAAGTTTTTCCCTGCAGGTTGGAGGGCCTACATGCAGGGACGGATGCAGATTAACGTCATACCCAGGACGGAGCAATTGCAGGTTAAGGGCCTTGCTCAAGGGCCCAACAGAGCAGAGACCCTTTTGGCATTTTACAGGATTTAAACTGGAAACCTTCTGATTGCCAGTGCAGATCCCTAGCCTCAGAACCACCACTCCACCATACAACTACAGAACTGAAATACAATTAAAAATTAAGAATAATACCTTTTTAATATAGCTAATGGCTTAAATCTAACTATCAAGTTCCATGATTGGTTGATGTAGTGAGCATCTCAACTACAGCAACAGGAGTAGCACAGACAAAATTTCTCTTTGCCCTGTCACAGACTGCAGTTGTTCCTGGTGGCTCACAATGTATTCTCTGCTCAAATGCGAGATGTTCCTCACCTTTGTTTTATTTCTAGTTTAGGTGCTCCACCCGCTGAGTCAAAACACGAATACTTCTGCAACCTCCAAAACCAGATGCTCAGTCCTCTTGATCTGAAGGTGCACTGATGTGACTTGTCAGTCAGAATAATTTAACTTGAGTAGTACAGGTTAGAATCACTGGGGGGTCAGAACCAACCCTGCCTGCAATGGGCACAAGGTAGGACCCAACAAGGGACAGGTTGCCATTTAGAGACACGCACAGTGACTCAAGCATCTGTCACTTTCACCTCACTGTTCTTCTCATGTTAGTATCTAATTGATCGCTTTCATCACAAGTGTGCACCTCCTTTTTGTTATCAAAACAGAAAATACAGCTATGATCAACTTGACTTGTTAAAGCGTTTTATGTACGCAACTGTTTACTATCCCATATAGAAATAAAAGGATGGTCTGTGATATTTATTGATGCTTGTTAATTCACAAAGAATGTAAAATAAATATTTGTGTGCTGGTTGTATTGGTTTGTGTGATATTATGACACAGAAGTTAGCTGCAATGTTTGTGAACTAGAAGTATATATTTACTTTGTTTATAATGCCAACTTTAAGGACAGTCGATTAGTTATTAGCCACTCATTAATTTCAAAAAGTATTACTGATTTATAAAAAAACAGTTTTTGACAAAACACAGCATTTTCTTCCTGTCAAATCAAACACATTACAAGTAAGTATAGCTTCAATAAACTATGGGAGGTTGTGATCTCTGTGTATATACAGTACAGGCCAAACGTTTGGACACACCTCCTCATTCAATGTGTTTTCTTTATTTTCATGACTGAAGGCATCAAAACTATGAATGAACACATGTGGAGTTATGTACTTAACAAAAAAAGGTGAAATAACTGAAACATGTTTTATATTCTAGTTTCTTTAAAATAGCCACCCTTTGCTCTGATTACTGCTTTGCACACTCTTGGCATTCTCTCGATGAGCTTCAACAGGTAGTCACCTGAAATGGTTTTCACTTCACAGGTGTGCCTTATCAGGGTTATTTAGTGGAATTTCTTGCTTTATCAATGGGGTTGGGACCAGCAGTTGTGTTGTGCAGAAGTCAGGTTAGTTGGACGATCATTTATTTTTCAACAGGACAATGACCCCAAACACACCTCCAGGCTGTGTAAGGGCTATTTGACCAAGAAGGAGAGTGATGGAGTGCTGTAAATGGTCATGAAAATAAAGGAAACACATTGAATGAGGAGGTGTGTCCAAACTTTTGGCCTGTACTGTATGTGTGTTTGCTTACTCTGAAAGTAAAACAGAGTGGTCAAATTCAAGTTTGGGTTTCAGACTTAGCAATACCATTTGAGGTGGTTTGGGTTTCAGGTATGGGCCAGGTTTGAACTTCATATCAGTGGCAACTACTGGAAAAAAATTTTCCAAACTCAATTCAGTTATATCCAAACTCAGAGAACTACTGTATATGGAGAAGAATGCCTCTCAAATATTCTGCTTATGTTAAAAGAAAAGGATTCTTCTATTAATGATGAACTGTTATTAAAACATGAAATGCAAAAGGAAGATTTATCAATGAAATGCAAAAGCTGACACACATAGAAAGCTAAAGGGTATTACTTATTTTTATTTTGTGATTATTACTGAGAAATATAGAGTATATATAGACTCATTTTATATTGTACTTCATGTTTGTTTTACTTTAACTTGTTGAAAGTCTAATACACAGAATGTAGTGATAATACAGGTATGTGATACCAGATCATTCGTTCTAGTGGTCTCCAAATATTTGAACCACAATGGACAGTTTATAGGGGGAAAAAACTTTAATTCAATCTGCTAAAAATGAAAGAAACTGAATTTGGAATTTAAGTAATTAGGCGGGAATTCTTTTATTTGCTCCTTTGTCTCTTAGGAAGTGGTATGTAAGAAAAAAGGTATATGTACAGTAGAAGGTTTGTAATGTTTTTTCTGATAATCTAACATAATCAGCAATCTTGTTTTACCAAGGTTTTGAAATTTATAATTCCATCTGAAATAAAATCCAAATTTCCCATGAAATAAAAAAATGCCATGGAAATAAAAGTGGGTACTAATTTGTATCCAGAACAGAAATGTAGCAAATCCTGTCCAGTAGTGCCCCTTTTCTCTTTTTGAGTTACAGCCCACCGAATGGTCTGTGCATGTCCCAGGTGCTACAAGTATTCCATTGCTGGGACAGAACAAAAGTGTTAGAAATAAAACTTATTGATAAGGAAATAGCAGGTTTAATGCATTTTTATATTTAGAACACTTTCTTTAATAAATAGGTTAGCATATACAGACAGAAATGTTATAAAGCAATTTTGCAGTTAATATAAGATCTACTATACAGTGTGAATGATTGGAGTCGAAACAAAACAAAGATTTGGGGATTTGCCCCATATATTGTAAAATAACAAAAAACAAATGAGTATTGTAAAACAGCTTGGTTTTATACAGAAACAGCAGGAAGTGAAAATTGATGGCGTCAGTATGAGAAGGAAGTGAGGTCATCAAGACGGGACAGAAGTAAGGTCATCTGCATCTGCATCTGCATCTGCAAAGGAAGGGAAGTGACAAGTTCTGTCATATTCTTCTGTGGTTCTGAAAGAGTGAAAGAGAAAAGGCATTAATGCTCATTACCAACCCTTTTTCTGGTGTCTTTTACACCCCGTGTTGGACGCTTTGCCTGTCCACTAAGCGCATGTGTGCGACAACAGTAAATATCCTACAATGCCCACAACATTCCAAACACATGTATTTTTACTATAATGTTGTTAAATAAACCACTTCTGAAAAACGCTTTCTTGGAAAATAAAATGGAACATTGGAGGACCTCGGGATTATTTAGCAGCAATGTGGTAAATACCGCAGGTTAATTTATCTTCTGCTTGTTGAAGCATCTTGGATATGCTCAAGTACAAGGCATATTCTCTTCTTGATAATGTTTTTCTCTCGCTTTTCTTTAACTTAATCTTTAGCTGTACATGTCTCTCAGCGCATGACTTTTGTTAATATCAGGTGATATTAACAAGTTGCCTTTTAATTGTCTAAAAATAATGGACTGCTGGTCATATTTTTTAATATATATTTTAATTATGAGTTGTTGAAAGTTAAAATATGTTCTAAATAAGGTATAAAAATCAAATAGTATAAATTTAAATCTATTTTACTTTCTTTTTCTTAATGGAATTAGAATATTCTAGATTGTGGTGAGGTAATTATATTGCTGACTTAAAGATTCCATCACAAATATACATTAAGGTCAATATCATATATATAGTGTATACATTCGGCTAAAAAGCTTAGTGAAGTAATCTGAGATATTTGTATTGATAACAGACATCTGATTATTTGACATTTTAATTTATCTAGTAGTATATTAAGGGCAGAAACTAATGACAAGCTGATTTTTTTTTTTGAATCTCAGATCCTGTCAAGTGCTTTCGTTCTCCTTTGTGACCACCATTACCTAGTGGCGTGAAAAATGCATTTTTCATTTTAGCTGCTGTTAATATTTAATCATATTATCTTTTAAACTCAATCTATAATTTTTGAATGCATAAATAAATTGTCATACTGTGATTACCTCTGAGTTTAGATTACTGCAGTTTGTCTCCTCAAGGGCTTCAGTAGACTTTAGCTGGTTAAAAATATTGTCTCTGGAGTCACAGCAGCATTAACAACATGAATGATAAATATGCACTTTACGGAGAAAACAAAATTATAATATACAGTACTGTTGAAAAGTATGTACCCACTTCATTATTGCAAATTTTTGACACTTAGTGTTTTCAGGTCTAAAGACAAAACATAATATTGGATAAAGAGCAACTGAGTGAACAAATAACAAATTTTGTTTTGCTTTACATAAACTTATGTTAAACTTATAAAACTCCACCCTCACAGGTGATGCCACTTTACTTGTAATGACTGAAACCAAACAAACCACATTCTTTCACATTGCCCATCGTTGAAGATCTGATTTTATTTAGAAACGCTAAAGCATTAACCCTATTGGAAAACTGGGTTAGGTTCATGCGGACCCTATTCACTGTTCACTTAGTTACCGTTAGTTACCATGAACATATATTTTTGTGAAAATTAACAAAACTCATCACAACCCGTTTGCTTTTAGGAGCATTTCGCAAAATACGTTAATTTACCATTAAGCTTAACGGCCATTGTTTGAAATTTCACATAGTAAACAGCATAAATTACTGAAAACATGTGGAATATTATCAGCCACAAGACTGAAGACATTAAACAGTGTCACTGAAGCAGACAAGGAGGTACACAGGCCTTTGGAGCTGAAAATGGAGGGAGAGAGGAAGGGATCCGGTCTGGCTCACTTGGGACAAGTGGGAAGAATGCATGGTGTTGGGTGCATGGAGCGATATTTTTCTACTTATACTTTAGTTAAATTGAATGAATTCAGCAAAACAAACAGATATGATGGATGAAGCCTTGAGGATTCAAGTGCATATTCTTGGCCATTAGACCACACTATCTACATGTTTTTAAGAAAAGGACCTACTTACTTTCTTAGCTACTTTTTCTGTAAAAGACAGGTGCCTAAAACTCTTATTGCTAATGTTCACATCAAAATAAATGCTTCCCAAGTAACAATCTGTCTTATGCACATGGCATACATATATTCATTATCATGGAGGTATTTTAATGTGTGATTAAAATAGCTGATAAACACTATCTTTTAAATGAATTATAGTTTAACATTCCCAACCACATCATAAATTAACATTATAATATAATTTAAGTCAGACTGTATGATTGGCTAACCAACACTTTTAGGTGGTTTTATTAATGACAACTGTCCTGAAATGAAAACAGATTATTCATTTTAGATAACAAATTCAAACACTACATTACTTTTCTGGGAATGTGTGCATTATATATTGTAATAATGATAAAGTAGTGATTCAAGGAAAGGAAAAAGATATTGTGAAGCATCTAAATATTCTCTCTACTTTGGATCATTCTGGTGTCTGGGCGAAGGGAGCCTGGGGTCTTACAGTTTTCCAGTACAAAAAAGGAGCCCTTTAACAATGACTAAGGAGTTACATGTGTTGAGAGTTTGGAGAAAAGCATTTGTTATGTAAAAATAGTTGTGGCTGTTTTCTTATAAATTAAACTGACTTGTCAAAAAATAGCTAAACATAATTTAGGGAAGCTGGCAGAAATACAGAAGACATTTTAAAAAACAAAAATTAGTTGGAGCTTTAAAAATGATGCACAAAAACGTTAGAGTCATGTATGGCCTCTCTACAGTGTAAGCTTTTATAGGTTTGTGTATAAAGGCAAGCATGGTCTAATATCACTTATGAGTGGTGTCTGAAGAATGATTTCTATGGTGTACCTGTCCCAGGAGCATTTGATTATTGCAGCTTTCGAAGAATCAAGAGAAGTTCAGTATGATCAAATTTTGTTATGCCACAAAGTCTATCTAGGTTTAAGAGGAAAAGTAAAAATAGAGAGGGAGAGGTTAGGAGCATGTGCTGATTACTAACCCACCACACAAGTGAATAGACAATAGGCAATGAAATGTTATGGTCATTTTGAATAGATAAAAAGTTCAGTCAGAGGGAATTTCATAAGATTACAACAGAGATGAGCTCTCAATTTTCTGAAAACAGGCAGGGGTCAATACCACATGAATCCGAGTAATCTTTTTTCTAAAATCAAAATGTTAACCAGAATACAAAGTCAAAAATTTAGCAAACCATAAGAGCTAAATTCACTGTTTGTTTTCTTAAACAATTCATTCCAAAAAGAAAGTCTTACTTTCCAGACCTTTCTCTCAGCTTGTGGACATCTTTTATGGAGATTATATAATGATATTGTGCAAAAAGTGGCTCAAGACCATGTCCACAAGAAAACACCCACACAAAAAAGCTACATGACAATGTAACTGCTACAACATTAAAATATCCCCAAATACAAAAATAAAATCACACAGACACCCAATGCAATACTGACATTTAATAATCGAATGCCATCCAATATGTTAATAACAACTTGTCCAAAACTTGACATAGACCTTTACAGAGCTGATTTTATGTTTTGAAAGTTCCAGCAGTGTTTACAAGAATGTGGTTAGCACAAAGGAGGATGCATTAAATGTAACAGTAAGAAATATAAGCTCCTCTAACTCTATCTGGTTTGCTTAACTAATATTATATCTTACATTATCAAAATTTATTGTGAGCATATTAAACTAACCAGAATTAGTTATAAACAGCTAGCCTTAAAAATGTTCTGTGAGTAATATTTTCCTAAATTCAACATGTTTAATTATCAGTCAGTTTGTGATTTGACTATGTGAGCATTTGACACAAAATGAAGACCTATGTAAAAGTAAATCAACTATGATTTGGATAGATAGATAGATAGATAGATAGATAGATAGATAGATAGATAGATAGATAGATAGATAGATAGATAGATAGAACTTTATTTCTCCAAAGGGAGACATTTAGGTTTTTACAGAAGCTCGAGAAGTATTATAAAGAACAGCATCTAGCCCCTCAAATAAACACAAGAATTTCAAAAAAACAGGAAAACTTCTAAACTGGTTAAAGATAAAAGAACAGTGAAGCATTCTGAATCCATTTATTACTACAGGATTTGCTTCTACAAACAATCAGACGTATTCTTTGTGTAAGAGTCCATTTGTGGACAATGCCATTACTCACTTCTACAGCCATTAGGCATTAGTTCATTTTCAAAGGTCATTAACAGCTTTACTCTTTGCCTTATTTTAGTTACCATTCTTCACTCAGTTTTTACAGCTATAGATAACTGAAACATAAACGTCTACTTGTGGAAGTGTGTGTCTGTCTGTCCAGCCCAAAAGTGTAAGGCAGTCCAGAAGTGTGAGGCTACAGCATGACACTCAAAGAAAGCGACTCCGTCTTCAAAGTGAAACTGGCGACAAAAGAGAAACTTGCTTAGCCACTAATATACAAGCCAGGCGAGCGCATCGACAAAACGAAACTTCCGAGGAGAGAGAATCTCGCTTTGCTGCAGATAGACAACGGAGGCGAGCATGTCGGCAAAACGAAACCGCCAAGGAAAGAGAACCTCGCTTAGCCGCTAATGCAAAACCGATGCGATTGATTGACTGAAATGCCAGAATCCATGGATTCTAGGAGCCCAGGCTTTTTACAGCACGGGCTTACACAGCTAGTATATAAAGTTTATTTTGCAATTATTTTATTATTAGGTAGCTCTTAAATTACTAATTGGGCATTATCCTGTTTCTGTACAGTATATATTGCATTTTTTACAACTTCTTTATCTGCATCTTTGTTAATCAAATTAATTGCCAATCATTTGTCATTTTTAATTCATATTTTCCATTGTTCAATCCCTTCTGGAAACTCTGACTATTCAGTTGTCCCTTGTTAATATCTCATTTTGATTATGTGTGTTTTTCCTAAGTTGCCACCTATGTATTAATTACATAGTAAAAACTACTCACCCCCATTGTTCACTCAGTTATTACAGCCATTGATAACTACTTTTTATTTTTAAATCAGTATATTAGTTCTACATAAATTTAACTAATTATTATTATTATTATTTTTATTGAATTATGTAGTAGAAAGTATTGTTGCACTGAAGAAATATGTAAACAAAGAGAACATAAGAGAAGAAATAGAGAAATTTGGCTCAAAGAAATAGTAAACTAATTAAACTCATCTGAGAGGTGCTTCAGTCATCTAGTATTTGGTTATGTTGGTGGAAAATGTATGCAAACAGACTATGAACAGGGATATTTGGAAACAAAAAAGAATAAGAATAAAGACATCTGGCTCTGCATGAAAGGCAATCAAGTGATCAATTAGGCTTTTGACTACACTGGTGTTCTTCATCAGCAACCATGTTCCATTTAAGCTCTTGTGGTGGTTGGCTGGGGTCTGTCGCAACACCTGGACGGATCAGGATAGGGACTCTGCCTTCCCAGGACCATGAGAGGGCAGCATGAAAGCTCAACCCTGTAAGGGCCCATGGATACTGCCAGGGGGCGCCCAAACAACTGTGAAGCCTCGGACATTAGCCCTTATGGGTGGACATAAAAAGGCTGCAGTCAGGAGGAAGAAGACAGAGCTCAGTGTAGAGGAGGGGAGGCGGTGAAGGACCTTTGAAGGACTTGAGAAGAGGGTGATTGGTGCAGGAGCTTTTATGTAAATAAATGTGTGCTTCGTGGAACCATCGGTGTGTGCCTGTCTGTGTCTGGGGCTGGATTTCCACACTCTGCTACACTTTCCCCTCAGACAGCCTAGTCCTCCACGGTGAGGTGCTTCTTTCACTGCCTTCGCTTTATAAATTTGGGTCATGGTATCAAAATAACTTGTTTCTTTTCACATGGCTGGTGCTCCCATCATGAGCAGCCCCCACTGAGCTCCAAGGATATGAGGCTAACTTCTTAGTTCACATGGAAGTCAAATGTCTTAGCTAGTCGAGTTAAAGGAGAACTTTAACTTTGCCAGCTCAAATGACTGATTGGGTTTCTGTCAGTGGTGAAGTCTTTTCTTCACACCTGTCTTGTTCTACAGCTCTGGTGGCAACAAGGAAGAAGCAGAATGGAACCATGACTCTGCTAAAAGAAACACATGTACAAATGAAACAAAAGAAAAAACTAAAACCTGAAAATGACAGAACACTTAGGAACAAGCAATGGAAGAAGCTCACACATTCCTACAACCTTAAAGTTGCTTCAGAAAATGACAGCCTATTTAAACATGTTTTATAGAAAACCTGTACAAGGCATGTGAGCACGGTATAGGGTAGCTTTTTAAAATCTGGGACACAAAGAAAAGAATACTATGACATGAAAAGCAGTAAAAGTTAAAAACTGATATATTGCATAGTATGGCCATAAAAACCATCCGAGTGTAGCAATTCCATCCATAGCTATTCCAGGCATCCTTTCTGTAATATTAACTCACATCTCATAAGAAAATGGCTGCTGTTAAGAAAGCTTATCCCTGGTGGATACAGAGCAAACAGATGTAATAGGCCATTATTGTTGACACTTGCCAATAAAAGTGGAATAATGGTCAGTCAGTGAAGTTCTTGCACAGCTGAACAATTGGCCGAATTAGAGCAAACTTATTAGACCACAGAGGCCTTATTATACAATAACCAGACGGAAAGAAAATTACAATACAGCTATGAAGGACTGGAGATAGGTCTAATAGAACACTGTATTGGGTGAAAAGAAAGTAGTCAAGCTTAAATGCTAAATGTTGAAAATCACTAATATTGATTTATACAGGTTGAAATGGTAGCAAGTCTGCTGTAAACAACCAATATGTTTCAAGTGCGTGCAACAAGAACAATCATTACTGAAAAGAAGAAGATGAACTTGGATTAATATAACTCTATGGAAGATGTACTTGACTTACTTATGGTATAAAACACTTTTTCCTGCCAAGCTACTCTAATATTCCTTTAACTGATGATTTCAGTGCTGAACGTTCATCTACAATATGCTTTCATTGACAGAAATGTATATAAGAATGTAAAATATTGCATACGCAAGTGTACAATGTCACAAAAACCATATGCATACGTTACAACTAGCGCCAAAAAAGAAAATTAAGGATACATAAATGTTACGCAGTACAGGATTGGCAGGGGTTTAATAAAACTCAGAGGAAACTTAGATGGCAAATGTTCAGAACTGAGCATTTCCCATTAATAAAGCAAGTGTCAGGGCATTTCACAACATATGACTCTGATTGTCATTTCTAATGAAGTTATTCACTTTTGAGGGATGTACTGTACCATGTAATTTGAGTTGTCACACACTTGAGGAGGATCAAACTTTCACTTGTTTAAAGAGGGCGTTTCGCAAAGATTGATTTCTAAAATATCTTGAGATATTAAATAATATACAGTAAGTGTATCAGGTAGTATTCTCTGCCTTTTAACATTTTTCAGAAAGTCTGTCCAGGGCAGCTTAGTTAAGGTAGAGGGTAAGTAATGAACTAAGCAGAAGGTCTGGAAGGATTGTCATTTACTGACATGCGTAACTGTTTTTAGTTGCTCCATTTTCTGTCCATTCAATTACAACTACAACTAGCAGATTTTAGAACTGCAAATCATGTAACTAAGAGGAAAATTTAAAAGACAATATCTTAAAATTTATAGTACTAAAAAGATCAGCAGCAGGAATGGTATTGGGTAAATGTTACAGTAAAATGAAGGAAAAGTTGGTAGTTCATCATAATAGTAGATGATAAAAACTAACATAACCTTGTTGCATTCTTAATGAAATGAATTCTGTTTGAGTCTATTAATTCATTACAATGCCTCTGATGCCACTGCTTTATGAAGGTAGAATTGACTTTATAATCAGTGACAAAGTGGTAATATACTTACATGTTTTAATTTTTATAATAAAGACATGTTTTAGAGTATGATTGTTTTACATAATAATGGCTAACATTGCATTTTAATGTGCTTAAATATGTTGCTATGCACACACTGCCTTATTAGCTAGGTATGCTTAAATGAACACATTTTAAAATAAAAAAAAGTTACAACATATTAATAGGTTTGACTATGCCCCATTTTACTGGCAGAAAGATATATTTTTTAAAAAGAAAGGGAAGACATTTTTGCTAGTTTACACTGTGGTCTCTGCTCAGTTGCTGGAGTATTGTAGAATGTTATGTGCCCTCTTCTAAAATCCAAATTCATTTCAGATTTTACTTTGTTTATCTTAATCCTTGTACTTTTATATATTATTCTTTTTTCTTACCAGTCGGTCTCTGTATTTTCTTCAGAGCGGTACTGGTGCCCATTCTAGTTAGTATCTGACATGGGATTAATACTGCCTAATACATACCAGCTCACTGTGAGCCCAATGTTTATTTAAGCAGACCTAATAAATATCAACATTAAAGCAAAAGCCTTAAAACGTACCATATATATACATTTTCAACTAAACCTGTTCTAAGCAAGCGATGATCCAAGTGCTGAGATTGGACAGGCTATTCTTGGAAAAAAGATTGTGACATGTTGCCATCTTATAAGAAGTCCAGCTATGTTCCTCACCTCATTGCCTGTCTTCCTCCATGACATCCTTTCACCTTCAGTTGTGTGCTTTCCTGTAGCACTTTCTATGAATTCAGCATTTACTATTATTCACTTGAAAGTGATTTGAGAACTTAAGTTAAGATTTTTCTCAGAGCTTAGATAAATAAGTTTCAATTTTATCAAAACAATATTCCCAACTATGAAGAAGTAGGCAATGCCACAACTAAACAGTTTCACACGTGTGTGGTTTTAGCCTATTATTAATCCCCACTCACATGAGCAGGAATCTATTACCTAACCAGGAAAAATGGTGCAGAGTATCTGTGATAAAATTTATTACTTCCAATTTATTTTTATTGTCATAAACATACAGTAGTGTCCCATGGACCCCATTTTAAACCAAAACAACAGGTACAAATTTCCCTAGATTAATTAATCTATGTCATGATTGTGAAAAATAACATGTAAAATACCAAACTTGTCTTTTAATAGACAGGTGGATTTTGCAATGGTATGCTTAGCCTTCATGACAGCACTGTCTTAACTTTTTTGTAATATTTTAGTTTGTGATTAATTGGTGAAATTCAGATGTTTACCTGCATTGTAGTATGCAATCCTAAATTAGCACTGAGCATAAATCGTAGAACACATTTGCTAAAGGAATCATTTAGCTACTTCAGATTAAGTTAAGTATTCCTTCATTTATATGCACTGTTTTGTGACCATCCTATGGATCCTGCATTCTGGGATCAAATCCCGATGCAGGAGGTGTACCAATATAGTGTAGCATACCGTATAGAAAGTAGAAAAGATCAAAAAGAAGGATGCTTTCTTTGTGATTTGTTGTTTTAGGATGGTGTTGTGATATCTCAATCTAGAAATCCAGGTGTCTAATTCATTTTCCATTTGCTACAGTATTCATACACATACACATAAATATGCAAGATTGGTTAGATGTTCTATATAAAAGAGACATATTTCATTTTCAGATGTTGATGCCTGTAACAAATATATTGGAGGCAATAGAAGAAGATAGAAGCAATAAGTTCACAAACTCTGAAACGAATGTAGTGGACTTCCCTGACTTATCTTTACAGTGCTTGGAAATCCTCAAACTGAACTCTTTTATTTCTTTATGAAAACTTGTTTTTAAGTCACTTATAAGAAGTGATTTTTACACCAGTCATAAAGATGGTGTGCCCTTTGAAAATCCTCTTACACAGTAGCATCCATTCCAAAACCACAAATATCTAAGCACCTTGTGACATTCTGTTTGATGGTTCAGACCTCAGTAATCCACCTGTCTTATGAACCCCAACATATGTTACCTGTTGCAGGTTGCCACCAAAGGCCCATTCTTTATATTTTATTATTTATTGCTTCAATTAATAGTTATACTTATTTTAAATAAATGTCCTACAATTTTGCACCAAACTTTCTCCAAGAGTATTCTTCCTGTTGACCTCATCTGGCATGTCAGTTACTCCAACAGCAAAAACATTACATATTATATACAATGTGTGCTGTACAACTGTGAATTGTATACACTTTGAAATCAAGAAAACTAAATGTATAGTTCAGCAGTTCCAGCTACAACATCTGGAAGTGCAAAAGTCGGAATTGCACAGTTATTTCCAAGAATCCGTATCCAGTTACAAGTAGTATAGTTTGAAGCTTTCAAAGAGATGTGCACAGTCCATTGACTTCGATACCTTTTTTTTGTTTTGAGTGGGAGGCTGACACGTACATTTTGGTCAGTGCCAAATCAAGCTTGGCAAAAACAGCACAGTGTTGTGGAAGTAAGCCCATGGGAACTATGGGAAGGTAACGCTTTCGGTGTATGTAGAGGAAGAAAATCAAGCCTAATACTCTTATCTCAAGTTCTGTTTTATGTGATATGGTGAAATGAAAATTATGAACAAGCTTTTCAATTAACGTTTTTTTTAAGTGTTGAAAAATTATTTACACATCTTGAGAAAAGTTTTCTTTTATTTCTTTCTTTTGAATGTTTTCTTCCTTTTTAGTCATTCTAGTGTGGGTTCAGACCATAGTGTGTGTGTGTGTGTGTGTGTATTTATGTATTTAAAGAACTTCTGTAAAAAGACAAATTTCACCCTGAGGACAAATAAAATTCTATCTATCTATCTATCTATCTATCTATAATAGAATTAGTGACTTTAGGCTAATCCTTCAAATTGCCAATATTGTGTCATACATACCCATTATACACACAGGTTTGAAAAAGAACCATCGCCTTCAAAAATATATTATTAATATAACAAAGGGAGTATGTAAGCACATATGTTTGTTTACACATTACATGGTCTTTTTGTGTTGAATATATTGATCAATAGTAAGTAGTTGCTTTGTGTATTTCTTGCCTCAGTATAAATACCTTGTTTTATTAAGTTGCGACTTGGAGGCATAGTGATTAACGCTTCAGCATCACAGCTCTTTTAGATTGGGCTTGCATTCCAGTCTAAACACTGTCCGTGTAGAATTTACACATTCCCCCTGGATCAATGTAGGTTTCTTTCTTTGTCCTGCTGTTTTACTCCCATATCCCGACACATGCCTGGTGTGAGTGACTGTGATTGTGTGAAAGAGTGTATTCTGAAGCAGTATAGAATTGGCTCCTAACTTGTGCCTGATGCTGCCAGAATGGTCTTTAAGTGTTAAGCTGGACAGGCTGGATTGATCTAGAGCTGCAATAGCGTAAGATGCAATGAGCTTTCAGATGTAAATGTACGTTGTATATTTACTTCTTTATAATTTATGATTTGTTGAGTCATCCTATATTTTATTGTGTTACTTTGAATTTTGGATTTGTTGGCATTTGAAAACCTTATGAGATCATGATGGCTTGAACATTACACATGAATGAATGTTCAGTTCATCCTAGTGAGGAATTTGGACATTAGAGCTGTATGTCTGGAAAATGTTTGTCAAAGGAAGAAGGCTGTAGATGAGTCAGTGGCTCAGATGGAGGAAGTGTATACAGAGATATGAGTGGGTGGGGGGTTGAAGAAGGAGGATGTAGAGAAAAGGCACAGCTGGAAGAGACTTATCACAGAGGCCATCCTCTGATGGGGAAGAAGAAAATGAACATGGCTGCGTTAAAATTTATTCACTCTCTAAATGATACTAGAAAGTTATTGACTCCCATAAGCCATCTATCTCTGCAGCAAGTTGTACAACCACCAGCAAAAATATCCAAACTGTTAAATATCACCCACACCCATCTGTAAGTGTTGTCAATGCTGGGGATTTTCTATAACAGTTGAGCATGGATTCAGTAAGAATGAATCAATTACTTACCATTAAATTATTTAAAAAGCTTCTGTAAAAAGTCAATATTCCCCCGGGGAATAACTAAAGATCTATCTATCTATCTATCTAATTAATTACTCATTCTATTCTATTTTATTAAATTATATTGTAGGTCAACATGGTGGCGCAGTGGTAGCATTTTAGCCATGCAGTAAAGAGACCAGGGTTTGTAGCCCAGGTCCTCCCTGTGTGAAGTTTGCATGTCCTCCCCATGTAATAGTAGATTTCCATCGGGTTCTCTCTTTTCCTATCATTGTATCGGGGGGTCCAGATCTAATTATGTAATTTTCATTATGCTATAACTTATTAAGTTTATTACATAGAAAATCACCCGAAAAATCCCGGACCATTGAGAAGTGTGCGAACTGACGACATGAAGAATCGTCTTTGTGCCGAAATGGAATCATCCCAGCATAAATCAAAGTCATCAAGACCATCTGGATCTGCATAATTAGATCTGGACCACCCTGTACAAATACATGCAGTTTAGGTGAATTGGTGATCCTTAATTGGCCCTAATGTGTGGGTGTGTGTGTGTGTGCCTTGTAATGGACTGGCACCCTGTTCAGAGTTGGTTCCTGCCTTGCACTCTCTGCTTCTAAGATGGGTCCAGCCCCTAAACTAGTTTTAGTAGGTCAGAAAATGACATGGCAAGACATATTATATAATATCGATTATATAACTTACTTATTATTATTATTTATTTGTGGAAGTAGTCAATTACTTATTATTATCAATTTAACAATTAGTTGTGGACATATCAAATGTAACAATTGAACACAGATTCATTAAGAATGACCACTTAGTTGTTGAAGTTTCTAATTAAAGTAAATTAACTATGAAGAACATTTTTAATATTTTTCACTTAACATTTCAACTTAATGCCTGTAAAGCTTACTACTTGGTGTCTAGTAGTGAAACAGGATTCCAGACTTCACTAAAAAAAATTCATCAAGCTCCAGATGATGAAAAATACTGAAGAACTCCCTTTTCAGACTTTATTTAAGTCTTGATGTGTGCCACCTCTATTGTGGACTGCTCTGTCATTATCTTTAACTAACTTAATTACTTGTAGAAGTTCCTTACTTCTATATTATTTTTTTCAATTACTCTGTTAATGTTAATATACTATATTTTGTTAACTTGCTAACTCATTCTTCTATGTATTGCCTGGTATATGTTGTCATTCTTTAGGAAGTCATTTTGGATAAAAGTGACAAATATAATTGAAATTGAAAGGCAAGTCTGATATTATACTGGCCAGATAGCTGCAGTGTAGTGACAGTAGAAGAAAACATTACCAGAACGGAACTGCTTGCAATGCTGATATTTACACTGCTGTCTGTTTTCATCAAAACAGAAAAGTGCCAGCCTGTTTGTAAGTATCTAGATGTACACACATTAAGTGAGAACTACATCACAGATGAAGTTTTATCACTGTGGAAAACAATCCTTTGATTTGTTTTACTTTTTAGATTAAACATCTGTTCATTTGTTATAATGCTGCCTCTAACAGGATTATTTTTAGTCTTAAATAAGTTTTTTTTTTGTATATTTCAGTACTTAAACAAAAAAGTCTGCAACCATAATGAAGTCTCCAATTACCCTAACAAAGATTTTATACTTTTCATTTTGACACTTTTAAGAATTTTCTACAGTAATTTGAAATGCAGTTCTGTGGAACGGTGGTTACTGCTGCTTCTTCATAGTCCCAGAGTCAGGATTTGATTACACTGGACAATGAAGATGCTGCTTCCTGAAAATGTTTGGGTGTATCATATGAATTTTGGCCTGCTGATCACTAAAATTACCTTTTGTTTTATAAGTAAACATATTCAGAACAACAACTACAACAGGAACATCTATGGTGATCTAACAGAGTAGTTGTATTGCTACTAGGAATGCTACTTAGATATACCAAATACTGTAGATGGGACAGCTGTGCAGAAGAGTCTCATTACCTTAAAAATAACCTGCCTCTCTGTAAGCAGTTGGTTCCAAGAAAAGTGTGGCACATAAACTAGTTGTTGCTCTAAAAAATATATTTTTGTCTGTTCTTTTTATAAAAGAAAATTTTGTGAAAGTGATGAACAAGGAAGGTTGATATTTGAGACAGACATTTATACATATAAAAGGCAAAGCCCTCACTGACTCATCATTAATTCTCCCACTTTCCGTATAGGTTGCTAGCTGAAATTTTGCGTGCTCATTCCTTGCAGTGTACTTACAAAAGTTAGGTATATTTCATGTCCTATTGCAACACCCAAAGGGAGAAACGGGTGTACCCCCTAAATTGTATATATATATAGGGGAAACCCCTCCTCACTATTTCTGCGACTTCCAGTATATTTAGGAAGCCCAAATTTCCCATGCTTATCCTTTATGCTGTACTTACAAACATTAAGTATGTTTCATTTCACGCCATGCCCCGTAACAAACTTTCGAAAATAACGTTTTCTTTTTGGTGGTTCTGACCGTTATGCAATAAGGAACTTTCGGAACTGACCTCTCCTTTTGGCGGTTTCATTCCTTATTTCCAATAACAGACGGCAGAGACACACAAGGGCCGCCCCCCAGTCCCCCTTCCTTTTTACGCACGGCCGCTTTCTGCGCGCCTGCCACGTGGTTGGCTCCCTGCCTATATACATTAATAGCATCCTGCGCTCATGTGCCTCCTCACTCACTTCCCTACTTTCCTCAGCTGTTCGTCATGCTTACTGCTCCCTTCTTCTTTACTCCATCGCTTCAAGCCTGTTATTGTTCGCCTTGCTTCACGTCTTCCTGCTGGTGCCTTTTTGTTTACTCCACTGATTCAAGGCTGACATTGTTGGGTTTCCTTACTTCCTCACATCTCCCTCCTCGTGAATGTTGCCTTTTCTTTTACTCCACCGCTTTAAGGCTTTCATTGTTGTGTTTCCTTACTTGCTCGCGTACGCCTTCCTGGTTCTGACTTCTGCTTTTTATTCCCTGCTCCACTGCTTCTCGCCTTCCTTCATACTTTCTTTCTCAACGGGTGCAAGTTTACCCCGAATAACATGTCTATTCTGGTCATCATCGGTTTCCATGCCCCGAGATTGCACCTGCCTCTTACTGTAAACTTCATTTACAAAGAGATCCTTACATCCTAAAAATGTACATTTCTCATACACAACATTTACAATCATAAATTAAACTCTTTACAATCATCAAATTCACTCTCAATACTAAAATAATCCTATGACAATTATATTGACAATCATGTTACGTTATTTTTACAACGTTTCCTTTTCTTTTTCATAACTTCTTTAACACGCTACTCCTCCGCTGCGAAACACAGATATTTTACTAGTTTTCATATATAACTGGTACCAAGATTAAGTAACAAATGGTTCAAAAGATCTGCTAGTGGGGCTGGCAGAATTTTCCTGGCAATTACAGAGCATCAAACTACATCCAGCTGGCTGACAACATGCTTCAAGCATAGAAACTATGAAGTGCAACATGTCACTAAAGATTAGTTTTCTGCATTCACACTTGGATGTCCTCTATGCTAATCATGGTGGAGTCAGTAATGAACATGGTGAAAGGGTTTCACGAGGACAAAGATGGAAAAGCGATAATCAGGGCAAGTGGAATCCATCAATGCTGGCAAACTACTGTTGGACACCGAAATGACATGATAAATACAAATAAAAAATTAGTAAACATTTTTAACTGAAAAGAAAAAGCTGCACAGACAGCCAGAAGAAGCTGGATACTTAATAGTAAAAAACAAAGAGCAACATACCTGTATTGTTAATCTCTCCTCATATACACTGAATGAAGCAGAGATTTCAATACTTACAAAGGGACTTTCATATTGTCCTGCAAAGCCCATTGACAACATCAGACTCTGCAGTGATATGGAAGAATTCTTCAGAAGACTCATACTCAAACTCAGAAAGCAACGACACACAGGAACCAACAACAAGCTTTTACAACAGCCCCACTAATAAATCTACATGGGCACCAGAACTCGGCAAAAACTTCACTCTTGGACAATTATATAGACTGCTTCCGACAGAGAGTCAAAACGGGGATCCTAAACAGATGGCAAAGTCAGATACATAACATCACCATTTACCATACTCTCGCTAAGGGAAAATACAGAGATCATTATTAAACCAGCAGACAAAATGGGTGCTTCAGTTACCAAGAACATATCTGACTATATACAGGAGGCACATAGACAATTTTCCAATACTACTCATTACTACAAACTAAAGGAAGACCCCACAGATCTCTACAAGAAGGAACTAAAAAAAGATAGTAAGTAGCTTTCCTCTGGACATCAGGGATCATGTAAGCAGTTTAATTCCTGAGAACCCCAAAATGAGTTACTTTTACATGCTTCCTAAGATCCAAAAAAGGGGAACCCAGGAAGGCCTATAATCTCAGGAATTGGTTCACTTACAGAAAATATTTCAGGATGGGTGGAGCACATCCTTAAACCCCTTGCCCATAATTCAACCAGCTACATCCAAGACACCAAAGATTTCCTAAAAAAACTGTCCACGATAGGCCCCTTACCTGAGGGAGCCTTAATGGCTACAGTAGATGTTGAGGCACTATATACAAACATCCCGCATGATGACGGCATTCTCACATGTGAAAAGTACCTAAAACAACATGATTTACTTATAGAGTCAGTTATACAAATGATACAATTCACTCTGACACACATTTTTTCTCATTTGGACAGGACTTCTACTTGCAACAAATGGAGACTGCAATGCACTGTTCACACCTCACTACACAAACCTATTTGTGGCAAAATTGGAGTAGGATTTTATGTCAACCTGCTTCTTAAAACCAGTTTTTTATCTTCATTACATTGATGACATCATCATAATCTGGACTGCCAATTAGATGGACCTCCTACATTTTCATAACGAATATAATTCTTTCCACCCCAAGATAAAGCTGAAGCTTAATTACTCAAAAACCGAAGTCATCTTCCTTGACACCACCATTCACCCGAAAGATAACAATCTTGTGACCTCTGTTTTTTAAAAACCAACAGACAAACAGACATACTTGAGAAGTGATAGCTTCCACCCCAATCACATAAGGCACTCCATCATTTTTAGTCGAGCAATATGTTACAATCATATCTGTTTAGACCCGACAGACTGGGATAAACAGTTGCAGGGGCTTAGACAAGACTTGATTAGACAAGAGTATACAACTGAAACAATAGACACTCAAATAAGAAGAGCTACTGCCATACCCAGAGACAACCTTCTGGAATATAAAAACAAGACCAACAAGAACCGTATCCCCCTTGTTGACACCTATAACCTACATCTTGAAGCATTGTGAAAAATTTTAATTATAGCCAATAGTAAATAATGATGAAACGCTGAGAGATGTATTCCCAGAACCTCACCTCCTGGCATACAGACAACCACCAAACATGCAGCAACTATTTGTCTGTAGCTCCCTGAGTGAACCAACAGATAATCATACATCTCCCTTCCTACAGAAAAGATTCAAAAAGTGTGCTCACATTTATAATAGAGATTTTGTAGTTATACCATACTGCTGACTAGAATATCTCATAAAAGGATCATTTCCCTGCAGATCATCCAGTGTGGTCTACCTAGTTCTGTGGATGAAATGTCCCAACACTGCACTTTATGTGGGATAAACTGGATAATGAATTTACACAGGTTCTGCATTAAGCATGACAACAGAAATGCTCATGTAGGAAATCATTTCAGCAGTAATGGACTGTGAGAAGGATTTTAAAGTCACAGTGCTTATGGGAAACTTCAAAACACAGCAAGAGAGAGTGGAATGGAAAGTTAAACCTGTGCTAAAATTTAACACATTACAACATGGTTTAAATAGAGACAAGAGTTTCATCACCAAATATGAGGATTGTGTGCTTCTCTCTGACTGACCCAGACAGCTTGACTTACAGATCCACATTGTAGGGAAAACTCATCAAAATCTTCAAAAGACTTTGTTGGACCACATTGTCTTATTAAAAGATCTTGACTATACATTGTTCCCCTCTCCTTCTAAAATTTAGCAGCTAAATGAATCTTAGGCTAGGGAGATATGCTAATTCTTTACATTGAAGGTGACCAACTTAAAGATTTTCCAATGCTGTATCTGTCCTGGTGTCTATATAAACATGCAGTTTCTGTATTACATCTTGCCTGAAGAAGGGGCCTGAGCTTCCTTGAAAGCTTGCATACTGTAATCTTTCTAGTTATCCAATAAAAGGTGTAATTTTGCTTGACTTCCCATAGCTCAATTGAACTAATTAAGGATTAATCATTAAGGATTAAACAGGCTAAATCCAATAAAAGTTAATTTCATGTTTCTCCAAATTAGTATGTGATATAGTCAATCTGAACTTATATTTGTGTCCAGCTTGAAGCTGGCATAATTTCCAAAAGTTTTGAGAGCAGTATTATGAGTCTGCTGGCTTTCTGTGGGGGCTGGCATGTTCTCATTCCTCTGTGCAAAAAACTGAAAACTCTAACTTTGGCCATGTATGGGTGAGTGTGGGTGTGCGCCAGAATGTGTCCTGTGGTGAACAGGCACCCCTCTTAGGATAGGCTCCAGCCTTGCACAAATGTTACTGAGATCCAGCTTTTCATTACCATGAATTGACTGGATAGGATTAGATAGTGGTTGAATGTGGCTATTGCTATAGCTGTCCTTAATTTTTGCTAAAAAGTAGTAAGATTTGTTTTCAGTTGCTCAACAGTGTTTGGAATAACAGGCCTTAGCAGGATATTGCTAAAAACAATACCAATGCATAATAGGAGGCAAGTAACGAATAGAGCCAATGAAGTGCTAGCATTAGTGTATTACAGTAAAAGCCAAGCAGCATTTCTTCATCAGTATTGCTGTAATGAATTAGCAGTAAGACGAGAACTTTCAGATGTTGAGTGAGCTTCTCCATATCAAGATGTGTGGGTGTAATTCAGGAAATTCTCTAAATATGTACTCTATTTTTATATAATGAAACAAATGTTTCTTTTTCCTGACCCTATACCAGCTGTGTACCATATTTATGTCTATTTAATCCCTTCAAAGTTGCTTTCCTTTCTCTTTTGTGATTAGATATATCCGATTAGATATATCCACTATTGCATCTCCGGGGCCAATGGGACACAGACTCACCAGATAATGTGCAAAGTACAGTTAATGAAAATTTTTATTATTAATAAAAATTTTTTTAACAACTCTTAACTTTATGTTTTTTCAATTTCCCAACATTGATGGAATGATAACTTTATCTTATCAATGTTATTTCTTATTTATGCTCCCATCACATGCTGTAGGCCTGTTTCCAGCTAAGGGGCTAGTTCTTTTGGCCTAGCAGTGTTCAAGGTTTACCGTTGATAGTGCATGTGCATGTGAAACCAGTGCCTTTCAGTCTAGTGATGGGGTTCGCAGGCTACAGCCATTAAATGTAGTCTTTTTTTCTTTAATTTTTCTATGTGTTTGTACTTCCATTTCAGCCTAGTCAGTGCTAACGAAAAAAGTTAGTGTAAGCCAGTGAAAAGGTACAAAAAGTCAAATACCATCTGCTCCCATAAAGGGTACCCATAGTAATTTGGAAAAAAAAAAGCAGATGAATTTCAGGAATGCACTGAGCACAAAATATTATGCTGTTTAGAATCCAGCTGAGTGAATTGTTGATCCTCACCCATATCTTATCTAAATTTGAAATAGCCACTAAGGGAGCCTTATGTGTGCTCCTTCCACTTTGTGGAAAGACTGCAGCAGTATGATGGCCCTTTTTTTGAAGAAGTGCAAAGTCTTGATATAGAAAGAACAGTTAGGCATAAAATTATTATTAAAAATTTTTGCAAGCCTCACACTGTCTAGCAAACACATGGCTGCATACTTTTTAACACTCCTACTGGACAAGCCCAGAGTCTTCATTTCGAATTGTACAGTAAAAGTGGTGTGCATGTTCTGTTTGTGTGATTGTGGCTTGTTTTCTGTTCAACCTCAATGCTCTCTTAATCTGAATTTGAGGCTTTGCTTTTCAGTTTAGGCAGTTCATACCCAATATAATTTCTCAGCCATGGATGGTTGCGAGGCTCTCAGTTTACTTAACATTTAAATCTATATTGCTGTATTTTGCTAGATGACAGCAACATAAGAAGGTATCACAGTGATCTGATGCCAATGGAGACAGGCCAGGCACAAGCCTCCCATTGATTGGTTTATTATTTTGTGACATGAACACTGGGTGGACCTGCATATTTCATTAGTGAATATCATAATAGGGACAATTATTATTAGTTAGGAAAGCTAATGAAATGTTCATGAAGTTTACACACAAAAAGAAAAATTCTGTTATAGCCCCACCAGAATTTTTATGCCATAAAGGCAACTGGGAATCTTGCTTTGATATGTTTTCACCTATAACCCATACAAACAGGTACAGTACATCTAGGTTGGGTGCATTAATATTTTAAAATAATCAGAATATAAAATACTTAATCAATAACATGATCAGTTAAAATATTGTCATGTTCTAGTGTCATTTTGAACTTCTAATACTAATTTTAATACATTTTGTGTACACATAAATTGCTTTTGTACTTTTCAGATTATTCTGTTGGTACTCTGGTGATTTTTGCTGCCATTTTGTGCAATTCTTTTCATGGCTGTGGCCACATTGTTTACAATCACTATTCTCTTTGTTGTTCACAGGCACATGACATATAACAAAAACAATTTATTTCTTGTTTAGCCCAAAATCACACAAAAAATGCCACAATGGGTTTTAACAGGCCCTGTTTTATGACAGCAACACCCAGTCTGGTTCATGTTGAATTTTGTGTGGGTAAAGGGCGATCTTTTGGAGTTATCCACCAATAATCTGGAAAACTTTACCATTAGAGATTCGTCAGGCTAATACTATAAATAATATATATAATATTACTATACTATAAATATATTAAAAAAAAAAACTCCTAAAAAACTGTTTTTTAATTTGCCCTTTTTGTAGCTATGTTTTAGTTGTATTCCTAACAGACTATACATGCATAGAATTGCCATATTCTTTAAAGAATTTGCAGTCTTTACTGATCTTTTCTTTTCTCTGTTTACTTTTCTGTTTTTTCTGTGGTGCGCTTTTTCGCCAGCACTACCCGATCGAGGCACAGTGCAGCCACCTGTGATTCTTGAATGAAAGCAAGTACCCCAGCTCTCTATGTGACCCAATGCATCATATCCTCTCAGACAAAGCCTGGAAACAATAAGAAATGAATTAAGGACTTTTATGTTAGGTAGAAGGCCCAGTGGATGCTGGTTAGTCTTTTGACCTTGGAACCCCTGCAGATTTTGTTTTTTATTCTCCAGCTTAACTAGAGTTTTTTTTTGTTTGTTTTTTCTGCCCTCCTATCCATCTGACCTTATCAGCAAACTCATTTTTAGAGACTTACAATGCGATATTATCTAGGGACTCTATTTTTCTATCTTTTTATCTATGTTATATAAGCCTTGCATTGATTTACTTCTTTCATTCTTATTTTTAGCTAATTGAATGTGTTTTCCTTCTCTAGTTCTTTGATATCTTGTATAGCACTTTGAGCTACAGCCTATGTATAAAATTGTGCTATAGAAATAAATATTTTTGTTGTTTGCTTTGAAATTATGATTTTAAGTTTGATGAGGTTCTGGTGTATGATCGGTGGTCTGAATTTCCAGTTTTGATCTTTTTTTTCTTCCTCTCTGACTATGCCCTAAAAATTCTTCCTGTCTGTTTATTCTGTGGCAGAACAATAGCAGGTGACTGATTGGGAACATAAACATTTTAGGGCTACTACTCTTAATATTAATGCCTGTAATAGGAAAAACAGACGGCTCCAGGTAACAAATGTTATTAGCATCAGAGGTCTTTTAAGGTCTTTCTTTTAGGTATTAGTAGGAGCATTGTTAGACAAATTTAGCAGAGTTGGTACACAGTAATCGCTATCATTTTTTCATTGTGTTATAAGGACTAAACGAGAATTAAAATTGAAAAACAAAATACAAGAAAAACCCAGAAAGTCCCTAATTGGTTTCCTTTCTGTTGGTTATTTAAGTGCTAAGATTAAGGCGACACAAAATATATTTATCAGTCAAAGTTATTTTGAATTCTTTGCCCTTTCCTTTATGTGTTCCACTATGCTATTGGCCCTTGCCTCAGGAGAAGGTGGGTGGATTGTGATGTAAGATTATACCTTGAGTTTAACATGGTGTTATTTGCAGCAGCACGTGGATACATTATCATACAATGAACATTATTCATCCACGCATTCATGATGACCCCTTCCATCCATGCTGGTAGCACAGTGGTAGCACTGCTGCTTTGCAGTAAGGCTTGCTTCCCAGAGCCTCCTTTCGTGTAGAGCACTTTCAGTAGTGAGGAAAGCGCTATATAAATGTTAAAAATTATTATTAAAAATTATTATTACAGGAAGCCAGAACTAATTTCTGCAGCATCAGTCACAAAGGAGGATTATAAAAATATTGATGGACAGATGGATGTTTATATTTTCCAGAAAACAGAGATGTTCCCACTTATGATCTATTATTCTAACAAAAAGTCACCCTGAGCACCAGCCTATCCCTTCAGCAAAGAAGGAGGTTAAGTAAATGGATGAATATTTCTTCATACATTTTAGAATTTATATGTATGTATCCAATGTATGATCAGCTCCAGGCAGCCATTTGTTATCTTAAGTCATTTATTCCAGTACAAAACAGCATTTATTTCTATATAGCACATTTTCAAACAAAGAAAAGTACTATACAAGATCCCTTAGAAATAGTTAGAAGACAACCAAAATAGATAAGAATGGGAATGAATGAATGGTATACCATAATAAATATCAAAATAAAGAATGAATAAATCAATTTCCCAGAGATACAAGTCATAGATAAAGTAGAATCCTTTTTTTATAAATTTGCTTCAAGAAGAGTAGGGGAAGAACTGTGTACAGGGCAAGAACCAGCCCTGGATGTTCATAACAATGCACACACACACACACACACATACACAGATCCCGGGACAATTGAGAGATGACAAATAACCCAGACTCCCCATCTTTAGGATGTGGGAGGACTGCACTTTTACTGGTGAAAAACTCATTTGGATATAGAGACAGCATACAAACTCCACAGGGATACTGGACAGCACCGCTTTGAACCTCACTTATTAAGTATAAATTTTTTCCTTTATCCATTTCTATTGATGTACTTTCCACATAAACCCATTTTTTAATTCAGCAGAATGTTAACTAGAAACAATGTGACATAATAATATGTCTAATAATTAAGAAGAAAGAGCTTTGTTTGCAGGTTGGCCTCCCTGAATGCCCAATGGACTTGTGTGCCTGTGTTTTTAACTGTTGCTGTTGTTTTGCCTTTAGTCAGAAAGCATTTGTTAGTCAGAGACATGCTCAGAGCCCTCAGGACTAATGTCTGATACTCCAGAGTATTAGGAACTTATTTTCCCCCAGCCTGAGCCCTTGTGATCAGCAGCAGAATGCATTCCCCACTAAGGTACTGTTAAAAAATAAGTTAAAGCCCTAGCCATGCTGCTGATATATAATTTAAAACCATGCTACTGGCAATCAAACATTTGTCTTCACAAAGCAGCTCAGAATTTCAAAAATCTGTTTTGGGGTATGGTAATTGAGTGAAAAAAAATTATTTAGGTCTATTGAACGCATAATGCTCAGGAGCTCGAAGCCGAAGGTTACAAAGTCAAAAGCAAATGGATAAAGAATCCCAATGTTTTGCAAATGTACCTTAACTTACTCTTTGGGGAACATTCCACAGTTCATGGGATATTAATAAAGTCACCATTCTTATTCAGAGAGCTGGCCATACTGAGCAAATGTATTGAATTAGTGTCAATTTAAAGTCATTTTTAACAGGCAAAGTCTAGTAGGCATGGGGCCTGGGTCTCAGATCAGAATTATTTTCAGCCACTTTACTTTGGCAAAGGATCAGTCTGAATTCTCCTGCTTTCCCTTTAGTTTTGACTTAATTCTATATCAAGGAGAAAGAAAATCAAAGTCACCAAAGGAAATTGTGAGCCTTTTTATTGTGTTACAGTTTTTCCCTTTCTTCCGTAAATACTGCAACATTTTATACAAAAGAAGACTCAAGGAGTAAATTAACATGGGATGCGTTCCAAATAAAGAGATCTTTCATTAGCAGGTTACAAACAAATGCCAAGGGGATGCAAACCAAAGGGAATTTCCAAGCTGCCTGCCTTGTTCTTTTGTTTTTAAAGGCTCTTTCTTTTCTTCTGTCTGATACATTTTGTCATGAATTTATTTGTTAATTGTCTAATGTAGGTTATTATTTTATAAATGTTCCAGCAATAATACCATAATAATAACAATATGTTTATAAAAAGAAATAACAGTAGTATATTTATCCCTTTAATTATCTTAAACTTGGGACCCTTGCAGACTGAGAAGAACTGAACCTGAAAATGAGCAGAGTGCCAGTCTGTCACTGGGTACACATTGTTCTACTATAATCGAGAGAGTACAGATTTAACAGAAAAGCCGGGAGATGAGACATACTCAACATAATCCCTGAATATCTGGTACCAGTACTGTCATCAAAACCAAAAAAACAAACTTTAAATCGAATGCAAAAATCACAGCTGAAGTTCTTCTACCAGAAAACTTTACATTCAAAGTCTCAAGAAAATTATTTGCAATCTGACATACCAGTAAGTACAGTCCCCTAACCTTTAAATCACTCCACTAGTGACATCTTATTTGTGATCTCCCAGCCAGATTCTCTAGAAAGCCTGTAGTAAGTCCAACCAAAATATGGCTGTGTACTGACTGCAAAAGGTGCTTGGTATCAGATAGAATCGGAAACTCAAATCCAAAGATAGAACAAGGTCAAAAAGCAAGGTGATGTAAAAATCGGGTAATTAGAGCTCTAGATAACATAGGGCAGGACATGTAACATGAATCATTTTTAAATAACACAGAAGAAAGGTCAAAATACAGATTAGTACACATACGTGCAGCCAAAACAGAAGGCGTGAATCATAATTGGGGACAGAAAAGAGTTCATTACCAAAGAGCTTTTAAAAAAATCACACAATAAGAACACTAAAATGTCTTTGACCTCATGATGGGATGTGCCGCACACTTCTTACCTAACAGCTGCCTGGCAACAAAAATCAGAAAATGTCACTGCCAATAACAACAAGAAAATGGTGCTGTGGAAGAAGGGTATTAATTTTTACTTTCTCGTGTAGAGTACAGGGAAAGTATTGTAATCGTCCAAATATTCAACCTCAAAATTTTGATGAATCTCGGCGTTTTAGACCTCCCTTAGTCCAATTTACTTTGTCGTAGGGAAGGTACTGTAATCGTCCAAAAATTTGATTTCGAGATGTTGATGAATCTCAACATTTTAGACCTCCCTGAGTCTGAAAATACCATTTTTGGAATTATGACTATGTAACTATGTGTGTGTGTGTGTGTGTGTGTGTTTGTGTATGTAAACACAATAACTTGAGTACGCTTTCATTTAGGTCAACCAAATTTTGCATACATGTATTAAGTACAAAACATAGATTTATATCAACTTTTGAGCTATTTCCACTAACCGGAAGTGATACTTTTTTATTCATGCAACTGCAGAGTCCAATTTATTCATCTTACTTTTTTAATAATTGTTCAATATAATATTAATTTTATTTGATTTGCTGTTGATGGTTCTTTAATGTACATAATATAAAAATATAATCATTGTCTTGCCATTTACTCCTCAAATATCCATCCCCATATCTGAGTATATGAGAAAGTTTAGGGGAGACCACTCACGATTTTTTATATAATAAAAAGCATGTCTTTTAGAGACTTTCAAAACTAGACATGTGTTTTAAGAAGAATTAAGTGAATAGGTCTGGCACGTTTGTTGTGCTGAATAGCCTGTTCTCATCTAGATTGTTCTAATGTTGTACTGTTCTACTTTATAACGCACACTAAGATATTTTGGTGCCTCTGATTAACCTAACCTGCTTGCCTTTTAGATGAAGGAGGAAATCAGCAATCTAGCATATCTGGAAGAATACGAAGACTTTACGCACAGAATAGACAGGATGGCATCTAAACCCAGATCTCTGGAGGGGTGAGAATGAATTTTTTAACATTTACAGATTTAGTCCACATGGTTTGATTCTTTTGCCAAGAGCCACATTATCCTAATAAGCCACCCAGTCATGAGTTCCACATGTGTATTTTGTTCCAGGTAGCTTTCAAGTGATTTAAAATGCATTTTTATTTTATTTGAGTGTGTTTTTACTATACTTTCTTATGCCTGCTTTAATTCCTGACAGTAAAATGCACTTAATGCATCACAATCGGACAGCACCTGACAATAGTCACCCGGTGGTGTGCTGGGGTGGCAGCATAAAGATGAAAGACGCCTCACGCCTGGACAAACTGGTGAGGAAGGCAGGCTCTATTGTAGGAGTAAAGTTGGACAGTTTAACATCTGTGGCAGAGCAACGGGCATTAAGCAAACTCCTGTCAATCATGAATAATCCACTGCATCCACTGAACAGTGTCATCTCCAGGCAGAGGAGTAGCTTCAGTGACAGACTTTTGTCACTGTCCTGCTCCACTGACAGACTGAGGAGATCGTTCCTCCCCAACACAATGCGACTCTTCAATTCCACCCGGAGGAGTAAATGCTAACTTTTTTCATTTTTATTACTATTTAATTTAATATTGTTTCTTTGTATCAGTATACTGCTGCTGGATTATGTGAATTTCCCCTTGGGATTAATAAAGTATCTATCTATCTATCTATCTATCTATCTAGTCAAAACCAGGTGTAAATCCACCAGTCACTGGACTGTAATTAGATCACTAAGACTAAAGCATGAAATACGAAAATCAAGAAGATAAATTTAAAAAAACGTGTTAAAGAATTATAAATCACTTTGTCAAATTACTGAGTTAAGTAGAAAATATTTGTAACAATCACATAGACAACCTTTAATGGGCTAAACAGGGATATATGCCTGAGTAAAAGAAGCCAGCTGCCAAGGAAGGAGAGCACATTTTATAAGTCCAGGAGGTTTTGAGAAAGAGGGTGCACGAATTATATAAGAACTGAATAAATCAGAGCTCGACACAGGCATTAGAGTGGGAAGGAGATTTTTGGTAGAGTAGTACTGATAGTGTTCAGGTTGAGAAACAGCACATTATTAGCCATTTCTTGTTTCCAATTCCTATTTGTTATTTTTAAGGCATTTCCTATGTCCAGTAAAAATAGGAACATGAGGTAATCATTCTCATTAAACTCTTGGAATGGGGTGTTACTGTATATTGTTGATCAATAAACAAGCCCATTATCATGATAATCCTGTAGAAACACTAGCATGAAGAGTCCACAAGAGCTGAAGGGAGGAAACCTTGATCTGCATGCACTTTAAAGGGAGTCAGAGGTCAAGAATCACACTAGAGCTGCTGTTGTGCATACGTGTCACAAAAACTGGCAGCTCCGCATCATGCTACTTGGAAGTACAAGGTGTAATGGCTTTGAGTCTACGGATTGTGTATCCGTGTATGATGTGATTCAGAAAGGCGTATCCTAAGTAACAGCATTCTAACTTTATTGTTTATTCCATAGCAGCAGAGTAAGATTTCAGTGCTAACAAATGGGGTCCTCAGTTACCATAGGGCATTTTACATATTGACTCAGACTACATTTAACATTGGTCTGAACTGCAGAGCAACAATATCTAAAATATCATTGCATTAAATTTGTTTTCTATCTGGATGCAATGACCACATAAGCAGCAGCAAATATGAATTCTGTGTGAAGAACTTAACATCGGATTATTGTTCATAAGTAATGTAGACCATGGGGATGCATTTTAGTGGCAGTTGTATATGCTACATTATACAATCCAGGTATAAAACTTAGGTTAAAGCTAAGTATAAAGAGAGGTCCTGGAAAACTAGTTGGAGATTTTATAACACTTTAAACTAGGGTCTGCCTAGGGTCTTATTGCAATTTACAAAGACTGGACACTTTATAGTAGCCACAACCCATAGGGTATATATTAGTCTCTTGCAAAAAAGACATAAAAAGGTTTTGTAACAATAACTAACTAACAAATGAGCTAGAGAAATTATAGAACGATCACTCAATGCTCTTTTGTGCATGTTCAAAATCTAGATTGGGTCATCTTCATGTGTCTATCTGGGTTTTTCTCTAGGTACTTTTAAATATGCATATGTTATTTTAATTACTGACTCCAAATTGGCCCAGATGGCTGTGTTTGTCTGCCCTGTGAGGAACTGACGCCCCATTCGGACTTTCAAACTGAAGCTTATTGTGGTTGGGGTACAATCTGACCTCTGCAACCCTTAGCTCGGCTGAACATGTTTAATCGATGAATAGATAGATGGGCAGTTTACAATTTGTGTTATGTTAGTGACTGAGGAGACTGAATGACCCTACCCTTCCTTAGTTGAATATACAGTGTGAAAGGATTACACATACACAGAGAAAGGTTTGGGGGCAGCTACCCGTATACTTTAGATAGGCTGCTAAAAGGGAAATTTGTGGTTCAAAATGGTACAGGTCTTAACAGACTTCAGTCCAACACAGAACAGCACAGACAGGCAAACATGGGGGTTTTAAAGCCGGGCAGGGGAAGTGATGTCATCGGGGCCAGAACCGGAAGTGACGTCATTGAGTCCAGGCGAAATTTCCCATGGTTGGTCTGCCAATGAAAAAGAGGAAGGATCAGTGCACTCTGCCACCCCCTGTTCTGGATGGAATTATCTCTTTGTAAGCCCTTTAGCTGCCTTAAATGTGCATGTGTGTGACAAAAGTTATACTAAGAGATTCAGCTAATAGTTCTTCTTAGGACTGATCATCATGGATTTATATTTTTGTTGATACATTATTGTTCAATTTGAAAAATGTGACCCCATGTGAAATGGCTTCTTGGTTGTGGGGAACTTCTGTTATTATTTTATTATTTTACCAAAAATATATGCATTTTGCACATATGACTAGATGACATAACGAGGATTGTGCACCACAAGTAACATGAGATTTTTTTCATTAACATTTTACCTGCATCCATTAAAGCATAAACTTTGTTAGCTCCATTCTGCATGAAATTGTGAGATTCAAATTTTTCTCAGCCATCACTGCAAACTGAATTGGTTTGGGAAAGTAGCATTTAAAAAAATACATAATTTTTCATGTAATATTCCATTGAGTGTATTTTTGCCTTGATGCGATTTTGCTAGGAATGTATTTTAGGTTAAAATGTCTGTCACGGTGGAGCACTGATTAGTTCTACTTTCTCAAAGCTCCAGAGTGTTGGGTTTGGATCTTAGTCTGCATACTGTCACTCTGGAGCTTACACCATCTCCCAGCATCTGTGTGGGTTCTTCTCCCACTATTTTGGCTTTCCCTCATATCCCTAAGACATGCGTATTAGTTTAATTTGTGGCCTATGCTCGATTCTTGAAAAGAGCGTTTGGGTGTAGGTCCTAACATGGGATGGTGCTTGATACTATCTGGAAACGCTCTGTGCACTCCTGAATTTCATTAAGGAAGTTTCATAATGCATATCTGGTCCTTAGAATTTGATATTTTTCTCTATTTAATGAAAGACAATAATGTACTTTTAAATTTTGAGTCAATTTGACTCTCATCCATTACATTAAAGCTCCATACTTATCATTTTAGCATTCCATGCTTTTGTCAGTTCTGTTGGCAACACTGCTCCTATTGTTTTTGCCATTCATTGTGATCTAACACTATCATGTATTGCCCATTAACCTTTTTTTTCCCTTTGGTATCCTGTGATGGTTTATGGCATTAGTGCCAGTTTCGTCTTGTAACCACTACTCCCCTTGAACCTAGAGAGGTTCCACCTGCAGCTAAAGTCACTTCAGTACACATGTACTTTGTCAACATGCCCATGTTGATCAAACACTGCAGTCTACTTGTGAATTTACGCTGTAGGAAGATAAGTAAATAAATCAAGGTAAATAACATTAGATGTGGTTTTTATATAAGCAACATATAAATGTTTTTATATAAAGTCCATCAGAAAACATAATCACAAACAGGACTTTGCACAATACATTGGCGAGCTCAGCATCCCCTACTTTTTCTTTGAAGGACACGTGTGGGGCAGACTGACTGGCAGGATGATGCCCGACCTGTTGTTTCAGCCAAGCAGTGCCATCTTTTGCCTTTATGCCTGGGTGCAGCTGCTTTGTTCTTATATGTTGTGGTCCCCGGCCGGGGCTGGAGCCCGGCCGGGATGCCCAGAAGGACCAGAGGAGGGCTTGTGCCTCCTCCAGACTGAGAGGGGGCGTCCGTCCTGGTTATGCTGGAGGCCTCGGGTAGAGGGCTTGGAAGCCCAGCCCTGTAGGGACCCATGGCCACTGCCAGGCGGCGCCCCAGTGCCTGATTATCCCGGGAGCCCGGCACTTCCTGGTGTGGCGGGAAGACGACAGGGGACACCCGGACGGCTTCCGGATGCGCAACCGGCACTTCCGCCACACGGGGGTGTGTCCGCGGGAGATGTCTGGGAAGCAGCTGGAGCCCATCCGGGTTCCTATAAAAGGGGCCGCCTCCCTCCAGTCATTAGGCGAGAGTCGGGAGGAAGCGGACAGAGCTGGAGAGAGGACAGGAGGCGGCCAGGAGAAAGGCAGTAGAACTGTGTGGCCTGGACTTTGGGGGATCGGTGCTGGAGGCACTGGGGTTTGTGAGTGCACGTAATTCTTGTAAATACTTTGTAAATAAACAGTTTATGGTGGAGCCAACGATGTCCATCTGTCTGTGTCTGGGGCCAAGTTCACAATGTGAATGGATGTTTTTTTGCGGGGAGGGCTTCTGTTCTTTCTCCAATGTAGAACCTTCATCCTCATCTGAGTTCACCTCTGTTATAGCACGTCTTTATTTGAAAACAGCAGTGTCAGATTGGGACAAGCGTGAACGTGACTGAGAGTAATAAAACTGAATAAAAAAAAATGCTAACCTTTACAACCACCATAAATTTACACCGGCTGTTAAAGACTCAAATCAAATGTATGTTGTTTATTATATAATAGTAAGAATAAGAACAGCTCCTACTCAAAATGGTAATTCTGAAGGGTGCCCTGATTTGATCCCCAAACCTCTTGGTTATGAATCAGCAGTTCTTACCACTGCACCACCCAAGAAGTCATATCCGTGGTGAACCCTAACCCGATTTCTTTTTCTTCGGTTATATTCTTGAATAAAAGCGCACTTGTTTTGTTATACGTGTACCTTTTGTGAAAGTGTTTATTTGATATTTGGACTTCAGTCTTCACACATTATACACTTCATGTCAAAATTTTGCTGTTAGTACTATAGCATGAAAAAAGTTTCTATTTTAGGTATTTGTTCAACATTTCTTGTGTTTCTCACATTTCCTGTCATCCTACACTTACACAGGTTTTGTAGACACGAAACACACATGAAATGCATTTCTTCCAAATAATATATTATTTACCCTATATAACTCAAGGACCTAACATGCAGATAAAGAAGACTTGAGCTGGGAGAACTTTTTGCCTGAGATGAGTTCCGGCTGTGACGGGGGGGGATGGGATAGCAGGCTGCTTGCTGCTTGTGCTGATCAACCCATTTACGAAACAAGAGACGTTGATGGAGAGATACGAATGGATTTAAGGTGGGTCTGGTTTACAAACTTTTTCGTAGGCTTCAGGGATTCTAGTGTTAATACCGTAAGCTTCTTTAAGTAGGACATGTCCTTTATCTTTACCTATACTGTAGCTTCTAGAGCTGTTATGTTTTATATGTGGTGACTAAAACATCACACAGTATTCTAGAAGGTATCATAGTCTGAATTTTTCACAATGTATCCTTACGTTTTATTCACCTTTTTAATAGCTTTTCTGTATTGCCTAGAGCAACATGTCAATATAAACTCCTAAATCCTTTTCAGAGTATTCTGCAGTGTACTTTTTTCATGTTTTCATAGTGTTTTCAGTTTTTATTCGATTTTTAATTATTTTATTTTCAAATGTATACATTAATTTAAGCTTATCAGTAGTGAGTGTGTTATGTATGTATTAATGTAATGTTTGCATGACCACAACTCCTGACAAAAGCTTTTCTCTACTACTGTAACATCAAAAGAGCAACATGCATGTTGAATTAGTACTCCCCACAACTATTCTAGAACTCTTGCAATAATATAAACATAAAATACATTATTTTTATTTTTTTATCTGAAAGGTGGCTTTGAAGATTATATAATTACTTCATCTAGAGAGAATTTAAACACTCCGCCTGAAAATGTTAGTCTCTGCTTTGGCGTAAAGTACAGGTTTGTAAAACGTGTCTGTCTTTTGCCTTCATTTGTTTCTTGCAGTCAACCTTGTAGGAGGATCATGCAGAGGAGAGCCTAGAGGCTGAATCAATTTAAAATGATACTGTTCAATTACTGCAGTTGGCTTTATTTTTTGGTGCACAGCCAGATAAATCAGCCAGGAGGTACAGGAGCACCTCAGGGGGAGCATTTGAATTATACAAAGGAACTCCTTATGTCTTGTCCCATTTGAGGTTGGAGACAGAATGTAGGATAGAAGTAGTAGCGATGACAGACCAAAGTAGTATAAGGTGCAATTGTTAATATTGTAAGCTATAAGTAGTGTTCTTCTCCTTCAATGGTTACTTAGCTACTTTACTTTCTGAAGCAACTGTTTTGTTCTGTTTATAGGACTTCTTCTGGACTACTGATTATGTCATCAGTGCCATTTTGGTCTTCAGTGATAATTACTATTACCGAAGGACCAGGGATTACTTTTTGATACGGTATTTAACGTCTTTTTAGGCGTTCCCAAGAAAGATCAAAACATCAAAAGCCAAAAAAACAAGTAAGGGTTAAGAAACCATAAAACACTACACGAAAGCATGAAACACTAGACAAGAGGCTTTCACAAAGCCTTCATGCACAATATTATACTAAAGTGTCTTAAGTAACTCCCTCTTGTCTGTGACATCACATGACTGCCACCTGCAAACCTAATTAATGTTACATGGCAACAGGTACTGATAGGAGGGGCCAAAAGCAAACAGTAGGCAAAACAAGTGTCAGAATCGTATCCAAACCCTCATGCATGCTCTCTAGGGTTGTTTAATCTTGCGAGCTTTGCTATTTGCCTGTTTTATACACAGGCAGTAAAATATAAACCCATCTAAAATTAGGAGACAGAACAACAAAACACTAGAATGTTACAATAAAAATGCTGCATCTTTTGACTTTAGAAATATTCAATTTATCAAACAAAAATTTTGGGAAACCCAGAGCTATAGGGAAAATCCCAAAAAAGGAAAAAAAATATAGATAATTCACAAAATAAGTGGGCAAAACAAAAAGAAAATTTCAAAAGCAAAATAATGATAAATTATTTTAGTCTTGACCTCAATTTAAATCAAAAAAGGCAGAATACCTCAGAGATGGGAACTAAAGACAATTAATGGAACCCAGTGCTCTTAGCTATCAAACTGTGGCTGGGTAAATCTTAAATAGAAGCTCCTTTGGCAGTCCCATTAACAGCGATATTAAAAGGCCCTGGCCCCTTGGCTCAGCAAAAAAAAGACAAGGCAACAAGCTACATAAAACTTAACAATTAGGAAACAATTACAAAATAATTTTCTTAAAAGAAGAAAATAAATGCAAAATTAACAATAACCATTTCATTAACAAAAGACACAGAAAACAATCTTGAAAGAAAAGGAAAACCAACAGTAAACAAAACTGAAGACTGGGATGGAGTCCCAGGAAGATCCTGACACCCAGAAGCCAGCACTAAAATGTTAAACTGTTGTGGTAGACTGACAAATTACAAATAGGGTGTAGTAAATGCTTTTTTATTTTATTTAGATGTTGTTTTTAGACATTAATTTAAAAAGTGATACAATTGCCTAAACCTTAACTTACAACACATCAAGCAATACATTTTTCTAGTGTAAACTAAATACTTGGTGTTGAATAAAAGATGGGTCTATGAGTAAATAGATGTGTAAAACAAAAACTACTTCTGTGTTAAAACATAAAAGAAAGTAACATTTTGATTATTGATTATGATCACTTTGAACTACAGGCTTATTCTATGTCCCCATCATCTTATCTTACATCCCTAACCACTCCATGCTTAGTTTATATTTTGCTACAGCCTGACATGGTAAGTGTCAAAGCAAGGATGTTGTTATGTGTTCCTTCCATCTTACACTATAACTTTTTATCAGCTATTGCTTTTGCTGAATATATTTTCAAAGTATCAATCAGAAAAAAGCTAACAACGAAATTGAACCAGGTATCTGTCATTTCTTTTGGAATCGTGCAACTATGCAATCAAAAGAAGCAGAAAGACTGCAGTTACCTAAGATGGGTATTGACTGGCTTAACAAATAAAGTGGGTATAGCAGAGCCTATTTGACCAAGGGTTAGCAAACTGCATTGGCAAAAAAAAGAGAAAACAGTACGCTGACTGGGTATGTTCACTTGCTTTATAGATGCATATAAAAACATAGCAGCCTAGCTAATTTTTATACTGAAAAAAATAAAAGAAATGAGAAAGTTCTTCATTCAACTTACCATAATTTTTCTGATGTTATCTAGGGCATTCACTGCACCCTGAGGAACTGGATGGAGAAAAATAAAATTAACCTACTCATTATAGCCCTGCATATGATGTGAGCTTAGTTTAGATACATTTCTAAATTTCTTGAAAAGTATCTATCTATCTATCTATCTATCTATCTACAGTATTTTCTTCCTGATTACTTATTTGACAAAACAATTCTTGTTCTTTTTACTTTAACATTATTTTTGTGATATCATCGTTGCCCCATTTTGCTGCTTTTTTTCTTTGCAGGTACTGTGACTTTGTGTCTGAACTTATGTCCTCCACCATATTCTGCCGATTTCCAGTTTTGGTGTTGACATACGTGATGTCATTGACCATTTAGGATGGCGGCATGCAGCATCTTGTATTCAACCTTTTGAATTTGTTAATAAAGCAAATAAAGTGTTTTAGAAATTAGTGATAGACAGAGGAAAGCTTAATATTAATGGTTAGGGCCTTTCACCCATTGTCCTTTTGACTGAGATTTCTGGTTAACATTTTGGTTTTGACATTTTGGTTCAATTTTATGATCTTGGCCATATAGTGACGAGTCAATTGCCTATTATGTCATTGGGCATCATTTTTATATTTGACATCATCATGCATTTGTTGTTTAAAATGGCAGCTAGTATTTCCTAGCATCCAACTTGGTGTAAGTGATAGATAGGAGCTTTTTCTAATTTTTTCGACTAAGATTTCTTGTTAATGTTTTTATGTTGGTAGCAAAAGCTTAAAGTGGCTCAGCTGGAATAGACCACAAACACAAACCATCACTATTTTTATCTCCAGATAACCCCTTCAAATAGTCTTACTGCTCAAAGAGTGAGAGAAAAAAGCAAAAGCTAAGATGTAACTAAGAGATCTCTGTGTGTTTTGACAAACATTTTTCATGTTTGCTATTGTGGGAAGCAACCCGGACACAGACAGGTAGACATGGTTCTTAAAGCACCACACACGCTTATTTACAGACTATTATTTACAGTGAACACACACAACCCAGTGCCGCAGCGCCAATCACCCCAAGTCCAGGCTTCTTCCAAATGCTTTTCTCTTCTCCTGACCACCTCCACTCCTCTCCGCCGAGACTCTGTCCACTTCCACCCGACTCCAGCCATCGAATGGAGGGAGGTGGCCCCTTTTATCCCTACCCGGATGTGCTCCAGGTGCCTACCGATAATCTTCTGCCGGCACTCCCCAGTGTGGCGGATATACCGGCTGCGCACCTGGAAGCACTCCGGGTGTCCCTGGTCTTCTTCCCCCCAGCACTTCTGGGTGTGGCGGAAGTGCTGAGGGCCAGGCCTTCTCAAGCATTGGGGCGCCCCCTGACAGTTGCCATGGGCCCCTATAGGGTTGAGCTTCCAAGCAGTCACCCCCACGTGTTCTTGGAGATGCATAAGCCTCCCCTCTGGTCCTCCTGGGCGTCCTGGTTGGGTACCACCCCCAGCCTCCTGTGACACTATAAAAATTAGATGATTGACCCAAAAGATTGGACAGAAATTGCAAAGGCTAGTTCACATATTCAAGCAAAGCCAAAACACTAAGACAGAGTTACAAGTCGAGATGAAAGAATTATAAATCATAAACCAGAGTGCCAGAACTTAAATCACTGAACACCCACCGGTCAAATCTTTAATCGTGGACAAAAAGCTACTGGTGTGGTGTTGGAATTTTGTTAAGTCTTCATGTCGCAAATTGTAGCGAGGTAGTCTGTTGCAACCAGAAAAGGCCTCTTAGCAACCCATTATCTGCCCACCCAGATTTTAAAAAGACAAACATGAAAATAAAGCATGGAGATTCAGCTTTCAAAATATTAAAGGCTCATGAACTAATAAAAATTTTGTAATGCAAAAAAAAAAAATAATAATTTCTAGCACGACAAAACAAGTTATCTAATTAGGAAAGTTTTACTTTTGACATTCGTGATTTTTGATCTCTGCAAGCTTCAAACCTTTTCTTGTTTTTCTTCTATATTTTTGTCTTGCCCTTTTAAAATCTCCTAGTCATTTCTTCTACTAATAAAAAAAAAGCAAAAAAAAATTTGATTAGTTGTTTTATTTATTCCCGTAGTTTTTTCTACCACAAACAGGCATTTTCTAATTGTAAATGAAACACCAGCAAAACGTTACACTGTCTAAGTGAGGGTTTACTGTAATACAAATAGATGCCTATGACAATTCCTGCATTTCATTGCATTTAAACAACAGAAAAGGCATAGAAGCATACCCCTAAAATCATGACAACTTGCGTTTAAACATTAGAGACTGACAGATTGATTTTTGAGTAACATGCTGCCTAACAAATTCAGACTCTTTGGTTCAAATTCAGCCCTGAATTATATGTGGAGTTTGTTCATTCTCCTCAATGCTGCACTGGGTTACTTTTAATTTTAGTATACAGTACATCCCAAAATTATTCAAGGTTATGTTGACTGGCATCTCTAGGTCGACCTGTTGTGAGTGAGTGTTGGCGAATAAGTAAGTTTGTCCAGCAACTGTAACACATACCTGTCTAGATTTCATTTCTGTCTTATGTCTAACACTACTGAGATTAGCTCCAGTCTTGTTTGACAATTTACTAAAATAAGGGAGTTTAAAGGATTAAGTATTCATACATTCATTCTTTAAAAAATCAGATGTATAAAAATAAGTGTACATGTCAGGAGTTTTGGATAACTATTTTGGATTACTCCATAGATGCATAAATAAAGAAAACTGTACAGTTAGGATTAGTGCCATAATGGGATGCTGTATGGATTTTAATACTCATCCATCTTGCGTGAGTACATAGCTGGACTGATAAACATCCCCTTTGTGTTCTGCATGAGGTTGAGCAAAAACTAAATGCAAAGTTTGAGATGAATGTTTGCAGACTACATGTGGGTACTCAGTGTCAAGCAGAGCAGAAATAAATAAAAGAAGCTTTGGTCTCATTGTATGTTACAGCTGTAATATCTCCAATAACTTAATTTTGATAAAAGCTACAAAAATTGTTTAGGTTTAATTAAAGCTGGGCAGTATATGATGAAAATAAACATTATCTTTTACATTTGCAGTAAATATAATAAAATATACAGAGAGGACTTCTTGGTGTAACCAAGGAACTGATTATTCAGTTTTGCTGCACCAAAGCATCTGTATGCCCAGTCGCTATACAGGGAGTAGATGTAGAGGTGGTGCACTAGTATAAGTTCATAGGGGTCAAAAATCAATGACAGCCATAGCAAACTCATTTGTCTTAAGGGAATGCATTCCTTTGATATGGGCAGTGATATCCAAAAAATGGCCTACAACTTGGTGATTTCCAATGAGATTTTCAATTGAAGTTTGCTGGGCTGGTAACTTCACTTCAAGGGAGGCCCACAAAGTCAACAACCTGATTAAGAGGGAAGACATAGATATGGGGTGCCCTCTTGAGCTAGTAGCAGAGGAGAAAAGGGATTCAAAACTTATGGTCATTACAAACAATATAATATAACCAGTAATGGCACACTGCACAATAAAGTGCAGTGAATACACTTGACTTGAGGATTCAAAGTTTTCATACTCTTTCTCTGTACATTTAGCATTCATTTGCTCAGAGGTTGATGTGATTGCTGTTTCCTGAGCAGCTCTTCTTTTCTCTACCCTAACGGTCCGCTTCTTCTCTTCTACCGTCTGCATCTTTTTGTGTTAAAACTGATTAAGTCAGTGTTTGTGTTGCAATTACTTAGTATGTTTTCTTTAATTTTTCACTTAAGCTGGCACTTAAGTCTTCACTCTGCCTCAAGAATAATTTAAAATACGAAGAGGTAGAGGAAGTGATGGCGAAGGTGGTAGAGATGAGAATGGCACCCATACTCATGCGCCACATGGCCACCCTGCTGCACGCTGCCGAGAGTTGATTCTACAATAAAATAAAATAGAAATAAAAAGAGGAATAACCATGGAGGTCAATTGTCATCCCGAAAGTGGATAGTAAAGGTCACGTAGTATATGTTTACCAAATTTCAGGTCAATAGGTCAAACGGTTTGTGAGCTACAGGTGATTTAAAATCCTGGACAGACAAACAAACAGCCATGGTAGTGTATTATATATAATATAATATAATATAATATAATATAATATAATATAATATAATATAATATAATATAATGAAAAAGGGTGTACTGCAGGAGTCGATCAGTAGATCACATTATTATTTTTTCTTGCATATAACCAAATTCTAACCTATTTATACTGTTTAAAGTTATAGGAGGTCAGTGTCTGTCTTAGGAGCACTGAATAGAATATTAGTTCATCACAAGAGTCACTTACACTTACACAGTGTCATTTTACAGATCGAGAAAAACCAGAGTATTCAAAAAAAAAAAAAAAAAAAAAACCATAAAGACAGAATCTGCAAATTCCACCCATGTCAGATCTCCTACATTAGCTAGTTTTAAATCTGGTACAACATTAGCTCTCAAATCATAATTTAAAACTGGGGTAATTTCTCTCCTATTCTGAGGCTGCCCCATGAAAGGGACCTTGGGTGAGGATGCACAAGTTATGCATTGGTCAATAAGAGATTCACACAATTGTGACTTTTGGCTACAGAGAGGAAATCTGTCTTATTTGTGAGTATTCATCTATAAGAGCTTTGAACCTTCTTCTTAGAGATAGTCAGGCCAGTCCTTGAAAGAATAACACCTACTGTTGTTACTCTGTACTTCATGTTTTTTCCCTATGATGTGTAATTAATTGAATACCACTTGGCTGTGATTTAGTTCATTTTGATGGGATAGAGTTGCGCACACTCAGAAACCTGTTTAAATGAGGGCGCTTGGAAATGCCGTGTGGACACCTCTGCTCCGGCATCAGGAGTTCAGGTTTGTCCTACAGTAGCATTTCTGTTATATACAGTAACTATTGAGTGGTCTTGTTCCTGTATTGTGAAGGTTTTCTATTTAAGACTTCAGCAGTTTGATGCAAAGAGCCATATCCAAAACTTGGGTACGTCCCACAGCCTTTTGGTGAACAACAGCAGTGTTAATGAACACCAACATTTGAAACAATAACATTTTTCATGCAGTAACAGTAGGGGATTTTTTCAGAATATACTATTAGAGACTACCTTTGGAAAAAGTTACATCCTAGAAATGGGAATTTATTGGAGGACAGTAAGAATGAGTATTAAATTTTATGCAAAACTGTTAAATATGTGTAATGAAATTGAACCTAAATGGTTGATAATTTATGTAATGTTTAATGCTCACAGAGTATACAAAATAATGACTTAAATAACTACCATTAATCACTGTCCAGTGCCATTAGTGTTTATTAAAAATGTGCCCATGTATTAATTTAACTGTGTAACAAAAAAAGCAAATGCTTTGAACAGGTTTAAATGTCACAACTGGATCAGTTGAGACAGGCACATTATAAAGTGGGTTGAATAATCATTAGTAGTTAGACCCCTCCATCTGTGTCTTAAATCCTGAAGTATGAAAACTGCAAATGTACACCCCCCCCACACACACCCTTAATGTAATACAAATGATCGACCAACAAGAAAAAAAAAATACTTGATGGGCTAAATGGCCTTGTCTTGTTTCAGATGTTTATAACCCTCATTGCCCCAAGAGAACAGGACCTGTGTGAAAATCATTAGTTAGACTGAGCATGTTAAGCAATCATTAGTTGCCATGAGATAAGAATTGCAACAGATTTACACTCATCCTGTTAACACCACAAGTCTTTTCCTCGATCTTGACGTCTCCCACGTTTCCCTGACTTCAGTTCGCTCTCTGGCTTCTGATTAGTGCGATACTGTTTAGCCATTTGCAAGCTGCTTTTCATACATTTCCTAATTGCTCACTTAGCTTTCCAACTGCACAGCTACTCGGTGTAAAGCGTGTACCCTATTGCTACGGGAGTCCTTCAGAGAACCTTATTGGTTATTTTAAGAAGTGAATTAAGCAGTAAAATCTTTATCCAATCTTAACACCTACCCTTCCTGGCTCACTAATCGAACACAATTAAATATCAAATTGCCAGACTCTCCCCCCACTAATTCAGTAATACAGATGTAGGAGGCACAGTATTTAAAAACTGACTAACTCCTCACATAAACACAAGGCTTTTTATTTCCCATGTTGGATGCTTTAATAGGGGAAGGCAGTGGCACCGGATGAAAGGTGTACAGGTTTCTTGAAGGAAGGATGAATCAAGGGGATAATATTACACCCGGGAAGGACTCTTGTTCAGTAACTCAGAACATAAATCCCTGACTACACTTCTCCCTTAAATAGCAAGAAAGATGTGTCCTGAACTTGGGGCATGGCATGATCTTGTCTAGAGCTCTTGCTTGGCTCAAAAAAAATCACATTTTCGATGCATGGACTTAGCTTCGTTTAGCCCTTGGTGCAGATTCTAACCCCGACTCATTTCTAATTTTGTTCCGCCTTTACTTCTCTAGCCCTTTTGCTTTAAACACAAATGCGGCACCATTGGATTAAAAGTAAATTTAGACAAATTTCTCAATGTAGGAAAACATACACATACATAAACACACGGAGATTTGTACTTACACACAGATACATACAGTGCATACACACACACACACACACACAAAACTTGCACCGCTTCCCAAGGGACGCATATGAGTTCTCAGCGCTATCTGCCCTCCCCTGACAATCCAGTTCACCAGGTGTTGTCTGCAACAGGCAATTAGTAGAATAGGTGTACTTGTCAATCAAGAAGCCTGGAAGATTAGCTGCTCGCCCGTAATTAGCGGGTTAGAGGCTCCTTGGCCCAGAGGATAAAGGCTTTGCCAATAATGGACCCTGGGGTATTAATTACTGAAGGTCGAAGCTGCCGAAAAGGCCAGGATCTTAGTTGCAGCGCACGTAAGATGATTGTTTAAATTTCAAAAATAATACCAGCCTGACAGTTGTTACAGTCCCGCGGGGTTGTGGGTACAAGATAGCTGAGGTAATTAGTTTGAAGAGGAAAGGGCATGGTTGCAGGCGTGTTTGTGGAGAAAAAGAGGCTGAGAGAAAGAGAAAGTGTGTGAGAGAAGAAGACACAAAAAAGAAGGAAAGCTGCCATGGCACAAATTGAAGAGCGTTTTCTTACTCCCTCCTTCTCTTCCTCGCACTCACACACACACACTCATCCGTGAGATTCCTTTTTTTTTATTTGGCTACATCGGGATTCTGTGAAGCACAAATAGGCTCTGTAATATACAGTAGGATCTTATTAAAGCACCAAAGATGGCCTGGCAGATGCTGGGATAGGAAAACAAAGGAGCGACTTACCTCATGTCTCTGTTGGGAAAACAACAGATGCCAAGGAATAAAATTAGATGGTTTGTACTGGCCAAGTTCAGTCAGAGTTCAGGTGATGAAAGGGGTGATAAAGTGGACCATCTTTGGCTTACTGTACCCTAGAGAAATTCCCCTTCCCAAACTTACTGTACACCAGCAAATGAAGTATAAAGCAAAGATGCTTCCTTAGTTGCAGCCCTATTAGGAAGATGAGTTATTCACTCATCCAAGCCCCTAGTTTGCACTCACAGCAGGCTCACCATTAACACAAGCTTGGAGGCCATCAGCCTGGTTTTATTTCAGATGAACTGGGGCTAGTCTGCTGTAAATTTCATTGGTGGTGAAGCTTTAACAAAATAAATAAATGAAGACAGTGGCGCAAGTTTAAAAAAAAAAGTATTTTCATATTGTGAGCATATGCGGTTCAATTTATGTTTGTATAGTGTTCTTCCTGTGTGAATAGTACTATGAAATTCTTCCTTGCACATACACATGTGACAGTAGTAGAATACCAACAGCAGATACTGAATTCAATACCATAATAAGCATATAATGCATTATAAACATTAAATATAACATCAGACAATGAATATGCAAGTCAGTTATCAATATGAGTATCTGATGAGTAGCCTTATGCCCTGGGGATAAAGACTGTTCTTACTAGTGCTGCTATATATATATAAATATATATATATATATATATAGTGGACCTCAAAGATTAACATTAACAAATTATGACAATATAAAGACCATAGGAACTGTAATTGAGTCATGGGCAGTTGTCAGCAGAGGAGAAGAAAACAAAAAGTTCAAATAACAGCATTGGTGGAGAACTTAAACCTCTGTGGTGTCAACACAGTTCTGACGACCTAGGCCAACTTGCTGTTTTTACCATCCTGGCCATTCTACATTATTATAATTATATCATGAAAAGTATAAGTCTGTATTGCATGAAACAGTTTGATCTTCAGATGTGGTTCAAACTATTGACTTTCATTATATTTATTACAACATGTCATGAAGCTGCAGCAGAGTAATATAATAAACAACACTTACTGAATGCTAAATTAAACTACATGGCTTAAATACTCTCGATAGTGGAAAAGTAAAGGTGTGTAATTTGATTATGGAAAAGTATTTGTAGAGTTATCTTCTCTCCATATATCCCTAATGGAAACTAATTTCTCCTTAGTAAGTTCCCCTACCTACTTACTTTATATATAAGAAGAACTGAAGAAATTTGACAAATGAGAGGAGACTATTCAGTCCATCAAGCCCTTTTGTTTAGCTAATAGCTAAGCTGTCCCAATACCTTCCCCAGATTCTTCTTAAAGGTCATCAAGTCTTCCGCTTCAACTACATGTCTCAGTAGTTTGTTCCCACAACTCTACATAAAGAGGTGCTTCCTGGCTTCAGTTTTAAATGCACTTCCCATTAATTTCCACTGATGTCCTCGAGTACATGGTTCACCCATAAGCCGAAGGAATGTTGCAGGATCTACTTTATCAACACCTTTAAGGATGTTAACTACCTGGATTTGGTCCCCACGCAGTCTCCTTAGCTCGAGACTAAACAGGTTTAATTTTCTGAGTCTGTGAGTGTAGGACATGCCCTTATGGATGAGCCTGGTTGTTCTCTTCTGCACCGCTTCATGCACTGCAACATCTTTTTTTATTGTTGTGACTAGAACACCACACAATACTCCAGATGCGGTCACATTGGTGCATTTTATAGTCTGAGCATGACTTCCCTCTCTTTATATTATGACATAATGTAACATTTTATTGACCTTTTTTAAAGGCTCTGTGCACTGCTTAAAAATGTTGTGTCAAATAAAACCCCTTAGTCCTTTTTAGAGGTTGCTTCCTGAAGGACAGTGTCTCCTATCTTGCATGTGTAATTGACATTCCTTTAGCCTACTTATAGCACTTTGCTACATTAAAATGATTTTCCAAGTGTTTCCCCAGGTCTGAAGCTTGTTCAAATGTTCTTTAATTTGTTTTCCTCAGTGTCTGCTGTTCCTCGAGTTTTATTATCATCTGTTAATTCCACAAGTTCTCTAACTGTACCAAAATCTATGTCATTGATACAAATCAGAAAAAATAATGGCCCGAGGACAGACCCCTGATTGACTCCATTGATGACCTCATTCCATGTGGAACGTTCTCATCTTATCTGTTCTTTTTCTCTCCTGCTGGTTAACCAAATTGAGATCCAGTTTTGTTTACCTCTGATTCCCTGACCTTAGAGCTCCAAAATTGACAGAGTCAAAGACTTTTTGGAAGTTAAAGTAAATTATGTTGTAAGCTTTGCTTTTGTCAACTATTGCAAAATATCTAAAAGATTGGCTTGGCAAGATATTTTTCCCTCTCTTAAAGCATTGCTAGCTGTAGTTTCAGTATATTATTTTAATATAGTTACTTTTCTAATTTATTTGTTTTGTGTCTCAGGAATGTAACTCGATGCAGGGCAGCTCTCACAATTAATGGGAATCCAGAGACAACTCCAAATGACAACTGCTTTATTTAAACTTATTTAAGAACAGCCTGATGCAATCTAATTGACATTGGATTAACATTAATTAACATTTTTAGAGAAATAGTCTACACCAATGTCTGCTATACAGCTGGAATTAACAACCCTTTTATTGCCAAAATAAAAGTCCCCTTTACAACAGGCAAAACAACAAAGAAGTCCTACCCAACAATTTCTTACTATATTTTCTGTTATTTTGCATGGTACAGAAGTAAGTCTTATCAGTCTGCAATTCCAAGGATTCATTTCATCTCCCTTCTTGAGATTGTAGCCGCATTTGCTTCTCTTATAACTAACACTTTAAACAAGTTGAGCAGCATCCCCTGCCTTGATTCACTCAAATTTACACACCCAGGGTGTGAGGATATTGTTTTCAGTCTGTGGGTTTTTTTCAGTTATAGTGAATCTTTTAAGTGAACTGTATTTGATATGGACAGACATCCCACCCTGCAAAAAATCATTTCAGGGAGATACTGAAAGAAAAAAAAAACTCAATTTCTTTAATCACATTCTTTTAAATTATTAAAGCTACATCATACATATTTGGCTAGCTGACTCAATAGCAAATAGCAAATGTTTTGCAAACTTTCCTTGTACTGTGATGTAACTTGCTTTGCAGATTTGAGCAGTGTGCTAGACATCTCAGGTTCATAACAGTTGTCACACAGTCTTTGTCAATGAATTTGTTAATTTTGCAAGACATCAGATTCACGAGTGTTTAATGAGACAAATGACTCCTGAATTTTGTCTTAATGTGACACACCATGCTGAATGCCCTTTCAACATCACAATTAGAATTTGGCAGCATCAAAAGCAGCTTCATCAACTGGCACAGTTCTTTGAATCTCAACTGCCCTGTGCTCACTGATTTTACTTTAGGCAGTTTCCTGCATCATCTGGCAAACTTCTGTAGTTTGGGACCAGTCCTTCAAGGTCAGTTCAGGCATAATCAGGGAATCCTAAGCAAAGCTTTTTCTCTGGAATCTGACTTGATCACATTTGGAAATCTCTCTGCCAAAGTCAAATTCCCCACTGGATTCACCTCATCTTGGCTTCCTGCATTTACCACTGACAGATTTTCAAGATTTGGTCAATAATTGTAAACCTCTCCAATATTTTTGGAAAGCTCCTAACATAGAATGCTCTCATATCTTTAAAGAAATACTTGGACTTGTAAGAGGGCATCTCTTGTGCTTCCTCAATTGGAAGCTGCTTCTTTGTAAGTTACCCAATAAAAAGTTTTTCATCTGGACAGTGAATTTCAGGGTTGCTCACATCTATCACCTGAATGTTCTGTTATCTCAGTATCTTTGGCTCAATCAATCCACTTGCTTTGTCATTCAGGAGGTCTACTACACACTGGTGGCTTGTTTTGGAAAATCAGTATGTATGAACTAAAGGCTGGCCATTGGTGGAGCAGAAGGTCCAAAACTTTTGCTAAAGAAAGCGTGAACCGCACTTAGGTACTCTCTGCTAGGCAGCATTGCAGAACTCTTGAAACTGTTTTAGATCTTCTCTTCATTTGGAACTTTTCTCAAAGTAGTAGTAGCTGTCAATGAGCAGTTCGTCAGGTGACATGGAGAGCTCCTTGGAAGCACTTATGGCACTAATGATGATCAGGTGACTTGGACAGCCAACACTGTCAATATGAGGGACCTGCGCTTTTACAGTACTCTTGATAAGACAGTTGTTTTTGGCAATCATCACATTGCATTTGTCACTGCTAAATCCAACACAGTTGGACCACTGAAGGCCTTTGTCATGCAATGCAGTTGAATATGTTTTTAGCTTTGGCATCATTGCACAATGGCATGACTACAAATCCAACCTTATCTGTTACCTTATCTTGTTCTTCATTAAAGTACCTGGCTAATATGGTACATTCCATCTCACACATATCATTGTTTCTTCAAGCAAAATACTGTATGGCCTTTTTTTCTGTATGGATGAACTTGTGCAGATCCTCTAAACATTCAGATTCCAGTGTCATGTGCACAATAACTGTCTTGGTTGATCTGGAAACCATTCCTGAGTAGTTTGCCTGTGTGTTTACACACTTGGAATGGTAGGTTATGGAGAACAATGAAAGATGTAAAGTACGCCTCTGTCAGACTTTGTTGTTTTTAACTTTAAAGAAGTGTGAAATACTTCCGCCACTTAGCCTCCCTAATATACTCTGGTCCCTAAAAGAAAAAAAACATAAGGTATATCCAGGAGTGCACATAACTGGTGCACCAGTGTGAATGCATGAAGATAAACAGGAAATGCACACTTTGTTTACCCCCTAACTCGCAAAAATCGCACCACACACACAATTATCTGGTAGATAGCAGAACAGGTTATCTTTATTTTAACTACTGACCAAAATTCATTGGATGCAATGTCAAAAAAGCAACAGACTAATTACTTTGGTATTCCATCACTTTTGAAGAAACACCAGGCTAAAATGAAACTAACTAAGAAACTAATTTTCTCCAAAAAATGGCTGCAGGAGATGCCGAGGCTTGCCGTGATCAATCACATCCAGCAAATAAAACCATTGCTTTTTATACTAAGAAAAAGAATTTCAGTCACCCGGTATTTGACAAGCACAAAAAGAGTAAAGAGCATACAAACATTGTCCATACTATAGCTAAGAAACATGCTAGCCAAGATGAAAAATCAAGTTGCCCACTTGTGAAGTGGCAAAGCAAAATAAATGAAGAACAACGCCAAGCCCTCTGTAACATCTTCCTTTTCGCCTTTCATAATGCGAAACACGCACTCCCCATGTGTTCCTTCGTGGAGGATATTATGTCTTGAAAAGGCCGTGGAACAGAAATAATGCAAAGCATTGCCCAGACAATCAGTTTGAAACTGAGATAAAAATTAAAGTTGGCTGAATTTTGGGGCATGCTTATTGATGGATCTAAAGATGTTACCAAAACAGAGCATGAGATTGTTTACATTGTGCCTGTGTCCAGCAATAGAGTGTTTTAAGTCTAATTTTCTCAGATAATTGAACTGGGTGTGAATCGAACAATACTTTGCTTGATGGTGAGAGCAAGTTCAAAAAGACACCAATGTTACCAGTGCTGATGCTGACAGTACAAGGTTCATGTGCTGATAATGCTTTAAATCATGAGAGGCTGAAACTAGATATGAATCTCTCAAGTCATGTGATTTTTTTGCTCCTTCTATTGGTATAGGAACTTACGCAATAGTATTACTCTTTGCAGTGTACCAATTGTGGGCAAGCAGATGCAATGCATTTTTGCTCTTATGTAACCAAACATGTCGCAACTACATGTGCACAGTTTGCCCTAAACCTCAAAAGCAGTTCTCCTATTCACCTCTAAAGATCTGAAATTGCCTGTCTCTCTCACAAAGATTCACTGGCTACACCTACTCCATGCCAGACTGAACCTATGCAAAACTCTTCTCCCAACGTCAAACTTATAGCAAAAGGGGTTGCTTTATATATGTAATTTTGAGACTAATTCTGAAACCGCTTTGGAGGTTCATGGATGTGTGGTCTTTTTGGTGGTCTTCAAGCCCTACTCCTAAAGGTAGAGTCTGCTAGATGGCAAAATACTGCCTAAATCTGCATACCCGCAGGAGGTCCCAGTATCTTCAGTAAGGAATCTATCTGTCGCTCCTGTCCTCCATATCCGATCAGGTATATCAGGGAACCCAGAGTGACTTCTTCATGTGCATCCTATCAATTCAAGAAGTACTGTACAGTTGTCTGTAGCGGAGTCTTGCCCACACTGTAACCCACTGACTGCTCTTTGAGGAAATCCTTTTATTGCTTTTAACCTGTGAGGCAGTGTGAAGTATAGGGCATCCAAGCCATGTGATTGCTTTACCACACCATATGCGTAAACATCCCTAATATGGACTGTTTTGTGTTTTTCTCCATGTATTTACTTGCCACAAAATCCTTCTAAGATGGACACTACCTTCCCATTGCAGCACCCTGTCAAAATATGCAACTGCTGTATGATTTTGCAATTTATAAAATGTGTCCATATTAAGGTGATATATAAGAATCAGTCTATTGAATTGAACTGTTTAATAAGTCTAAATTACTGTATACCTGTGGTTTGGCTTTTTCTGTGACTGCAACTGAAAAGTTTCTGATTCAGGAAAATTCACTTAAGGGAAAATTAATATGAGTGCTACATTTGCTAATTGATGACACCTTCTTGGACAGTAATGCCTTTTCCATGAATATCTTCTACTGTTGCTAATTAGCCTTTTACTTAAACTTAGAAGAGCTATAACTTGTTTTTTTTGTTATTACCTGTTTCCACTCCCTTACCCTAAACCTAACCACATCATGACCTTTGTAGGGGTTGTTTGAATGAAGTGGCCACAAAATTTTAATACAGTAAAAGTTTTAACTTTAACCTGGCACATTCAAAACAAGACATCCATCCTTCAGCATTTCAACAGTAGTTTTACTTCAAGGTTAACATTCATTCTCTTGCCACATGACCTACTTTTAGCTCTGCTTCAGTTCATGGAGTGTTATACTGGAGGGGTCCTGTCACAGCATATTGATGAATGTAATTTCACCTGTTCCCTTTTTTCGACATTTCTTATTTTTAATATTCGACACAGTGCTGAAATTGTAAGCGGAAAACAGAGGATTGGAGAATAAGTGGTTTTTTATCTCTTTTATAAACGTAATGAGCATTATTAGCTGCTGAAACAGAGCACTTGCACCGAATTTCTTCATTAGTTGTTTTGTTTACTTTACTTACTATAAAACAATTTTTTAAAACAATTTGCTTTGACCTAACTTTATTTATAAAATACAAATAAAACCTCAACATTACACAGATCTAGAAGACATTATTCAGTATAAGGAAAATGCATTTCCAAGATTAATTTTTACACAAGCCAAAGTAAAGTCCTAATGAAGAATAATGAGGGTTACTTTGAACACAGAGTGAAGACATACTTTTTATGTCTCTTAAAGGCCCATACCCAGTATGCATACTAAACCTTCTAGACTCTATGTGTCAAGGAAGCGATTTGTTAAACCATCTTCACCTGGACTGCTTTATAACCAACTACAAGACTTTCATGTTACACTTTGCAAATGTTAAATAAGATAACAAGTGAATGTATATGGAGTAATTTGTACACCCGAGAGCAAGTCCAGCAGTGCTGGGGATCAAGTCTGTTTAAAATCAAGCATGAAAAGTGAAAATCTGGACCTTGGGTGATCATCTACAATAAACTGTTTGAAATACAACAGTGCTTCTGGATACAGGACAGCCTTATTTTCTTTTTGCAATGAAACCAATCTACTACCATCTAATTAATGACAAGTAAAAGGACATCTCTTCCAAAGATGGGCCTTTTTCTAAATTTACCACATAGACATTCAAAGTGAATAAATCTATAAAATAAACACACCGTGCAAAAGTGTAAAAAGTTAAAGTACAACTTTAACAGGGCTATTGCTCACAATAAGATGCACTATATAAAGAATAGCCGATTTTATTTTTTCCTTAATTAATCTATGAGTCATTTGGAAACGCATACATGTTAATTACACTGTAATTATATTAGTTTTTACAGCAGATGGTGTTTTAATGTTATGTGCACTGTATATAGTACAATCACGCTAACAAGAAAATCCTCCTTTGCAGGTTTAAAGATAGAATATAACAAATGAACCAATTTGTAAGAAAAAGTTTGTTTGATGAAAAGAGTAAATCAGTAGTTGCAGAGGCTTATGAGCTTCTCCTACAAACTGTGGTCAATAAAACACAAGAAATATCCATTTTTTGTACTAACTTCTCTGTTAAAATGTGAATTTGTAACATAATAAAACATTACTATCTATATGTAATTTAAATTTAGGAGACTTATTAAACAATTTAAAATAGGCTTTTACTGTATATCATAAATGACATTTACATCTATATTGTGATAATACATTTTGCAATATTACAGTACCACTGTGTGTTTCTCAGTTAATTCAAGGGTGTGCTTGCTAGATAAATATCTTATAATTAGGCCATAATTTACTTTACAAATAATCTAAAACATTCTTGCAAATCAAATCAAGTAATCATTTTTAATGTTCAAGAAATATTCATTTGTGTTCTGTTGCAGGAATTCACAAGAAAAGTAACATAATTTCATTGTTTTTTGTTGCCTAAATATATGTATATATCTGATAAGCAAATTTTAGATTCTACCTTAGTACAGTATATGGTTAAGTCTAATATTTTATGCACAGTTTCTAAAATTATTGGCTTATGTAAACATAATTTATTTGTTGAATATAGTAGACACATTTGTATTATAATACTACACTGTACACCTAATGTAACCAAAATGTATTGCTTATACAGTATAAACTCACAATGCAATATTGGTGGCACTGTTTATATACCTTACATAAAAATAAATCCAAATTCCTCTTAGCAGATTTTTTTTCCTCTTCTGTTGCATTGTGGATCCTGTCTGTTCAAAATGGTATCCATGTTTTTTTCAGCAAAGTGTGTAAAGTCTAGTGCCAGTATGCGCCATTTTGCTAGGTACCAGAAAGAACCCTAACTATTGTCAGTGTGTATGTTTTGGAGTTTGCATTTTTAAAATACGATTAACATTTCTGTAAAGTGGTTAAAACTTAAGGTAGTTTTCTCTGGCCTTTCCCTGGCCTTTTCCTATCATAACCTGTAGATATGCATGTTTCCAGTGAAATAAAAAATTGTTTGAGTAGTTAAACAACTAATATTTTTAATTATCAGGAAATAAGTCGAGAAAACCTAAAACAGTGGAGAACAGGACTTGATAGATATTGTTATTTTTATCTAATCCATTATGTCATACCAGATTGACGAGAATTCTGTCTGGCCTTAATCTTCTGCAATAATAAAGGAAGAATATGGAGACTATGCACTCACCGGCCACTTTATTAGGTATGCCTTGCTAGTTCCAGGGTGGACTTCCTTTTGGCTTCACAACTGCCATAATTCTTTGTGGCACAGATTCAGCAGGATTTGCTGCATATTGACATGATCGCATCATGCAACTGCTGCAGATTTGTTGACAGCACATCCATGGTATGAATCTTCCGTTCCACCACATCCCAAAGGTGCTCTATTGGATTTAGAGCTGGTGACTGAGGAGACGATTTGAGAACAGTGTACTCATTGTCATGTTCAAGAAATGAGTCTTAGATGATCTTAGCTTTGTGACATTGCACATTACCCTTCTGGAATTAGCCATCAGAAGATGGGTACATTAGTCATAAAGGGATGGACATGGTCAGCAACAGTACTCAGGTAAGCTGTGGCATTTAAACAATTCTCAGTTGGAACTAAGGGGCCCAATTGTGCCAAGAAAATATCCCCCACACCATTACACCACCACCAGCCTGAACAGGATACAAGGATAGATCCATGCTTTAATGTTGTTGATGACAAATACTGACCCTACCATCTGAATGTTGTAGCAGAACATTTTTCAAAACTTCTGTTGTCAAATTTTGGTAAGTCAATGCAAACTGTGGCCTCAGTTACTTATTCTTAGCTGATAGGAGTGGCACCCGGTGTGGTCTACGGCTGCTGTAGCCCATCTGCTTAAAGGTTCAACATGTTGTGCCTTCAGAGATGCTCTTCTGCATACCTCGGTTGTAATGAGAAGTTATTTGAGTTACTGTTGCAGCTCTGGCCATTCTCCTCTCACCTCTGGTGTCAACAAGGCCTTTTCGCCCACAGAACTGCAGCTCACTCGATATTTTCTCTTTTTCAGACCATTCTCTGTTAACCTCAGAGATGCTTGAGCATGAAAATCCCAGTTGATCAGCAGTTTCTGAAATACTCAGACCAACCCATCTGGCACTAACAACCATGCCACTTAAATTACCTTTCTTCTCCATTCTGATGCTCAATTTGAACTTCAACAGGTCATCTTGACAATCTCTTCTGGCCTAAATGTACTGAGCAGCTGTCATGTGATTGGCTGATTGAATATTTGCGTTAACAAGCAGTTGAACAAGTGTACCTAATAAAGTGGCCGGTGAGTGTAAGTAATTGCACTGTTACAATTTGGTGATCATAATGGAATAAGTTCAGCAACAAAAGTTTTTTAAGTGTATTTAAGTAATTTTTTGAGCTTATGATAGAAAGTCTACAGAACTATAGTTTTGGAGTGGACACATTAAGATGCAATTATGAAGATTAATATATTCAGGGCACATTCATCCAAAAATTCAGATTCAGTGGGCATTTTAAAAGAAGTTCTCAGTAAATAAGTAAAACATTTCTATAAAAACTGAGGGAGAATCAGCAGCTGTAGAATGTACACAAGACAAGTGTGTCTAGGCTTAACCATAATGTAGATGACAACAGCAAAAAGAGACAAATGAAATGTAGATGAAGAGTTGGAAAAGAATAATGCTGAAAATACAATTTTATGCTGTAACGGCATCTCCCTGTTTTTTGAAAATAAGCAAATCATCAAGGAGGATCTGAAATGTATTAAGAATAGTAAAGGGGAAATATAAGAAAAAAGAAACTGCAAATACTTTACATCACACTTTATCACACATGAATAACTCAACAAACTCTAATTAAAAGGACAGGGACTATTACTGTGATACTAAATAGATTACATTACAAGAAGTTCTACTTGTATTAATAAGGTTTGAAATTTAATAAATTCTGTGCAGCAGCACAAGTTGAAATCCTTGATGCTTGCATACAGAATAGTCAATGGATCAGTATCTATATATATGGAGACACTTGTGACGAACTATGCTTCTTCTTGACCACTCAGGTCTGCAGACAAATGGTGTCTGCTGATACCACCTCTGCACGGTACTAAATCTCAGTCCAGACTCTTTTTATGTGTAGCTCCTAGCTGGTGGAACTTACTGCCCACTTCTATTCAAATTCTGACTCCCTCAATATGTTTAATAAGCATTTGAAGACTCTAATTCATTGAATTTCTGCCTAACTGACATTAGCTGTTTTTTTGTCTACTTTTTGATTAGCTGATGTGAAAAAGAAAAAGGTACATTAAAAACAATGGAAGCTGCATAAAATAAAATAAAGTGTCAAATCACTATAGTGGCTCTGGTGCAGCACGTGTACATTGTGACATGGAGGTTGAGAGATAAAAAAGAATGAGGGCATGGCATTGGGGACTAAGGAGAGTGGCTGATTTAAGTATGGAGACTGCAAGATATCCAAGTGAAATACTAATTTATGCACACGCATATAAGTTTAATCAGTACTGATTTTATGTATTTATTAGGCCGATAATGTAATTCAACATTAACAGCACTGGTGTTTCTGTGCCCAAATTGGTGCTGTTGGTGTACCAAACACCTTAACAAATTAACCACTGTGTGTACGATAGTGGTTTCCACATCACAAAAATGGACTTGTGTAACTCCTGAGAAAGGCCAGAGAAGAGCAAATAGACACTAGCCAGGTCTATAGGGTATGAGTTACCGTATGAAGAAACACAGAATCTGTTCCACTAAAGTAAGTGGTGGCTAACAAGTCATATAATAAAAGAGTTTTAAGTTATGAAAGGAGTTAGTCGAGTGGCGGGCAGCCATTTTTAAAATAACTTTCTATACGAACGTGGAGGTACAGAAGGAAAGAGGTTAGGAGTAAATATCACAAGGGCATTAACATGCATTGAAGACATTACCAAGTGGAAACTGGAACTTTGGGACTTTAATCAAAACTTTACTTATGATTTTATGATATGGTAACTCATGTTACTTACAGTAACAGCCCACTTGGAGCATGTACAAAGTGTAGAACACATAATAAAGGGACATAGTGATGCTGTTTCAAAGCTTCAAGGATTTGGACTTGCCACTGGCTGTATAATGAATTTGCTCAAAGAACTTTGATTATCTCCCACAAACCCAGCGTTGTGAATATTTGGCTAGTTGACCCTGAATTGGCCTGGAATGAGTGAGTGTAGATTTTCTTAACATCCTGTTGAGAACTGGCTCCTGCCTGGACTCCGAAGCTGCAGGGATACAGTAGATCCTCCCTTGTTAACTCTCAAATGATAAAGAAGGTTCAGAAAACTGATGGATGGGTGGAAACTCTGTATATAATAGATTTAATTTGTTATAAACAGCAATGCAACAAATTTAACTAGTGTGATGTATGGCCGGCTGTTCATCCCGGCCAATACCCCAACGCCGCCAGGTGGAGCCCTCCCTGCAGTATGGAGGTGCCCCGAAGACCAGCTGGGCATCATAGACATTGGAGTCTTTATTCACAGCCCTGCTGGATACCGTGGGGGCCGTTAGGAGACGCTGCAGGGAGGAACAGTGTTTATTTTCCCTACGCCCCGGAAGTACGTCTGAGTCACATGGACAAGGGGAATGACGTGCTTCCGGGATGAAGAAAAGGAGTTTTTACCTTACCCGGAAGTGAAAGAAAGTCACATGGATTGAGGGACAAACACTTCCGGGTCAAGGACTATAAAGGACTCTGGGAAATCCCAGACGGACGAGCTGAGTTGGGAGGCAGGGTGGCTAAGCGTCTGGGAGTGGAGGATTGGTTTATTTGAGAATTGTATTGTTAATTGAGTATTGTGGAGTGGAGGGTGCTTTGTGCACATTATTATTATTATAAATAATAATTCTGGACTTTTACCTGGTGTCTGAAGAGTGGTCTGAGGGTTCAAGAGAGTGAGAAAGCCCCTAAACTGTCACACTAGATACACAGTTATGTAGTGTTGTTTTACTTTCATTAGTTGCAATTTAAATTATTTCCTTAGGATTAATATGAATACATTTCAATTAATTAGTATCAGCAATGGGTGACTATCATTTTGTCTGTTAAAAAATACAATTCTCTATTCTGTATGCATTCCCTTGTATTAGTGAAGCACCTGTTAACATTTAATGTGAGGAGGTAAAGAGGGTTTTATCTAAAATAACATATTACAATACAAGTAATAATCCATATAGAGAAATTACTTTTCAATGACAAACAGGAACAATTGGATTATCACAACTTACTGGTACATCAGTGACATTAGCCTGGAGAGCTTCAGCCATTCATTCTGGAAAAATGTGTGACATTATTAACACCTCTGCCTGGTAACATCACAGTTTTATTTTTAATTGCTCACAAAAAGAAAAAAACTAAACTCTAGACTGACTAGACATTTTTTAAAACACGTATAACAAACAAACAAAACAAAAATACTAAACAGACTGGTGCGTTTCTACCAAATCAAAGCTGGAGTAATATTACGATTTGTTAGGTGATAAATTTCGACCATGTAAAACTTGGCACCTGTGGCCAATTGCTAGCTTGGCTCTGAGGAAATAGGTCTCCGTGTTGTAAACATGCCAGACCCAATTTTATGAGTAGCATGGTCTTTATGATCTTAGCTATATTGCATCTATAAATAAAACCCTCCTCAGAGGCAGTGGAACGAGAGATGGCAAGTGGGAAGTTGTGACGTTGGGCAGGAAGATGATGACAGTTGTGCAGTAAAACAATGATTGGATTTTCTTCATGGAGAGTAAAACTGGATGAGAGGGGGTTTGCTCTGAAGAAGACTGCAAGGTCAGCACTAGGAGAAAAACAGTTTTTATGTGGATTTTCAAAAGCTGTAATTTTTGTATCTCTTTAACCCCAATCCTACAATAAATTCCTTGTTTAACCAGGTTTGAAAAAGAAAAAAAAACTCTTTATGAAAACTGCCTGATTAACAGTGGTATTACTTGTACTAAAATAAGCAATCAAATAAAAAAAGAACACATATAAAACAGTATTATTGATAATGTTGCTAACAAATACACATTTATATTGAAATTATGACATTATACCAATTTCCTGATCCCACTTACTTCAATTTTTGCATTATGGTGAGCCCATTTGTGTCACAAGTAAGACAGGGCACAGGCTCACACTCACTTATCCCAGACAAATATGGTGGGCAGCAGATAACTTGAAGAAAAACTCATCATATTTGTAAATAGTGACATGTGAGACAGTGGTATAAACTAATGGGCCATTGTGCCACTACCCTATTTAAAAGCAGAAGGCAAACAAATTGTGGGGAACAGCCCGGACACAGACAGGTAGACATGATTTTATATCACCAGACACGTTTATTTACAAGTCCTATTTACAATGAACACACACAACCCAGTGCTGCAGCACCAATCACCCTCAAGTCCAGGCCCTCAACCCAATGCCTTTCTCTCTCCTCAGGCCGCTTCCACTCCTCTCCACCAAGACTTCGTCCTCTTCCACCCAACTCCAGCCAACGAACGGAGGGAGGCGACCCCTTTTATGACCTCCCGGATGTGTTCCAGGTGCCTCCCAGCAATCTTTCAACGGCATTCCCCAGTGTGGCGGAAGTACCGGCTCTGCACCCGGAAACACTCCGGGTGTCCCTGCTCCTCTTCCCCCCAGCACTTCCGGGTGTGGCGGAAGTGCTGAGGTTCAGGGCTCCAAAGGCATTGGGACGCCCCTTGGCGGTGACCATGGGCCCCAACAGGGCTGAGCTTCAAAGCTCTCTCTGTACCCGCGGTCCCCAAAGCCACCAGGGCGGTCGCCCCTTCATGGTCTGGAGGAGGTGCAAGCCCTCCTCCGGTCCTCCTGGGCATCCCGGCCAGGTACCACCCCCAGCTGCAGGCCACAAAATATTAAACACATGTATATTTTTAAAAATTAACAGCTTATTACCAGAGAAAGAACACAAGGCTATTGAAATACTTGAATTTCTCTTAGCTATACTGAATTAATTATATTTAAATTACGCCATCCCTGAGGTGGACTGGTTTCCCATCTTAGAATGATTTCTGCCAAACAAGAGATGATGCAAGGATAGGCTCAACTACCATAAACTCCATTAAACAAATGGGAGGATGCGGGAATAATAAGTTTGTCAATGAAGAAAAATAACATACTTGCATTTATTTCACTATACCAAAATACCAAAAATAAAGTTTGACTTCTTAAAGTGCTTGATACATTAATAATAGTAGGATATGCTCTACTCGAACAGACTCCAAAAATCAGTCCTGTTTAGTCTCGACCAGAGAAGACTGCGTGAGGGCCTAATCCAGATCATCAAAATTCTCAAAAACATTAATAGAGTAGGTCCAGCAGGATTCTTTCAACTTAATGGGGAATCACATAGTTAATGTCACCAGTGGAAGTGCATTTAGGACTGAAGCCAAGAAGCACTTTGTTACTCAAAGAGTTGTTTGAATCTGGAACAAACTACCAAGTCATGTAACTAAAGCAGAAACCTTGAATACATTTAAGAAGCTTCTGGATGAGGTGTTGGGACAGTTTTGCTATTAGCTAAACAATAAACCGAGCCTGATGGACTGAATAGTTTTCTCTCATTTGTTCTTATTGCAGTGGTTTTGTCACATACATCGTGTACAGCAACACCCTTATTTGCAAGTCCAGCCAACATGTTGACACTCTTTGGTGCCATGATAACCAAGAATGTAATCAAATATGTAATTTCATATTAAATTAACAGCGTGCACAAAGCAGTTTACCTGATGTTATGCTGGCTTCTATGTTCCTATTACCTGAAATATTATGGAAAAAACACTGAAAAAATAATTTTCTTTAACTACAGCAATGCTTTTCCAAATTGCTGGCAGGTTTCTGCTTTTTTTTTATTGACTTCATTTAGTAGCTCATATACAATTAATAACAGATACAACATATCCAATTCATTCAACATGATTGGGGCCTAAAGACATATCTTATAGTAGAACAAAATTGGCTTGTTTGGTAACTTCTCTGTATTGACTGATTTATTAGATATTTTACAGTATTTCTATTTTAATACAAACAGCTATTCATTTCATAATATCCAATGCTTTGCTTAGGTTATTACAGTAAGTAGGAAGTAAGGTGGTATTGTGAGTAGCGCTGCCATCTCAGATCTCTTTAATTGTGAGGGTGATTTTCAATTGATTTTAAAAAAAATCTACTCTCCAATTCCAATTGTCCCGAGTCAGCTGGTCTCCCAACTCTATTCTGAGGAATCTACATTGCATCATAGTACAGTCAAACATCAATAATTCTGCAATAATATCATAAAGGCCTAATAATGTGTCCATCAATGGTTCCAAGCATCATCACATGACACAGAGATTAAAAGGATGGTGGGAAAGACTCAGCAACTGTTAATTAAAACAATTCCTACAATTATGAGAAGGCAGTATGTACTGTCAACGGTATATTATACTTAAATAATAAGTCTTGACTTAATTTATGGTTTGGAGTTTACACTTTCCCTTTTAAGTTTTCTTGGCAAATTGGCAAATTTATACTGAAGCAGTATGAACATGTGGTTATCTGTGTGATAGTTGACCATTATAAGATACTGTCCTGCTCACAGCTGTCTTGCACCTACGGGTACTAGAATACAGCCTGATTTTCCAAGACTATGAGCATGAGATAGATCTTTTCTATCATTGCAAGATGCTGAATAGTTAATACATGTTTTTTTCCTTTAGTCGTCTAGATAATTGTAATGCAATCCTATCAGGATTGCCAAAAAAAGATTCAAGTTGGTTGCAATTAGCTAAAAAATGAAAATCTGAGCACCAATACATGGGCTGCCTGTGCATTTTTGGGTTGATTTTAAAATACTTTTTATTGTATATAAGGCTCTAAACAGTCTAGCACCCTTTTATATTTTGGACTGTTTGTCCCCCTACATTCCTAATTGTATTCTTAGACCTTTTAACACCAGTTTGCTTGGTATACCAAACATGAAGCCTGAAAGAAATGGTGAAGCAGCTTTCTGTTTCTACATACCATAAATCTGGAATACTTTAGCATTAGAACAGTGGTGGCTGGGATCAGATTTTGGGGGGACTAACTGAAGCAGCACTTATCTATTATATAGCGCCTATCACATTTATTTATTATATAGTTCCTTTCACATCTATCTGTCTATCTGGTTATTCCACATGCTCCCATGGTCCTCATCATAGTGTCATTCCACATCTTGGCCTGTCCAGTACCAGAAACCATAGGACAATTGTACGCTAAAATGTATTATACCTTTTCCACCATGCTGCCCAATCTGATGCCAGCTTTCCCATTTCCTTTCTTATTCTTTCCATAACTTGTCTTATAGATGTGGAAAGCAACAGGTGCACCTGCCACCCAAAGTTTATACTATACCTGTCTTTGAATTACCCAATCCTCTGCTAACTTGCCCTGTTTCCCATTCTGGCAAAACCCACACCATAGTGTTCTCGCCCCCACTTCTGTAATCTTCCAATAATGTGGACTTTGTCGATCCTATAACACACCTATAGCATCCAATCCAATCCAAAACTCATTCTGACTCTGAGTGCCCAGTCCTTGGTCATTTCTGCTGTATTTAATAAATTCACAACATACATCACAGTTTGCATTTACCCTACCCATTTTATTCTACAGCTACTAGACTGCCAAGTGCTATGCAAGTTTGCCAGGCTTACCTCACTTGGGCACAAATTCACATTGTAAGATCCACAAACCCCCCACTTCTTACAACATAACTCACCCTCCAACCTGTCTTGTTCTACACCCACAGGACAGTTCAACTTAAATCTTTTTCTGCCTTTACAATCAGGATAACTATTGTGAACAGGGGGGCTGAATGCACCCCAAGGAGACAGGGTCGCTCATCCAAAATCCTCTCTTAAATGGTGATTCAATGGGAAACAAATACAGATTTTTTACCTCCGCTTTGCTAGATCAGCTGCAGGATTGCTGCTGCTGCCATGCTGCGTGATCTGCATCTCACGCAGCGCTTCGTCTCCTTGGGGTGCTTTTTTCAGTTCCCCTGTTTACACTATATCTCCTCGAACATAAATTTTGCCGCATACTATTGTCAAAATCTGTATTTCCCTATTTCTGTAGTGGCACACTTTTTGTAATCAAAATCATCCCAAGGTACACCACCATTTTACTAACCACAAACACATATACAATATATCTCAAAAACTTGCTCACCTGCCCAGGACCACGGGAAAAGATGGTTAAAACAAGATCAACGTTCCCAGACACAGCACTTAGTGAGAGGCATCTCCAAGCTGCTCTGCCCCTTCAGTCTCCCCCAGAGAAAACTCATGTGGGCATAATCCACCAGCCCAGTGAGGCTTGCTTGTGACCACACACCTAAGGCAGATGGACTCTAGCAGCCAGGACATGTCTGAAGTGCTCTAACCTGGCGATCGTGGAGCTGCTTTTATGCCAGCTTCTCCAGGTAATCCTATTTTGTGTGAATACCTAAATTTCTGGAGTGAAGAACGCCAGCCAAATGGGTGGATGGATAGATAGATATTTGATTAAAAGCAGCATTTCAAATATTAAAATCATCCTTATGCCAAATATGTTATTTTGGGATTTTTAGATTAATCTGCAGTAAAAAATTAAAAACTTCCTATTTCATGAATAAAAATCAACTAAATGTGCCATCCTCTATGGAGGAATATTTCGGACAAAATTAAATAAATAAATAAATGCTTAAATAAATAAAAGTACTGTGAAATGTGAGCATAAATAAATAAATGTATCATGAAATGAGAGCATAAATAAATAAATGTGTCACAAAACATGTTTTTTGTTGCTTATTTATTTATTTCATTTTGTCCGTAACATTCCTGCAAACCGTCATGGAATACGACTTGAAATAAAACTGTCACTTTCACTCGTCAAAGTTGAGTGGGTGGGCTCTAACACGCCCTCTAGTTACTGATTGGTGAATCGATAGCAGAAGAATTAATTAGAAAAATGCTTACTACTGCCGATGAAATGGATTCTGCCGAAGATATTACATATTTCAGAGAGAGAATTGAAGATTTATTGGAAGAAATTACAATGTTAGCTGCCCTTTTAGACTCCGATATAGATGAAACTATTTTTGAAATTAATTGTAATATCTTCGGCAGAATCCATTTCATCGGCAGTAGTAAGCACTTTTCTAATTAATTCTTCTGCTATCGATTCACCAATCAGTAACTAGAGGGCGTGTTAGAGCCCACCCTCTCAACTTTGACGAGTGAAAGTGACAGTTTTATTTCAAGTCGTATTCCATGACGGTTTGCAGGAATGTTACGGACAAAATGAAATAAATAAATAAGCAACAAAAAACATGTTTCGTGACACATTTATTTATTTATGCTCTCATTTCATGATATATTTATTTATTAAGGCTGAATTCATTTCATGATAAATTTATTTATTTATGCGCTCATTTCATGACAAATTTTTTATTAAGGCTTCATTTCATGATAAATTTATGTATTTATGCTTACATTTCACAGTACTTTTATTTATTTGCGCATTTATTTATTTATTTAATTTTGTCTGAAATAGTCCTCCATAATCCTCATCTTCTTGAAGTGATATTACAAAGATGTACATGAACATAACTGACAAAAAAAGTAATAAATTACAATTATTAGTGTCATACTACCATTTGCTCTAATTTATAGTGGAACTTCTATTATGATTTCTATTTTTTTTCTATTTTAGCCCTAACAACTACTTTTGAAGGATTTTCCATCCAATCACATCAAATGCTGCTACATACTTATTAAACATGGATCAATTTTTATTTACACTTGCTAATGCCTGATGTGTTTTGCTGTAAGTCAAGAGCCTAGATTTACATTTGTAACAATTTACATTCTTTTAAACACAATTATTTAAATAAATTAAATAAATCCTATGCACCACCTGTAGAGCTAGGCTTTTATTGTTCTTTAAAGGCCACCCGCTGGGCTGAAAAATGTTGAAATAATAATATGAACATCTTCACAAATATTACTAAGACTCATGCTCAATAAAAAGCATTCCTAGTGTCAGGATAATCAGCTATAAGAATGACTAGAAGAAGCTTTCTTTCTAATAGTCGGCTAATGCCCTGCTGATTCAGAGAGTAAAAGGCAATGATGGAGAAGTGCAGCAGTACAAAGTGTAACCTAAATTTTCAAGACTGGGTGAGTGCCTGGGCTTCAGTCCCTATGGTGTTGGTTGTATGCAACTGAGGAATGAAAAGAATTCTATTACATATTTTTTTTTTAAATGTGAAGCAGTACTAATTTGGTAAACCAGAACAAAAATTAAACCATATGGGAAGGTGTGAAAATATTTAGTAGTTCTTAATTCCACAGCTGCAAGACCTGCATTAAAATTACAGCTGAATTATTCTTCTGTAGAATACATTTATGAAATGTGGGTTGCTCAAAAAGTAATCTTTCTTGTTTAATTTTTACAACCAAAGTTTACAATTTAATACCGATTGAGATGTCCTTAAATATTTCTCAGTGCTGCGAGATTTGTACATATATATTACAGACCATGACCCTAATAGAGTACTTATAACAAAGAACTTGTTTTATCTTTTACTTTGGGAATATTGCCTGACAGATAATTGGGGTTTTCAAAAATTTTAAAGCATTCAACAAACTGAATCCAGTTTTGTCCAGTCTTATAAATAAGGGACAAAACATTCATAATGGAATCCGGTAATGAATTTCACAGAGCAAGTTAGCTTTGATTCTTATAAGCAGTCTCCAGCTAAACCATTTTGGTGATATATATGTAGTGTTCTACCTACATTACACTTAGCACTAACTCAGCATTCCTACCAAACAATAACATATTGTATACTAGGAGGCTTTGCCCCCTGCTCGCTTCGCTCGCCAACCCCTGGGCCTACTCTCCATGCTAGCCTCTTTGGAGTTCTGTCGCTTGCATATGGGGATGCAGATGTACAATTTAAACAGATTTTTATTTTCATGGGAATTGTTAGATATGCATAATAGAACTATTGATTTTAAATTACAGCGAGTAATTAACCATATTAAAAATAGTAAAACGTAATAATTTTAAAGTAAATTATATTTCATGTTGCGTTAAGAGTTATTCGTTGCATAACAAATGGCTTTGAAATTAACACGCAAATACTTTTTAAACTTACACTTTTACTGTAAAACTTCAGTAAAAACAATTTTTTGAATTAAATTTTTGTCAATATCGCATTAAATTTTGATTCTCTATTTTCAACTTTCATCATGACAACACAATGTATAACTGCCCGTGATTTAATTTTGTTTCTTTCTATTAAATAAAACAACTTTTTCGAATGTTTGGCTCTGACCTTTGTTAATTGTCTTTGCAAAAGCTATTCTAACGGGAAACTGTTAACATTTTAATACTAATGGCATATACAATACACAATACAATACAATACAATTTATTTTTATATATATCACACAAGAAGTGCCGCAATGGGCTTTAACAGGCCCTTCCTCTTCACAGACCCCCAGGCTTGACACTCTAAGACAATGAAAAACTCCCAAAAAACCCTTTTAGGGAAAAAATAGAAGAAACGTTGGGAAAGGCAGCTCAAAGAGAGACCCCTTTCCAGATAGGTTGGGGCGTGCAGTGGGTGTGAAAAAGAAGGGGCTCAGCTCAATACACAGAACAGAACACAGTAATCCTCAATACAGTATAAAAATAAAAATATTCAAGTATGGAGCATAATTTAATAGTAGATGATATCACATAATACGACTTGGATTTGTTTAGAGTCCTGGAGACTTCAGCCATCAAGCTGCCTCTCCCAATTGGCCATTCCACAGCTGAGACAGTGCTGGGCCAGCCAATCCAATGAAAGGACGCATCTACTCGCGACTCCTGTGATCTTCTATCAGGGATGACTTTACCTTAGGCAGGCAAAACAACTTGGCAGATGGGCCGTGGCACCAACTGCCACATCTGAGTACAGAGAAGAGAAACAGAATAGGTGAAGGTTAGTAACAAATTATAACTATCATGTTAGTTATTAGCACTAAAATATAAGTAACAACAGAGATGCAGTCTGTACAGTTAATCAGCAGCTCTAGTCAGGATATGCTAAACTGAAGTAGTGAGTCTTCAGCCAGGATTTAAAAGCTGAGACTGAAGGGGCATCTCTTATAGTAGCAGGCAGACCATTCAATAGTTTAGGGGCCCTGTAACTAAAAGCTTGACCCCCCACTGTTATTTTATTAATCCTTGGAATCATAAGCAGACCGGCATCTTGAGATCTTAATGTGCATTCTGGTTTGTAAGTCATGTTAAGTTCAGAGAAGTAAGCCGGACCTTGGCCATTTAAGGCTTTAAATTTTAAAAGAAGGATTTTGAAATCTGCCTTAAACTTAACCGGGAGTCAGTGTAAGGATTTAAACATTGGAGTTATGAGTTCGTATTTTCTTGTTCTTGTAATAATTCTTGCAGCAGCATTTTGGATTAACTGGAGGCTGCGTAAAGAACAATTTGAACATCCAGTGAACACAACATTGCAGTAGTCAATCCTACTAGAAATAAATGCATGAATTAATTTCTCAGAATCCTGTTTATTTAGAAAGCGCTTTAATTTCCCAAACATTTTTAAGATGGAAGAAACATGATTTGGACAACTTTGTAATATGCGCTTTAAATGATATGCTAGAGTCAAAGATAACTCCTAGATTGTGGGCTGATTCAATAAAATTAATGGTGATTCCAACTGAGTTAAATGATGACAAAATATTGGGATCAGCGTCATTCCCTCCAATAATTAACGCCTCTGTTTTATTAGTGTTTAATGATAGGTAGTTCTCATCCATCCACTCCTTTAATTCACTAATACAACTAATTAAAGACAACATATCAATATCTCCTGTGTTGTCTAATGTTATTCGTGGAAGATGTACTACATTGCCTTTCTTGGATACATCCTTCTTTCTATAGTAATTCGTGCGGAGGAAGACTGGACGGTGCTAACGGTAGTAGATATTCTACAGGATATTGTAAGTTGATGTTTTCATTTTCCACACAATCACCACCAACTGTTTCAGCATAATCTATTGATACGCATTTAGCCAATTTGCTATGTAACCGATCGACATTTTGTGCACAAATTCATTTGACTTCATCGTTTCTTGGTGCTAGGATTGCCTGTGAACTCATTTTTTCTGGTAACAACCCTTCGTGAGGAAATTCTTCAATAAGATTTGGACATAATACGTCTTCTTTAATTGCGAACGTTAAAGTGAGGCAAACGTTAAAATTTATAAGATCTGAGAGAGCAGGAACTGTGTAACTCTCTTGTAAAAAGTCTTTTGAAAAAGTCTTGTCTCATCCCAGGATCTCGCGGGACTTGAAAAAGTCTTGTCTCATCTCAGGATTTTTTTTTTTATATAATAGAGAGATATCTTTAGACAGATAAAAGCATCAGCTAAATAAGTTAAAAATAGTAATAAACTGATAACCATCTATATCAATCAGACATCAGATAATTTAGGCTACCTAGGGCAGAAATATTTGGTAAAATGTGCAAACAAATCCTTTTGTGCTAGACTTTTGTAACAGCGCTGAAACATGCAGCCCATTATACAGGTCCACCCAACCAAGTAACTTGCAAGTAATTATGTAGCAAACTTTTAATCTTGTTTCTTAATTTGCTGTTGCATTTTATGTTATTTATAAGCATTTACTTTAGATAGCCTACTGTAGGTACTCCTCCCATGTTCCAGATCACACGGTTTGTACCAATGGTGTGGTGGAATGGATCCTGGCTTGAATTAAAAGTTGCTGAGATAGGATCTGACTCCCTATGATACTATCTGATGTGCAATGAGTTCAGATTATGTCTGAATATATTTTAAGTAGGGAATTGTTTATACAAATACGATGATGTATACCTTTCATCTGTTTATGTGATGCAATGTTATATAAGAAAAAGAGGCAAACCTACAAGGTAATCTAATAAGAATTACTTCAAGAATCTATTGTTGCAGCATAAAAGAAAATTAATAGTATGGTTATTCAAGCAATGTTAACAATATCAAAAATAATATCTTCTTACTAGATTTAAAATTCTAATTTACTTGATTAACAAGCTCAAAATGTCATGGTACATTTAATTACATTTATTAACCTAGATATTTAGGTTTCAAAAGAAAAAACGTGTCCTCTAGTGCTAACCCAAGTTTGGCCACCTCCCAAGGATTTACACATTTGGTTAAACAGTATTTCTAAACCGATCCATTCTAAGAGCCTGTGGCTATGTATGTGAGAGTAATACTTACAAGGAAGTACTGTCCAGTCCAATGTAGAACTTTCATTTGTGCAGGGTGCTTTAAAATAGTAGCCAACAAAACACTTTCAACCTTTACTGACTTTAGTCTTTGATTCCCAATTAATTTGCCTTTTCTCTTTAAATGTACATTACAAGCAGCACTTAAAACACATCTAGTTAAGAAAGGGTTTTGTTTGTGCATCTGTTATGTGGTAACATTGAAACCTAATAGAAATGTGAATATTTTGAAAATCCTAGCTTTCTTATATTTTTTTACAATTTCTCAAGAAGTATTTACCCACAGGTCTGGCAAGAAACAATTCCTCGGTCCTTGTCATTCAATCATTTGCTAAATCAGGCTTAGTGAAATATAATATATTTACTAAGTTTTACAATTCTTTAGAATTGCAAAAAAATCCTACTATTCGCTAAGCTCCTAAAGTGTAAATTTCACCTGATTCCTATTTTATTCATGGGTTGAAAACCTCAAAAAATGATGGAGTAATGAACTTTAAATTGGACTTCTTCCTCTTCAAGGTAAGCAAAGAAAGGTAAAGCTTATTATCTCACAGTGGGAAAATGGTTTATGTGCATTACATGTCAATGAATGCCAAACAGATAAGTAAAAGCAACACATACACAGTAAGTCAAAGATAAAGCCCTCATTTATAACAGCATGCATGGAAATGTAATTAATTTATTTTAATCTAATTAATCAGTGACAGTTCCTATTGAGTTACACTTTACCAGTATACAACCTAATTGCTTTTACAAATGATCTCTTGTATTGTGTTATTTTTAGTCCGCATTGGAGGGTTGAACTACTTGTCAAACAAAATTTATAATGAAGATGATGACTAGCATCACTATGGATTTGATTAAGCATTGCAGAAATAGAAAAAAGCACAGAATAAAGTGTTGAGAGTCCTGGAGTAAGCCTGTGTAATTCTAAGGCTGATTTGTTAGGAAGCCTGTAATGATGCTGCCAGCAGTCACTATTTTGTGTTGTGATTTTCATGATGCACTGTGAGGGGAATATGTCTTATGCCTCTCAGGTGATCACACTACTTTCCTTCACACAGGTGACCCTTTATATTTAGATTTTTTTTGTTCTTTATTTCACCTTATACAATTTCTCGTATTAGGAATTTGTTAGTTTTCGCATACCCCTTGGGTTAAGGGCCTTGCTCAAAGGCCCAGAAGAGTAGAATCTCTTTTGGCAGTGACAGGGATTCAAACCGGCAACCTTTGGGATACCAGGGCAGATCCTTAGCCTCAGGGCCACTACTCCGCCCCATGTTACAGCTCTTTGTTCAGATCAACAACTTCCTGACCAAGGAGGAAGAAGAGAATCATCTTACATTTCCAACCTTTGCCATTAGCCCTGCCTTTGTTTTATTTACTTTAATAACAGTAGCAGAATAATTACACAGTTGACACCTCTTTACGGACAAAGTCTGCCTATGGCTAATTCAGTGACTTTTGATCAATCCTATAACATTATTTAGCCTTGCATAAATATTATCATGAGAACATATATTTCCAAAGATGCAGCACATACTTAACAAGAGAAAAATCTTGAAAAATTTTAAATTTAATATTTAGCACATTTACACTGTATAACGGTTAACACTAAAATCATTCTAAATTTGGAAGTAAATCCTGTATTTTCAAAACTTCTTAATTGGTCAGACCAGATTCTGAAAAAAATTGCAAAATTAACTAAAATTAAAATATATATATATATATATATTTTTGTTATCAAAAATGACTATACAGTTTATTATATTGTTTTAACTGTAATATTATTCCTATAACTTCTTATAGTGAACAGTTCCCAAGGAAAGTTGAATGGTCCTGTGTATTAATTACATTTACTTATTTAGTTGATGTCTTTATCTAAACCAACTTAACAACATCTGAGATACAATTGGTTTTGCAATTGTAGCACAAGCAGGTGAAATGACTTGCTTATGGTCACAAAGCAACAGTAGCAGGATTTGAACCCAAAGCCTCATAATTTGAGGTCAAAATCCTTAACCACTATGCCACACTACTTGCAAGTTGAACTTATAACTTAGTAGTGCTTTGTGGTATAGTTTGTACATCTGTTGTCAATCAAGAAATCTGCATCTTCAAATTCCATCACAAGCAATAAAAAATGGCTTCTCACTTTTGACATAATGGCTTGCTCTGTCTTGTTATGTATGCAAGTTTTATTTCTTTTGTGTGTTATTTTTGAAACCTCTCATGCTAGTTTTCTGCACCTTTACACTTTACAGTACTGACGTATTTGACTGTCATCGTGGAGAGACAGGGTGTGTATTCAGAATACTTACTGTTTAGAGGGGTCCTTTTAGTGAGTTACACTTCTAATTTGAATGATCCTACTCTTTTGTCCCTTCCACAGCAATTGTCCAAAGAAACCAGATGGTCAAGATTAAATATTGCATTGTGTTGGCTGAGGTTTGTCAAAATCTGCAGTTTACTAAAACATGATTCCTTCTTTCTGTCATCACAGGTCAATGAATGACACAGTTTGATTTTTCCTGGATGTGACATTTTGTTTTTGTTATAGCAGGACAATGCAAAGTCTGGCACCCATTTGTGCTACTCTATAAAGACACTCAATTTTAAGCAAAAAAAATTAGCCAAGTGTAGGAAGCAGTAAAAAAAAAGTCAGTATGTTTTGGAAATTTTTAAGCTCAACCCTGTGATATTCAGGGCTCAGGTTAGGAAAGGAAAATGGGGATGGATATTATTTACTTCAGAACACATGAAGGACTAAATGTTTTTGGTAATTAAGAATTATTACTGCCACATGCCAGTTTGAATCTCGTAAATGCCAGAAGTATCTCTACTCTGTCGGGCCATTAATCTGCAATTGCTCTCTCCTGGTATGGTGTTAAACTGCATCCAGCCCTACAAGCAGGTCCTCCAACTATCATGGAAAACTCCAACATTAGTGGCACGACTGGCACTACAGCCACTGTAAAAAAAAAAACTCACACTATTCCATTCCATTCGAACTATGTAGTGCTGAGGTGTCGCCCATTGCACGGCTGCTCTGGTCCTAATTTGGGATCCTCAGGTGGTTCGTCATGTGGTGGGTGTGTCAGTGCATGTGCTCAATTTCTTGTGTTTTGTGGACGGTTCCCAAGAAGGCTTGGCCACCTGTCCATCACCGCAGAGGACTTCCCTCAGTCCTATAAAGGCTGAGGAAAAACCACAATGGTTTGTGGTTCACTGAATGCATTGGTGCTGGTGAGTTTGTGAGATTTCTTATTATTCTTGTGCTTTTGTGATTACTAGATTTCAACTCCTTTTGCTCTGTTCTTTATTTATTTTTATTTTATTTATTTTTTTTTACCATTCTATGATTTTTGTATTGGTTCTTGTTTGTCTCTGGATTGCCTCCGACTTTGTGGGCAACTCCTTTTGCCTTTTGTGCTCATTGGAGCTTAATTTTAGTTACAGAGAATTTTTTTGTTAAAATAAATCTCTTTATTTCATATGAATCTTCGCTGCCCTCTTAGTAACTATAGCTGGAGTCGGATGGCAGTAGGCTTATTGAGTACATTTAAAAATCTGGTGCTTAGGAACTCTCAAGGTGACAACAAGTGCAGTGCTATCAGTTCAGACTGATTGCCGTATAACAAACTAATTAACAGTTACCAAGTATACCATCCATGTGGCTACCATTTGTTTTTAAGTATTTCGGTCTTAGCAAGTCACTTGACCTGCCTGTGCCCCAAATAAGAAAATCAAAAAAACGAAATGTAACCAATTATGTCATAAATGTTGTAAGTCACCTTGAATAAAGGTGTCAGCCAAATAAGTAAATGTAAGTGTAAATTTATTTATTTCAATCCTGAAAGTTTTTTTAAATTGTATTTTCATATCTCAGCAGCATTAAGACATTACCATAGTTTTGTTGGGATTGTGCACATTGTGACACAATCCGGTAACAACTGGATTCACACTAGTGTGTTGTTACATAGCAGGAGCCAGTTTTACCTTTAAAACTAAAATTGTAAAAAGACTTGTGGCATTTCTGATCTCATCAGAAACCCATACTCCATCCTTATGTGTGGTTTGCTTTCCTTTGTTTCCAGCAATCAATTACATATTGAACATAAAATTTGTGTTTGAAATGTTCCTTTGGATTCAGTACTCAAATTTGGTTGTTTTTGTTGATATTTCGCTCATTTTGGAATTAAATTAAAATAGGAAAGGGCTTTAAAGGACCTGAAATGGTCACTTCTTATGGCTGCTGTTTTCTTCATTTTCTTTTTAAGGTATCATAAGGAGTGCTAGGGACTCCAACACTATTAGCCTTATCTCTCTATGCCTGCAAAAATTAAAGTGACTGAGCAACAAGTTTTTGCCATCTGTTTATTTCACATTTATGCTTGCTTTGGTGTTAAAATGGTCAGAAACTGTTCATTACATTGTCAAAAACTGAGGTGCTAATTTTTGAAGGGTGCCATCTGGTCCAGCGCTAGTCTGTGTCTGTAGTAATGCACTCTACTGTAAAGCCATACTCCACTATCAGTTGGGAAAAATGCTAGAGCTGCCCATTATATAGTGAATAAGCATAAATTGTAACGGGCCATTAACAAACAAAAGAGGCTACAAACACAATGGTAAATTGGACAAACAGTAATGTAACCATTAGATAACGCCTGGAATAAGCCATTCGTATAATTAAAGTTAATAATAGGGGTGGAGGTTTATTTGTTTCTAACCTATTTTTGTCAAACTTGAGTTATTTGTATGGAATTTTATTTGATTTTAATAAAATCAACAAAATCAAAAAAATAATAATAAAGTTAAGTAAATGGACTTCAGTTTGTTTGAAATGATGACAATAATGGGGCATCTTTTCCATCTGCTGACAACACAACTCTAAAGTTTAGGTGTTTAACAGCTGTGACACCACAAAAGTAAATAGGTTTATGCTTGAAATTATAAATAACTTGGGTATACTGTATATTTGCTGGTTAATAAGGTTTAATATTTTCAGTGAATTAAAGGAGAGCTAAAGTGTAATGAGCTCTAATGTAAAAAGACAATCCTTTTTGTGTACATATTTCCGTTTTTGTCAGCAGATGCCATTTCAATTCAGTCGTTTCATTTTTAGCAGTTCACTCCTTGATCATTAAACCTGTTGTTATGTTTTGTAAGTATCTGAATTGTCCACATGTAAGGTACTGTATATACACTGCCTAAAGATGAAGATCTCTTGACACAATTTCTCAAACAATACATTTGCTTAATTTCCATGTTGTGCTGTTCAGGCATATTAAACCTCTTAATACATACAGCATTTCAACATTTTAAAATTCTAGTATGCTATAAAATGCTAATCAATTCAGTTTTACAACAGTACCTGCTAGGTTTTATGACACCTTTTCAAAATGTAAGAGCTTGCTGTAAATCTGCATATAGCTCATTCTGACACATCTTAATCTATTTTTCTTGCAAATCTTCTCAAGTATCTAGACTTTTATGCTGATGAATTCAGACAAAGTGAAGTTAAATAAAAAATAATAGTTTGTTAGAGGCACCAGGCAATAGAATATATGGCGACAATTCACTGCATTATACAGGGGTACACTATTTTATTGCAGATATACCTTTATAATGTATAAAAGCACAGTTCTGTCTGTCTGCTTGTTGGTAATGTGGTAGATCTTTCTTCTGCCCTGGAGTGGTAACTTGCGTCACCAGCGCAAATGTATTAGAACGTCTCCTTCCTGTGGCCCTCCTGGGTCCTGTCCTTGTCCTGTACTGTCTTTTCCCACTTTCAGTTTCCCCATATTTAAACACACCTAACCCTATATTAGATAAGGAGAAGACAGAAAACAGAAGTAATTTCTTGGGAAAAGTATTGTTTAAGTTCAATAGAAAAAAATTATAAAACCATTATCATGTTTTAGTTGTACCTCTTCACAATTACAAAATAAATACAACAACTACAGACTGTATGGCTGCTTTCTCCAAAGAGAAATTCACAGTGTTACCACCTCGCCTGTTAGTAATGGTGTGTATGTGTGATGAACTGGCAACCTATACATGCCTGGTTCCAGCCTTATACTTAATGCTGCCAGAATAGGACCCTAAGATCCTGAACTGGATTTAAGCAGTTATGAGCATTTTATGTTTTAAAGGGTATCCTGGTTGTTGCACTTAACACACTCAGTATATAAGTGTCAACATATTAGCTAAAGTTCTTCCACTGTAGTCAAGACAGTAATTTAGAAAAGATCATTTTATATAAACACAGACAGAAAATGTTATAGTTATAAAGTTTTTTTATAACAAATAAATTATAGAACGATAATTTCTGTGCAACTCAGGTAACTGCAATTAGCCTGATCTCTACAGGCAATAACAGAAACCAGATATGTGCAAAAATCATTAGGCATAGATGAGAAAGATATTGTCCCACAGGAATCATGGTTTCTTCTTCACTTGCCCGGACTGCCAAAATGATATGCTCAACCACAACAAAGATTCCTATTTATTTTCCCCACTCTATCTTAATGATTAATGCCCTGGCCTGAAATGAATCATAGGCCTATGACTGTGGCTTTCTGTGAATTTAAAACCCACACAAAACTTCAGGTTAGGTCAACCTTGGCACTGCACTGAATCCACCCACTGAATTCTTACAGTGCTATAAGGCTACGTTATATCAAAATAATTATCGGTACATACAAATATATATATATATATATAAAATATATATGTGTGTGTGTGTGTATATATATATATATATACACAGTATATATACTGTATATATATATATATATATTTTTGTGTGTGTGTGTTTGTGTGAGTTGGTTTGATTTATCCCTTAGAGAAATTTGCTTAGAGCAGAAATATACACATAGAAAACAAGAAATTATATTTATTGCACTAAAAAGTAAGAAAATAAACTCCAAAAGTATGCTGTTATAATGCAGAATTCATCTGGCATAAAAAAGGCCTTAAATCTATTTCTCCTTAGTCATGGGAATTTAAATGTACAGCCTGATGGCAACTCTTAAAAACTTTGGTAACAAATAATAGCTACTGTCTGACAGAATCCACATATATTTATTCTAATTAATGACTCCTGGATTTTTTTAAAGTAAATTCTACCAAAATAAAACTAATAAAAGAGATAAAGTTCTTTAAATGGCGCACATTGAGAGCCCCAGATCTTTTTTACACACAGTGGAGTAGTAAAGCATTGAAATATTTTTTTTTGACAAATTATTTCATAGATAAAACAAAGATTGCTCAAATGTCCAAAAAGATATTAATTTATGAGTTTAAGATATGTCAGGGAGGACTAATTAAAAGATTCAAATGATGTCTTAAGAAATTGCTAGTATTTATAAAATTTATTGTACTTTAGCAACATTGAGCTTCATTTAATTAAAACAAAAGTTTCATTTTCAGAGTGAAAATTGTACATTAATGGTTTAACTCTGCAGGTTATTAGAATTTTTAAACACTGTAGAGTCACCAGCTATTTATAATACTTTTTTAAACTTACAGACGGCTCATAGCTGTTATTGGGTAGCTGTCATCTACATTATCACTTTTCTTTATTCTCCTTGTCATTTGTGAAGGCATTTTATGAGCATATGTGCTCAATTTCAGTCTCAGCTCACATGAATGAGCCACACAAGCTTTATTTATATATTTATGAGCATTGATAGTGAACTCTTACACAAAGCAGTACCTGAGGAAATAACACTACAATGCAGAATGAATTGTATGTATGTAGCAGTGCATAATGTGGTGATAATTCACACTGTCACAGATTTAAGTTTGTCTGTTTTAACTTATCTCATCTGTGTTTATTTTCACATTTAATAGTTTTTAAAAGGTCACTCTCTTTGCTTTGCTTTCAGGACTAGATAATTTGTCTTGAAAATGCAATGAATCAGGAAATATAAACAGAGGAAATTATGGTCACCCATTCTAAATAGAAATTCATAAACAAGCAACTTTCACCCAAACTTTGAATTAACCTAAACATTGAAAAAATACTTTACCAAGAAATAACATGAAATCGAGTTAAAACTAAGTTGTTAAAAAGAAATTACTTAAGAAAAGGTAATTGTAAATCCAGAAAGCATTAACCAAAATGAAAAAGTAAGACACCAGCAGAAATTAAAGGGAAGTGCCTTTAGGACTGAAACCAGGAAGCACTTCTTTACACAAAGAGTTGTGAATATCTGGAACAAACTACCAAGTCATTTAGTTGATACAGAAACATTGACAACCTTTAGGAAGTATCTGAATGAGATATTAGGACAGCTCAGCTATTAGCTAAACAAGCTTGTTCGACTGAATGGTGTTCTCTCATTTGTCAAATTTCTTATTCTCTAATATGAAATGTCTCACTTACAGATAAGCACAACTGCCACCAAAGAGATGATCACTAATAAACACAAAAGACTCCAATGAAACAAGCACTAAAGAGCGAAGTGGCTAAAACACAGCGAGACAGTGTAATGACACAGAGAAGAGCTGTGGCTATCTCCTGTCTTTTATAGTGCCCTCTGGTGACTGCAGCTCTAACAACTGCTAGCTAGCACAAACCATAATTGGAAAAAAAAGTATGAGGGAAAGAAACTATAAACAAAGCCTAATTCAGTTTGCACTAAACAGTCTTAAAAACATTTTCTTTCCTGAATCATGAGCAATTTGTTTTCTCTGCTGTAACACCTGAGGAACAATGCATTTTATTTCTAAACTAACTAATTTGGATACATTAAACACAGAAGAGTTTAATCAAATTGAAATTAATCTAAAACACATCCATAAAACATAAATTATTATAGATCAGTCATTAAATAGAGCTTAATCAAATTGACGGTACATTAAAGTACATCCGGAATATGTCGGGTTTTAATTAGTCATTAAATAAAATTTGTTTTGAATAAGGCTATGAGACTTCATATATTGGTTGCCCAGATGTTACTCCGTGGGAAAAGGTGATTAAGCCCAACTCAGTAACTTTTTGATTAAGTATGTAAAACTAAACCTTAAATCATGGTTCATTCTCAAGCAGTGCAGGCATTATTAAACTATAGTTGGACAATTTGAAAAACTTTAAAAGTAATAACATATGCTGTAGTTTTATTACAAGTTTTATTCTTTTTGGCAGGTTCAAAAAACGTTTTGACTCTTCTAACCACAACTATCAATGGAACACATTAAAAGTAATGAGTTTTATGCACTCGGCCTTTAGCATGACCAATTCATTAAAAACAATGCCACGTGTCTAGGGTACCAGGGTAATATTTTATCATTCAAACTGCTTTCCTAACATATCAAAAGTATGGCAGAAATGAAAGCTGCAGAAGCTGACTATCAAACAGGGAAAGTGCAAGTGCCTTTTGGGTTGCTACTCATTATGAAAAAAAGAAAGAAGTTAGCTGACTTGGATAAGAAAGTAAAGACAGGTGGATACTCTTCAGCAATTCCATGACCTACAACAACAACAAAATGTATTTATATAGCACGTTTTTGTACAAATGATATAGTTCAAAGTGCTTTACAAGATGAAGAAAGAAAAAAAAATAATAAAATTAGGCAATACTAATTAACAAAGAATAAAGTAAGGTACAATGGTCAGGGAGGACAGAAAAAACAAACAACAAAAAAAAATACTCCAGAGGGGAAAAAAAAAACAAAATCTGCAGGGGTTCTGAGGCCACGAGACCACCCAGCCCCCACTGGGCATTCTACCTAACATCAATGATCTCAATCAATACTCATGGTTTACTAGCTTCATGAGGAAGAATTAGATGATGATGGGCATGTGGACCTCTGGCCTTCAGTCCATCAATGTAAGTAAGGACTGCACGGCGCTTTGATCAGAAAACCGGAAAAAGAACAGCAGAGAAAGTAGGGATTAGTATGGATCATGGAGCCACCATGAATAATAATGATAATTAAATGCATATACAGAATATCAGGGTTACACTAGAATAAAGCTATGAGAAAGCCATGTTAAAATAATGTGTTTTTAGAAGCTTATTAAAGTGTTCCAATGTATTAGCCTGGTGAATTTCTATCTGTAAGCTATTCCAGATTTTAGGTGCATAACAGCAGAAGGCTGCCTCACCACTTCTTTTAAGTTTAACTCTTGGAATTATAAGTAGACACTCATTTGAAGCTCTAAGGTTACAATTTTAAGTGTAAGGTGAAAGGCATTCCGAAATATAAGATGGAGCGAGATTATTTAAGGCTTTGTAAACCATAAGCAGTATTTTAAAGTCAATTCTAAATGACACAGGTAGCCAATGTAGTGACATCAAAACTGGAGAAATGTGTTCGGATTTTCTTTTCCTAGTTAAGATTCTGCACTCGTTGCAATCGATTGATGTCTTTTTTGAGAAGTCCTGAGAAAAGTGTGTTACAGAAATCTAGCCAACTGAAAACAAATGTGTGAACTAATTTTTCACCATCTTGCAAAGTAAAAAGGCATCTCATTTTTGTTGTATTTCTTAAGTGAAAAAATGCTAAGTTCCAATAAACAGGATTTAATTTTTTTGTGGAAATTGACGAACAAACAGGAAGATGTTTGAAGGATAAATACACAGAACTATGCTCCTTGTAGGCCCAACTAGACAAGTGTCTTCTCTGACACCTAAATTAAGAATTCAACAAAAAGTACCCTTCTTCCTAGTGCTGTCGTCTTCTTCTCTTTTCATAATTTTCACATATCAAGTTGTGTATATACTTATTGCCACTGTGTAAAATTTTACTAATTTCTGAAACATTATTATGGTGCCAGTCACAGGTAAAATGTCTGTTAATTTGTTAATTTCTGTTCAAACAACAGTGTGTGTTTAGTCAGGCTAGTATGGTACCTTTAAACTCACAGGACTTTGAAACAGCCAAGGTATTTAGAGAAATGTGCAAATGTGCTGGGTGAGGGAAACAAGTGAGGTTCATTCCACATTCAATTTCACAACTGAAAAACTCAAATAAAATAAAATACATACAACATCTTAGTCAAACAGAAACAGCAAGGAATGTATTTTTTATTGTTTTTAATGCCTATTTTATTTTTGGTTAATTTAAAGTTAACCTTTATCATTTTTTACATTTTTCAGTATGGCGGCACAGTGGCGCAGTGGGTAGCGCTGCTGCCTCGCAGTTAGGAGACCCTGGGTCCTCCCTGTGTGGAGTTTGCATGTTCTTCCCCGTGTCTGCATGGGTTTCCTCCCACAGTCCAAAGACATGCAGGTTAGGTGCAAATTGTCCCTGGTGTGTGGGTGGTGTGTGCCCTGCGGTGGGCTGTTGGCCGGAATTGGTGCCAGCAGACCCCTGTGACCCTGTAGTTAGGATATAGTGGGTTGGATAATGGATGGATGGACATTTTTCAGTTGTTCAAATGTTGTTCTTTATCCTTGGAGCATCGCATTATGAAGCCATACATACTGTAGGTGAATTCAATGTATGGCTGATGCCAGGTAAGGTTGTAAGAGAATGGCAAAGAAAATGTTGACCATTCTTCTCAGTTAAATATGTGTTATTATTCATGACCTACTGTTACTAACCCTTTAAAGTTGCAGAAAGAGTATTGAAAAGTTCTACTCAAGTACAAATATAGTGTCATGCATGAATGTCTGTGGATCACCCTCAGAGCTCCTGTAAGGTATGTGGTACCACCCTGGGTGGTTAGGGTGTACTGTTACATGCTCTCTCCTATTTCTCCCACCATGACCAAGAAGATGCCCACTGAGGGCACCTGACTGCACCACCTTCTGGTTTTTCAGCAGCTTATCATAGGATTAGTGGAAGGAAGCGTCACACTGTGAGCAGAGCACGACACAGACCAGGCTCCTGTGATATAACCTGAACCTAATACAAAGCAGACAGGGGCTGATTTGCTTTTTTTGCTATCTTTTCATCATTGGGCACCTGTATTTTTTGTTAAAACATTTTGAAGTAAACAAGGACAACAAGGATGACGCCGCAACATTTCCTTGTCAGGGACTTGTGATAGCTATTTAAGATAAAATTTTCATTTATCTATTTTCCATCTTGTTTACACAGTCCAGGTAAGCTGATGCCCATCCCAGCAGCATTAAGCACTAAATAGAGAACCTGCCCTGAATATGCCTCTCCATCACAGGGCACACTCAATATAGAGTTCTAACCTATGTAAATGAACATCTTTGAGACAAGAGGGAAACCAGAAGAAAACCACACAGAAACAGGCAGAATATACATTTTTTTCATTTTACACAGGCGGTGATTTGAAGACAAGTCTTTAGAGCCTAGAGACAGCCATACTAATAGGTGTGCCATTGTTTTGCCTAAAAAATACTCAAGTGACAGAAACAAAAAAATTGTCTCTAAAAATTAGCTAATCTGTTTTAGTGTCTTTGTCAAAAATATTTGTTACTGTAAAATGTATATATATATATATATATATAGCCCACTATATGTATTACTTGTTTTCTTGCTTTACTGGGAGAAAGCACAATAAAAGAATGTCATTGTTATTTTTGACATATGGACCCTGAAACAACATTGGATTAGATTTGCACATACAAATTTAAGATGCATTGGAAACAGACAACACAGCCTCATGACTATAATTTCTCTTTTGCCTGATTATGACATTTTGCCCCATCGATTTACCGTCACCCGTTTAACTGTTCATGATTTCAGTGTTAACGTTCAAACCTCTGCCTCTCATACATAAATGAATCAAATTAAAACTATTTTTTCATTAAAAAGTCTTTTTTTGTTGCTCAGAAATATAGAATACAACAGAATGTAAAAACTACACTAGTGGAGTTGGACAGATGTTTTGAAAATAGGGCATCCTGCTTGTTGTCTACTTTTATTTTCTGGATTTATTTATTTATTTTGAACACTGGGAGTCTACAACATGTGCTGATGGTGCATTGGGTACCCCCCACACCAGAACCACCTGGATTGGGACTTAAGTGCAGTAGGTGACACCTCAGTCTACAACTGGATGACATGAAATGTGGATTATGCAATACAAGTGACAGTATGTAAGTTTTTTTTTTTTCCTGGACATTTTTCATTATTATTATTAAGCATTTGTCACCACTGGGTCCTATTCAGTCATAAATTTTGTTTTGTCCTTTCTCCACAGAAACATGAAAATAAAACCTTCTGTTGGTATAAAAGAGCCCCAGTAGTGTTTCTTGACACTTCTGTTGAATAATTCATTGGCTGAAAGTCCTCAGTGTTATTGTGTCAGAGGGAGGACGTGCTGCATTGTTCATAATGGCACTCTGTTTTGTTTTAGTTCTCTCCTTTGCACCGAACTTCAGGGGGTCCAGAGAGTATCCTATAACTGGGCTCGTCCTTTTATTTATCTTGTTGGTTCAGTGGGCCTCTCTTGAAGTAATGTTACAAGCCCGGTATACCACAGCATAGAAAACAGTACAGGTGATAACAGAGTTGAATTGGATGTGAATGATGTCGCTATTCACATTAAAGGTACAAAGTCTCCTAAGAAAAATGGAGCCTATTCTTTCTTTTCTTATATAGTTCTTCTGTACTATGAGACCAGTCCAATCTGTCATTGATATGGGTTCCCAATGACTCTCCACTACATCTACTCTCTGATTAGTGACTGGTACAGCGAAAGTCTATAACCAGTTCCTTGGTTTTGGTGATGTTAAGTTGCAGACAATTCTATCTACACAAAGAAAGTTATCCACCTGACTCTTATACTCTGTTTCATCCTTCATACTAATACACCCCATAAGTTCAGAATCATCTGAGAATTTCTGCACGTGACATGACCTGGTATTATATTATAGTTTACAGTTTATATTCTGGTTTACAGAGAAGTAAAGGAGACAGGGCTGTTCCTTGTGGTGCTCCAGTGTTGCTCATATCCGTATCAGAGACACAGTCCTTGAGTCTCACAAATTGCAGTCTGCCTGACAGATAGTCCATTATCCAGGACACCACAGTTTCATCCACCTGCATATCTCTGAGTTTACTCCTTAAAATGGATGGCTGGATGGTGTTGAAGGCAGTGGAGAAATCAAAAAACATAATCCTCACAGTGCTGCCAGCTTTGTCCGGGTGAGAATAAACCTTGTGAAGCAGATAGATAATTGCATCCTACACTCCAGTCTTTGTCCAATAGGCAAACAGCAGTGGGCCCTGGGCTTACAACAAGTGGGCTCATATAGTCCAGAACCAGTCTCTCAAAGGTCTTCATGATGTGTAACGTAAGAGTCACAGGTCTGAAGTCATTGGGTGAAAAGACATCTGCCTTCTTTGGAACAAGAACAATGCAGGATGTTTTCACAGCAGCTGCACTTTCTGGAGTATTAGGGGCAGATTGAAAAGATGACAAAGGACACCACAAAGTTGGACAGCACAGGCCTTAAGAACTCGAGGACTGACTCCATCTGGTCCCGCTGCTTTTTCTGTGTATAGCTTCCTCCTTACTTGATCTGCAGTTATAGACAGCCCATACTGACAGTCAGAAGTGGACTCATTATTGGCCATTCCACCACTAATGTGCTTTTCGGTAAGGAATGGATTAAATAACCAGAACTCCAGGTAAAGTAAAGTGACAATCATGTTGATGATGAAAATATTAAAAACCAAAGTAAAAAAAACACACTAAATTATCTCCATGTAACATACACAGTTGGTACATTCAAATAAAATTTCTCATAATTTTACAATTTCAAAATCAATCCCAAAAACAGAAAAAACTGAGAAATAACAGCTTGCTTAATTAGGCTAGAAGTCCAATTAAAAACAGAAGTTAGTTGGAACAAAAACCTGAAGCCATGGGTCCCTGGGACTGAGCTGGGGAACCACTGCTGTAGGTCTTACAGATATTTTGGTAATCTGTACTTGAAATTTGATGTTTCTTACTTCTTCAAATATAAGTTATGTCTGACCTCTGCTCCATGAAGCACAGATTTATAAAGTGCCTTAGCAACTTTTGTAAAGTGCAGTTTCTCCCATCACGGCCTCAAAAGATTAATTTATTTAGAGTGCCCTTAGGCTTCTTCTGTACCTCAATGCCTCACTCTTTTTACTCAGACACTTCATTTTAAGGAAATTCACAGTTTATAGGTAGTTTAAAAAATTTTTCTAGAAAAATTTCTTTTGCCTTTTAATCCAATTGTTTCGTTGTTTTACGGCACACAGTAGTTTTTAGTAAAAGTTGTATTATCCAAGTGTGTGTAAGAAAAAAAGAGATTGATTTGTTAAGTTGCTTTTGTTTCTTTATATTATTTATAAAATATTATTTATATACATGTTTTTATTAGTTTTTTATTCCCCATTTATCATTATTTCACATTTTTTACAGTAACACTATGAATTCATTATGGTGTGTGCTTAATTATTTATTTCTTGGCCTTTTGGTTTATCTTTTTTTATTTTGTTTTGTGATAGATTCACATGTTTTATGGCAAAGGATGCAATTTGATGCTAAGCAATATAAGGCAAGTAAGTGCAGTCATTGACATTAGCATAGGTCTGCTATACAAGATAACATGTACAAGTAAATGTCTAAACAAAGAAGACTTAGTGAACATACAGTAAAGTCAGAGGGGAAGGAATTCTGGTTTTGAGCTTTATTTTGAGTGATTCTGACTTTCATCTGAAATATAAAGCTATAGAGCTATAATATAAATCATACACAAAATGACTCAATTCCTCTAAGAATATGAATTTCTAAAAACAAAAATTAAAAGCATAGAGTTTAACAATAATAAAGGAAACAAGACAGTGCTAATATGTCCCGCTATCTCTTTCAGATAAAAATGGGTGTAGGGGAAGGACATAGCAACCATAACCAATGTCAGCAACAATATAAAATGTACAAAAACAGAACATAAAATAAGGATGATGTCACCATAATAATGAAAAATATAAATAATAATAAGAAGAAAATTCAAGAAATGGAAATGACTTATAAAAATCATAATGCTGAATTATTACAAAGAGATCACAAGTAAAAGGTGATGAAATGATGCTCTTGCACCATAATCATTTGACACTTGTTTTTAATTTTTCTGTATAGTTCCTAAAATGTATACATCATATTAGAGGTTTCAGAGACCATTTAATGAACACTCTTATTTTTTAATTTTAGTATATATTATGTTAAAAATGAATTTCCTTTTTCAATGGCACCATTTTTTTGATAGTTACTTTTTGAGATATTTTCTCTTTGTGGTTTCTATAGTGTGGCTAGGACAGGGTAACTAGAACTGTGCAGCACACTGTATCACCAGCTCAAAGGTATAAAGTTTAGAGCCATACACATCCTGGTTGTTGAAGCTTGTGGGTATGACTTAAAATCCTAGTGTAATTTTCTTTGAACATAACACTGATTTCCGGTTACAAACTCTCTTCTATTCCTTTCACCGTAATCTTTGACTTACGTTTAGGTTCCATTTTGGATTTCACTCTCTAGTTTCAAATCCTGACTGTGATTATTGTCTCATATCCTGGGCTCTGTTTATTCGATTCTCACTCTATTGGTTTTGATGTTTTCTCATTTTATATAATCCTGACTGTCTCCTCATTCCATTTTACTTTCTAAACTGCTGCTTCCAGATGCAGCCAGTCCATGTACCGAGAGGATTAGATTACTTTCTTGAAGTGGTAAGGAGCTCAGTAATATTGGAGTAGAACTACTGATTCTCATCATTGAGAGAAGCAAGTTGAGTTGGTTTGAGCATGTAGTTAGGATAACGCCTGGACAACTTCTATGAGAGGGACAGCCAATTGGGAGATACAGGGCATGTTGTAGGAATTATACAGTATCTCTGTCTGAGAGTGTCTAAGAATTACTTGGAAACAACCAAAAGGAATCTCTAAATTGAAACATCCCGGCATGTTTTCCTGCATAAAAATGATTCACATCTGGCAAATAGGCTAATACTTCAAAAAAGATGTAGTAAGGCCGGAAGAGACATATCAGGATTTACATTTTGTTACAACTGGTCAGTGCTAGGGTATGTAGACCAATGACTCAACCAGGTTCCAATCTTGTAAATAAAAAAACATGATATTGTGCTTGCACTGACCAAAAGAACACAAGTACCACCTGGTCTGATGACACTAATTTCCTTCTGATTTCTAGTATGTAGAAAAGTTCTTACGGGTCAGTGGACATTTACAACCTGGTACCAACAATACAGTCTGGTGGTTCAAAGTTAAGGTGGGAGCTGTGCTGGGCATCCTCTAAGAATTGGGCAGCATTTGGATGATGAAGGAACCATAAGTGGACGCTTCAATGTTAATGATGATTTGACTTTGAATGCACCATTTTTGCTCAGTGAACTCTGTGAGTAGTCTACTCTTTTTGGCTTACACCACATGAACTTCAATGAAGCACACCAACAAATTAATTATTCTTTTAGAACAATGACTGTAACTGTGACCAGGTAAGTTTTTCTATCTTCATATTTGAACTTCATTTTTTAGGAGTATTTTTGGTAAAATTTGACTGATATTTAAATAAAATGAGTGTTAGTGAAAAATACAATACAGTACAACTTATTTTTGTATGGCACTCTTCACTGAGTGCAGGAGCAGAGGGCTATGAGCAATTCTCAGTTAAAATACAGGTACAGATTATACTAATTACTAATAGCAAAACTGGTACACATATAAATACAGATCTGTTAAAATATACAAAAAACAAGTCAGAACTGATTAAACATACATGGAAACCAGCAGCATAGGTCCATTAATTAAATGAGCTAGTTCACAGTGATGGGGATTAAAATCATACAAGGGAAAGTCAAAAATAAAGTGACAGTTCTGGGGACCTCTCTCATTTGACCACTTATCTACTCCTGGGTTTTTCATACTGGAGTCTGTGCTGACCATCCAATCTGATGACAGAATATTTCCATCCAATGATTCCAATGCGCTTTTTAAAAGGTGACTTATCCATATGCAGGAGAACAGCGTGGCAGTAGAGCAGTGGCACAAAGTGCCACATCGCCATACTGAGAAGGGAAACAGAATTGAGGAGAGATAGGAAAGGTTTAAAAATATTGTGACACTACTATTTCTGTACAAATTACTAACAAACAGAAATGCAGTATGCACAGCAAATCAGCAGCTCTAGTCAGGGTATGCTAAACTGAAATAGTTTTCTGCTGGGATTTAAAACTTGTGAATGAGAACAAATATACTGTATGTTTGTTATACAGGGTGGGCCATTTATATGGATACACCTTAATAAAATGGGAATGGTTGGTGATATTAACTTCCTGTTTGTGGCACATTAGTATATGTGAGGGGGAAAACTTTTCAAGATGGGTGGTGATCATGGTGGCCATTTTGGATCAAACGTTTGTTTTTTCAATAGGAAGAGGGTCATGTGACACATCAAACGTATTGGGAATTTCACAAGAAAAACAATGGTGTGCTTGGTTTTAACGTAACTTTATTCTTTCATGAGTTATTTACAAGTTTCTGACCACTTATAAAATGTGTTCAATGTGCTGCCCATTGTGTTGGATTGTCAATGCAACCCTCTTCTCCCACTCTTCACACACTGATAGCAACACCGCAGGAGAAATGCTAGCACAGGCTTCCAGTATCCGTAGTTTCAGGTGCTGCACATCTCGTATCTTCACAGCATAGACAATTGCCTTCAGATGACCCCAAAGATATAAAAGTCTAAGGGGGTCAGATCGGGAGACCTTGGGGGCCATTCAACTGGTCCACGACGACCAATCCACTTTCCAGGAAACTGTTCATCTAGGAATGCTCGGACCTGACACCCATAATGTGGTGGTGCACCATCTTGCTGGAAAAACTCAGGGAACGTGCCAGCTTCAGTGCATAAAGAGGGAAACGCATCATCATGTAGCAATTTCGCATATCCAGTGGCCTTGAGGTTTCCATTGATGAAGAATGGCCCCAATATCTTTGTACCCCATATACCACACCATACCATTAATTTTTTTGTTCCAACAGTCTTGGAGGGATCTATCCAATGTGGGTTAGTGTCAGACCAATAGCGGTGGTTTTGTTTGTTAACACAAACACAATGGGCAGCACATTGAACACATTTTATAAGTGGTCAGAAACTTGTAAATAACTCATGAAAGAATAAAGTTACGTTAAAACCAAGCACACCATTGTTTTTCTTGTGAAATTCCCAATACGTTTGATGTGTCACATGACCCTCTTCCTATTGAAAAAACAAACGTTTGATCCAAAATGGTCACCATGATCACCACCCATCTTGAAAAGTTTTCCCCCTCACATATACTAATGTGCCACAAACAGGAAGTTAATATCACCAACCATTCCCATTTTATTAAGGTGTATCCATATAAATGGCCCACCCTGTACATACATTCTCCTCCGTTTTAAAGTATTGGCTATCTATCTAGTAAGTGATAACAATAACTAAGATGAGAAACAATCTAAGTAAAGTTGTTGAATTAATACTACTCTGCATCATTTTAACAGTATTTTTTCCATTAATTTCTTCTGAGTGTGGTAAATGTGCACCCCAGGAGAAATTTACCCAATGGACACTAAGTAATGAGGCAGGTCAATTGTATAAGAATGAAAATGATGGTTACAATTTACTAAGAACAACACAACTAAACAGATATATGTAGCTAGACTACAAAAATAATGAACAGTTAATTTGTATGAAGTAAATACGTAATTTTATATTTGGAATCTTCTAATTTACTGTAGTCTTGTCCTATGTTGTTTCTTGTTGTCAGTAAAAGTGCATTAGCAGAAAATGTATATATGGATGTTTCTAAATATAGACAGTGCTGCAACTGTACATATGGAAGTGCACCATATATATAAAAAAATCACATACGTTGAATATTAAAGACTTTGGGTCCATCTTAAAATATGCTAAAATCATGTAAAGCAGCACAATTACAAGATGGCATGAGATCATTAAACTTCTTGTGTATAATCCCCCCACTCAAAGAAAAGCAGGAATCAGTTTTAGAGTGAGAAAGTACCTTTAAATAATCAAGTCAAAAATGTATTTATTGGAGTGTTTACGAAAGGCATTTTATTAATTAGTGCAGGCACACCAGGGGTTCTTTTATTACCATGCAAATTGAGCTGATTCATTGTTGATGGTGGAATCAGCGCTGAATGCCGCAAGGCTTCCAAGGAGTTGATATGCAACAACAGCTTTATTGCTGTGAGTGAACAGGGCACATCAAAATTCAAGAGAGAAAAGGAACACTTCTACATAAATTATAACATGCTAATCAAGAAAAGCATTACATTTTTATTTTCAGTGATCATAGTTTATATAGTGGGGCTTTTTCATTAGAATGTCTAAAAGAGAGAGGTCTAAAGAGAAAAAAAATGTTTTTTTCAGTAGTCTATGGAAAAACAAAGGAACGTAGAACAGCTTGCATCTCAATTATAGCTCGCCTAACCTTCCCTACTTAACTGAGTCAGAAGCTCAGTAGGAAAACAGTTGTGAGATGGTAAAGGTTAACCCCTATAGGCTTTTCCAGGTCTACAGTTTTGCATAATGTAACATTTCAGAGGACATGTCTCATTCTGCATGTGTATAATATATTGTAGGTGACAGAGAATTTGTGCCCTTAACACAACCTAGTAACAGTAGAAAAATATAATGACCCCTATCTGCTCATTCATTTAGATTGAATCAAACTATAAAAAGGCTAATTGGCATGCCATGAGATTACTACTACAGGCACCAGTTAAACTATAATAATAATCCATCCAGCTATGCTTTTATGAGCTTTCTTTTACAGACCAGGAATGGAGGGGTCTGGCATGTTTTGGTATAGAGCATAAACCCAGGATAGGACATTATTCTATAATAATTCCTTTCATAATTAGCAGGACATGAACAACAAAAGAAAAGACAGCTATTTTTCAAATGTGCCACTTAGTTGATATGTTTCTAACAGAGACAGGAATTTTCAGGAGCTAGAAAGTGATGCAAAAGCCCTGACAAGCCCTATTACAAGCCTGGAATCAGAAAGCTAAATGAAAGATCTTCATTTAGCTTAAACAAATTCTTATCCTCCAAGACTCTGTACTGTCAGCTTGGGCACAAGCCTAATATAACAAATTCAAAAATCAATACAATGCACAAAAAATTACACTGGCTAAGGTGAAGAAAGAAATTTTAAATATAAAGTTTGTCTATTCCCAAAAAGGTCAGAAGAGCTGACAATATGATCATCATTCAAGGGCTGCTTGAATAGTTCCCCTGCTTAATCACAGCTGCTAAGATCACATGACCATTCCTCATGGCATCAAATGATGACACTATGACCACATGATTATCCCAAGAAATAACAGGGGGTAGCAAAATAAGGTTAAATGTTAAAAATTTGCAACAAACAGTAAAAACAAACAAATAAATTAAAAACTCCAAACACACCTGCCCAGCTGTGTGGATTGTAATAATGACAGAGAATAAAACCTTTAGGCTATAAATATCTAGCTATCCAAGGCAAATAATCATGACATAAAATTTAGGTTGTATACAGTAAGAGAGACATAGGCCATAATACATAAAAAGAGTGCTCAACCTAACTTTCTTCTGCTTATAGTACACACTGTTGAATGTAGAAGGTTTCTTTATTTGCCAGAGTGAGTTCTGTATCTTTAGATGAACCCTTTCGGGTTCTTACCTGCTCCCATACTCTTTATGCCTGTATTTAGCTCTTACGGTACTGAAAATATCTAATTCATTAAATACACAAATTTAAAAATTTGATGATCAAATATTTGGTCTAACATTTGTCTTAGTTCTTTTCATATTGGCTCAACTAAATACAAAATGAGAAACACAGATATAGCAGGCCATGGTGATTCTAACGTGTATCAAAGTTTTTGCAAAATACTCAGTCTTACAAATTGGAAGTTTTATGTTCCTTTGTCCCCACAAATCACACAAAACAGTTATAAGCCAAGTAATCTGGTCTAAGGCAGAAACCTAATTTCTGAAAATACCCCATTTACATGTGCAATTCCACTTATGAAGTTCTACTTTGACAAAAATCTCCAATGTCATAAAAATATCCTCAAAAATATACATTGCAGAAATTGGTCTCGTCCGATGCGAGAGATGGACGTCTGAAGTGGAGCTCCGCTAGCAGCGGTGAAATTTTAAATATTATCTGCTTATTATCTTGAGATATCCTGTATTTATTAAACCCGAGGGGAGCTGCTACAGTTCGAAAGAGTCGAAAACTAAAGCTGCACCCAAGCTAAGATCAGCAAGCCCTAGTTCAAGATACGGCCTTTCAGAGACAGACCTGTATCAGATGGGCGAAAGTACAGACTCCTCGGGACCACGGTCCACTACATCGTTGCCAGCTGAGAGCGAAAAGGGGAGCGGATGTATGATCGTGAGTGCAGGTCTTGATAGTTCGCCAATCGGAGAAGATCATCTGAAACTGGAAAAGGCCTTGGAGTCTGCGGTTTCAATTACTCCACGCGAGCCTGGAACAGCGGGGACTCTGGCTACAATAGAGCCTGCCGCTTCACCTGCGGTACAAGAAAGCACAATTGAACTGTCTGAACTGAAGGTGATGTTCACGGAGCTCATGCAAGATATAAAGAAAAGCGAGAAGGCAAATGAGAAGGCAAGTGAGAAACTGAGACAGGAGCTGCAACAGGCAAATGAAAGGCTGCGAAAGGAGCTGCGACAAGTGCTGGGTAAAATTGAAGAGCACATTCAGGAGAACTCGGATAAACTGAGCATGCTTATTGATCAACTGGAGATCTCAAGGAGACATTCACGACTCAGATTGAAATAGCCGAAAATTTAGCTGCCAGTGCCGAAGAAAAAGCAGTAAATGTCAGCTCCGAATGCAAAAAACTCGGAGACAGACTGGCTGCTTTGCAAGATGGAAGCAGAAGGAATAATCAAAGAATTGAAGGTCTGCCTGAGAATTGAGAAAGTCCAAACCCTGTGAATTTCGCAGCTGAACTTTATTCTAAAATAATCGGGGAGGACTTTAAAGCAGATTCTGAGATAGCACCAGCTTATTGCGTACGTGGATCAAATACCTTTAGACCTAGATTGTTTATTATTCGCTTTGAAAGATTGTCATTTAAGCAAGAGGTGATGGAACTCCTCAGAAACAAGCAAGAGATTATATATGAAAACAACCATATTCGTATCTTCCCTGACTTCTCTCCAGCAACAGCTACTAAACGCGCAGCCTTCTACAACATTAAACAGCGGTTACGGCAAGCCAGCGTCAAATACAGCCTCTTGTATCCGGCCAAACTGAAAGTGGAATTGCAGGGTCAATTCTATGTCTTCGCTACCAAGGAAGAAGCAGAAAAGGAATTAAGAAAGCTGATCCCGGGACTATTCTAATACATAATAGTGAGTCATGGCTGTTAATGATATGGCAAGGATTAATAATCTACTGTCTGATCTATTTGTTTAAAATATGGGTTTTTATCATCATATATTCTCACTATTACTCATTATTACTAGGGCGCTATCTGTATATGTTTTATTGTGCTTATTGTGCTTAATTACTTTTTCTTTTTTCACTTCTTTCCTTTTTTTTTTTTTTTTTTTAAATTATTTTCTCTATACCCTAAACGAGACTGTTCAATATCATACCCTTGGTTTATTGTTATTGCTATTATTGCATTAAGACTTAGTATGCTTATTCTAGACAAATTTTTAACTCCTTTCCCCGGGTTTATTATCCGGGTGTATTATCTTAATACACTAAGATTGCTGAAGATTATATATATTTTAAGTGCAGAATTTCTTAGACTATATTGGTAATAGGTATCTCTATTTTTTTAACCCTAAAACGCCGCTGCGTAGGGGCTTGTTTTGCTTTGGACGTGCTCTATCTCTGGGCATGTCAGAGGACTAGGACTGTGTAAAGTGGGTTCTAGCCTCACGTGGGGAGGCAAAACGGGAGGGTGGGGGTTTAAGGGGGGAGAGAAAGAGAGCAGGCTTGATCTATACGTAATCTATCCTTTTAAACTGTATAATTATAACTACCAACATAATAATAGGCTGCATGGCAATAGCTCTAGGGGAAATAGGAAATTAAGGCCGAAGCTGTCTTACTTCCAGTTAAGACTGTAAAATGACATCAAAAACTCAGAATCAATGTCTCCATGATGGGACAGTTAACTTTGTGAGCTGGAATGTTAAAGGCCTGAATCACGAATTAAAGAGAAAGAAAGTACTCTCTCACCTAACAGGTCTAAACGCTAAAATAGTATTTTTACAGGAGACCCATTTACTAAGCAAGGATCAGTTCCGGCTGCAAAAAGACTGGACTGGCCAAATGTTCCATTCTAGTTTTACAAAGAAAACTAGAGGTGTGGGAATTCTCATACATAGAACAGTCCCATTTGTAGCATCAGATGTAGTACAGTACTGGATCCTGAAGGGAGATATGTGATGGTCATAGGAGACTTATCTAACTGTAAAATGATCTTGATAAATGTTTATGCACCTAATGTTGATGATAAGGAATTTATAAAAAAATTATTTGCATCCATTCCCAATCTGAACACTCATAAAATTATAATGGCTGGGGACTTTAATTGTGTTCTAAATCCACTCTTAGATAGGACTTCTTCCACAGGGGGAACGGCATCTAACACTGCAAAGATAATTACAAAGTTAATAGCTGATCACAACTTATCAGAACCCTGGAGGTTTTTAAACCCAAACTCAAGAACATTTTCTTTTTCAACCAGTACATCATTGCTACTCAAGGATTGATTATTTCTTTATAGACAGTAACTTCTTGCCTATGATTAAATCTTGCAAATACGATGCTATTGTTATTTCTGACCACGCACCTATGATCTTGGAGCTAAAGTTACTAAGCCCCATACATTCACCCTGAAGATGGCATCTCAACCCGCTTCTATTAGCAGACGAGAATTGTACAGAATTTATATCCAAACAAATCAAATTCTTTCTAGAGACAGATACATCCTCAGAGATCTCTGCAGGAACACTCTGGGAAACTCTTAAGGCCTTCTTAAGAGGACAGTTTATCTCATATCTCTCCCACAGAAATAAATTAGAAACCAAGAAAGTATCAGAGCTAAAAAGCGAAATTACTAGAATAGATGAAGACTACCAAGCGAGACTCTACATAGGAAAAGGCAGGCTCTGCATTCAGAACTAAACCTCCTGACAACTTAAGAAACTGAACAACTAATTTATAAATCCAGACATCATTACTATGAACATGGAGAGAAAGCTAATAAGCTTTTAGCTCAACAAATTCACAAGCAAGAAGTGCACAACGCAATTTCAGTAATCACCAACGCGAACAGAGATAGAATCGTCGAGAATGAAAATATAATGCACACTTTCAGAGACTACTATAAATCCCTATATACTACTGAGTTTAAAGAAGATAACACACAATCTAATGCATTTCTGGATACATTACAAATACCACAAATAGACACTTTTAGTACGGAGGAACTTGATAAACCTCTGGCATTATCAGAATTACTAGATGCTATAAAGTCACTCCAAGGTGGGAAAGCAGCAGGCCCTGATGGCTACCCTGCAGAATTTTACAAGAAATTCTCCGCTCATTTAGCTCCTCTCCTATTAGCAACATTTACAGAAGTCAGAGATAACCAAACTCTCCCTCAAACTTTTCGCCAAGCACTAATCACTGTTATTCCAAAACAAAATAAGGACTTATTACAATGTGCATCATACACACCAATTTCACTTCTGAATAATGACGTTAAAATACTCTCTAAAATCATAGCTAGAAGGATGGAGAAAGTGCTCCCCTCGGTAATATCATAAGATCAAACTGGATTTATTAGGGGCGACACTTATCTTCAAATCTTTGACGCCTGTTTAATGTAACATACTCACCAACTAAATCAAACACCCCAGAAATATTATTATCATTGGATGCAGAAAAAGCATTTGACATGATTGAACGGAAATACCTTTTTACTACATTGGAGAAGTTTGTGCATGGATCAAATTACTGTATACTAACCCAGAAGCTCCAGTTTGCATCAACAACACTTGCTCAGACTACTTTAAACTAGAATGCGGTACTAGACAAGGATGTCCTTGGTCACTGCTACTGTTTGCAATTGCCATTGAACCACTGGCAATACATTGTCAAAATACTGATCAGATAAAGGGGATTATCAGAGAAGGACTGGAACAGAAAATTTCATTATATGCAGATAATATGGTACTGTATATATCAGACCCAGAAAATTCTGTGCCTGCAGTCTTAACAGCACTCACAGAATTTCAAAAGATCTCTGGTCTCAGAATTAATCTGAATAAAAGTGTACTCTTTCCAGTGAATTCTCAAGCATATAATATTAGATTAGACACCCTACCTTTGATCATTGCAGAACAGTTTAAATACCTAGGGGTAAACATCACAAGTAAACATAAAGCTCTTTATCAACAAAATTTCGCCGCCTGCATGGAAAAAATTAAGCAAGACTTGCATAGATGGTCAAACCTTCACCTCACACTAGCTGGAAGAATTAACACTGTTAAGATGAATATTCTTCCTAAGTTCCTTTTTTTATTCCAAAACATTCCAATATACATTAATAAATCATTCTTTAAGCAATTAGATTCAACAATAACCTCATTTATTTGGAATTCAAAACATCCACGCATCCAAAGAGCGACCCTACAAAGACAAAAGGCAGAAGGCGGCATGGCTCTACCTAACTTCCAATTTTATTACTGGGCAGCAAATATACAGGCGATAAGAACCTGGACACAAATAGAAGAACATATACAGGCTTGGTCCGCAATAGAAGTAAAATCCTGCAGTACTTCTTTGTATTCCCTGCTCTGTGCTCCAATAAATACACGTTATCGGCAATATACAAATGAACCAATTGTGCTTCACTTGCTTAGAATATGGAACCAATGTAGAAAGCATTTTAAGACGGAGAAGCTTCTATCTGTGGCACCTCTGCAAGAGAACCACCTCTTTCAACCTTCGCAAACATATGCAGTTTTTAATATCCGGAAAAAATTTGGAATTAAATTGCTTAGAGATCTTTATATAGATAACGTCTTTGCATCCTATGAACAATTACATTCTAAATTTTACATTCCAGCAACACATTTCTTTCACTATCTTCAAATCAGGAACTTTGTTAAACAGAACCTTCCAGATTTTCCTAATCTTGCACCCTCATCCATGCTGGAAAAAATATTGCTCAATCTCAAGGACTTAGACACCATCTCTACAATATATAAAATCATTTTACAATCCCTGCCTTTTAAAGATCCAAGAGGACACTGGGAGAAAGATCTCTCAATTAATATATCAGAAAAGGAGTGGAAAGTAGCAATGCAGAGAATTCATTCGAGCTCCATATGCGCAAAGCATACAATTATACAACTCAAAATTATATATCGAGCACATCTGTCTCGTCTAAAACTCTCCAAAATGTTTCCAGGACAAGATACAACCTGCGAACGCTGCAACCAAGTCCCAGCCTCACTGGGTCACATGTTCTGGGCCTGCACCAAATTAATATCATTCTGAACCAAAATTTTTAATTACCTTTCAGACAGCCTGGGTGTCACAATCCCTCCTAACCCATTAACAGCTGTGTTTGGGGTTCTTCCAGATGGGTTTAAAGTGGAGAAAGACAAACAAATTGTGATTGCATTCACTACACTTTTGGCACGCAGACTTATTCTGATAAACTGAAAGAACCCAAACTCTCCTCTTTTAAGTCAGTGGGAAACCGATGTGTTATACTATTTGAAACTGGAAAAAATCAAATACTCAGTTAGAGGATCCGTACAGACTTTTTTCAAAACATGGCAGGATCTAATCAGTAATATTTTAAAATAAGCTCATAAAGCACAGAGATATTATTAATTTAGGTATGGTTACAAGCCTTAAATTTCACACCGTTTGCCTTGCTCTCTCTCTCAGGGGTGGGGATCGATATGTTCTTAACTCAATTTTTCTTTGTGTAAAAACTTGATTGATTTGTATGGATTGCAATAAAATTAATAAAAATATAATAAAAAAAAAAAAATATATATATATATATATACATTGCAAAAACAGCCACTGTGAATCTGAAAACAAAGATGCAGCCCGTATTTCCCAAGATTGTGCTGCTGAGCTTAGTACTGTACGTTCAGATCATCAGCATAAATTGAGCAATTTCCGAAACAGACAGAGTGGTTATACTAGGTAAAGGAATAATGCCATTTACCAAGCATTTTCCCCAGGAAATATATCTTTGTGAATGCTCCCACCTTTTTCTACCTGTACCTACTGAAAGCATATGTGAAACAAACACATGCACAAGCTAAGAGTGCAACAGACATGTGCAGACTACAAAATCCTTAACTGTAACCCGATTAAGGGTTTACATGGCTACTAAACCAGGAAAAATCATCTGTATGTGTTAACCCAGTTTCTTAGAGGCCAATACACCAGTTTCTCTAACCAGAATAAGGGTATGCATGGCATTTTTGAAACCATGTTTCTGTGAATAACCGGGCTATTAAAGTGCACTCAATGACTAAACTGATAATCAAAACAGATTGATAAAGTACTTAAAAAAATCCTTTCATCTGCTTTCTTAATGTTGTTAATGCAAGTTCATTAACTTCAGGGCCTAAGAAATATATACAGAAAGAATAATCGAAAAAAATATCCAGTACATTATACTGTATATTTAATGTTATACCTCCACAAATACAAGACAAAAATAAACCATGTCAGCCTTAATTGTCATACCTTTGTGCATATCACTGTGAGTAATTATCTGAAGGTTATACAGTGTGGCGTTACTGGATTTCTCCCAGCCAATTTCTCCCAGGGGGGATATGCGAATAAGCAGCCAGGTGCAGGTCCTCCAACTTTTGCACATACTTAACCCAAGTGTCTATTATTTAAATGATGTTAGGTTTAACATAGGATTTTCCTGGTGTAACAGAGTTTATAGCCTCACTTTCTAGTAATTTTACACAACACTGGCTGTAAGATGAAGCAGCAGTAAAGTTAGGGTTCTAGCAAGACTGCTGCTTAAAAAGGATATTAGAAAAGGATAGGTTCTCTTGGCGAGATTTGTCATTAAATTTTGTGAAGCTATCCTTAATTTGTAAAAAAAAAAAAAAAAAGAAAAGAAACCTGAGTCCTATTGTGTATTTTGAAGGAATATAAACATTTTTAAATCTTAAACATTTTTTGTTGTAAGAATTTGCCAATACTCAGCATCGACCATGGCTCTCTAAACCCTTTTGTGTTCCCCACTCCTATTACTAATTTAGTCTATATAGTCTATTCTGTCTTTAACAATCTCAAAAGGATAACTTTTTGTATATCTTCAAATTCCAAGGCCAGGGATCACAGCATCTATGCTAGAGTTCAAGAGTAGGGTTACTGCCCTTGTCATTTTATTGCCAAAAAAGGCCGTATAATTTACTGTACACCATACTGCATTATTGAAGAAAAACCATAGTTTCATACTGAAATGTGAAATAAATATATTCATTTTTTAATGTATTTTGTATAATGCTCTTCACTGAATACCGACTCTGAATGCTTGAATAAACAGGATGATGCATGAAAAATTAGACCTATGCTAGGCAAACAGCCCTGCTTTGATTGTAACAACAGCAGTTCAGGTGAAACAAATGTGAAATAAGGCAGCATATTTTGCTTCATTTTTTCAGTGTGCTTTAGAAAAAATATGCTAAAATTCCATAGAATTGAGCATTTCAATTGTGGAACTGTATGTTCATCCAGTCTCCTTCAAGTTGACAAGTGATGGATTCATGGAACAATGTGCCATTTTGACAGCTCCTGCAAAATGTACAATTCAGCAAATGTGAACGGGTGGCTTACTATTGATTCAATCAACAATATATTGCAACCAGGAAAGCCTTTTGTCCAAACCCCAATGGTTGCCACCAACACCGTGGATCATATGCAAAGAAATCCTCAAAAGCTAACACAATAATTATCGCAAGAGAAGTGTATTTTAAGGAAGTCATGTCAGCACAATATGTGAGATATTTTTTAGCATGCAACATAATATTTACAATTATAATACTTTAACAGTGCTGACTTAAGCAAAAGTGGAAGAGGCTAGTAGCAGCGTCAAGGCCAAAAGACATAGCGGTCTGAGCTGGCAGAACATTATTCATATGAGCTACCTTAATGCCAGCTAGGAATAGGTGACCTCACTGCAGGCAGGCTGTCACCATCTTAGCAAGGTGTTTTTCTAATAGCAAGCTAATTAAAGGGAGACAACAATTAGCTTAACTCTTTTGAGTTGTCTCTGGCTACAACTGTATGGTGTAACGATACGCTGTAATAACGGCAAATTACAAACATACCTATTCATAAATGGACACATTACATTAAAAAGGACAATTTTCGTGATTAACGCCAGCAAATCATGACAATGTGCAGTCTATTAATGTTATAACTGAGATATGGACAGTTGATATCAGAAGAGAGGAAGACTAAAATTCCAGTCAACAGCAGTTCTGGAGAAAATAAACCCCTAAGGCAGCCATGGTCGGATACAACAGACAGAGTCACAGTTGTGATCATCTAGGCCAACTGGTCAGCCTCCCTCCAGGGAATGCAACATAAGTATTTGCTCAACACTAAAACAAGAAACAGAATAATTCCTTTTATTCTTGAATCCTACAGCTCCCAAAGAGCTTTGTTACTAAAGGAGCACAAAGGAGCAATCCAAGGTAATTTGTCACAAGGATGCACTCATAGGAGAAGTACAAGGCATGGCCCACTGTGAAAGGCTGAGGGGAATACTCAAGATGTGCTGGAAGTATTTCTCAGACAGGCTTATACATAAGAACCAGTGGCTCTTTTAGAGTGAATTGGAAATTGTTGCTGTGGAATGGCAAGTCTGACCTACCCTTCACAACTTGTTACTTCCCTAGGCGTAAAAAGAAGTTGAGGACCAAGAATAAAGAACAAACAGAAGAAAAATACCTACATAATTCTGAACACGTCTAATCTATAATTACAAATGAATTTCTGCCATTAATTAGTGACATATCCAAGGAGGAACAGTTAAATGGGTGGAAGTCACATATGCCTGGGTAAATTTGCTCAAAAGTTATAATTTTGTTTTTTACTGTAAGTAAAGTTATAAATACTTTACTATTTCAATGCTAAAATCTACTAACAAGTGACCACCCTTTTATTAACTCATATCTTAATAATAGGCATGTATTAACCAATATCACTGCTAGGGCACCACTAAAATATTAAAACATTAATCATCTGTTAGCATTTAAAACATTTATTTTACAATCAGTTTAAATGCTGTTTTATTTCCCATTTAATCTACATTCTGCATTCAACAAACACTTGTTTTTGTAATGAAATTTAACAGAAGGACTTTGTAAGAGTTGTGATTTTTTATAACTTCACCTGTGCTCTTATTTTTCCAGCTGGCTTTCATTTAAAAAAAAAAATTAGATATGTTTCCATAGACTAAAATAAACATTACATTTATTTAGGAAAGTGCAGATCATCTTTCTTTTTGGGCTTGCATGAATGTGTCTAAAGTATCTTTTTAAGCTACTGCCGTGACTTAAAATATAGAAAAGGTTAATTTGAGATATCAAATAAAGCAATTGATGCAACACAGAATTATTTTGTGATGTCTAAAATGCATTTCATGTTGTCTTCATATGGAAAAGCAAATTATCATTTACAATTACAATATGTGATTAACAGTATGCCAATCATTTTCATTCTCAGGTGTCTTAAAATGCACTGCAGCTCTTGTCTCAAATTGCATGTCACCATTTTTAAAGTGTACTGTGCAATGTCTGACAATTGAGCCCTGCTCATTTTGAAATACTGATGCTTTTTTAAATACTCCATAAAAGATCAGAATTCTCACTGAAGAGACGTTGAATTTTCATTGAGAATTTATCTTGGGATTTCTGCAAATGCATCTGAGATATCCTTAAAAAAGTGTGCCCTCTGAGATAGCTGAATGCTATTTAGAGACAGCTCTGGATATTATAGTTAAAGCTACTTCTCTTACAAAAATAGTATCCAACTTGCAATTTCTTTGTGATGTGAGTACTCACGTCTCATGTCATTTGGCTGTCTGACTTTTCATATTGTGCCCATCCCCATCCTCTGTATTGTTAGCAAGGAAACGTGGACAGTTATGGTTAAGGGGCAGGATTAGGCCCAAAAAAAGGAAAAGTATAGAAAAATGTGTTCTTGAAATTGGTAGTCTCTACGTATTAGAAAGTATTATAAGCACACAAGAAAAGTAAATGCTATATTTCACTAAGCATTAAAATGTAAGAGTTAGGATTAAAAAGACTTATGCCTACATATTTTTATTATTCTGTATGAGCTAGAAGCCACCAGTAGCTCATAAGCCAAAGATCAGACGTGCAAGAGAGCTGGAAAATGATGGGCCCCTCACGTAGATACTGAATTTGAACTCTTTGGCTGTAAATAATGATAGCAAGCGCTGAGCTAGTAGGGAGTACAGGTAGGCCTTGTCAGACAGGCATTATGGACAGAAAGAGGTTTGAGCTGAGAAATAATGGTGGAATTAATTAGGGGAAGAAATCGAGTAGGGGAATGTTAGGAGTCAGATGAGGATGAATAATGACTTGTGTGATAAGAACTGTAATAAAGGTAAGAGCTGCCCATGGCTGCTCACTCTTTCCATCTTAATTGAGTCTGTATGTGCAGCATACAATAAATCTTGATTCTGCTGCCTGTCCTGAGACTCCGAGTGCCTTCTTTGGGGCTGAGGGTGCCTGCACCAGCCTGCTTCAACAAGAGTAATCCATTTTGTCAATAAAGTTGTTGGTGAAGGTTCTCTGACAGAAAAAACTGAAGTAGTTAATATAACAATTTGATTAAAATAAATAAGTGGCCAGCGAAATTAAATCAGATGAAATTCTTAAGTGGTATGTACCCATCTGCCTTTGAGTTCTAAATTATGCTGAGAAGAGGGTACTCAGAAAATATGCATCCTTTAATTCTCTACAGTTCTTTATCCTGCTCTGCATTGTAGGGAGAAGCAGTCTACCTGATGGTAATGTGATTAAGGCTGAAACCAGTACTGACCTCAAGAATATCAGATGTTTCACTCCATAATTTTAAATTTTAGCTCCCATACATATTTATTATGTGTAAGCAATTCAATGCTGTAGAATAAGATATTTCCTCTGTTGTAATTTAGCATTAAGCACTCTTTACATCTGTTATCATACCCTCTTAATGCAGGTTCAGGTTATTCAGGTTATGTGAGTGTTAGGAAGGAACAAATGCTGGATGGGTGTCAGTCCATTACAGAATACGCCCTTGCACAAAATCTGAACCATTCACACTCAGCCAATGGAGAATTGCCAGTTAACCCAACAGGTATGTCATTGGAAAGGAGCTGGAAAACAAAATTACCTGGAAAAAATCCCACAAAGAAAACTTTCAAACTAAACTCTACATAGTGCTGAGCAAGGATTTAAATCCAGGAGCCACTAGGAAGCATTGCTAATTATTGCACCACCTTATCCCACAATAATGTCTTATGTCATCCCATGTTATGCCTTTTCTGAACCACTGTTTAGCACGCAGTTATTAATATACTTCCCAAACCTACAACTTCTTTTATTAACTTTAGAATTATTCTGAGGTAAAACAAAACTGTTCTTTTCATTTTTATGATTAGGTTCAAGGTGCAATAAAGGGATATTACTTTTCACACGTAAAACTCTTGTTTCAAATCATTGCATATATTGTATATTTATTATATGTTTTTCATCTCATCTCAATTTATTTTTGGTTTTCTCCTATCCCAGCAACTGTTTATTCCATTATTCCTAACTACCTTAATATAACTTCTTTTTGGGGAATTCACAGTTTCTGCCCTAGGTCAGGCTATAGATGATCCCATAGTTAGTGGGCTATGCCAGTGCTCAGGAATACTCAGAAAAGCGTCTCAATCAATCAGTCTAACCAACTTAACTGTTTCTTCTCAGTAGGATTCCTCCTGGCTTGTTGTGTGACGCTAATTGCTATAGTAATTGAGCCCACCAACACTGCACAACACTCAGTTTTTGACATGCCATATCCTGTTGACTTGTGACCTTGTGGAAGGGTGGAAATCCAAATAGTAAGATCAATGCTTTCTTTGAACTGTTAGCGTTTTTTCACTGCTATTGTCCAGTGCAACAACAACAGTTTCGCTTCTGCCGATCTACTCAATTGGTCCATTTAATTGATTATTGTCACTCACACTTGTCAAGACTCCTTCAAGGTATATAAACATCTTTACTTTGAACTTCTGCTACACCCTCCGCTGCAGAGAATAAGCCACACTTTTCTGGAAGAGGACCATGACCTCAAATTAGAAAATGTAACTCTCATTCTCATTCTCAATCAGATGCAAATGACTCAGATGTACACTAGAGTCAATAGTCAGGTGAGGTCTGGAAAAACACACCAATAACAAACAGAAAAGATGAAATCCTCAAAATGGCTACTCTCCAGGCAGGGCCGGATTTAGATGAAAAGAGGCCCTAGGCTATTCCACTTATGAGGTCCTTTCACCTCCCATTTTTAAGTTTGTTCAAATTGCTAACAATTTGAATGTAGGCCCCTCTTGATCTTGAGGCCCTAGGCTGAAGCCTAGTTAGACTATAGGAAAATTGGGCCCTGTCTCCAGGCCTTGGCTTCATATTGAAGTGAAGGATTCCAAGGAGACAATGTATACCATTAGTGATTCCTGTACTCCATATTAATGTTTATATTCTTATCTTTTCAAATGGGGACTAGCAACAGAAGTGATTCACTCTGCTACCAACACTCTAATAATGAATCAATCCCATCCTGCTGTTATAATATGCTGTAACTTTAACTATGTGACTTTGGAAGGAACAATGAAAAACTTCCAATAGTTTGTGTGATGTTCCATTTAAGAAAACATCAAGCTGTACCTCTATTCACATATTGAAGATGTCTTTAAGTGTAAACCTGTGTCTGTGGCACCTTTGGGCAGATCTGACCACAATCAGATCTGTTCTACTCACACATACAAGCTTAAAATTAGAAGGCAATCTGTTTCCACAAGGATAGTGAGAAAGTGGGGCCTGGAAGCTGAAATGGCTTGGAATGACTGTTACCAAGGATAAAACTGGGAAATAATTTGTGAGTGACATGGGGACTCAGTTGCTGCATCACAGACTGTATTAACTTCTGTGTTGACACTGTTGTACCCTCTAAAACAGGGTACAGCTTTCCAAACAACAAATCCTGGATAACTAAAGAGCTTAAAATTCTCCTGCATAATAAGAAGAGAGCATTTAGATCTGGTAAAAAAGTGGCTTGAAGAGCATACAGTGAGTGCTAAAGAAAAAGCAGAGCAAAGGGAAGTACGCTTAAAGAGCTAAAACAAAAAACAAACTCACTAAGAATAACCTTGAATGGATTTTTTTTTACAATGAATTGGAAATAAATACTGGATTCAAGCAATACAGACCTCAGGAGTTGAAAAGGCTAATGCTCTGAAACAATTTTTTAATAGATCTTCCCCTCATTCCACCACCACCTTCTTCCAATGATCAGTCCCCTACACTTTCACTACTACATCAACTGGTATGAACAGTGATGAGTCCACCTCTGGTGATCATTATGGGCTGTCCATAACTGATAGCGAAGTGAGCAGACTACTAAGGAGGTTATACAGTACACTGGAAAAGCCATGGCACTAGAATGAGTCAACTCCTTAAGGCCAGAGCTGACTAACTTTTTAATCCTTTAATCACCATATACAATATCTTGTATTAGAAATGTGTCATTTTTGACATACCCCAACTTACCCTCAAGATAGTTTTGGGGTCAGAGCATAGGGTCAGCTATTTGTACAGCACCCCTGGAGCAATTTTAGGTTACGGGCTTTGCTTAAGGGCCCAATGGAGTAGCATTTTTTCTGTCACCTCCAAGATTCAAACCAACAACCTTCAAGTTACCAGCCCAGATCCTTTAGCCTCTGCTACCTGTTCTGCCTGTCTGAAAGTGTTCTGGATATGGAAAACAAACTGTATTCTTCCAGCTCAAAACAAGGTTGATTTCTTCTCAACTAAAGACTATAGATCGTTGGCCCTCATGTCTCACATTATCAAGACGTTTGAAGGGCTGTCCTGGACTACATGAGTCTCCTTGTGAAAGACAACTTGAACCCACTGCAGTTTGCCTATCAGACAAGAATTGGAGTGGATGATGCAATTATCTATCTGCTCCACAAGGTTTATTCTCACCTGGAAAAAGCTGGCAGCACTGTGAGGATCTTGTTTTTTGATTTCTCTAGTGCATTCAATACCTTCCACCCATCACTATTAAGGAGTAAGCTCAGAAATATGCAGATGGATGAGTGCATGTTGCTGTGGATAGTGAACTAACTGTCCAAAATGCCACCACACTTTTTGATGCTCAAGGACTACATCTCTGATACAGATGTGAGCAACACCAGTGCACCACAATAAACAATTCTGTATATTTTTCTCTTCACCCTGTACACCTTGGAGAACAAAATGTAACACCAGGTCATGTCACTTGCTCAAATTCTCAGATGATTCTGTGCTAATTGGGTGTTTTGACAAGGAAGATCAAAATGAGTAAAGGAGTCAGGTGGAAATATATCTGTCTTTGTTTAGAGAGAATTGTCTGCAACTTAATATCAGCAAAACCATAAAAGCTAGTTATTGACTTTCGTCATACCTAACAGCCTCTATGCCCACTTCACTTTTCAGGTAGTTGATGTGAGTATGGCACACCTCTACAAGTACTTGGGGGTCCACATCAATGACAGGCTGGACTGGTCTAGTAACACGGAGTAATTATATAAAAAAATGCTGAGTAGACTCTTTTTTCTATGTTCCTTTAATGTGGGTTGTATGAGAATGAGTTGCATACAGTAGTTGTTTCTTGTCCCATAAAGCACACATAATGCTTCATTCCACAATTTCAAATTTTCTTATGTTAGATATAGTATTTTTGTAATGTTTTTCTATAAATTTGTCATTTAATACTTTTACTAAAAATAAGTATTGTGTCATATTTTATTATATTGTACTGCTTGCTGATTTCAATTCTGATGTTCATTGTTTAAAATTTTCCATTGCTTTCTGATTCCATCAACCATATCTCGAATATCAAATCTGGCAAGATTGTTTTCTACCTTTCCATTGTGGACCAGTGCAACTAATCTACAGAGTATATGGTTTGGCAGCAATGAAAAAGCATTTGCAATTACTCTGTGAATTCTCCCCTAATAACCTTAGCTGCATGTTGCTGAAATGTGCTAATTCTGTACTGTCCAACAGTCACACTTTGAAAGTTTCTCGCATTAAAAAAAGCTATCCACTGCAAAACAGATCACTGCGTCTTGAACTTTTTTCTTTGATATCTATGACTAAATAAAGTCTAACAAAAGTTCAAACCACTCTGTTTTTTAAAATTTTCTCGACAGGATTTTTAACTCAGTCAATAAAAAACATGAAGTATCTTTTCTTTTCATACCATAGGATACCTCATATGGATGTTGTAGATGATTCATAGTTTTGTCTTTATGTGTATAAATAAATTAGCCTGACTTTTTTCTTTCAACAAAATGCATACATGGTCATTCTTTTCTTTTTCATACTTTCTTTTTTATTAGTTTCACTAGTGCTTCATTCTAGAAAGTAACAATGTTTTACCACAACCTAAACACACCAGGCACACTGCCATGAGACTGTCTCAGGATGGCGAACAGCAATACACACAAAGCTACAATGCCTACTGATAAAACATTACCACCAAAATGTACAAATCAGAGACATAAGTTACCCAGTAAATTAATAACAAGTGTTTGTTAAAGTATAGCAGCCAGTAGCAAATAAACATCAGCAATTTGCTGACAAACCTGATATAAACAATTATTTTACAAGCATCATGTACATTTGGATCAAACAATTCCTTAATAAATGTGGAGTTTCCATTACCAATTAATTGACTATTACTTCAAACACAATTCTACATTGCAACAATTTTTTTGTTTCTTTATCTTCTTGATGATATATACAGCGAAGATTTATTTACAGACCTCTCCTACTGGTCATCTGTTATCCCAAAGCCACCAAATGCCAGGATAAAATCCAGAACTGGATGAGTGAAACCTATTTGCAGATAAAAAGAGGTAAATCAGTGGCCATTGGAGTAGACCCGGCATTGGTCATATTCCTGCTAAACGTCACTTAATATAAACTCATGAATTGATCAGTAGTTAGGAGTAGACAGCCATCAGATATTTGTGCCATTTGAATAAGCTGATTATAATAATTAACAAATTATTAAAATGACCTATTGTTTTAGTGCCAGGTATACGTAATGTGGTAATATCAAATCTGTATCTACCTATATATCAATGTATATTTCATACAACACATTTCCCATTGTCAAAACCATTATAATCATCATCATCATTTATAGCAATCAATTACCCATGATTGGACAAAAGATTTTCCCAAACTTCCCCACAAAGAATGATTTTTGGTCTTCTGCATCTGGGTTGTTCAAGCAAAATTTCCTCATCTCATCAACCCATCTTAATTTTGTCTGTCTCTCCAGTCTGTTGATATCTTTAGCAATCCAGTTTAGATCTTCTTCAGTTCACATACCTGTTCTTCTGTCTACATGTCCTGCACAATCCCATTCTTTTAATAGTGCCAATGACATCCTCTACCTTCAATTTTGAACTAACCCACTCATTTGTCTTTCTATCTCTGCAAGTAATGCCAAGCATGTATCTCTCTGTGGCATGGACAGTTACATGGCATGGATATATCTTAGTTTTTTGGCCAATAGGTGGGAGGTGGCTAGTTGGCCAAAGTCTCCAGGACTCTCACTGTGTCTGGTTTGTCTGACTCCTTTTCTTCAATTTGGCTGTTGTTCTACAAATAGCTGATGGACAGATACTATTGTTTTTTTTATGTTAATTGGTTTCTACTTTGGTTTTCAATGTATTTAAACAAATCTGTATCCTTATATGTGCTAGTTCTGTATTTAGTGAGTGATATAATCTATTCTTGAATTTTGCCTTGAGAGATAGCTCAGTGAATGCAATTCCAAAAAATATTCTTACCACACGCATATTCATAATGGTCCTGTTATGGTTCTGTGATTAGAGCTGCTGCCTTAAAATCTTGGCCCATTAGTTGTCTATGTGGAGTTTGAATGTTATGCTCTATCTGTGTGTGTTTCACTCTGGGTTCTCCAATTTTTCCTTTACATCCACGAGATTTCTGTGTTTGGTTGACTGACCATTCTCAATGGACACTACAAAGAACTTGCACCATGTCCAGGCTTTGGATCTTTGTTTGTGCCCAAAACTGTGGGACACTAACTACACCTCCCCACACTCCTAAATTGGGTTAAGTAAGTTTAAGTCTGTAATATTACTTTAGTCTCTCAGTCATAATTTATACTTGGCTCGCTGCATGTCTCTTGAATTCGCGCAAATAAATTGGTACCGTAACCGAACTATGATACATAGTGCAATGAGTGACGTCGCAAAATCAACCGGAATATTCAAGCAAATTATACAAAAAAACCCGATCTAAATCCATTAAGTAGCTCTCTCGTGAAAAGCGAACAGACATACCAAACAGACAGACAGAAAGATGTTGGATTGGATATAAATATATATTTATATATATATATATATATATATTTTGTTCGCTTTAGAGAGAGAGAGAGAGAGAGAGAGATGGATGGGTTTCTTTTATAGAAGCTTAGAGGTATGCTCATCAATATAACCATTATTTTTTATGAACTGATTTATTTCAACCAACTTAATTTCGCCAAATCAATGTAGGAACCAGACCTGGACAGTTTTCCATCACGTAGTACAATGTGTCCGTATAGAGTCATCCGTTATTATAGATTACCTTTAAGATGTAGGAGTAAATTAAACTACTTGGATTCAACTCACGTAGACATTGGGAGCATATGCAAACTCCACATAAAGACCATAGATTTGAAGCTGAGCCTCTTAGGCAGTGAAACAGCAGGACTAACCATTGCCCCTCCATGCCAATCATTTGTTTATTTATTTCTTTATTGAGATGTTGCTGAATCTTATACCATCTGGAAAGAAGGCTGGTATGTTTTCCTACTGGGTCATAACACATTAAACATTTCCCGAGTGCGAAATCCAGGCCGCCTAGGCTAACGAAACCCTTTAACTGAGAAAGTGTGCAGCCGCCTGTCAACAGTTTGGAACTTTAGTGTTTAGAAATCTGGAGTGTGGAGACATGGGGAGAAAAAACACCGCTCAGTTAAACTCTGAACTTGCACACATCATTAGTAATACTGTTTCCACCACACACATCCCTTCTTGTGTAATGTTATACTGCACCTGGAGTAAAGAAAGCTGATCACATGGTCAATTCCAGCTTCAACTTTCAACCCCCTTCTGAGTCATTCTGCTAAAAAAAGGTCTTGAAGTATGCAGAAACTTGTAAAGGAGGCCTATTTCTCCATCTGGTAATGCAATTTTACTGTATATTTAATGTAGAGTATTGTTGAATTATTATCAAGTTATATTGCAAAACGTAGGGGTGGCACAGTATTGCAGTGATAAGCACTGCTGTCTTACAGATCCAGAGTGCTTGGTTTCAGTTTTGGCTCTAGTACTGTCTGTGGGGAATTTTCTTACTCTCCAAGTGGGTTTTTCTCAGGCTACTCTGGTTTTCTTCACCCCATGCTGAAGAGATGTGCTTTATGTAACTGATGACTTTTAACCAGAAGACTCAGAAGTCTTGGGGAACTACTGTGGCTACAGGTTTTTGCAGATAATTAACTTTTTTTTTCCTTCATTTTAATTGACTTGTTTTTTAAGATTCAATCCTTTGAATCGTTTTGTATTTTTCCTTAGATGGCACCTAAACAGAAATGAGATGTGAAGTGAGCCAATAGATGACCAGCTAAGTCGAGGCCTCAAATTCCAACCAATTTCACTCTAATCAGTTTCTTAATTAGAAGACGATACATGTTATTAATCAAACCCGTTAATTAATTTCATGTATGGTAAGTGTTCTCATTCTGCCACAGTGAACATTTCCAAACCTATCAAAATTTTTTGTGGACTTGTGCAGATCATCATTAATGAGACCTTTCTTTATTGTCAGATATTGTGTGATGGACACTTGTTAGCTTATCATGCAATGGCTAGTTTTTGTATCTCATTTTTGTTTTGCTGCTAAATAAGAAGAAAAAAAAATCATTAAGAAGTATGCGTCTTAAATAGCATGTCAATTAAATTGAAGGCAAAAGAAATCAATTAGCAGCAAAACTGGTCACTAATTAAGAAAATCGTTAGAATTAAACCTGCAGCAATGGTAGTATGGTCTGGAGTTGGAGACCCCTGCTCTAAACTGAACTTTTATAAATTAATGGGCCTGGTTTTTGGTTTATGGCTTGCACTAGTGTCTGCCAGGAAAAGCTCTAGCCATCTGTAACCCTGAATTAAACTGAATAAGTTTGATAACAAATAAATACTGTTCATGGAGGTACAGTGTATATAATCTCAGAATATATTTTATGAAAGTCTAATGATTAATTTATGCCTGTTATTCCCATGCAAATGTCAAGGAGCAGGCAGTCACTGAATCTTTAACATACTGGCAATTCTACATATGACAGATACTAATGGCTTGTGTGTATGTGTTTGTGAGTGAGCACAAACCTAATTTAACTTTTAATACTATAGCAAGCACAGAAAACAACACATCAAAACCAGAGTCTCTAGTCCACTTTAGTGAAAGTAGAAATTATGAGCTCGTCTATTCCATGTTGTGTTTCCCACGCTTGCTTCTGAAAATGGCTGAATGATCTTGTAAGTGTCATAATTCTTTTTTATATGGACCTTTTATAAGCCTAGTGTGTCTTACACTAATTAGAAATACAGTACAATGACTTAGCATACAGCTAAAATGTAAAATATAATGTTGGCACACCAGGAGAAAACAATGTGAATATAGATAATAGAATAGATTTGTAAAAAAACAGTCCTAAACTGACATAATTTGCCACATTTGTGTGTGATAAGCATGCCCAATAACCAGTTAGCCAAATAATCCTACTGATCACTTTCTCCTAAAGCAGCAGCATCTTCTGCTAATTTAGCCTAGTTTTTCTGTCTTCACACCGGACTGACGCCACATAGAAAACCTAACGTTTTTCAAAGTATGAATGGAAATAAAAGTTGTACAGTAGCAGGGATTTCTAGACATCCAACTTCTCACAGGAAATTAAACCTTGAAGAGATGCTCCATCACATTTTGAACTCACTCTTTTTGTTGTGTTTATGAAGATGACTAATCATGCTAGAATTATCTCTTTCAAGAAACTATGTGTCTTACCGGAAATCCACTGCTGTAGATGCTGACATTGATTCTGATGCTGACGTCATTGAGTTGAACCAAGCTTCTGTAGCCTGAGGGGGCACACTCTTAAGTGAAGGGCCTCTGGTTAGTTTTGTAGTGTTGCTATGCTGCACCTATTCTGTGACGATTGGCTTTTCCAAGCTTATTTTAGTCAACTAGTCTGAAATAAACTGTGAGTGTGCAAGCACAAAAAGGGATCTCATCTGCTCAGAAACACTGAGCATCAATTCAGGATGATAAGCTGTTAGATTCTATCCCAGAAATATTTGATGCAAGGCAGAAACCAGCCCTGGAGTGTGTGCCACAGGAGCAATTCATGCACACCCACATTCACATGGGACCATTTGTGATTTTTAAATTAACATGCTTACCTTTGAAGTGTATGAGGAAACCAATGGTATCTGAAGAAAAACCTTCACATACACACGAAGAACATGCAGCCTCCATGCTGACAGTGCCTTTGTGTGAGATTAAAACCTAGGTTTTTAAACCCATGAGGCAGCAGTCCTAGCTACTGCGCCACTGTAATTCTCTGTGTACTATATGTACATACTGTATATGCGTCTAACAGTGGCAGAAATGACTGTGAAGTAATTTAAAGTACAGCAACATATTAATTATATTTCCATTTGTTACAAGTCCGAAGTGTGTAAAAAAGTGTCATGTATTTAATGAAGCTATAACCTAAATGGTGCCCTGCTGCTGCCTGTTGTCAGAGTTACAAGAGTTGGCTCCTCCAAAATATCACCATTCTTTTTAGGGCTAGTCATCTCTCATTTATTTGTCTTGTTACAGTATTTCTTTTACTCACTTTACACTGCTTAAGTGCATTTTGTTCCTTGCACAGCCCTCAGCCCATCACTTTGCTATCTAAAGAAGTGTCATGTGCTATAACAAGGTTCTCCTGGACATTATCCATAGCCTACATCCCATTTACCACAGCTCTGCATGTGGGTATGTGAAATAATACAATATCTACTGTTCTTGTCAATGTGTGTCTGGGTGGGTGTGGGTCTTATTACGTAAGCCCTGCCACTTTTACAATTCATCTCCGCATTCAATCAAAATTTACGAAGCAGCATCTAGAACGCTACACCACTCGTTGATTGTCCAACTGGCCAAACCCATATGAAAGGTATGGCAGAGAGGAAGCTTTATACATGGAGTACTTCACAGGTAATGTCTCTGATTTTCAATGCTAATTTATAGTAGAATTCTAGACATAACAGTGACTCAAATGATTAGATTAAAATCCCTCACCAGCTAATACTCTGGAAGTCTTACAAACATACTTGAGAGTACATATTAGAACCAGACTATGCATGTGAGGCATTACCTCTGGCCAATTCTGTTAGGTATATTTAAGTGTTGCATTGATATGACCTCTGTCTACACATATGGGGCCATTTAAAGGAAGCATAACAGGAACTAAACATATCTTCTTTGTTATGATCAACTTGTTCAAAACACACATTTGTGTCATATTAATGATTTAAAAGTCTATCCTAGCAGCAACAGCAGGATACAAGGCTATTGACTAAAATTATAAATAAAACTTTTTGTATATTTTTAAATGCAGCAGATGGCAGTGTTCTGCTAACAGCAAAGCAGCCATAATTTTCAAAAGGCATGTGAGAGATCACTTTTCACTATCAGCTCTGTTTAGTTTACCATCCGTTTTGTAAACTGCTATTTCCATTACAGAGTGGTGGGCTGTATCTTATACCAAGAAACGGAGATTGTCTCAACAGGATTAGGCACAAGGTAGAAGTGACCTGGCTGGTGACACCACACATATGGTGTAAATCCACTCTTTAGTACTCATAACAGCCCAATTTAGGGTCACCAATTTCTAATGTTCACATCCTCGTGATGGGAAGTGCAAGGGACCCATGGAAGAAAGCCATGGAGACACAAACAGTATCTTTATGAGACAGATGACATTTAAGGGAACTTATTGACTAAATTCAATGAGTATATTAAGGTTAACGTAAAGTTACATTTTTTTATTTTTTTGTGTTTTTTTAAATTTTGTGCTACGTTCATATTTATATTGTTGAACCTGCAACAAGTTTGAGGGATTTCAGACGTTCTGCCTGTTGACTACTTGCTCATGGGCACCTTCAGAGTACATTTACACTTTTGCGTTTTCCTTTATTATTTCTGTAGCAACTGTCACAAGCGGCTGGGGGCCAGATCCAACCGGGACGCCTGGAAGGACCAGGAGGTGGCGTGTACATCCTCCTGGCCATGAGGGCACAACTGCCCTGGATCTGGAGAGGACCACGGGAGAAGAGCAAAGAGGCTTAAGCCCACTGGGGCCCGTGACCACCACCAGGGGGCGCCCTGAGAATCAGAATGCCTGGGAAACTTGTACTTCCACCACACCTTGGAAGATGGAGGATGACCCTTCCATGGACGCCAGGAGCGCTTCCGGGTGCAAGGCCAGCACTTCCGCTACACCAGGAAGTGCTGCCGGAAGAACATTGTCAGGGATCTGGAGCACATCTGGGTGGAAATAAAAGGGGCCGCCTCCCTACAATCGAGGAGCTAGAGTCGGGAGTGGGAGCAGGACGAAGGAGAGGAAAGGCGGCCCAAGGACAGTGAGAGAGAAGCCTGGAGTAGGGGTGATTGGTACTGGGAGCACAGTGTGCTCTGAGGGACTGTGTTATTTGTGCAACAATAAACGTGTGTACTTTTGTAAAGATGTGTCCTTAGTCTGGTAGTGTCCGGGCATGTCTCACACAACATAACCCTGGTAATCTACAGCACACCACTAAAATCAATTACATCCTGTGTTTCTTGTTCATGGAGTGCGATGCATATTAAACAAACATGACATGCTGCATAAGTTATGCATTTAGATGTAGAAAATAACACTTTTGTGCACATTAGTAGCTTTTTTCCACAGAAAGCCGAACCCCTTGCTATTCCCTAACATTCACCAGTCCCTGTTTCCTACACATGAGGCTTAGCATATGCTTGATTCAAAGAGAAATTCACCCAATATCATCTCTGTCATGGACACTCTTTAGCATTGCAATTACCATGACTGTTATCATAATCAGCAAAGTGGACACCAGAAAATCCACAACCCACATCACAATGTTCAACAACATATCTATGATGGATGGGTGGCCTCGCTTCTTGGGGAACAACTCACAAAATATAGGGAACATAAAGACATTCAAAGAAATAATACAAAATATATTTAAACATAACAAAGATAATTATACATTAAACATATCACCCAAATGATAAAGGAACAGAGAAACAGTAACAGAAATAACTATACTAAATAATTCAAACCGAACAATTAAGGAAAAAGTCCCATTCTCAAGGTGTGGCTCCCAGACATTCAAAATAACATCTAAAGACAGTTCATAATAACGAAAAAGTTTGTATTTTGGTCAAGGCCACCAGGTAGAAAGACTTTGGCCTGGTGGGTGGGGCAGAAGAAGTGAAAAGGCTTTTGCCCGGAATGACAAATAAGGCAATATGAATTTGGCCAAAAGAGGACAATTGGACAGCAGGCAGGTCACCTTTCAGTACAGGTGATTGGATAGCAGGAATGTCATCACCTGGGCAGGTAATGAAGGCTTCAAAAAATAAGATAAGAGGTGAGTTTAGGATCCAAGTACTCACCTATTGGATTACAGAACTTTTTGAGAGGATGGTGTCCTCCTGCCACTCAGGCTGGGTAGTGGCTGAATGGGATGAAGCACATTCAGGCAAGTCAGAAAGCAGAACAGGCACTAGCTCATGACACACAGCAAGTACTGCTCTCCCTCCTGGAAACATAGAGAACAACTGAACAAGCACTGCTTCCATGAGGTACTGGAGTCCTGGGTAAATCAGCTGAGAACAAAAGACTGCAAGAGTCATGCAATCCTGAGTGCAGCATTCATTAAAGTACTTGGAAGAACTGACGGCAAAAAGTTTCTTGGAGACAGAAAACTGGATGGGAGTGGGTGGGATGCAACAGAAAAAAATGGTTCAAATGAGACATGCATACACTGGAGTTGGAGGGCCAACAATTCATATAATGAATCAGATGGTTCAGTAAAAAAAGCACAAACAGAAAAAAACAGGAGAGGGTGGTTTAATTGAGGTGGTGACAGACAAAACAATTGGTGGTTCTATGGCAGAAATGGCATGCCCAGGTGCAGATGTTGTAAATAGATACACACATTGGTGTAAGAGGAAGCATTCTGGTAAGACTTGGCATTAGGTGAGTTGACTGGAGATTTGAATTTGGAAGTAGCAATAGCAGATTTACTTTACTGGCTAGTCTGGACAGTTCTAGGTGAGTATCTGTCTACTGGATGTAAGTCTGATATACTTGTAAAGAATCATTTAGATCATAAAAATAATCATCCTCCTCCAAGTATATAATCCTGATCAAAATAGATATAGCCTCCAACAATTTCTGTTTAATTTCTTATAAATGACTAAGAATAGATACAAGTTATAGGCAGTAATATAGCTTTCAAAGCCATAATGAAAATATTTTTCCACATCATCCAGGCATCTCTTTAAAAAAATACATACATACGTACATATATATATATATATATATATATATATATATATATATATATATATATATATATATAGTGAAGTAGACGCTGTATAGCGCCCGACCCGGCACAGACTCACACAGAGGCACATGTATATATATATATATATATATATATATATACACACACATACACTGTCGCTCCAATTGTACAGAGCAACTGCTAAGAGGACATTTTTGTTTCATAGTGTTTGTTTATTCTGTTTTTGACTCCGGCACCACAAAATAACAAAAATGAACCAACCCTTCAAAATGAACAACAAAAACAGGCCAGAAATCTAACTGGCCAGACCGAATGTAGGCCTCACCCTGGTAGCCTGACTGTAGTAACTGGGAAGCTTCAGACCCAACTAGACCCCAAAATACAGATTAGGCTTTTAAAGTTCAGAAATAACACCAAAGAGTCTCAAAAAGCTCTAAATATGTCACTTCAGAAGGAGAACAGTACAAACTTTTAGAAACAGTGGCAGAAACAAGTCTAAAATAGTCTTTATACTATTTATATAAGATTTAAGCCTAAAATCAGAAAATATCACAAATTGCTCTAAAGAAAAATAGATGCAAAAGGAGTTGCCAAAAAGGCAAATAAGCCCCAGTACAAAATGCGAAATCAAAATCTTAACATAAGTGCAAAATGGTAAAAAAAACTACAAATCTAGAGAAGATAGCAAAGGCAATACTAACACCAACACTCCACTAAAGAACATTAAATGAATGGCAAGGCCTTCTTCTCCTTCTAGTTTTTTATGGCAGTTGGCAGACCAGTGTAAGGTGCCTTACCACCATCTACTGTGCTGGAGGAATACTTAAATAAATACTGTAAATACATAAATAAATACTCATATGATATTGTAAGAACCAATCTGTTTCAAAAAGTCAAACAGACATGAGTGTAATTTGTGATGGCAGGTCCTTTTTAAAACACTCTCCAGATACTCCTTTGTAACTCCCAACTCCTTCAGCTTAGCAATAAAGAATCTTCTTTACACCTCACATGACCAAAAGTCAAACAAAACATGCTGACAGCTTCTAGCTCATTACAGTTTCTGCAATAACCTGTCTCATATTTATTAATTTGGTGCAATGTGTTATTTATTCTAGAGTGTCCAGTTCTAAGCATCATCAGTATTATTTCTTCTCTACTATAATTTTCACCCTGCCACTGATTTCCCACCACCTTTTCACATAACAAACTCCTACTATAAAAAAGTGAAAGCCTTTGGGTGTTACCATTATTGAAACGGGGGAGTATTTTAACTTCTTCAGGTAACCTTAATAAAAATTTGATAAGAGCAACTATAAGACAAATGTGCAAATAAGGGCTAGAAGTAGGCATCTTCTAAGCCAGAAGCGTCAAATTCTGAAATCTCGAACACAGCAGTTGCTGCAGGTTTTCATTCCATCCACTTTCTTAATTAGTTATCTTGCTGTGAATCTCATTATTGTTTGGTGGGTAAGTTATAGAAAAAAAATAAATAATTCAGAATTCAGACTCACACAATGAAAGATAAATAAAATGAAGGCAATAGAAGTACTGTATTGTCCTTTAGTAACAGTAATTTTTTTACCAGTTAAGAAAGTGTCCGGAATGAAAATTTGCAGCCACTGTGGCCCTACAGGAAGAAAGAATAAATTAAAGAAGGATGGGATATTGACATCTCTGCATTAAAATGTAATCCCCCTTTATGTTGTTCATGTATATTTAGAAGCTATAAGTACCTGAAAAAATCATTCTCCGAATTCAATACGGGCGGTACAGTGGCGCAGTGGGTGGCGCTGCTGCCTCGCAGTTAGAAGACCCAGGTTCGCTTCCCGGTCCTCCCTGCGTGGAGTTTGCATGTTCTCCCCGTGTCTGCGTGGGTTTGCTCCCACAGTCCAAAGACATGCAGGTTAGATGCATTAGCGATTCTAAATTGTCCCTAGTGTGCACTTGGTGTGTGTGTGTGCGCCCTGCCCGGGGTTTATTTCCTGCCTTATGCCCTGTGTTGGCTGGGATTAGCTCCAGCAGACCCCTGTGACCCTGTAGTTAGGATATAGCATGGTGGATGGATGGATGAATTCAATACATAGCACCTATACCCCCTTGGATTTTATCACATTACTGTTATGTAACATTAAATTATGATGGATGTCATTGAAAACAGATCTCTAAATTATTTACAAATATGAAACACAAAATTTTGACGGCATAAATATTCACCCGCTCCAGGTCAGTATTTAGTAAATGAACATCTGGCAGCATAGACAACCTTGAGCCTGTGTCCACAGGTCTCTATCAGCTTCGCACATCTGGACCCTGCAGTTTCCCTCTTTCTTCTATGCAGAAATGCTCAAGCTTTGTCAGTTTGTATTTGGATTTTCAAGTGAGCCACAAATTCTCAACTGGACTCTGACTCGGCCACTCTTATTGTTTTGAAGCCATTCCTGTGTTGCTTTGGCATTATGTGAGGGACTCTTCGTTTTCTGGAAAACCAATCACCTCCCAAAATGCTAGTTTTTTGCTGAATGCATGGGTGTCCTTATATTTTACTGCATTCATTTACCCACTACCCTCATAAGCCTACCAGAACCTGCCTCAGAGAAGCATCCTCAGAGCATACTTGACAGGGGGGATGATGTGTTTTCGATAATATGCAGTGTTGGCATTTAGTCTGATGGTCATAAAGCTCAATTTTGGACTAATCAGACCATAGAATCTTCTAGATGATTTCAGAGTCTCTGATGTGGCTTTTGGCAAACTCTAGGTGACATGTCACAACTGTCTTTCTTAACAGTGGCTTTCTCTTTGTCACTCTCCCATAAAGCTTCAACTAGTGAGCTACCTGAGCAACAATTATTTTATGCACAGTCTCTCAAGTTTCTTCCACTGTTGCTTGTAAGTCCTTCATATTCAACATAGGTCCCTTGGTGGCCTCCCTTACTAGCCTTCTTGTTACAATATCGTTCAATTTTTATGGACAGCCTGCTACAGGCAGATTTACAGTTGTGCCATACTCTTTCCATTTCTTAGTGATTGAATTAACTGGACTTCAATGGATATTCAATGACTTGGACATTTTCTTGTCTCCATCCTGTTACGTGTGCTTTTCAACCCCCTTTACGTGGAGTTGCTTGGAGTGTTCTTTTGTCTTCATTGTGTAGGTTCAACCACGATACTGACTACAATTTGGACTTTCCGTATTTATACTACAATAAACTGAAACCCCAGACATCTCCATTGAATTAATTCCGTGACTTCTAAAACTAACTGGTTGTACCAGTGATGATTTAGGTGAGTAATATTAAAGGAGGTGAATATTTAAGAGACTGATTATTTTGTGTTTTATATTTGTATTTAATTTAGTCCACTTTTTAGAAATATGTTTTCACTTTGACATTAAAGAACCCTTTTCTCTTGATCTGTGTCAGAAAAGCCAAATTAAATCTAATGTGATTCAATATTGTATTACAATAAAACGTAAAAACCTCCAAGGAGCTGAACACCTTTTATAGACACTGTAACCAACAGAATGTCCACAAAAACACGGTCTTAAATTATTTTAAATACATTTTTTATGGTGCTGGCTCTCAGCATTAGCAGATAGGAGAATTGCTATCTCAGGATTTAAGTATCATTGTTTGTCTAGACTTCTGAATTGGAAGTAAAGGTCATGACATAAAGTTGGGGGCAACCCTTATATAGCATGAAAATAGATAATTATATCTTGACATTGTGTCTGTAGTTCTGAAAGTGTAGACAGAAAATGAGGGACTGTTGCATAACTGATTACACTTGATATTTTATGTTCTGATTGAGCTTTGAAAGTGTATTCAAATCAAATGATTTGTAAAATGTACAGGGCTTTAAAAGCAACACATTCACCATAACAATAGACCTGTTAGATATGCCTCATTTGTGAGCAGCCTTGGGGAGGGGTTTCACACTGAAATAAAAACTCTTAGATTTCCTGCATTAAACGCTCACACTACGCTTTCAGTGGACATTTTTCACTCAGAGGGTGGTACAGCAAAAAATCTGTGGAGCATTTAAGGAGCTAAAACAACATCCTGAAGCATGGGGGACTGCCGGGGAGGGGGTTCCTTACTCTGAAGGTTAGGCATCCAGGGAGTTCCTGTCATAACTCTATTAATAAGACAAGGCATATGAAAGAAAGAAAAAAAACTGGCAAAAAGAAAGGGCCTGTGAAAAATTAATGCTGGTCCTTGAACTTTTAAATGTGTAAAACATACATCACAGAGTTCAAATGTACTAAATAATAAATTGCACCTAGTTTCTCTGACCAGGAGGTGGTTAAACAGATTGCTTCAGATACACCAGCTTGTGGTTTCTTTACACTAGTTGTTTTTTTGGGCAGTTGCTTTTTAGTCCTTCCATCAGAAAGTTTCCAGAACATGGAAAACTCTACAGATTGTCATCACTTTGTCTTACATGCAATGGCATATTGAATTTGACTTGGCTCACTACTATTGTACTTGGCTGCATGCATTCTGCTCCCCATGGCCTTCCCTATTCCATGGAAGGGAATTCTCCATGGTTTTTTTTTTCTTTTCTACCACTGATTCTTATTTATATTTATAGTTAAGTAGCTTTGAAGAAATTGTGATTCAACTGGTTGATTTCTGAGTATTGTGAAGTACACCAAAAACTGGTAAAATTAACTTTCTAAATTTCTAAATAAAGTAATAGTGATTCTGCCTTAAAGATCCAGCATCCCATGTTTTAATCTTGTGACTCTATGTAAAGTTTGCGTGTTGTGGGATTGTCTCTGGGTACTCCAGTTTTCCTACTATGTCCCTGAAGAAAGGTTCATTGGTGAATGTAAATTGGCTCAGTATGGCAGCGTATGTTTTTAGGCCCTGGTGCCAGCACCATGCCCAGGATTGGTTCTTGCCTTACTCCCAGTGATGCTGGGATTTGGTCTGGTTTGTGACCATTACTTATAACCATAGGTGAGGATGGTAAATGTAAATGGCCAGGTAAGTTTTATTTTCTATTTCACCACCATGATTACCTCTACTCCTACTTGTGAATAAGACCCTGAGTTACTTGAACTCCTCCACTAGGGGTAGCTGTTCACATTTTAACTGTAGGGAGTAAGACACTTATTTCTGAGACAGGACCACAACCTCATATTCAGAGGTGTTAATTCTCATACCAGCTACATCATGCAAACTGTACTACTGTATGCAAACGTTAAAGATGCATACAGCGCCACCCCGCTACTTGCGCTTGGGAAAGCAGATCATAACCTGATTCTGCTTCAGCCTCACTACAAACCAAGAGTGAGGGAGCTACCTGCAACCACACACTCATTCAGGAAGTGGTCCCTTGAGGCAGAGCAGACTCTGAGAGACTGCTTTGGAACTATCAACTGGGATATCCTGCAGGGGTCACATAGTGAGAACATTGAGGAGGTTGTTGACTGCACTACTGACTACATCAACTTCTGTATGGTCATTGTAGTTCCATTAAGAACAGTACGCTGCTATGCTAACAACAAGCTATGGATTACAAGTGACATCAAGGGTCTTTTGAACCAGAAGAAAAGGGCTTTTGAAGGCGGTGATCAGCATGAGCTCAAGCGCGTGCAGAAGGAACGCCGAGTCCAGCTCAGCGCGGCGAAGGAGCAGTACGGCAGAAAGCTGGAACAGAAGTTGCAGAATAACAGCATGAAGAAAGTGTGGGATGGGATGAAGATCATCACTAGCTTCAGCTCGAAGCGGGGTGAAACCATCGAGAGAGATGTGGAAAGAGCAAACCAAATGAACAACTTCTTTAACAGGTTTGACCACCCTAACCCACTCTCACCTCAGAGTACTGCACCCTCCACCCATCCTTCTGCTGATATCAGCATAGGAGAAAGTTTCCCCCCACCCACAATTACAGCATCCAGGTGAGCAAAGAGCTGAGGAGACTTCGTGCCAGCAAAGCAGTGGGTCCAGATGGAGTATCGCCACGACTGCTGAAGGTCTGTGCGCTGGAGCTGGGGAGTCCTCTACAGCGCATCTTCAACCTGAGCCTGAAACAGGGAATAGACTCGAGGCTTTGGAAAACATCTTGCATCACCCCAGTCCCAAAGGTATCACGTCCTAGTGAGCTGAATGACTTCCGCCCTGACGTCACATGTGATGAAGACCATGGAGTGGCTACTGCTTCACCACCTGAGGCCACAGGTCCACCACGCCCTCGACCCTCTGCAGTTCACATACCAGGAGAAGGTAGGAGCAGAGGATGCCATCGTCTATATGCTACACTGATCCCTCTCCCACTTGGACAGAGGAAGTGGTGCTGTAAGAATTATGTTTCTGGACTTCTCTAGTGCCTTCAACACCATCCAACCGCTGCTCCTTAGGGACAAGCTGACAGAGATGGGAGTAGATTTATACCTGGTGCCATGGATCGTGGACTATCTTACAGACAGACCTCAGTATGTGCGTCTCGGGAACTGCAGATCTGACATTGCGGTCAGCAACACAGGAGCACCTCAGGGGACTGTACTTTCTCCGGTCCTGTTCAGTCTATATACATCGGACTTCCAATACAACTCGGACTCATGCCATGTGCAAAAGTTTGCTGACGACACTGCTAACGTGGGCTGCATCAGGAGTGGGCAGGAGGAGGAGTGTAGGAACCTAATCAAGGACTTTGTTAAATGGTGCGACTCAAACCACTTACACCTGAACACCAGCAAAACCAAGGAGATGATTTTAGGATGATTTTATGGAGACCCAGGCCCCTCCTGGACCCCGTGATCATCAGAGGTTACTGTGTACAGAGGGTACATACCTATAAATACCTGGGAGTGCAGCTGGATGATAAATTGGACTGCCAATACTGATGCCCTGTGCAAGAGAGGACAGAGCCGACTATACTTCTTTAGAAGACTGGTGTCCTTCAACATCTGCAATAAGATGCTGCAGATGTTCTATCAGATGGTTGTGGCGAGTGACTTCTTCTACGAGGTGGTGTGCTGGGGAGGCAGCATAAAGAAGAAGGACGCCTCACGCCTGGACAAACTGGTGAGGAAGACAGGCTCTATTGTGGGCATGGAGCTGGACACTTTGACATTAGTGGCAGAGTGACGGGCGCTGAGCAGGCTCCTGTCAATCATGGAAAATCCACTGCATCCACTGAACAGTATCATCTCCAGACAGAGGATCAGCTTCAGCGACAGACTGCTGTCACTGTCCTGGTCCACTGACAGACTGAGGAGATCATTCCTCCCCCACACTATGCGACTCTTCAGTTCCACCCAGGGGGATAAACGTTAACATTATACAAAGTTATTGTCTGTTTTACCTGCATTTTTATTACTCTTTAATTTAATATTTTTTTTTTATCAGTATGCTGCTTCTGGAGTATGTGAATTTCCCTTTGTGATTAATAAAGTATCTATCTATCTATCTATCTATCTATCTATCTATCTATCTATCTATCTATCTATC
>JANRMT010062807.1:52718105-52776409 GCA_026402145.1 Polypterus bichir lapradei
ACTGGGAGCCCGATCGAATCGGGCTACAAATTCTATGTTTGTGAAATCCATACTTTCTCTGCAAAGAATTATTTGTTCAAGTCCTTGAAATGAATTTGTTATCATGGCACTGATTTGTGCTTAAAATAAATCTTTTCGGCTGATGTAATGAAGAGCTTCCTGTTTAAACTGGGCTCATTTGATTTTTTCCGGCAAACAAATTTTCAAAACAAACCGTATTTTACGACTCTAATCAGAGTCGGAGTAATAATTATGCTGCCGTGCTCATTTTAGATCTGAGATCGGCTAAAATTTAAACAATGACCATTGCTAATACCCAGCCATTATTACTCTGTTTGCCAATAGATGTCAGAAGGACAGATGTCAAAACCGATCTGCCCAAAGATAGATTTTAACGTACCAAGTAAATGGCGATAAGTTCTAAATTACTTACGGTTCCAGAGCTGTCGAAGGGTTTAAGTCAGTCGATGATGTTAGTCCTGGAAAGTACGCCCCACCAAACCAACGTTCCAAAAACCAACCGAACTTACTGTTATCTGCTCGAACCAACACTGACTTAATATACTCAGCTGTTCAGCGGCGTCACTGAAGCATTCGAACATTCTTAGCCAATCATGCAATACTGCATCCGCGTTTGCCACGTTATATTCTAACTACAGAGGCAGAGTCCCATTTGCATGGTTCTAACATGTATTATGTAGGGGTATTGACGCGAACACCATACATACGAGGTATTGATGTGAACACAATACATACGGATAGTATCAAATTATATATAAGGATATATATATATATATTCAAAGCACAAATATTGTTGTAAGCAGTCAAAATGGGTTTCCCAATTCTTAACAACATCTTTTTTAATCCACATGTCTGCAAATATGCAATGTTTCTTTAATACTGGTTCAATTAATATACAAAAAAAATAAAAACAAGGAACACAAAACAAAAGCAATTCATGTTCATAGCCTATCCAGTGTCACACATGTGCGTAGGAGAATCACCTTCCAGGTTTATCAGAGGTAAGTGACACCATCCCTGGAAGAGAAAGGGTGCAGTCACTAACATTGTCTCTTTTTCACCCACAAAAATGAAAAGATGCCCAGTGAGGCCAATTGGCTCTACCCCTAATAGCCAGAGGACTATAAAAGAATACACCCTGGAAAATGGTGTCTTGTATTGGATCCGAATTTTGAAAAACACACATCACGAAAATGAAAGGCTTTATTCCCATTAAAGATGTCAGAAACACAGATGTCACAACCTTTAGTTTATTTCAAATTACCTCAGTATGTGTCATTCACTGTTCTTTTTGTTTGAATTTATTTACATTTGGATTAAAAGGTGGTGACCCGGCTGGCACTTCAACACTTCCTCCACGTTTTGAGTGTCTTTCCAATTATTCACACCAGTAATCAATAAAGGTTTCACATTGACCAATAAATTTAATTATTTTGTTGTCTTATTGTCTTTTGTTATCTTGTTCTTAATGAAATTATATAAGTTATGTATTAATAAGAACTCATGTTTATTATTCCACATAAAATGCACGTAACAGGTAAAAGAACACCTTTTTTCAATTGACCCTATTTGTTGTACTTGGAGTTTTTTCACACAACGGATTAATATGTAGACTAGACACCATTTTTGCATTAGGAGTAACTGGTTCAGTTATTTTAAATTTAGATTTTAATCACTATTGAACAGCATTCATATTTTTTGGAAGCTCTAGGATTGTGACAAATTTCAGTTGTTTCCCTGAAGAGATAAATAAAGCAATGCAAATAATTGCTCTTACTAAGCAACAGCCACACATATTAATATCAGTGGCTTCTGTATTTTGGAGAACATTGCCCAGCTGTTGCTGTAAGATAGCAGTATTCATATAAATTGAAGTAATTCTACTACTGTCCTCACAGGTGGCACAGTGGTAGTGCTGCTGCTTTTCAGTAAGGCAACTGTGGAAGATTGTGGGTTTGCTTCCCGGTTCCTCCCTGTGTGGATAGCGCTTGGAGTACTGAGAAAAGCAACATATAAATGTAATGAATTATTATTATTATTATTATTATTATTATTACTACTACTATATGGTGATACTTCAGTCTACCTTTTCAATACTTATGAAAAAAATACTTAAAAAACACTTAACAAAAAGAGATTGATGCTTTATTAACAAATGACTTTCTTCTTTAGAAACAAAACAGAAAAAGGTGTGGGACTGGAATCCATAAGCTCGAAGAGTAAAATTTGACTCTTTGCTTACTGCATGGTGTGGCGATGCGCTGTGTGTTTCTTCTCAAAGACATCTGTGCATGTATTATTTTTTATTTAGTTTTTTTGTATATACCTTTGACTGTGTAGAGAGACACAGCATTAACACTACCATTTAGTTTGATGATGACACCACCATCTTAGCCCATTTCATTATCTCACCAACAATGATGAGACAAATAACAGTGATGAGGTCTACCTGCTGACTCAGTGATACCAGGACTACAGTCTCACCCTTAATGTCAGCAAAATCAAGTAACTAGTCATAGACTTCAAAAAGGATAAGCCAGATCATACTGACTTCTACATCAGAGGGAATTCTGTTGAAGGAGTGAGCAGCTTTAAATTTCTTATGTAGAAATGGGCAGGACACATTCTGTTTCTTCTCAAAAAGACTCACCAGAGTCTCTACTATCTTAGGCATCTGCATTTCTCCATCTGTTCTAAGAACATTTGCAAGTGCACAGTGGAATTCGCCTTCACAGGCTACATCATATATTGATACTTCACCTTTTTGGTTCAGAATCGTAAAGGACTACAGAGGGTGGTGAGGGCTGCACAGAGTATGATCATCACAGAATTGTTTTGTTTTTAAGAAATATTTATTACTCATTACCATAGAAAGGCAAACGATATAAGTAAAGACCTCAGCCATCGTACACAGCTGCTTTTCTCACTCCTTCCTTCTGGATAATTATAATTGCCAATGATACTCACACGAGTAGGTTTGCAAGAACATTATAAGAATTTAAATCCTGTAACTAAACAAACAATCTGTATATAATATATTATATATAATAGGCTTTTGCACTAATCATATTTCTTCACCTTCTACTCCTCCAGGCAAGCTTTGTCCTCTTCCACCTGACTCCAAATCTCCTGGCTTAGACTGAGCCGCTTCTTTTATCTGTGAACTGGGAGTACTTCCCATGTTTGGGCATAGCCCATTGAAAGCACAACTAGGTCAACCGGAAGACTCTGAAAGTAGAGACTATGAATCCCAGCAGCTACCCCTGACAGACCCCACGGAATCCAAGAGGGCTGCCCCATGGGACTACAGATCCCTCCTTCCCCAGCAGATATCTATACTGTCATCTGGTGTACTGGGGGGAAAATGTTCAGCGGTGCTCATCTTTAACAATCCTTCCATTGCACTGGCCTCCCAGTAAGGATCCTTGTTCAATCATGTTCAGGATACCAGTCCGTGATTGCTGTCCATTACTACACACACATAACTATCTATCTATATATATATATTATATATAAACATCTAAACGTGGAAGTGTATGCGTCTGTCTGGCCCGGAAGAGAGAGGTGGAGTCAGGGTAAGGGCTGCACAAACGAGGCCAGTACGTCGGCAAAACGAAACCTCTGAAGAAAGAGCCACTTGCTTAGCGGCTAATACAGAAGCTAGGCAAGCACATCGGCAAAACGGTATCCCTTTTACTTTTCCTCCCGCTGCTAATGCACAAGGAAGGCAAGCACAATGGCAAAAGGAAACCTCCGAAGAAAGACAGGTGCTTAGCTGCTAATGCACAAATGATGCAAGCATGTCGGCAACATGAAATCTCCTAGGAGAGAAATGCCCAAAGTACTTCCTTTCAATTACCTGCCAAATCTACATTTTAACTTTTTTTCAGTAGTTTCTTGGATTCTGTGCTTTTTACAGCACAGCCTTATACATCTAATATATATATATATATATATATATATATATATATAGAGAGAGAGAGAGAGAGAGAGATAGAGTGTCAGGGTCAATTTTCGTTATTTTCCCTCTGTACGCCACCTCAACAGGATTTGAAACAAGGCAATCAGCAGAAAAAAAATTAATTAAGGAAATTATAGATCTACTAGTAATGCGACAAATAAGTCAAACAAAGCATCAAGAAGGTTTAGGGTACCATGGGCTAGCCAGTGTACTAATTCTTCTTTTGACTTTGTCAAAAATATCATGTAATGCATATCTTGTTCTTGTGCTGGTCACAACTGATGTCTGTGAGCTGGGATCACAGCTTTGAATACTGATTGGGCCTGTCTTGTGGACTGCGCCTTTGTTTAGAATTTTGACTTTCTGGTTTTTGACTTCGTTCCTGTTACTTAAGAAAATGTTTGTCTCCTAAACCTATATATGCAGTTTTACATTTGTGACTTCTCTCTTTCTCACATAACAGTGAGGAAGCAGGGCTTTTCTGGTTGGTTGAGGATGGAAGTGAAGAGGTGTTAGGTTGCAGTGTCCCTTCTCCTGTTTACTCTCTACATCAATATCTGAAGAAACAGGATATGCACGTGTGTGTACCACTAGTATATTTAAGAAAATTACATTAGAAACACACATAGAAGAACACATAAACAAACAAACAGTCAAATGAAGCTATAATAGGGTAATTTATATTCATCATTTATTCATCAGGATAAGTTTGGTATTTGTCAAGTCACAATTATTTCATCACAAACATGGTGTATTTGCATTTCCTACACAAAGTTGTGTTCTAAACTGAAATGTTTTCTATAAATTAAAAAAAAAAATCTTATGTGAACTGCCACTTTAGCACAGGATTGTATTAGGCATGGAGGAAAAGCTAAAAAACAAACGTACCAAATACATGAATTCTTCAAGTCAAGGCAGTTGTCAAATATTAATTTGCACCTTCCATGTTTCTGACGTATGTGACAACCAAAAGGATCTGGAAATATGTATTTTATTGCATATTCCTGGTACGGTTATTCTCATGGTAAGAATATGTTTTACATTTGCTTGTGTAAGTTCTCCCATAAATACAAAAGTAAATAAAAAAATAATGTGGCATGAAAATGTTACTACTGTATGATTTGTTATTTCGAGAGGAAACCATCCTTTGGGGTGTGGGGTGAAAGGTTGTTACGCAGGAAGACCAATTGCTGAGGTATTACACACAGCTGGACTTCTTTTAAAGTGTCCGAATCTCAAAATATTGGTGTTTTCTTGTTCAAAAATGCCACGTATAAATAATTTTGCAATGTGTATCTAATCACAAGATGTGGATCAGTACTTGTCAAATGAATGTATTTGGTATAAGTTTATAAGCTTTTCTTCTGTGCCCCATAGTTTCCGCTATAAAATTCCAATGCAGCCAGCATATTTTTTTTAAATTTCTAGAAAGCACTTAATTTTAGAAGACAATTTCACATGGCAAATGCATATATACCATGTCTGTGAAGAAATAACTTTGACTTGGAAAAATACCAAGCTTGTCTTTTAACAGGGTATCTTTGGACTGTGAGAAGAAAAACTGAATCTAAGTAGGAAATCCATGTCCATATCCAGTTGTGAGTCAAGTTTCTAAATTAAATTAAGCATCACTCATCTTTCAGTTTTCTTAACTAGCTTAGAAATGGACTGAACTAAACAGTGAATGCATTCCTAAAAATATAGCATTCATCTATAATCCACTTCATTTGGCATTTTACATTATGTCTTTTATAATGAGTTCTTTTACAAAGTAATTAGAAAAGCAAAACAATTAATGTGAGCAGTAGAAATATTTATGAAATGCAGAAAGGTAAAGGCCAACTGAAAATATGGCACCAGTGATCAGAACTAAAAGTAAGATGGACAACCAAATAATTCAAAGTGTTTTTTCTCAGTATAGGTTTCTAATTTCTTTTCACATAGGTGTAATGACATTTAGTCATTTTTATTTTTTTTTCCAGAATTCTGTGGCTTGGACCAAATTAAAGTGCTTACCTGCATCTTCCATAACACCATTTTTGTTCAACATGGGTGCCTCCATTTTATGCATTGTCATGGTCATGTTGCTACCTTGTGGTGACCGCGAGTGCACAGTGTATGATGTTATCGTTTTGATGATATAAAGATCAATGCAGTGCACTTCCTGGTTATTCAAGATGGTGGATACAGTACATTCTAGAAAAACCTTGACGTTTGATTCATAATTTTGGATTCCTGGTTTCTGATTCTCTCCTGAAAGTTTCTCACCTCAGTTTGTTTAAAGTTCAATGATGCCTACTTTTGATTTTACACAAACAAATATTAACCTGATATTTCAGCTGTGTTTCATTTTCTGGCCCCTTATTCTCTAAACCTTTCTCAAAAATATAATATGCATGCCAGTAAAATGTAGAATAACATACAGTTTCAGGATTAAATACAATTACTGAAGAAGGCAAAGCCTTTCACTACAGGAGCCCATATTTCCAGAATGATGTATTAATCAGTAGCCATATTACATTAGTCTTCGTATTTAAATGTAACATGAAGACTTGCTTTTTTATAGTTTAACATACTGTATTCCTGGAATAAAAAATATTTATATCTTGATCTTTTAGAGATGCTGGGGAGGTTGTTTGTAATCCTTTTTAGTAACTGTGATTGTAACAACTGTAATTTTTAAGAAGTTATTTACTTTCTCCCATTTCTTTCTCTTGTTGATTACTGGCATTAGCACCTGGTATACTTTGGACTGGGTATGTTGTCATCATGGATGGACCCATTGACATACCTTTTGTTATATTTTACTGTGATCATTGCTGTTTGCTTGTGCTGTGATCATTTGTAGAGTGTCACTGACTTAGGACATTGGAATCTGGGATGCTGATTCTGTGTTTTAGACTGGAGATCACTTTGCCAAAGCCAATGATATGGCTGGCCACCTTTGGTCAATAGCCACATCTTGGTGTAAACTGTTGCTGCAATAAACATAATCATTTATTCTGGAATAGTGTTTCAAAGATGTGGATTTCAGCCATATACATATAATAACCTGACAGCTCTGCTGCAATAGAAGTTGAGTGAACAACTAATCAGATGTTATTACTTATTTTTTGGCTGGCGCCTTTATCCAAGGCAACTTATTTACAAAATCTGGTTGCATTTCTTTTGATTTTCCAATTTGAGCACAGGCATGTGAAGTGAATTGTGCATGGTTACACAGTGCCAGTGGCAGGAGTTGAACCCAGACTTAAAGTTTTGAAATCCAAAGCTGTAACCACTATACCAAACTGTCTCCTATTGCCTTGGCCTGTTTCTGGCCCTCCAAATTAACGTTGAATAGAATTAAACAGGGAGAGGGGGAGTCCTGTACAGTGACAGATTAGTGGAACTGGAAAGAAGTTACGGGGTGGATTGTATATTGGTTGGGTGGGGGGTGCTACTACAAGCAAACAGGAATGAGGCAGGAAGGAAGGGACATGAAGAAAAAGTTGGAATCATCTGCAAGAAAGCTGGATGATTGATGAGCTCCATGAAGTTACGTTTAGATCTGTTCCTTGCGGAGTTAACAGAGGAGATTTCATTTAAAAGCATGGTGGTCATGGAGCAGCTAGCCTGTTATAAATGGATACCCTTGCAACTACCTAATTTACTAACATCTGCGCAATTTAAAAGTCAGTTTACTGTGATACAATAACTGTCACCTTGTGGACCACATTTGAGAACAAATGATTTGGAACTGTGGCTTAGAGAAACTTTTATTCATATTAAAAAACAACTGACATATGTATGTTTCTTTGTATATATTTCATGGTATTTTTCTGTTTTATAGAAAGTTATAATTTCTATTTTTATTGTTTACATTTAATTTTATATTATGTTTCAGCCAAGTTATATTTGAAATTTGTTTAAAGAATTATATCAATAAAGAGTGGTTTATATGAATATATTGAATTGCCACAGATATATAATGACATTTATAGTAATAACATTATGGCACATACCACATTTTTCTGATAGTTTTTGTTGAAGTTTAAAGAAAAATGAATTTAACTAACACTACATGACAACAGACGGAACAATGTAAGAAGAGGGATTGTCGGAGCATAGCATAGATGTCTATGTGCTATGTTTTGAGCATACACATCATGCCTCCTCACAACTTTCATTTATTGGTTTGTTAAATGCACAACACACACCATTTCACTAATATAGTTGCAAAGATGAAGTCAAGTATATTTTTTTCTAATTTAAGGAATCATTTTAATGAAGGCTCCCTGTGGACTCAGTGATAGAATCGTACATCAAATTATTCTCTTTGTACAGTGTATTTTATTATGATACTGTTGTAACAGAAGAATCGAAAGAGAACATAAAAGGCTGAGAACCAACCCAGTAACCCATATGATGAAGCCAAATATTAAAAGTAAAAAGGATCATGGAAAAAAATCACATATGTCTCACATACAGGGTAGCCTAGGTTTATTAGTGATGTATGACTCTCAAAATAAGCCTTTTCCTTAGCGCTTTGTACGCTTTGGAATCGTGTTTACAAGTAAACTCTGACTTCCGGTGCCATTGTTCTTTAAATAGCCCCTTGAGCAGGATGGGTGGGAGCTTTGGGCAAAACGTAAGCGTCGTCATGGTCCATCTTGGGGCAAGTCCTCTGGTGTACAGGAAAAAGAGAAGAAGGTGTTGGTTGTTGTGTTTTCACACGTGGTGGGCACAAGAGGCTTACCTCACTAGAGCCCTGCAAATGCTCCCTATATGCAAGTGTATGACACCATGATGCTCTTTTTATTAGTAATTTGTATTAATAATTTGCTGATCCCATTTTATTATAACAGTTTAAGGTTACAGAGAACCAGAATCTAATCTGATAGCATCAGACATAATGCAGAAGCCAACTGAATGTAGAGCACAAGTCCATCGTTTCATATGCTCACTCATAACTGGTCGCTTTAGAATCGCTCATCAACCTAACCTGCATAATAAGAGATTTGTGAGAAAAACTTGGGATGAAAACACAGGAAGTAAAAACTCTACACAGGTGACAAATGATTGTTCTAGGATTTGAATAGTTTCCTGAAAGTATGAAGCTGCAGAATTAACCACTATGCACAACACTTATTAATTTACAGAAAATACTGGTGAGGCCAAATTGGGACATGATATTTTAAACATATATATTCATAGCTATGTTATATGGATTGGAGATGGTGGCCCTGACCAGAAAGCAGGAGACAGAGCTGGAGGTGACAGAGCTAAAGATGTTAAGATTTGCACTGGGTATGACAAGGATGGATAGGATTAGAAATGAGTACATTAGAGGGTCAGCTCAAGTTGGACGGTTGGGAGACAAAGTCAGAGAGGCGAGATTGCATTAGTTTGGACATGTGCAGAGGAGAGATGCTGAGTATTTTGGGAGGAGGATGCTAAGGATAGAGCTGCCAGGTAAGAGGAAAAGAGGAAAGCCTAAGAGGTTTATGGATGTGGTGAGAGAGGACATGCAGGTGTGACAAAGCAAGCTGTAGAGGACAGAAAGATATGGAAGAAGATGATCCATTGTGGCAACCCCTAACGGGAGCAACTGAAAGAAGAAGAAGAGGATTTTAAACATATATTAATAATCACATAAATGCAGTATTTCCTATTTAAAATGGGTGTAAAACCTATCCTTTATTTACAGGCTATCAAAAAAATAAAACTCTTGCAGTACCCATAGGATGTGTTTCTGTTTACCTTCAACACTTTACCATTAACACATGCAAGGGTTTTAGTTTCTGCTTTCAATGTAGATGCAAAAGAGAAAAGAGAGAGACAAGAAAAAAAAATAACCCTAAATTAATCTGGCATTGCGTTAAGTGAATTTGCAGAGAATCCCAGGCACGTTACCACAGTTATTCATTCCACTGTGACCAACAGAAGGTAAAATGTGGAATTTTGCAGCTGCAAAAATAGGATCTGTTCTTTGCTGTAACTCCACACAGATGAGTCGGCCTTTTGCCTAAATAATATATAGTTTGACTGCTAATAAGCACTCAACAAATCTAAATATGTTTTTGTGTGAAGAATTCCTAGAGTGTTTCTTGCTAATTGAAATTCCACTTCACTTCAGTTTGACTTTGGCCATTGCTGTTTTTACCTATGAGAAAAAATGTAAGCCATTTTTTTGAGGTGCAGTTAGATCCCTTCTGTCCGCAAGTTGTGAAAATAACTGGAGTTTTATTTGGATTTTTCTTCACTTCAATAAGGATAGAATAATTCTTCCTTGTTAATATATAAAAAAAACCCCAAGTGATTATACAGATGTTAGGCATTAAAAGTATAAAAGTTTGTAAGTTTTGATAATAGAGTTGGTGAAGAGAAATATGTAATAATCACAGAAAAATAGCCTTTATTTAAGACAGATTATTTCACATCTTATTATATGAAAGTTTTAGAATGCGGCCTGTGTAATACATGAACAGGTTTGAAAGATATTATAATGATAGATTTCTAAAAGCTGATTAAAGTGACCTGAAATCAACATTTTTGATTGAAGTGAAAATAAAGTGAAATTTTTTATATAAAAATGACTAATGCTACATTCATGTTTTTTCCCTGCTAAGTTCCTGCTTTCCTTACATCATCCTTTATGGTGAAGTACTCCCTTTCTCTTTCAGAAACCAGAACTTTCCATTTGTTAACTTCAAAAGCTCTGTGCCAGTGTGCAAAGAGTTTAGAATGAGAGGCAAAAACCAGAACCATAATATTTTATGACATAATACATTTTAGTGTAGTGACTGCAAAAATGCATCTATTAATCATTCACTCTTATGTAACAAGACCTTAACAAAGTCTTCTTTTGGTCTTATAGTAATTATGCTTATAAAACATCAGTAAAGTGGTTATTCATCTCTGTGCAGTGTGGCATATTAAGAGCCTTTGATTAGCTGGTAAAATTACTTGTTAAAATGAAGGATTCACAGGTCTTATAGTTAAGTATGCAATATCAAGAGAAATATTTCTCACTTAAGCCACCTCTCACTATTCCAAAGTTATTTCAGTAGGCGACATTGGACAAATGAAAAACTATGTTACTGATACTTTGTGTTATTAACACAGTAAGTAGCTTTTGTTAATGTCTTGCTGCATAATAGTATGAGAGTAATAGATGCATTTTTGCAATACCTAAACTAATGTGACCTAACCCATTATATTATCCATCCATCCTCTTCCACTTATCCGAGGTCGGGTTGCGGGGGCAGCAGCTTAAGCAGAGAGGCCCAGACTTCCCTCTCCCCAGCCACTTCTTCTAGCTCTTCCGGGAGAATCAGCTGGGAGACAGTCCCTCCAGCGTGTCCTGGGTCTTCCCCGGGGCCTACTCCCGGTTGGACGTGCCTGGAACACCTCACCAGGGAGGCGTCCAGGAGGCATCCTGATCAGATGCCTGAGCCACCTCATCTGACTCCTCTCGATGCAGAGGAGCAGCGGCTCTACTCTGAGCCCCTCCCGGATGACTGAGCTTCTTATCCTATCTTTAAGGGAAAGCCCAGACACCCTGCGGAGGAAACTCATTTCAGCCGCTTGTATTCGCGATCTCGTTCTTTTGGTCACTACCCATAGCTCATGACCATAGGTGAGGGTAGGAACGTAGATCGACTGGTAAAATGAGAGCCTTGCCTTACGGCTCAGCTCCTTTTTCACCACAACAGACCGATGCAGAGCCCGCATCACTGCGGATGCCGCACCGATCCACCTGTCGATCCCACGCTCCATTCTTCCCTCACTCATGAACAAGACCCCGAGATACTTGAACTCCTCCACTTGGGGCAGGATCTCTCCCCCAACCCTGAGAGGGCACTCCACCCTTTTCCGGCTGAGGACCATGGTCTCGGATATGGAGGTGCTGATTCCCATCCCAGCCGCTTCACACTCAGCTGCGAACGATTCATTTATATTATCTCAGGCTAAAATTCATACAGCATTGTTCTACAATTACAGTATATAACTTTTCCACTGTGTATTACCTAAATTGTTACAACAAATTTTCAAAACACTTCCTTTATGGGACTACAAATAACTAGATTTTGCCTGGACATTTGATGCTTCTTCTAATCCTCCTGAACCAAATCTAGGACTCCACTTGACTGCTAATACAGCAGCTGAGTCACCTCCTGATATTCAAACAAAAGGGTGCAGAAGATCATAATCCGTTCTGTTCACATTCATGACCTTCCTCTATATCTGTTTAAGATTAAATTGAAATGCTTAGCCAACACTGGGATAGATCAATATTTTAAGACATTTTATTCTAAATGTGTCTAAAGACTTTTGATGCGAATAGAACTTCACAATCTGTTAAGGTCTTTTTAGAGGTCCCAATACATGCAAATATATCAATTAACACTTTACAACAACAATAATTTATTTTTTTTTATATAGAACTAAATCAGTATGTATCAGTATGTGTTCAGTATAACATGTTTTGGATTGTCTGTTCCCACGTCACCCATTGTGAATAAAACTTGTGAATTAGTTTGACTCTGCTTGGTGCGTCCTTCACAGCTCATACTAGCCCAGGCTCTGTTCCAACTACCTGTTTACTGCATTTTGTCTCCGGTCACCATCAGAGTGGTCTTCTACCATAATAACTGATTGGGAGTTTTTTCCAATCTTGTCTGTAATAAAAGCTGTGGAAGTGAGTTTTTGAATTTTCTAATGCCAATACTGTAATTTTTGAAAAATTATTCTTTCTGTTATGAAATCATCAATAATTTACATTAACAAGTTTCACCTTACACAATCCCTCCTAATATAACACTGACTTACTGCTAGCAGCAGATAACATGCTAGGAAAGAAATTTAATCGCAGTTGCTAGAAAGGTGCCTTTCAATCTGAGGCCCATCCAGAATGATGGATCTGTAGTTACAATTGAGAAGATTTTTTGATGTTCACTATTGAACCTGAGCGTTTGTGGTGAGGTTCTTTATTAGCAGAAGATTAAAATCCAGTTAAAGAGTTGAAAGCAACTTGTTGTCACTCATAAAAAGAGAAGAAACAGGTGAGTTAAAAAAAAAAAAGGAAAAGAGTAACAAATCCCAGCTGATCCTCAAGGCCTAGTGTTTTTTCTGGCCTAAAAACCAGATTGAATTCTCCCCTTTTCCATATTCAAATTATTTTAGATTCATTTTCCTTTTGCCTCTCCTCTGCCTCCCTACAAGTTTACCCATATTAAATGATACCCTTTCAATCCTGAAGGTGAAAGACTTCCAGCAGCATATGTCTCTTTGAAGAGTCCTATGGCCGAGGGTAGGTCATTTGTCATTTTAAAGCTGCCGTAGCCAACTAGATATGCTGCATCTTGTTGAATGCAGCATTTACAACTAAGAATAAAATGTTTTCCACTTCTTGGTACACTCCCAGCATGACACCATGCAAATAGCTTGTAGGTATTAGGTTGGGAGCATGCACGTTGCTGTACTCACCACACGGCAAACCACCCAGATTGAGATCCAAGTGCAGCTGTTCAGCGGGTGAAACCGTAGCACCACACTGAACAGTTTGAGGTTTTTTACAGTGGCTGGAGTGCCAATCCTGCTACCAACCCCCATGTTTTCCCTGCAAGTTGGAGGACCTGATTGCAGGGCTGGATGCAGATGAACGTCATACCCAGGATGGAGCAATTGCAGTTTAAGGGCCTTGCTCAGGAGATCAACGGAGTGGAGTCACTTCTGGGGTTTATGGAATTCAAACAGGCAACCTTCCAATTGCCGGCACAGATCAATAGCCTCAGAGCCACCACTCAACCTAATACATGTAGGTATTAGAATCCTAGTTAAAAAATGACATATTTATTCCCACATTAAAATGTTTCTAAACATTGTAATGACAACTGCTCTGATTAAAACATAAAATCACAAAACGTTTGAGAACAAGAGGAGACCATTGAGTCCGTTAATCTTGTTTTGTTAGTAAAACACTATTGGAAGCACTTTTGAACTTTGTGAATTCTCTTAAACATCCTTGTATCTCTTGCCCTAAGATGTTGAAAAATATATGGGTCTTTACGTCTATGTAATAAAATATTAAGTATAACTATTATGACAGTCACTACAGCACTTTTGTCACAGCTTTCCTTTGCTCTTTGGGACTGAGTTCTGCACAGATGGCAATGTCAAGTGCATAATTTGTTGCAGTAAATAGTGTCTTCCCATCTGCTCCAGTCCTGTTTAGACTGCCTCTGTGAAGATGGTGATTTTGGTTGAAGACTTACAGTTTTCTTAGAAAAGCACAAGAAAAGTATTAACTCACAATAACTTTTCACTCAGTAATGAGTTATATTTAAATGAATATTGGTCCAATGGGAGGATATCCAGAATATTTAAAGCCTGCTTTTCATCCTGGCTGTATGATCAATTTCTGACAAAAACATTTACTCCTCAGAAAAAAAAAAAAAACCCTCTTACTAATTTTGTTCTCTATGTTGTAATTGTGTAGTTCATTTTTCTAACAATCAGATCACCACGAGTCTACGTGAACTTTTAAAGGTAGTAAACAGAGTGCATAATACATTGTCATTACCAAAATTGCAATATTAGCTTGACATCTTTCTGGTCAACCTGAAGAATCTTAACTTACATGCCTATACTAAAGCAGAAAGGAGAAATATTATCCTGTATTACATAAAATTAGAGAAAATAAAATTTACCCTACAAAAAAAACTATTTTGACATTTTTCATTACATGCCAGCCCTTCAAAATTATCGTTTTCCAGTGGCACTCTTTAAAGCAACATACCTTTTACTGTAGTCTCTCTTTTGTTGGAATTAAAAATCTTTCAGCTTTCTACTTTTGATATTATGATTTATTTATGTATTTATTTATTGTGATATATTTCAAAATCCATTTTTACACTTTTGTACTTTTACATTTTTTATTATATCATCCTGCTGTCCTAATGATGACGAAACCTTACATTTGCAGTTGATTCCTGGCATGCCTGTCACACACAAACTGCTCTTGATGTCACCTTTTATTCTGAGTTGTCTGATAATATAAACTATTATGAAGTCTCATGATGGAAGATAAGTTTGTATTTAGGCACCATTCCCTCAGTTCTCCATCCTTTACATTTTTTTGTGTCTCAGTCATAGTTTAGTATTCCTAGTTTGTGGCTGTCCAATTCTGATCTTTGGCTTTGCTTTCTCCCTCAAAAAGTCATCATGTGTTACTTGCACTGAATTTTGTAAAATATATAACCTGATAACCTTGTAGATGTTAAAAATCCAATAAATAATCCAATTCAATAAAAAAATTCAATAAATAATCTAACAAGAAAAACAAGATTAAAATCACCGTCCTTTAAAATGTATCGCAAGCCATTGTCTTTCCTTTTCAGATGTCTCCTCTGCTCACTCTTTTAAGGTCTCCTTAGCAAAACCCTTGAGTTCCTGTCACCATCCCATGGATTTCAGCTAGGAACCCCACAAGCCCATCTCTATTCTCCTGCCACCATCCCTCGTCCTTCAGTGTGAGGCAGCTCAGAGTGGTTGGTCGTTCTTGCTCCTTGGGCGCTCTAGAGGAATGACCTTGGCTCCATTCCCTACAAAAAGTCATTCCAAACTGCTCTTTGCCACACCAGCTCAACCATGATGTTGCTTCTCTTTGCTTTTGACTTAAGCTCGAGTCTCTTTTGCATTCTCTTCTTGTTTATCCTTTTTTCCTCCATCTTTTCTTACTGCTCAAACTCTCTTTTCTGTCCTGCTCAGGCTCCTTTTATACTTGAGTGGGCGCAAGTACCCAATACACACCTAAGAGCGCTAATGAGGAAATTGGTTGAACCACGCACGTCTGCATGCGAATGGGTTCTTGCCAATTTCCTTATCAACACCCCAGTCTGCTAGTCCATGCTATAGCACACACATACACCACTCCAAACCTTAGCACACTGTTTTTACCTAAAACCTGCACACAGCCACACTAACGTGCGTCACCACAGTCAGATATGAGTAGGAGTCACAGGAGGTGACAGATTATGTGCTCCCCTCACAAACTTTCATCACAGTTGAAATACCTTGTATAGCACCATGGAAGTACAGAGAAGTCACCTAAATTTAGCAGCCAATCAATTTGGAGCATACCAGTTGTGGCGGGCGGCTGGGGGCTGTGCCCAGCCAGGACACCTGGAAGGACCGGGAGAGGGACTATGCCTCCCCCGGACCATGAGAGGGCAGCCTCCCTGGTTTGTATGGGGGCCACGGGAACTCCTACAGGGGCCTGTGGCGACCACCAGGGGGTGCCCAGAGGATTGAGGAGCCCTGGATGTCAGCACTTCCACCACACCCGGAAGTGCAGCTGGAAGGAATACCAGGAGTGCTTCTGGGTGCTCATGCAGCACTTACGCCACACCAGGAAGTGCCACAGGAAGATCGTCAGAGGGCACCTGAAGCACATCCGGGTGGATATAAAAGAGGCCACCTTCCTCCAGTCATGAGCCAGAATCGGTAGGAGGAAGACGAAGCTTGGGAGGAAAGGAGGGACTGAGTGTGGGCTGAGTACAGCATTGTGTCAGAGGGTTTCAGGACATTTGGTGTCTGTCTGTGCCCAGGGGCTGTCTTTCCACACAGTATAAGAAGAGAGGCATTGCACATAAGTCAACAAACAACATGGAGAATAAGAACATAGACTCAGCAGTTACTGGAGCCTGTGCTCACTTGTGATGAGAAAATTAGGAAACTTGAAACAGACAATTGTACAGTACTTACTCCAAAGTTCGATAAGCCTCTCATCGATTTGTACAGTCCAAAACCCTTGCCTTTTCCTTTTCTTAAAGATGGTATTGTATGTATTTCACATCTGTTTGAACGCTTTATTGGCTGTTTACTCTCAGAGACACAAGACCCCAATCCTACAACTTGCCATTTGCTATTAGAAAATCAGGCTAGTTTGATTGTTGTCACAGAGAGTCATAGAGAGTTGTAGGAGCTATTAAGGGAACTATGACTAGGTCACACTACGTGATTGATGGTCATAAGTGCACACTGCAGTTGTCTATAACTCGCTGTGATCTAAAGATTATGTACTGTAAATTAAGGCTAAGACTGAGAATCGCTGAAAAAGCGGTCTGACGCCAGTCTTAAATGTGTCCCTATTTTTCTCTCTTGTGTACAGCCAAATGAACTGGAGCCCACCTTTTGATTTTTGGTGGTAGTGGTAAAACAGTTTGGGACTCTTTATTTTGACATTTGGTGGCAACTGTTTCATGGTTCAAGATCTGTAATTGAGCATGACATTCATTGCAGAAGCTCTTTTCTTTTGAGTAGAAAATATATTTTGGGTGGGATTTTTATGCACTATGGGTTACTTTAGAGAAATTCTTTGCAGTTTCAACAAACTGCATGTGGTAATGAACCTTGTCTTAAATATGTACTGTCCAAATGCTGTAAATTTGAAAAGTTCAGTCTTTAGAATTACACCGAGAATTCTTTCACACTGCAGTCACTAGTAACAAAATTCAAGGATATCTTATTCAGTCATTTTGAAGCAATTATGGTAATAAGCAAAATCTCCATACAGAAAAGGAGGCAAGGTCTTTAACCCTTTGCACATCAGTAAACCAGTAAGTGCTATTTTTATTATGTGCAGCTTATTTTTGATAAGCATGACATTCTAGCACTATTTCCTTTTTACTGTTAGAAGTAAAGTAAAAAACAGGAATAAACATTTAAACTGAATGATTGTTTAAATTACTAGTATATTTTAATTGCCCCTGTAACCCTGAACTGGTCAAGCAGGTTCACAATGGATTGATGGAGTTTTTTTTTTGTTTGTTTTTTGCTACTGTTGTCTGGAGGGTCACACTAGACATGTCCCATAACCTATAACTTTAAATCCAAGGAAGTTAAAGAGATCAACAATAGGTATAAAATGCACAGTATCTCTATACTTAAACTCTAACGTCTGTCTGCCTGTCTGTGTGTATGTCTGTCTGCTTTTCACGAGAGAACAACTTAACAGATTTAGGTCGGGTTTTTTCCTATAATTTGTTTGAACATTGCGGTTGATTTTGCGACTTCTCTCATCGCGCTAAGTATCATAGTTCGGTTGCGGCAAAGACTTATTCACACTAATCCAAGAGAGACGCTGTGGGCCGAGAGGAGGTGGACGGGACATCAGGAGTAGGGAGCCAGGCGGGGCCATCCTCACTTATGTTTCAGCCTCCGTTTGAGTCGCTCTACCTCTCATCACGTGTTGCCTCTGCTTAGCTAGCGATACCTGTTTGTTCAGCAGACATTATCTTCCAGAGATTGTTAAAGAGTAACATTCGACGTTTTTGAGAGAGAGATCAGAGCTACTTGTCTCTTAGATGGTACCTGCTCATTGGCAGAGATATCACAGCCGGGTGCTCTTTTTCCCACGTGGGGGACACTCTCCTGTCAGACCCGAACACGATCAGATACAGTGGCAACCTTTGACACTGGAACGTACCTATCTTCCGCTTGGCCAGAGATACCTTGCCAACTTTTTACATTTTTGGCAAAGAGATCACAGCTACATTCTCGCACCTGAGAGCAAAATCAAAAATATTGTATATCAGGACACCCTCGGATACGAAAGTTATCAATATAAATTCTTCTCAATACAAATTATTACATTTGTTTGTTTTTTTTATTGATTTTTATACTTTGTCCTGTTTCACTACTATGCAGGCAGAGCCACGGTGGACAGCTGGTATTTAATAAAAAACAATAGCACAGGTAACAGAAATAGGCACAAGGAGAAGCAAAGTAATATTAATAATAATTAACTGCATTTTTATATCGCTTTTATAGCTACTCAAAGCACTTTTTATAGGCAATGGGGAGCCACTTCCACTACCATCGATGTGCAATACTCTCCTGGATAATGCAATGGCAGCCATTTTTGTACCTGTACACTCAAAACAAATGACCTATTAGGTGATGAAGGTGTGAGAGAGATATTAAATTAGAGACAAAGGTGATTAGGAGGCCAGAATGGATGACATTGTGATGGGCAATTTAGCCAGGACATTGGGAAACACACTACTGTTTTTGAAAGATGCACAGGGATCTTTTATGTCCACGGAGACTCAGGACATCAGTTTTATGTCTGCTCCATTATTTTACAGCATAGTATCCCCATTACTGCACTGAGGCATTGAGATCCACAAACAGACAACAGGGTAAGCACCCCCTGCTGGCCTCATGAACACCTCTTCTAACAGCAAGTCAAGCATTGATGGTGGGTCATCTATCAAAGTACAGGCCAGGCCCATATATTGTTATCTCTAAACAGACAAACACCTAGATGTCACACTGGGCCTGACTAAACTGGTCATGCATCTCTGTCTGACAGAGCACTAGCCCACCATTAATACAACAAACAACTCCTTTTTCACACATTCCGTACCTTCTTTACACCTCCCACCAGTCCTGCCCTTGCCAACTCCACACTCATTACCTGTTTATCAGGAAATATGGTCTTATAGGTCCTGGTAAAAGAAAAGGTTTGGGCAGGATAACAGACTATTCTGGGTTTGGGACTCCTAGGGCTGCCCTTTTAGAACTCCAGCCGAGTGGCCCTAGGTGTCCTAGTACTCCTGAACCTCACCTCTCTCTTAAAGAGCTAGGCCATTCCCAGGATAATTTGCCAAAGTGATAACAAAAGACCCACCTGCTAGCCACATATTAACTTGTCTTCCATTGTTCTTTATCCACATACAGTATATATATCATTACCTCCCAGGCATTGTCCCTAGTGTGTGCTTGGTGTGTGGGTGTGTGTGTGCGTGTGCCCAGGATTTGTTCCTGCCTTGCACCCTGTGTTGGCTGGGATTGGCTCCAGAAGACCCCTGTGACCCTGTGTTAGGATATAGCGGGTTGGATAATGACTGACTGACAAGTCCCCCACCACTGGTGGCATGTGTACTAGTAAAGTTGTCATTACTAGCTATTTTATAGCCCTACTCCCATCCTGCACTTCTGTTTCTTGCTGGAAGCTGCAGTCCCTACTGGCCCCCCTCTTAAGCTGCTTTGAATGAATCACCCACTTTTACATATCATGTCTTTTAAAGTAACCTTAAAAATTACACTGCCAGACCAAACAGACAAGATCTATACACAGTATGAGCATACAGAAAAAGAAAAAATCTAGGAGTTGAAAATGTGATTTGAAATGTACAGTAAGTGTCCTGAATATAGGACATTAATGAGTAGGCATAGGAAACAAAAATTACACATCAATAATTATGCTCTATATAAAGAATTTAAAACTGGCTAGGTGAATTGCATATAGCAAAATGTTCATTCTGGATTTAAAGGTGATTTGGCAGAAGACCAGAAGGTAGAGAAAAATAAGAAGAAAATGCCAGTGTTTTACCATTGCACTCATTTGGCAGTAGAACATTAACTAGCTACATTGTGATCCTGTTCATGAGTGCCCTCTTGTGTCAAATGGCCTTTATCATCAGTTAGATACAAAGGACTCCTTATGCATAGATATATAGTTATAATATGGATATTATTTCAGACAGGAAACCTAATTATGATAAGAAGAAAAATATAATAGTTAGTAATTGTGATTTTATACATATTGCTTAAAAAATAAGGTCCTGTTTATTAAAAGGTGGAGCCTAGACAGTGTTACATAGTCATCGTTCTATATTTGTTTCTTAAATACGGAAATATTTTGGCAATATAACACAATATGCCCTGTTCACTGAAGATTTAAACAAGTTCACATAAACTGTCTCTCTAATTATTTTAATTGTTTTATAACATTAATTTATCTATGATAATAATTTTGAAGAAACTGCAGTAATTCATTTTACATGATTTCTTACAGTGTTTAGATTACCTTTCAGAATCCACCATTATTAGTTTTAATCTCCATTGAATCTGTGTATTGAAACATTTTTTTCTGGAATATTATCACCAGTTTATACCCACCAATAATAACTAAAACAGCAAACACTTTGCCTGATTCCCCAGAGAAGCTAAAAGCAACCCACTTGCACTTGAAGAGATAGAGTGGCAGAAATACCTGGACCTCCAGGCCCTCACCATAACTGAAATCTTTAAAAAATGGTCAACCATATGTATGCTGGACCCTTTTGGTTACACTCACAAGTGTAAATATGTGTTGCTTAGCTAGGCTGCCTAAGTGGATCGCTCTCTGTTGTGAAGTTTGAAGTTTAGCATTAACTGAACTTTTCCAAATTGGAAATGACGTTTTGGATTTGAAATAAAGTGTGAGATTGTATGCATACATAAAGGTGTCCAGTTTGAAGTTTTTTCCACACCCCAGGACACGGTTTACTGCATGTACAGTACATGTAACTCCTAACATTACAATGTTAAAACTAAATAAGGTGTTAAGAGTATATGTGTACTGTAAATCTATTATTTTCCAAAAATGCCTTATTTAATTAAGCTATATTTGAACAAAAACTATAGCAGTATGCATGCAAATTGTATTTTATTTTTTGAGCAAGAAATTACATTTTAATTGTAATACACTGCCATTTCTTATTCAACTTGAACATGCAGAAGCCATGTGTTTATAAGTGATTAGCCCTCATTTTTCTTTTCAGTAACTTGAAGTATCTGTAAAAGTATTTAGACCTTGCCTATATTTCAAATTTATCAGGATTACACATCATATTACAAACTTTGCCTTTACTGCAAATTCATAAACTACAAAAGACACATTTTCTAAAAATATAAAAATAATCAGACACCTTAAAGTTAGGGTGACACGGTGGCACGGTGGCAGTGCTGCTGCCTTGAAGTAAAAAGACCAGAGTTTGCATCACTGGGTCCTCCCTGCGTGGAGTTTGCCTGCTCTCCCTGGGTCTGCAGGGGTTTCCTCCCACAGTCTAAAGACGTGCAGGTTAGGTAAGCTGGCAATGCTAAATTGGCCCTAGTGGGGTGTGGGTATGTGTGTTTACCCTGTGATGGACCAGCACCTTGTCCAGAGTTTGTTCCTGCCTTGTGCTTTGTGTTAGATGGGATAGGCTCCAGCCCCCCACCCCCTGACCCTGGTCTGGAATAAGTGGGTTAGAAAGTGACATGACATCTTAAACTTAACGAATGAAATTTACATTGCTACTGGGATAGGCTTAGATGCTGATAGCATTATATTTGATTATGTGATTATGGAAGTTCAGTAGGTTATGGAAGGAAGCATATGTGTATGTATTACATAGCATAACATAATATTCTCAAACATGCTTAATTACATAAAACTGATCTGAGAATGTTATGTTATGCTATGCTTTATAGACACATATTAGCAGATGTACCAGGAGCTACACATGGGTCATAAACTAAAATTTCACAGACTAAACCCACAGTGATTAGCACTTGTGAATATTTGTGACAAGGGGAAACTCTCTAATAAATAAGCTAAGTTTGCCAGAAGGGAAAATATTTTAAAACGAAACATGGTAGAGATAGTTTGAAAGTTGTGGATGTGCATACCAGACAAACACATATTCAGTTTTATGTATTAGATGTATCATTTCCATCCTGCAGAGTGGCACGGTGGTACAGTAAGGAGACCAAGGTTCTCATCCCTGTGTGGAGTTTGCATGTACTCCCTGTGTCTACTCTGGTTTCCACCCGCAGTCCAAAGACAGGCAGATTAGGTGGATTGGTGGTACTAAATTGGCCCTAGTGTGTGTATATGTGTTCACCCTTCAATGCGCTGGCACTCTGTCCAGGGTTTGTTCCTAGCTTGTGCCCTATGCCAACTGGAATAGGCCCTGTTCAGGACTAAGCAGGTTAAAAAATGACTGACTAGAAAACGATTTCCATCATGCTATCATTTCACTGATTTTATAGGGACCAAATAAGACACAGGGTGGGCAGTACTTTGTGTCTAGAGAGAATTACATGGCTGTCTGCTCTCTCCACAGCCTAGGATTGACCAGCCTAGAAGAGAACCTTCACTTTTATTTAACTGCTTCTTGCTCCCAGAAAGGAGATCTACCCCAATAGATGATCTTTTTCTTATCTTCACTCAGATGAATCACACGTTAGAACAGACCGTAGCTGAAGGCTGCACAAGTGTTGCCTTGAGGTATTTAATTCTACCCACTTGTCATTTGAACCTTCCATTAAATTGAGGTTTTGCAACTCAGGACCACAACCTTTTTCACTTCTTCTTTTGTATTCTTTTATAATGCAGTATACTTATGTATATGTGTATGCATCTTTATATGTATTTTTTTTTATCTTTTTATATAGATAAACACATACATATAGTATATGTGCTCCATATATATATATATATATATATATATATATATATATATATATATACTGTATATATGTTTAACACATTTCTGTTATTTATCTGAAAGCATATTGTATGCATTAATAATAATAGTTTATTTTTTATGTTTTGAATCATGTGGACCCTTTTTCATTTATTTCAGTTTTTTTATTTAACTTAAGAATGTCCAGTAGAAGTGACTTTGGACAATCCAACATGCCCAAAAGTTTGAACTTTAATAAGAAAATGGTAGCCATACCACAGGAACAGAACTTGTAAATGCTGTATAGCAAGGTAAAGTACAACACCACAAATGTATTTGCTCATCAGTGCACAAAATGCCTCAAAATGATCAACATCCATTTTTAGAAAGTACTCACCTTGCTCCACAGCTGGCAGGATTGTATACTGTTTACTGCCACTATCCATCTCCACGCACCCTTCCTTTATTTGATAAAAAGCAAGGGATTCATTAGGAAGGAGGACCACAAGTTCATCACAGGGCACAGGCGTTGAGATAATAAGTAGGCAGCTATTGCTTGGGCATGTAGTGTGATTAAAGTTAGATAGTGTGTGTTTGTGCTCCATTGGGCATCACAGAAGGGGTTAATCCATATCTGTACAGGAGAGAAGCTTACTTACACAGTGAGTTAATAAGACTAACATATATTATTAGCTGAGCTCCATTACATTCTCCCATAATAATGTGCTGCCTGTCAATCATTTGCACAATTAAATTGTTTAATGAATAAATTTGCATTGTTAATAGAACGGCCTCAGGAAACATCTGGTTAAAACAGTTTAATAGCTTACCGTGCATTGGAAGCCCATATGGAATGTTAAGGAAAATGCTGTTTTGATGCTAACTAAATGAAAAGTATCACTCATACTAATTTGGGTTGTTTGACAGAGAGGAAATCACTTAGTAAGAGCGATGCCAGTGCATTAGAAGCACCACTTCTAATTGCCAATGGTGAAGCGTTTGGATTTTAAACCATCTACACCGGCTGCTAAACAGCAGCTTAAAACAGTTTTTTCTTCACTGAATTTTAATTTTGTCAAGGAGGTGGCAGAGAACTTTGACAGGCAGCACTACAAATGATTGCAAATTGGGGGCTGGCATCTCATATATAGAGTTAGCTGCTGGGAGATATTACGGAAGGAGTTGGCACTAGTCTATTAAGTAAAAATGCTCATTACTCTCCTAGACTTGACTAGGCTTTTATTTGTTATTTTATATTTTAAAAAATCATTCAAATATGGCAGAAAAATAGAGCTGGGAGGTTGGGGGGACAGTCACCTTAGTATAATGCATCATAATTGTTGTCTAAATGGCAAGATAGTAAATGCACTGTCTGTCAACTTAAGGCTAAGTGTTCTGTCCAGACTTGAGTTTTCTTTTCCCCTCATTTTTTGTTGCTGTCAATAAACCGCTAATGAAACCAGAATTGTGCAAGGGGAGTGGGGGCCCTAAAAACAATGCCTGCTTTGCAAAATAATAAGCAATGGGTAGGGGCAGAGTTAAAAGCTTCTTGGGTATAAAGAAACTAATAAAACCTCACATTTATGGATGGATACACCCTGTCTGCCCTGTGCTGAAACTGAAAAAATAACATTAGCTACTTAAGAAATATTTACAATTAAAGACCTTTTAGGATGCTCTGCCAACGGTGGACTTCACAATTTCAAATTTAGATTCTTCAACTCTTTCGTCAGTGAATCTACAAGTAAAACGGCAAGTGAAAAAGAATATATAAATCATGAAAGCTAGTTTTGGAATAAGTTAATTAATAGCTTTTTGATGACCCCGATAAAACACTCACACACATGCTCATATAAATATAAACCTTGTTTGGTCTGATGCCCTTCTACCAGCCCTAGCAGATCAACTCATACCGGTTCTGCTAACAGAGATCTAGAGTTTTTATTCTCATGCAAGAAAAAAAAGCTCTTAACAGTAATCACTGCACATAATAAAACCAATTGTTAAAAATTTCCATTCAGCTTCATGTGAAGACCTTTCCTTGACCATAAAAGTGCCTTCCTGTTGTGGACAAAAACAGAACATCCCTTTATGGACTCTGCTCCCTCTTTCAGCCCACCAAGACTCTGCAAATGTGACTGAACTCCACTGAACACTGTCTGCTTTTCTATGATGCAACAACTATCCCAAGCTCTGCAGAGTTGCCGTGTTTGTATTACAATGTTAAACACTAACGTTTCCTCTGTTTCTTTTGTTAAGTTTTAAATAAAGACTGAGAATTCATACATTTAAAGTTGTCCCTTCTGCAGATTTTTCAAACAATGCTTAGCCTGTAACTATCATGAGAGACAGAGAGATGGAGGGTTGGGGTCCATACAGAAATTACCATTTGGCATAGCTACCCACAAGCTCAACTGCAAAGATTAAGAGCGGGACCTCTTTTGAAGATGCTGTTTAAAATTGGTCAGGGCTACGTATCAGGTCCGCTGATGTCTGCCAGTGCACTTACAGGTCAGTAATCACATCTGACACTAAATGGTAAAATTGCCAGCCCTGTAAAGTGCCTTGGGGAGCACGCTGTTAATTGAGCTGTTAAAAATAAAACTTAATTGGCTTACCTGTTGCACTCAAGTCAGTAGCCACTAAGAGGATGAACTGCTACACGGCTGTTAGCTGTTTGGTTTTGAGAACGTGCTCAGGAAATTATCGAAGAATGAGGTATAAGAGCACAGGATTAGACTCTTATTTGTGGACTGAATACATTTAGTATGGCTCATGGGCTCTCAGTTGTAACAGTACATACTTGGTATAATATATTAGCGGGTATTTTATAAATACAAGGAAAAGGATATTGTCACAAGTCATATAGGGACTCATTTTTGAGGGCAAACTGTGGGAGGGTGTTCAGCAAACACCACAGACTGACTGTTTATTGTCTTCCACTTCAGCCTGGAGAACTGCAACCGCAGAAGATTTCCCCTGCCTAAAACTTTATGTGCCTGGGTCTCCAAGATATATAGGTCGATGCAATACCAAACATAGTCATCGTGGACCAGCGAGTGACTGAGGCACACCGGTGCCACTAAAGCTTGAGCTCTTATAACTTCTGTTGTATTACTGCACCATTTCCATTGCTTTTCTGGCAATGGATAGGGTATTCCATGTTGGATGCCCAGCTCTTTTTTATGTCTTCATTTTATGTCTCATTACAATATGTATTTTAAAAAAAGAAACAATTTTTTGGACATTTATATGCAAATGATAAATGTCCACCTATCATTTTCTCATTTTGATTATTCCAGAATAGAAATATAGCAGGCTACAGCTGGGTGCACTCATACCCTGACTCACTCTCGCTCATAGACAGTAGGTTTAAAGTTACCGATGAGCCTAATGTGTGTTTTTGAGAAGTAAATGATCTTGATCTGTATTATATAATTGCTTCAAATAAGATGTACAATTTAAAATATTTAATGCTTTTAAAAATTGTGAATTCTGAAACTCTTTTTTTATTTCATTGATTTTAATTAAAAGCAAATAACAATCCATACAATCATATCAAACTTAACACAAGCAAAATTCAACTCCCACCCAAAAGAAGGAGAACAGAGCCAGCTAACAAAGCAAATCTTTAAAAGCAGCAAGGAAGGAAGAGTTAAAAAACTTGACTTTGACTTTCTGATGATCTTCATATCATTTCGTAATTTGCCTCTCTGGCCTTTTCACCATTTATAGGATTAGAATGTGAATTTGGACTGGCTGTTATTCCTGGATTTTTGTATGTATTTTGAATTTTTGACTTTTGTATTTAGTTTTATTTTATTTTTTCATCTTTTTTGAATATTTCATGATACTTTTTGAATCTGAATTCCTAACCTTTATCGTTTGTTCTTTATTTTATGTATATTTAATTTTGTGATTTCTTTTTTCTAAATAAAGTTCCAGGGGTTTACACGTTTTTACAGTTTCCATCTATTTGGTGACTTTTCATAGTGTTTTTAATAGAATTTATAGACACCGCTACTACATAGAATTTATAGACAAATACAGATGTATTCATTCTAGAAGGATTCAAGGAAAAGGTGACAATTCATAATATCTTTATTTTTTAGCTCTATTGTTTTGTGTCTGATATCAACAACAACAACATTTATTTATATAGCACATTTTCATACAAACAGTAGCTCAAAGTGCTTTACATAATAAAGAATAGAAAAATAAAAGACACAATAAGAAAACAAAATAAATCAGCATTAATTAACATCGAATAAGAGTAAGGTCCAATGGCCAGGGGGGACAGAAAAAACAAAAAAAAAAAAACTCCAGACGGCTGGAGAAAAAAAAATAAAATCTGTAGGGATTCCAGACCATGAGACCGCCCAGTCCCCTCTGGGCATTCTACCTAACATAAATGAAACAGTCCTCTTTGGATTTAGGGTTCTCACGGAAAGGCTTGATGATGATGGTCACGTAGAATTCTGCCTTTTAATCCATCCATCATTGTTGGAGCATCATGAAGCTTTGAGTAGGTGGAGGTGGCGCAGGCCACCACCACAAAGAAACCGGAAAAAGAAACAGAAAAGAGAGTAGGGGTCAGTATGGATTGTAGAGCTACCCTGAATAGTTATTATGAGGAAATTGAACATATAGAGTATCAGGATTAAGTTAAATTAAGTTAAATTGAAGTTATAGAAAGGCCATGTTAAAGTAATGTGTTTTCAGCAGTGTTTTAAAGTGCTCTACTGTATTAGCCTGGTGAATTCCTATTGGCAGGCTATTCCAGATTTTAGGTGCATAGCAGCAGAAGGCCGCCTCACCACTTCTTTTAAGTTTTGTTCTTGGAATTCTAAGGAGACACTCATTTGAGGATCTGAGGTTACGATTTGGAATATAGGGTGTCAGACATTCCGATATATAAGAAGGGGCGAGATTATTTAAGGCTTTATAAACCATAAGCAGAATTTTAAAGTCAATCCTGAATGACACAGGTAACCAGTGTAGTGACATCAGAACTGGAGAAATGTGTTCGGATTTTCTTTTCCTAGTTAGGATTCTAGCAGCTGCATTCTGCACTAGTTGCAAACGATTTATGTCTTTCTTGGGTAGTCCTGAGAGGAGTGCGTTACAGTAATCTAGTCGACTGAAAACAAATGTCTGAACTAATTTCTCAGCATCTTTCAGTGATATAAGAGGTCTAACTTTACTTATGTTTCTTAAGTGAAAAAATGCTGTCCTAGTGATCTGATTAATATGCGATTTAAAATTCAGATTACAGTCAGCAATTACCCCTAAGCTTTTTACCTCCGTCTTGACTTTTAATCCTAATGTATCCAGTTTATTTCTAATAGCCTCATTGTATCCATTATTGCCAATCACTAAGATTTCAGTTTTCTCTTTATTTAACTTGAGAAAGTTACTATTCATCCATTCTGAGATACAAGTCAGACATTGTGTTAGTGAGTCAATAGAATCGGGGTCATCAGGTGCTATTGATAAATACAGCTGTGTGTCATCGGCATAGCTGTGGTAGCTCACGTTGTGCCCTGAGATAATCTGACCTAACGGAAGCATGTAGATTGAGAATAACAGCGGACCCAGGATAGAGCCATGTGGAACACCATATCGGATGTCATGTGTCTTCGAGTTGTAATTACCACAACTAACAAAAAATTTGTATTGTTTTATCATTGCATGTTTCTAGACCAGTAGGAGTACCATCCAAAACTATTACAAGGTATACCAACAATGAATTGTGTGATGGAACTGGGCCCCAGCAGGCCCAAATCCCCCAAAAACAATCACACAAAGGCAGTCCCGGGTTCAAATAAAGGCGTGTTTATTAAATGCAATACCTCCAAAAGTTGACAAACACACAAGGCACAGGTTTTCTTTCTCTCTCTCCACAATACTCTCTTTACTCACCACCACACTACCCTCCTCCAGTTGAGTGTTGCTCCAGGTCCTCCCAGCTTTGACTAGCCTGGATAAGAGAGTGTAGTACCTTTTATTCAGGACCTGGGAGTACTTCCTGTGCCAAGGCTACGGCCCAATGGAAGCACTTCTGGATCATAGTGAAGTCCCATATATTGGGAAGCGCATGTGTTGCCGGACTCCATCTCCCAGCATGCCCTACTGGTTCCGTACTGGGCATTGATATTCGGAGCCACTGCCATCTAGCATCCTGGAATAATAAAGAGTCCCCAGTGACATCTTATACTTTTGTTGGGCTGTCCATCCATCCCTTCTGGCATTTACTTCCAGGTCTGGAATCTTTCACTGCCCTGGCCAGAATGTTTGTCTGCCTGCTAGGAGCCTCTCGTTCGGGTAAGGAACCATCCCTTCTTCTGGTCGGGATGCCCATCCAACCCATATGGCATTTACAATTGCTTTGACTTTAACTGAACTAATTTGACTGTCTCAATAGTGACTAACCATCTGAACATCTCCATTGGCATCTGTTGTATCCAAATGCTCAAAGAAGTCTTCCACTAATTTAAAAAAACAAGGTTCATCTAAATTTAAAGAAACAGCAAAGTTGATGGCCTAGTCTAGGCTGCTGGTGTGACAGTATACTATATACAGTACATAAATGATACAATAATGAGCAACAATAGTTGTGCATGTAATGAAACACAACTAGCTGCCCCACTTCTCTAGGCCTATGAGTTGTGCTCTTCTTGTGATTACTGAATGTGGTTTTGCTCATTCCTCCACCAGCTTCTTTCTACATTGCAAAAGTATGCTTGGCAGCTAAAAATTGTCCAGACATGAGTTACCATACATACAGTATTAAGTGTGCTCTGCCCTGTGCTGGCATCTCATGTGTAGTGGCACCTGATGCTGCCATGACAGACTTGGGGTGTTGCTGATTGTTTAGTGAAGAATGTGAATTCAGAAAATGGACTTGTTGATTTCCCTTTAGTTTGAAATAACTAAAAATTCACTTCTCCACAGACTGCATCCCCTTCTGCATTTTTACATTAATGAAAATATATTTAAATGTTTAAGTTTTTAAAATTACAGTTATTTTAATTTTTTTACAGAGCTGAAACAATACATAAAATTAATTTCCCTAAACATCTAGACCTTGCCATTTTAGTAAAAATAGTAGTCTTGTAAACATTTTGAAATTGACTTTTTATTTTATTTACTTAAAGATGACCTTGTTTACTGTCATTGCATTAACCTTATTTTAGAACACCTTACATGTGCTGCACACTGTCTGTAGTGTACTGCAGAGAGAAGCAAGTCTTTAAATACTATGGTACAAACAAACACAAAAAATACAATATCTCCATTTGTCACAAATATAAAAAATAGTAAATATCCATCCATCCATTATCCAACCCGCTATATCCTAACTACAGGGTCACGGGGGTCTGCTGGAGCCAATCTCAGCCAACACAGGGCACAAGGCAGGAAACAAACCCTGGGCAGGGTGCCAGCCCACCGCAGGGTGCACACACACACACACCCACACACCAAGCACAATTTAGGATCGCCAATTCACCTAACCTGCATGTCGTTGGACTGTGGGAGGAAACCGGAGCACCCAGAGGAAACCCATGCAGACACGAGTAGAACATGCAAACTCCACACAGGGAGGACCCGGGAAGCGAACCCGGGCCTCCTAACTGCGAGGAAGCAGCACTGCCCACTACGCCATCGCGCCGCCGGAAAATCGTAAATATATGTATGTAAATACAATTTATGTATTGTAAGGGATGCCAGGTTCAACGACCCGGCCGGAACGCCGTGAGGGACCGGAAGAGGGTCAGAGCCCACCCTGGATCACGTGGGGGCCGCCTTCCTGGTTGCTCTGGGGGCCACGGGTACAGGGCATGGAAGCTCCACCCTGTAGGGGCCCGTGTTCACCGCCAGGAGGCACCCCAATGCCTTGGGGACCTGTTACCCCAACACTTCCACCACACCAGGAAGTGCTGGGGGGAAGATTTAGGACGGCACCCGGAGAGCTGCCGGGAGGACAGCCGGGACTTCCGCCACGCTGGGGCGTGGCCAAGGGAGGAATACCGGGAACACCTGGGGCTCATCCGGGGACTGTATAAAAGGGGCCGTCTCCCTTCATTCGAGGCTGAAGTCGGGTGGAAGCAGGACGAGGCAGAAGAGAGTGTGGAAGTGGCCCGAAGAGAGGCATTTGTGTGGCCAGGACTGTGACTTTGGGGTTTGTGCACTAATGAACTGAGTCTTTGTGACATTTAAGTGTAAATATATTGTAAATAAACACGTGTGGTGGTATTGAACAACATGTCCGCCTGTCTGTGTCCGGGTCGGCTCCACAGTATGTAAATACAATTTAAGATTTAAGATATTGGTGTGCCAATTTTACATAAAAAAGTAAAACAAGTATAAACTACAACAAATAACATGGTTGATGCAGGGGCTGTGAATTATCAGCTCTTTTCTTAAAAAGTAGGTAATCCTTGGAAAAAGAGAGTTTTAATAAAATGCAAGAGTCTGCTGCATATTGGACTCCATGCTACTTTTGTATATTTTATGTCTAGTCATCTTTTGTTACTTGTGTCCACTTTCGCAAACCAAAATAATAAACCACAGTAAGTGTTCAAATTAAAACTGACAACATCAAACAAATAAAACAGCACACATTGAAATTAGCTCAAACATTTACACTTTAAACTAGTAAGGTTATTCGGTTCTCCAAAACAACACAGAATCGGCAGAGTGTCTCACTGAATCTTCTTTTACATTCCAGGATAAAGAAGCAAATATCTAAACACCATCCATCCACTTGACCAGGGCAGGGTTATGGCGCAGCTGGAGCCGATCCCAGAAATCATTGGTCATAAGGCAGGAACAAAACCTGGGAAGAGTTTCAATCCACCACAGGGTGTACATACATATCATACAACCAAACTATACTATATGTACTCTTGGGAAGTATAATAAAACCCTACCTTGAATGTGAGTTTGCTAAATTCCAGATCCTTGTAAGAGAAGTAAGATGATATAACTTATTTAGGTGAGCTTTGGAAATAAGTAAGAACAAATGCTGTTTTCTTCTTGCTTTGCAATTAGAGAAGTCCAAGCTATATTTTGGTAAAGAGGAGTGGTGTGTGCCATAAGAGTCACCTATTGTAAACTTTAAATGGCCGACTACATTTAAAGTTTTAGAATGAAATCACAAGCATATCACCATAATTAAGGAAAGAAAGAATTAGAATAAGAGTCACCTATTGTAAACTTTAAATGGCCGACTACATTTAAAGTTTTAGAATTAAATCGCAAGCATATCGCCATAATTAAGGAAAGAAAGAATTATTGTGTCCAATACTCTAACTCACCAGAACTTTGCATTCACTTAGCGTTGTAGGTGAAGAATTCAATTATTTTATTAGAGTTTTTTCCTCATGTTAAAACTACATGTGTCTAATTCCAATGCCATAATGTCCTACATTGAATGATGTCATTTTCTAATATATTTTTGTATGGATACTACAGTGTTGCTGTGCAGGTGTAGCCAGAAATGTGTGACATCGCCGTAGTGTTGGATTGGATAAAAAACTTTGGTGTGAGAATGTGTTTTCTTAGGCTTGTGTTTTAATACTAACTTTGTGCTTTGAAATTTTGAGTTAATCATAGGATTTTACCTATTGGCCTTGGTGAAAAGGCAGGATTGACTTCTGGTCATGAACTTGGTGAAAATATGGTTACGGCTCATCTTTTGGTCCCATTCATCAAACCCCTAACTCTAATCCTAACCGTATTTAGGCAGTATAAAGTGCTAAACCTCACCCTTAATTTCTCAATCAGTGCTGTTACATGATTTTTAGAAGACACTTTATCATCGGGCCAAATGGCTGGGTATTTATATTCTCAATATAACTTCAATAAAGGTTCCACAAAGAATAGTGATCATCAAGTTAGAATGAACAGATGATCTTGTTTTAGTGAACATCTTAAATTTTCTTTTGCTTACATTTAGTACGAGTTTCAATCTAAGGAGAAGTTAGAAGCCAGGCTTGTTTATGCAGCAAATGAATTAATAAAACCGTGTAATTATTGTAAAGATGAAAACTACATGATCCTGGAGAAGACACATGTCATTTCAGTATATGGGGTACAGGACAGGGACTAGGATTGACTCCTTTGGATACAATAAGGAGGTTACCCATTTTTTGGCTCTGGGGATGATAACTGAAGCTATAGAGTCAAAATTAATGGGGTGTCTATAATAAAGAATGAAACATTGTTGAGAATAACAAAAAAAGACATTGGGGCATAAGCCTTTTGTTATGCTAACTAATACTTGTAGTCTTTAAAACTAGAAGCTCAACCACGTTAAGTTAATTGTCTTTGGTTAATCGTAGCTTGTTGGATTTATAATGTGTGTAAAACTACAAATGTTATTACTCACCAAGGAAAGTATTCCTTATTTGAGATACTTCTACTGATTTTTCTTCTCACTATTTTATATGCCTGAGGCATTTGATTTAAATGCTTGCTTAATCAGTCTTCTTGTTTTTAAATGAATTTAGAATTACCCTTGTCTGTGTAACTTTTTTTCTTAATTAATCAATTAATTTAACAAATAATTACATCTTACTTTATATATTATCATAGCTTGAAGGTTTTCTTCTGGGCTCCTCCACATCCCCAAAGGTGTACAGATTGACTGACAATTCCAGGTGGGCCACTTTGAAAGTATGATTGTGGTTGTTTGTGTCCGTGGGACCTGTGATGGACCAGCACCCTGTGCATACCTGATTCCTATCTATCTCTTAGTGCTGCTGGGATAAGCTTTGGTCCCAAATGACTTTAATCTAGATCAGGCAGGTTTAACATTAATATGATTATTAATTATATATATCATTCCCTTAAAATGGATACTGATAACAGCAGAGATAATCATTGGGGTGCCTTTCCCTGGTCTTCAAGAGATTTAATAAAAATGCTGTGTACAGAAGGCCTCCAGCATCATTGACTGACCCCAGTCATCACTGTCATGGACTGTTTGTCCTCCTACTGCCAGGCAAGATGATACTGCACTATTTATGCCCACTGTCCTATACTGTGTAATAGTTTCTGTCCTTAGGCTGTGAGACTCCTTAATTCCATACTGCCTCCACAACCCACGCAGTCATGATAGCTAGCCAATGGAAGCTCTTACGGTTTATCAATGGGACCTCATATACATGCTGTACATGCTGTGGACTATGGCCGGCAGCTTATCCTGGCCAATACCCCAAAGCCGCCAGGTGGAGTCCTCCTTGTAACGTGGAGATGTCCCGGGTTCCAGCAGAGCATCATGGACCTTGGAGTTTCCCTTCACAGCCCTGCTGGATACCATGGGGACCGCCAGGGGATGCTGCAGGGAGGCACAGGGACTTCTATTTGCCTTATAACCAGGAAGTACTACCCAGTCAAGGGGACAGAAGCAATGTTGTACTTCCGGGTTAAAGAGAAGGAGTTTTCACCTGACCCGGAAGTGTTAAGAGTTACATGAACTGAGGGACAGAAACACTTCCGGGTCGAGAAGTATAAAGGGACTATGGGTAACCCCAGCAGCCCAAGCCGGAGTTGGGAGGAAGTGTGACAGAGCTGCTGGGAGGAGTGGAGGATTGATTGTTTATTGTATTATTTGTTGGAGTAGTGTGGAATAGTGGTGCTTGTGCACAGTATTATAATAAAAGTTAAAAATATTGGACTTATACTAGGTGTCTGACGTGTCATCGGAGGGTTCAAGAGGCGCCTATATAGCGCCTTTTCTACACTGGCGTAGCCGGCAGGATTCTCTGGCTGTCTCTTTGGCAGAGGACCTGATTAAAAGAAATAATTTTGTGTACAGAACCCTCAGACATCGTCACGACACGCAGGAAAACTGTTGAAATCCACGCTGACGCAAGCTTTAAGGACAGTGCTGCAACACCGGAAAACCCCACTACACATCACTACGAGATGGTAAGAAATCTAGGAAAAAGAATGGGGGTGGCCAAAAAGAGTGGACTACCGATGACAATGCACGTCTATGGTCATACATGGTGGGAAGCAAAGAAGACAGGGCAATAATCGACGCCGAGAGGAACCGAGCGTTACGGCAGCGGGATAGCTGTCGGACATCGGACACAAGGGACAACCTCTTTGTACAATGGGAACAACATCGGAGTCCAGAGGTATGTGTCATAAAAACGTCCGAGTCGCCGGGACCTTATCTTAGTTGTTTTGCAGGAGCCTGTCTTCTCACATCGGACGGTGAGTCGAACGCCCAATTCCCACCTGAGCAAGATGGCCGTGATGACGTAAGCTCTGACCGATCTAGGAGTCTGAACTGTGGATCCCTATTCGACATGAATAGTCATGTGAACTTTTCCGGGGCAGGCTGGGGAAACCAAAAGGACAACCAACGGTCATATGACCAGGATAGACTCCATCCATTCGCCGAAAGGGGACACGTGATCGCTCCCACAGGATTGTGGGAAGGAGAAGGTTAACGTCAATCCATAGGAGAGGTCATCATTTCCCCGTCGATACTAAGCTCCCTAAAGGGTAAGGGGGAGGCAAGCGAGTCGACGCTAGCCACGAATGACAGTAAGGAGGAGCGGGATATGACTGAGTGGTCCGCCGCTAAATTTGAAAAGGCGGATCGCAGTCAGCCAGTGGCGGCGACCCGTGCCTCTACCGTACGGAACTCCAATTCCCAAGAGCCTGTGCGAGTCCCAACAGAGCACGTGTCAGGACCGGGCGTGCTCATTAGTTCCCAGCCGGAAGGTAAGCCTAGAGTTTGTTTGAGTTTGCCGCTGGCTGAATTAAAAACATTTTGGATGTACTTGAGTTAGAGAAATTGCTCGAGCCTGTATATAGTTTTTTACAGACTTTGGAAAGGATTAAGAAGGAGATCGAAGAACTGGGAGCGACGGCCGTAGCGCCCTTGAGAAAGGTAGAGGGATACCTACGTCGGTTGGGTCGGGAGTCTCCCATATTAGTTGATTTGGCGGTACAGGAGAGTATTACCGGTACCGTACATAATACAGGGACGCAGAGCGATTCGGGCCCGCAATTAATAAGTAGTGGGTGCCAGGTAGCTGCGGGCCCTACAAAGGAGTGTGGTATAATGACCAAGCCTCCGTTGGAAGGATCGATGAGATCCTAAAGACAGCGGGGCCGGTTATTTACAGGTCGAAGGGGGTGCAGACAGTAAAAGGGCCATCTCTTTCCCATAGAGAGACCCAAACTGTGGACAAACCCCAGAGTAAACAGGGGATCCTAAAATAGAAACAAGGGTCTCCTGACAAAATGGAAAAGGGTGCGGAGAGTACAAGGGCGGCTGTGGAACCCTTCTCAGTGAGAAAAGGGGCGGAGCCTGAGTTTCCGAAATGTTTCCAGTTCCGCAGGAGGAAAATAGCAGGAGGACAGAGGGCAGTGTTATAATTGCCGCCAGCCGGGCCATATTTGCCGAGACTGTCCTTGGAGATAGAGTGTCTCATTACTATAATGTTCCCCCTAGGTTCCTCCAAGGATTACTATAAACGGAGCGATCAAGGTCTGACAGGAATTCCCTCCTGGAGGAAGACATCCCTCGCGGGGCTAGACGCTTTGAACCATGGTTCTTCGCTGAGGGGGGAATATTGTGGACTATGGCCGGCAGCTTATCCCGGCCAATACCCTCAAGCCGCCAGGTGGAGTCCTCCCTGTAACGTGGAGATGCCCCGGGTTCCAGCAGAGCATCATGGACCTTGGAGTTTCTCTTCACAGCCCTGCTGGATACCATGGGGACGCTTCAGGGAGCCACAGGGGCTTCTATTTGCCTTATAACCTGGAAGTACTTCCCAGTCAAGGGGGCAGAAGCAATGTTGTACTTCCGGGTTAAAGAGAAAGAGTTTTCACCTGACCCGGGTCGAGAAGTATAAAGGGACTATGGGTAACCCCAGCAGCCCAAGCCGGAGTTGGGAGGAAGTGTGACAGAGCTGCTGGGAGGAGTGGAGGATTGATTGTTTATTGTATTATTTGTTGGAGTAGTGTGGAATAGTGGTGCTTGTGCACAGTATTATAATAAAAGTTAAAAATATTGGACTTATACTAGGTGTCTGACGTGTCATCGGAGGGTTCAAGAGGCGACTATATAGTGCCTTTTCTACAATTCACCCAGCGTGCTTTAATTACACTAACATTTTTCCAGTACTTTTACACATATAGCTACCTAAATGTTCATCTTGTGTTAAACAAACATAATGTCCAAATTATATATGCACTCTTCTCAGAACCTATATAGGCATTTCTGAGGTTTATTATAGCTGTGCAATATTTAGATTTTTCTCTTGTTCTTTTTAGTTAGTTTATGTTGCTGTGCTGTCCTAGACACATTATGTCTTTCGTTGTATGTGGTTGAGATGACAAATAAAGCTGACTTACTTATTTACTTAGCTTCACACTTCTGCTGATTCCCTGACAAAAAACACAAGAACACAACTAAAAGACAGGGTTAAATGCATGATAGAGCACAGTGGATTTGACTTGGGAAGAGTGCACAAAAATAAAAATACACACATAGGTGTAACAAGAGAGAGTCAATGGGATTTCAGTCTTATTCTGAAACAAGAAGCTGGCATGAGTGGAAACCTACAAAATGGGATCTCTAGTTGGTTAACAGGCAGGAGACAGAGAGTACAAAAAAGGGGAGAATTCTACACATGGAATTTTTCAGTGGTCTGTCCTTGGGTCGTAACTTTTTCTGATATATATTAATGACATTGATCCTGGTATAGTTAGTAAACTTGTCGATTTCACAGATGACGCTAAAATTGGAGGGATGGCAGACACTGAGTAGACAGCAAAAAGAATTCAAAAACACCTGAAGAATCTTCAGAATTGGGTGAACACTTGGAAAGTGCATTTTAATGTAGAAAAGTACAAAGTGCTACAAAGGCAAAAGGAACATCAATTGTAATTACAAGATAGGGGTACACAGTATGTCGATACAACATTTTCGCCAACTAAGCAATGCACAGAAGCGATTAAAAAGGCAAATAAGATGCTAGGTTATATCATAAAAACTGTTAAATTTAAGTCAAGGGATGTCACTCTCAAAATATCTAATGCCCTCGTAAGACCGAATTTGAAGAATTGTGTGCAGTTCTGTTCACAATGGTACACAAAGACATAGCAGCATTCGAAACTGTGCAAAACAGAGCAACCAAGTGTATCCCAGGACTTAAGGACATGTGCCACTCTGACAGATGCAGAGAATTAAACCTGTCTAATCTCGAGCAGAAGAGACTGTGCAGGGACCTAAACCAGGTATTTAAAATTCTGAAAGGCCTTGACAAAGTAGATCCAGCTTAAGGACAAATCACGTACTCAAGGACATCAGTGAAAATTAAGGGGAAGTGTATTTAAAACTGAAGCCAGGAAAGAGTCAGGGGAATCTTGAACAAACTACCGAGACATAGAGTTGAAGCTGAAACCTTGACAACCTTTAAGATGAACCTGGATGAGATATCGGGACAACTTAGCTATTAGCTAAACAAACGGGCTTGAATGACTGAATGGTCTCCTCTCATTTTTTTTCTTTAATTTCTTGTGTTCTTATGTACTGTATGTTCAGTCATGATCTGAATTTTTATCTTTTGGTTGAACCTCACCCACAGATCCAAGGAGAGAATTGAAACTGTAAAGCTAAATGTACCTTCATTAAGTGTTGCAAAATGAAACTTTAAAACAATGGGAGGAAATTAGTTTGTCAGGTGAAAATGAGAGAAGCAATGTTTCAAAGCATTCTGGTGTGCTGGAGAACTGTAGCAAATTCATCAGCATCAGATATGATTGTTATGTTGTATCAGGATTTTGAATCAGTTAAAATGTCTCAAGAAAGACAACCATTTAAAAGAGTGTGGTAGTAATGCAAGACTGTTTCCATATCAAAGCAGGAGACAGTTTAAACTTCAGTTATGTGATTAGTTGACAGTAAAACGTCATGCAGGGAATAGAAAAAAAATATTGAGATGGTATTTTAGATGAACTTAGGTATTAACTAACTTCTCATGTTCTAATGTTCTTTAGTCTTGAACATCTGCATGGTGACTCTTAAGATAGTCTTGAGATGCACTCTTTGGGCTGCAGCACGAAAGACTTAAAAATCGGATGACAAGTTAGAACTGGGATCCCTATAAGTTTGTTTTGTTAGAGTTTAGTTATAGCAAGTTAATAGAAAGCCATACACCAATTATTTGAGGCAGACAGATGGCTTGTTTGTGGCACATTGTTTGATATTTCTACAAAGTAAGCACTAGGTCCTTAATATACTTGGTCATTGCTGGAGACTGCATCTCTGACTTTGTGCCCATGTGTCTGATGTGTTGACCAATAGGCCACACTGCCTGCCTTCTGTGTCATCACTGTGCTTTAATGGTAGGAAATGATATTGTGTTAACAAACGTACTGTATACATCATGTATGCACTGTTGCAAATTCTTCTCTGATCCTATATAGTGTGAAGCCCAGGGGCATGTACAGCCACCCTAACCCCGACACAGACAGGCAGGACACAAATTGCCACACAGCACATGGTTTATTTACAGTTGTAGACTCCAAAACACATAAGGAAAAGCACAGAGCACAACACAGTCCCTTCTCTTTCTACAGCCAATCCTTCCGCCTCCACTCCTCCTTCCCGAGCTTCATCCACTTCCTCCCGATTCAGGCTCCTCGAATGGAGTGAGGCGGCCCTTTTATAGGGCACCCAGAAGTGCTCCAGGGTGGAAGTGCTGCAACCCAGTACTCTGAAACTGTCCAGGCACCCCCTGGTGGTGGCCATGGCCCAGCAGGGTTGCCCTCTTGTGTTCTGGGGGAGATATTGCCCTGAATATGCCCAATCATTTCATCACAGGGATGTCCCGGGCCCATCAAAGGCCCCATCCGTCCCTACATTAGGCATATCTGCACTGTTTAATAGCTGTGTTATCCTTGGGATTTTCTAACTGTGAAGAGTCTGTTTGTTATCTCACAACAAAACAATATCTTCTGTCATCAAATACAGAACAGTATCATGCAATGTGTTTTTTTTGTTTGTTTATTAATTTTATTTCAAGTAAAGAACATTGCATTCAATGAAAACGAGCTTATACAACAAATGACTTTATAATCAAACTAGAAAAAAAATATCAAAAACTTGAAAAGACAATCAGGAACAAAGATAAACCCTAACAAAACAAAATTCAACCCCAAAGCAATCTGGTTTAAAAAATGGTAACATATCTCTGTTTGTAAAAACTGATCATCCTTATTATGTATAGAGAAATATAAGGCCATGATAAAAGCCAGTCTCTGCCTATTTTATAGCCATTACTGTGTAGAATATATTACCCCTTCCAGAAGAAATACAATAATATATATTTATTAATCCCATAAAGTGAAAAGTCTCCTTTTTAGTATAAAATGCAGCCTTCCACAGTCAAATGGAGTATGGAATGAGATGATTCTGGTGTACTGAGTGAAGGTACAGGATGTATAAAAACAGCAATTGTGTGTTTTTACAAGGATTTAAAAAGAGGTTGAACGAAAGGTCACTTTTGTTTTGTTGAGAATTCTTGGGAGTGCTGGCGAGTCACAAGGGAGGAAAGCGACTTAATTGAGACTGAATTCAAAAAGAGGCTACTCTCTCAAATACAACGTGTAACATTTCTGAGGCTACAAAAGAGCACCGTGAAAGAGTCCATCTGGGACATACACATCTGCACCTTGCAGTGTCCTTTTTCTGTCAAAGGAGCTGGATCCTTCAGAAAAAAAAAACAATGCTTGAGGAAGCTTAATCTTTATTATGTAATAATCTTGGCAGGATGTCCAAATTAAAGAAAGCAACAGAAGGAACAATGGGACCTCTGTGTGAGGCATCAATGAAAGCTAGGCCTGGGATCACATGTCAGCAGTGTGTGGTAATATTTTTTCCAGATAGGCTTTAAATATGTGAATAATATCCTGAAAAACATAACAGAATCAAACACACTTAATCCAATTCAGAATCAGAAGGGGCCTGGTAGCATCGGGCACAAGGCAGGAAACAAACCTGGATATGGCTCATCTCAGGGCCCACCAATGCACACTTTTTAGATTTGCCAATTGACAGAAAAATTCATATTATCAGGATGTGGATGGAAAACCAAAGTACCTAAAGATCTGTAAAGTACACACAGACAATGAGTGGGCACAGGATGTGAATCCAAGAACTCTGACACAGCAGCACTAACCATTTTTCCATCCACCTGCCACCCATATCCTGAATTTTAATGACAAATAAATCATTGTCATTGTGAGGGTCCATATGTGCAAAAAGACACAGGAAAAGCAGATCATGAAGAAAATGTAAACCATTCATTACTTCTTCAATTATATCTTCATTTCTGTAAAATAGTAGATATCTAATAATTATATTAAAATTCAGAAAAAAACAGAATTTCTTAAGTGGATGCTATTTTGGTGAATAGTAAGGTAATTAACACTGAATACGTTAAACTCAAAAAGACTTCAATTTTAGTTTAGCTGAATCCTTCCAAAATTTACATTTAATATTCAATCATTACATGTCTGCGCTTTCTAAAACCTGCTTTGTCCAGCCTAGGAATCCAAAATAAGGAGGTTTCTTGAGCTGCAAAATCTTGAAAAGCTAATTCATTTATTTGTCACCAGCATTATTGGGATTATTGTAATGCTTCATGGTCAGGCTGCTTGAATCTTTCATTTACTACATTTAGCATTATGATATACAGTACCTGCATTAAAAAGTTTTACTGTCTTTAATTTGCTATTTTTTTTATCTTTTCTTCCAGTTTTGTGTGTTTTGATATATGTAGCCAAGTACATTTTACTTTTTTTTTTTTCACTTTTTTTTTCCGTGGACATACTGTAACCATCTTGAATTGCCATTACCTGGATGCGAGATCAAGTTGCTAGCCATCTTATGCTGGAAATCACACATTATGATATCATTGGTGCGATACTTTAAATACCTGTACTGTGGATCCATCACTATTTGAAATTGCGGAAAAATCATCACATTTCTATATGAGGTAGTATGCTTTCTGTTGGTTCAGATCCTCTAGTTAAAGATCTTTGCTACATGGTTTTGTTTTTTTCTTTTTTATATTTTGATAAAAGGTATGATGATTTTGGAAATTAGCATGGGCTCTAACTTACATTTCACCTCTTGGTCTCCACATTATAATTAGTCTGTCAGTTGTGGCAGCACAACATATAGTTTAAAACACAACAACGAGGATCTTAACTAGATACTGTATGAGAATGGCAATATAACACCCATTCTTCAGTTTCTAATGTGTATTCCAATTAGGTTTACTGCCAATTTTAAAATCCTCCAGCTTTCATATAAAGTTGTAAATGATTAATCTCCCTCTTGCATTACCCAACTTCTAAGGGGCAATACCTGAGTTCATACATTGTAATCTCAAGGTGCAGGTATTCTGAAGATAAATACATAGAACTTATGTAGAAGAAGATATGATAAGATTTAAATAGAATAACAGTTGTTAATAAGATCAAGGTAAGGAAACTGGAGTTTTTTGGGCATGTGTGCAAAGTGGGTGACAATAGATTGATTCGAAAGATGAGAAAAAAAGAACAAAAAAAAATGAAGGTGACTTGGAGGAATGGACTTGGAATGGAACACAAGGATATGAAATGAATATTTAGGTCAAGAAATTTCTATGTAATTACCCCGGAGGGGCCACATATGTGACTTTAGTCCACAATGCTTAAAGGTTTTGGGTATCTACTATGTAAAGAAGGAGTTTTTAAAAAATAATAATATTAATAATATTGTGTGATTTAACACAAAATAACATCCATCCATCCATTTTCCAACCCGCTAAATCCGAACACAGGGACACGGGGTCTGCTGGAGCCAATCCCAGCCAACACAGGCCACAAGGCAGGAAACAAACCCCGGACAGGGTGCCAGCCCACCACAGGGCACACATACACACCCATGCACCAAGCACACACTAGGGACAATTTAGGATCACCAATGCACCTAACCTGCGTGTCTTTGGACTGTGGGAGGAAACCCACGCAGACATGGGGAGAACATCACAAAATAACAGTTAAAATAAAAATTACAAGGCTATTAAAGTATCATGGAGGCTAGCCATAAATGAAAAAGTTCACAATAAGGATGCTTCATTCCAAACATATGTAATGTAAAGTAATTATAAATAATTTAAAACCCCATTTACATTTATGACAGAAATTAAAATGTATTTATTTTAGGCTAGCTGTAATCGAAAAAATGCAAGCATATTTTGTGGGTTGTGGTCATGGTAAAAGATAACATTTTGGTAACTTTTTAATTACACAAATAATTTTATAAAACCTTAAAATACACTAAACATAGTACTATTACAATAAATAATAACAATTTTACCTATGTATGATTAAAATACAGCAAAAATTAAAAAGTAATAAAAACATCTTTGGTAAATACAAACAGTAAATAACGTCATAACAAAGAAGGGGAGCTGCTAAAAAGGCAATCACAAATATTTATTTATTTATAAAGCACTTTAAAGACAACAACAGGGCTGACTAAAGTGCTGTACAATAAAACCCAACATATAAGACACACAATAACCAAAAGGGTAAAAGAAACAGAAACACATAAGAGCTGAAGAAACTCATAATAAAAAAGTACACAGATAATGAACTAAGGTCCCAGTTAACATCTCAAACTCGGTCAAAGGCCAGGGAGTAAAAGTGTGCTTTTAAATAATATTTAAAGGCAGCAAGTGAAGGAGCCTGTCTAACATGCATTAGCAAATCATTCCGGAGTTTTGGAGCTACAACTGAAAAAGCCTTATTACCTCTAAGTTTACATTGTGTCTTAGGGACAAGTAAAAGCATCTGGTCTGCTGACCTGAGACAGCGAGATGGTACATATGGGTGCAGCAGTTCCGACAGATAAAACGGGACACAGCCATTAAAGAATTAAAAAACAAATACAAGAATCGTAAACTGGATTCGAAAACGAACTGGAAGCCAGTGAAAGGCAGCCAAAACTGGGGCAATGTGCTCTTGCTTAGCAGTGTGATTGCCTTTTCAACGTGCTGGCACTTGTAAACATGTTCTAGACAGGATTTTTTTCAAAAAAATGTTCATAAGGATACAATATTTGAATTATCCATCCATCCATTATCCAACCCGCTCTATCCTAACGACTGGGTCAGGGAGGTCTGCTGGTGCCAATCCCAACCAACACAGGGCGCAAGGCAGGAAACAAACTCTGGGCAGGGCGCCAGCCTACCGCAGGGCGCACACACACACACCAAGCACACAATAGGGCCAATGTACCTAACCTGAATGTCTTTGGACTGTGGGAGGAAACCGGAGGAAACCCACGCAGACACACGCATGCAAACTCCACACAGGGAGAACCTGGGAAGCGAAATATTTGAATTATCCATAGGTAAAAATAAATATTATATTTATAAAAGTAAGGTAGATAATAAAGGTGAAATACTGTTAGATTAGCCTAAGCCTATTGTTTTTATGAGTGGTTATCCAGACCTTGTTGCTGGTTGCGAAGGGGCCCACATAACAATTCAAGCTTCGAGGCGCCAAAAATGTAGGTCCACCATTGGCAAGGAATATCCTCGCACTATAGGCTGCAATGATCCATAAGGGATATAGGGTGCAGTGATCATGATGACTTTAGGAGCATAGCTCTTCGCTGTACAGCACCCAGACTCTTGTACTATCTACCTACCAATATTATCAGCATTTAAGTTGGTGCTATAGACTCATTACTTTAGCTTAGCATATGCATCTTAGAGCTGTTGCCGAGGATGTATCAAATTGTACTAAACTACCTGGAGAAACACATTTAGGGAGATGTACACACAGAGAAAACTTCATACCGACAGCAACAAGGCATGAGGTTTGAGCCCAGAGATCTGGATGTATGAGGTCACAATGAAACAATAGCAGAATTTTGTCACTCCTTTCAATTAAATCCCATAGTATGCCACGCATTAAATATTCATATATGTATTATAAAGGCTATGGAGCTGTCTGCTTATTTTGTTGCAATCCTCAGGCTCCTGAATCATTTTTCTACATTTTTCTGCAGTTAGAAGATGAGTAAGAGTGTCAGTGGATTCAGAAAGTATTCAGACCCCATCAATTCCTGTACATATTTAAATTTAAATGCATAAATGTGACATTTTTGCCCATCAAACTACACTCAATAAGCCATAACGACAAAGTGAGGATGTCTTCAAAAAGGTGAAATCTCTCATTTATTTGAGAATTCGGATCCTTTGCTGTTCTTTCAGTTGTGGTCAGGTGCATCCTGTTTGCTTTAATTGTCTTAAGATGTGTCTAGACATTGATTTGAGTCTACCTGTGGAAAACTGAGGTGAAATAACATCATTCAGGAAGGCACACACCTGTGTATATGAGGTCCCACAAATCACAGTACATGTCAGGACAAAAACCAAGCCATGAAGTCCAAAGAACTCTCTGTAGACCCCCACAACCAAACTGTGGTGAAGCATAGATCAGGGCAAAGATGTAAAACCATTTGTACAGCTTTGAATGCTCCCAAGAGTGCAGTGGCCTCAATATTTGTAAAATGGAATAGTCTTTTTGAACCATCTGGACTCTTGCTAGAGTTGGCCATCCAGTCAAACAGAGTAGCTGTGCAAGTTGGGCCTTAGTCTGGGAGGTGATTAAAAACCCAATGGTCATTTCAACAGAGCATCAGCCATCCTCTTCTGAGGTGGAAGAACCTATCAGAGGGACTGCCATGTCATCAGCACTCCGTCAATCAGGCATTTATGGTAGAGTGGTTAACTCCTACCTGTGTGCATTAGGACTCTGAGAGCCTAAGGAAAATATTCTCTGGTCTGATGAGATAAAGACTTAAAACTCTTTGGGCAGAACTCCAAGCACTATGCCTGGTAAAGACCAGGGGCCTCATGCATAACGCCGTGCGTAGAATTCACACTAAAACATGGCGTAAGGCCAAAAGCAGAAATGTTCGTACGCACAAAAAAATCCAGATGCATAAATCTGTGTTCACCAACTTCCATGTTCTTTCGCTCCATAAATCCCGGTCAGCATGAAAAGTAACGCACATGCATGTCCCTGCTGCCACTCCCCAAACTCTTCCCAGAATTACGCCTCTTTGAATATGCAAATCAATATAAATAGCCCTTAAGCTCAGCGTTCTGTGAAAATTCAATGGCAAAAGCACGGGGGCGAAATAGAAGAATTTCACCGAATACCAAGTGGAGGCAAGGAAAAACGTACTATTTGTTGGTTTAAACAGTGGTATAAACAACAAAAGGAAGTTGATCGAGTGACATAGAGTGTTGGAGAAACTTGAAATCTCAAGTTCACAAAGTCGCACAGTGCCCAAAATAAAAAAAAAGTTGTCAGATATCAAAGTCGCCGTGAAAAGGCGAGTCGTAGCCCATCGTCTCAGTGTCATATGAAAGCTTATTAGGGTACAGAGAAAAAAAATGGGCACAATGGGAAAAAAGCACGAAATGTAAACTTTAATCTCGAAATGTCCACTTTAATCACGTAGTTAATTTTGTTATTAAAGTAGAACATCATTAACTTCATCTTAAAATCGTTTAATTTACTAGTTTCTCAAATCCTATTGTAACTAAAGTAGCACGTTAAATGCTTTGTTTTGTATTTAATCTTCTATGTGCTCTATGTGTGTGAATCACTACGTACTTCTTAAACGGTCTTTCTCTTTCTCTGACTGGACACAGAATTCATTACATTCGTGATATTACAGCTCTCTGAATAATTAAAATACTAAGATGCATACTTGATACAATTTTCATGATGATAGGAGTTGATTGATTGTTCATGCCTCACGCAAGATGCTTGCTGCACCATGCGCGACCTTCGATGAAATAATTTATTGCAGCAGTACTGTCTCTTTCAAACGTACTAACCCCCAATTCCTGTCCTTACTTTTCTCCAAATACCCAATTGCCACACAATCAGCTCTGTAATAGACGTTAAGCAATCTGTAAGCTTAGAACGCCGATTCTTCAAAACTTTTAAGGAACATTGAAATATCTTCGTAGTACATGTTAAATTATTCTATCCATCCAGTGTCGTGCCAGTCCCAGCAAGAAAACATCGCAAGGCAGGAACAATCTGTGAACGGAGCGCCAGCTCCTTGCTAGCGCTGCGACACTGTGTCCTCACATGTTTATTCATTAACAATATAGATTATTTAAATTAAGTTAAAAGTTTTATCTGTATAATATAATAAACATATTTTGCTGCATCTCATCTTAAAAATGATATCGTCATCATATGTAAATACGCATTTTATAAAGTAGCTCAGGTTGTGCAATTTTATAACTGTATTGCAAGTTTACAGTGAGGTAATTGTACTTATAAGTACAAACAATTCTACAAGGAGCACTTGATGGACAGATTGAGTGTGTTTGTAGTTCTTGGGATGAAACAGTTTCTGAACTGCGAGGTCCGTACAGGTAAGGCTCTGAAGCGTTTGTCATTGGAGAGCAGTTCAATAGACAGCATGGCAGAGACAGCTTGATGCTGTATACAGATAATTCTCTTTCCAATCAGCTGCTGTAGAGCTGTGATTCCCCACTCAGATAAGGTGATATAAATACTCGAAGTGGTGCAGTGAGAGTAATATGGAAAAAGATGATCCACTGTGGACACCCCTAACGGGAGCGGCTGAAAGAAGAAGAAGAAGGTGCAGTGAGAGTAACAACGCTAAAGCAGCTATGGTATTTGGAAAATAGTTTGACCATTCTGTGGACCACTATATTGTTACAGGTTAATTACAATCAGATGCATTAAACTAATCAGGGATGTGGATCTAAAAAAGAAAGGGAAACCACACTGGAACAGTAGCACTGCTTTTACGCTGGGTGCCGCCAGTTTGCAAAACCGAGCGGAGAACTTGTGTACGCCAGGGTTTTAGCTAGCGTGAAAATGTGTGTGGCTTTACGCCAAGTTTAGGTTTTATACATCGCGATTTGAGCATGGAAATGGGAGTACACAACATTTTTGTGCGTACACACTGTTTATACATGAGGCCCCAGGTGCTGGTCATCACCTGCCTGATACCATTACTACAGTGAAGCATGGTGTTGGCAACGTGGTGCTGTGGCGGTGCTTCTTAGCAGCAGGGATAGAAGCATACAGCCAGGACAATGCTGAAGTGGCTTTGAGACACGTCTCTGACTGTTCTTGAGTGCCTCAGCCAAAGTCCACACTTAAACCCCATAGAACATCTGTGGAGAGATCTGAAGATGGTCATTTACAGATTCTTCCAACTACCATCTACAACAACAACAACAACATTTATTTATATAGCACATTTTCATACAAAAAATGTAGCTCAAAGTGCTTTACAAAATGAAGAATAGAAAAATAGAAGACACAATAAAAAATAAACATAAGTCAACATTAATTAACATAGAATAAGTAAGGTCCGATGGCCAGGGTGGACAGAAAAAACAAAAAAAAAACTCCAGAGGTTGGAGAAAAAAAAAAAAAAAATCTGTAGGGGTTCCAGACCAAGAGACCGCCCAGTCCCCTCTGGGCAATCTACCTAACATAAATCAAAAAGTCCTCTTTGTATTTAGAGTTTTCATGGAAGGACTTGATGATGATGGTCACGTAGACTTCTGGCTTTCAGCCAATCAATGTTGGAGCATCATGAAGCTTTGAGTAGGTGGTGGCGGCGCTGGCTGCCACCACAAAGAAACCGGAAAAAGAAACAGAAGAGAGAGTAGGGGTCAGTACGGATTTTGGAGCCACTATGAATAGTTATTATGATGAATTGAACATACAGAGTATCAGGATTAAGTTAAAGTGAAGTTATAAAAAGGCCATGTTAAAGTAATGTGTTTTCAGCAGTGTTTTAAAGTGCTCCACTGTACTATAACAACGTCTAAGAGGATCTGCCCGGAATAATGGGATAAAATGCCAAATCCAGGTGTGCAAAGCATGTAGAGACTTGTCCAAGAAAACCCAGAGCTGTAATTGCTGCCAAAAGAGCTTCTAAAAAGTACTAAATTAAGAGTTTAAATACCTTTATGAGTAAGAGATTTTAGTTGTTGAATTTTAATAAATTTGCAAAGCTTTCAGAGAGAAGTCAAGCAAAATGACACTTTTTATTGGCTAACTAGGCAAAATGACACCTTTTATTGGCTAACTAAAAACATTACAATATGCAAGCTTTCGAGGCAACTCAGGCCCCTTCATCAGGCAAGATGTAATAAAGAAACTGCATGTTTATATAGACACCAGGACAAATACAGAATTGGAAAACCTTTAAGTGAGAAATCTTAAATGTAAAAAATTAATAGACCTCTTCAGGCTAAGAGTCAATAAGCAAGAGAGGAGAACAATGTCAAGATCTTTGGATAAGATAACTGTCCAACAAAGTCTTTTGAAGTTTCTGATCAGTTTTTCAATATAATGTGGGTCTATAGACAATTTTAGCATGAGTTTAACTTCCCATTCTTTTCTCTGTTGCTGTGTTCTGAAGTTGCCCATAAGCACTGTGACTTTAAAATCCCTCTTACAGTGACACTACAATTTAACACATTACAATATGGTTTAAAGAGAGACAAGAGTTTTATGGCCAGACATGAGGATTGTGTTCATCTCTTGGACGGACACAGACAACCTGACTACAGATCCACATTGTATTGAAAAACTCATCAGAAACTTCAAAAGACTTTGTTGGACAAGACTTTGTGTGCTGACACTGACCTCCCACTACCTTTTTTTTCATTCCACTTTCCATAGCACACCATTAATAAAGGTGTGCTCTCACTACATCACGCCCTGGGTCTTTAGAGCATATTTCAGAAAATGTCTGCAGGATACTGTTGTTAGCACAGAGATGGCTTTCAAAGTCTTTCATTTCTTTAGTGGGTGTTTTATCCTTAGAATAAGATTTTAACAGAACAAGACAGCTCAGTTCTTGAGTCCAAGGTTTATGTTATGAAGTTACGGTGAGAAGTGATTTAACACAAAATTCTGTGGAGACGTAATAAAATGCAACCGAAGTAGCATGTTAATAGTAATGCAGAAAACAGGCCCATTGGTTATGAACAAAGAAACAGAAAGTGGAGATTTAGGGCAGAGCACAGGAGAACGCTTTTTTTGTTTACAGAACTCATTGGCAAAAAATGAGTGTAACAGTAGAAACACTGAAGATGTTTAAAAAGAAATGGACCAATTCCTACTTTGCCTTTTATTAAACTGTGTTCGCCTTTAACGCTAAGATGATTTTATTATATCTTTTTCATGTTCTCATACTTTGTAATAGGGGCCAAGAAGTGTGCTTATGGGCTTACACCAGTCATTTAGTAAAACTATGCTCCTTTCCTTTAAAATACTAAGAACCCTCTGGAACAGTCACTGTCACTATTTATTTATTCTGCTTGTTAAATCAAGCATCCTACATGTTGATTTAGAATTTGCTTTTTAAAAAAGAAATCCTTGTAAATAAAACAAACTGAATGTTGCTCAATAGCTCACATGAAGAGCAGTCTGGCTTTGGAGGGGTCATTGATCATAACGAAGAAGGCTGTCTAGTAAAAGGGCCAGGGGTTTATTATCTAGAGGACAACATCTCACCACAAAAAGATAAGGAAGCTTTAATACAGTCGAGTAAGTGAACTTGGAGGACTGGGAAAATTAAATGTTCAGGCAGATCAGAACAAACAGAACTTTCTTAAGTGTGTAATATCAGCTTCAGCCATTAGAGGACAACTGTCCACTTCACAAGATGAGCAAAGGTTAAAGATGCTCTTATGAAAAGATGCCTGCAAACTCCAAATACAAATCAGGTAATAAATTGGGGCCAAAGTGCTGAGAGGCAGCAACACAACTAGCTTCATATTTTATTACTGAGCATATTACATATAGTGTGGCAGAGTGGCATGGTGGTAGTAAGGAGACCACGGTTCATGCCTTGGGTGCTCCCTAATGTGTGTAAGGGTGCTCACCAAGTTATGGACAAGTGCCCTGTCCAAGTGTTCTTCTTGCCTTGTGCTTGATGACTGTTGGAATAGGCTATAGCTGCCCCACGATCCTGCTTAGGATAAACAGGTTAACAAAGTGGTTGAACTTACACATATTTTAAAAATTTCTATCATTTTTGCTGAATATGTTTGTTGTCTGGAAACACTTGGAGGTATGGAACAATTTAGGGAGATGCTGACTTTCCCCTTTAATATACAATTGCATGTTAGTTCAGTAAAATTGTCTCAGTGACAGTCTCACCCATGTGGGGCCCTCCCTTTGAAGCAGATCTGCTTCAATAAAGAGAAATAGGGGTGACTAAACAACACCCATGTAATGGAAGAGAGTGTGGTTTTCTCTGTGGTTCGTTCACTCTGTTTTTCCCTCTGTCTTTCAAGCTAGATAAGATTGCTTCATCCAGCCCAGAGTTTTTGGTAGCAAATTGTATTAATATTGAAAAAATGAATAATGTAAACTATGTAACTATTCAAAAGAACAACCACAAACAGTGCCCATCACCACCCCCAAAAAGTTCCAGGTCCTGTGCCATTCCCCACAAAACAATTGCTAAACAATCTCACACTTTGTATCTATGACATTTATGTGTTGCAGACCTCCAAGACTGTGTTTAACTGAGGAGAAGCCAGACAAGACTTTAGTAATTTTAGATAGTTAAGTTTACTGCCATAATCAAGACCTTATGAACATAACTATCATATTTAACAACATAAAACTTTACAAGATAACTGGCCATTCTGATCCGCTTTTGAATATTAGAAATTTTTAATGAGAACAGGTGTCTCGAATGCCAATTGCCAATACTAGCGACTTAATTTTTCCAAAATAACATTAAGCTGAGTTTTGAAGGTCCCTAAATTCCTTCTCTGTACAACATAGTTTCATTCATTCATTTAAAGCATACTTTTACCAGATAGGCACTTGAATTTACATTACACTGCTAACATAAAATTGTGTCTATACCTTATTGAATCTTCTATTCTAGCAGCAGTGGGTACAAAGCTAGAAACCATTATGGGCAGGGAAGTTCATTTGTCACTTTCAGTAATAAAAATCTTAATTGGACTTACTTTCTACCCATTTGTCATGGTGTATAATTTATGATAGAAGTGTAAATTTAATTCAGATTTCTGTAAAATTCATAAATTAGTATTTGTGATTGTCTCACAAACTACACATGATATAACAAAACTTTTTCAGATCTGAATTATCCATTACAGTATTGTAGGTGTCTCATGACTATTCTGGCAGCTCCGGGCAAAAGTCCATCACAGTACCAACTCACACACACCGATACTATTGACAATTAATATAAAAGGCATGTCTTTTGCAAGTATACAGTGTCCATTTTAATGACCCTTTAAGATACCAAGGGATTCAATGCTTTATTAAACCAATTTTGGCACCACCGCAGCTTTCCACCCATTAGCCTGATGTTTTGGTCCCAGTCACACTATGAAAACAGAGTGTTAGACCTGTTAAGATGCCTCCTCCAGCTGCTGAAACACGGGTGATGCATCAGTTGAGGGTTGTCTGTCCACCCAAGAGGCAATGGCAGTTCACAGTCCCGCAGCATAACGCTTCCGTCAGCCAAGGGCACTGAGTTATTTAATCCGGCCATTGCCCTGGCCCACTTTTTCTTTTCTGTCTCCTCCCCTCCAGGATGAACTGATCCCAGCCGCTGATCCGCAGGCACTGGACCAACCTGATAGGGAAGACTGTTTCTGAACTAAAGAAGGGAACCAAGGCAGGACAACTGATAATGTCACTGCTTGTTTGCTGTTTCTGTATGTATTAAAGTGGTAGCTCCAATTTCAATAAATACCCCTGCTGTTCCTGTTTTGTATTAAATAAAGTTGGTTTTCCTGAACCCCTTGGACTCAGCCTCGTCTTTCGGGGGCAAGACAGTGGCCATGAATCATAAGAGAAAACACAGCCACCTACAGTATTACTTGCTGCCATAGCTATCACTGACCTTTGTTAGCTGTGTCACCCAGTTCTGTTACTCCTGTCCTCTTAAGGTTCCCGTGCTCTTAGCTCCTGGGTAGCCTCATGTATAATGCTGTGCATAAAATTCACATTAAAACATGGCGTATAGACAAAAACAGAAATGGGAATATGCAAAAATAATTCCAGATGCATAAATCTGTGTGTACACCAACTTCCATGTTCTTCCGCTACATAAATCCCGGTCAGCATGAAATGTAATGCATGTGCACGCGCCTGCCACCACATCCCGACTCCTCCCAGAATTATGCCTCTTTGAATATGCAAATCAATATAAATAGCCCCTCAAGTTCAGGTTCTGTAAAAAGACAATGGCAAAAGCACATGGGAAAAAAGAAGAATTTCAGCGAATACCAAGTGGAGACAAGGAAAAACGTACTATAAGTTGATCGAATGAAATAGAGTGGCAGAGAAACTCGAAAGTTCAAGGTCAGAAAGTCGCAAAGTGCCTGAAATAAATAAGAAGTGGTCAGATATCAAAGTCACCGTGAAAAGGCAAATCGCAGCTCACTATCTGTGTGTCATATGGAAGCGTGTTAGGGTATAGAGAAAATAAAATAAAATAGGGATACAGTGGAAAAAATGTCCAAATGTCAACTTTAATCTTGAAATTTCCACTTTAATCACATACAGTAGTTTATTTTGTCATTAAAGAAGAACATCATAAACTTCATCATTTAATTTACTAGTTTCTCAAATCACATCATCACTAAAGTAGTACATTAAATGCTGCGTATTGTAAGTATTCTTCCATGTACTCAATGTTTGTGAATCACTACATGCTTCTTAAATGGGCTTTCTCAAGTCCCAGCAAGCATATAGCACAAGACAGGAATAATCCCTGAATGGAGTACCAACTCATTGCAACCGCTGCACCACCATGCCCACATGTTTAATTATTAACAGTATACATTATTTAAATGAAGTTAAAAATTTATCTGTATAATGTAATATACATACTTTACTGCACTTGAACTTAAAAAGAATATCAAGAGCTCCAAGAAGATAGTGCCTGGAAATCTAAATCAATTTAGAAGCCAGTTTTCATCATATGTAAATGCATGGTTTCTTCTATTGAATTGAATTGAATTCCTTTATTGTTATTGTATGGTACAATGAGATTCAACATGCAAGTCCTCCATAAACATTTTACTGTAAAATGGTAAAATAATAATACGATAAAAAACAATGAAAGATATACAATATGAAAGCATAAGTACAATATACATGTACATATAGTAAAGATAGTGAAATGGTTCATAAAGTGGCAAGTAGTGCAAGTTTACAGTGAGGTCATTGTACTTATAAGTACAAACAGTTCTTACGGGAGCACTTGATGGACTGATTGTGTGCATTATAGCTCTTGGGATGAAACTGTTTCTAAACCGAGGTCCCTACAGAAAAGGCTCAGAAGCATTTGCTGTACGGGGACAGTTTAAATAGACTGTGCGCATGGCCGAGGCAGTGTGTGCTAGATGCCGTATCCCGATAATCATCTGTCCGATCAGCTGCTGTAGAGCTGTGATTCCACACTCAGTACAGTGGGTTAAAACATTCTGAGTGGTGCACTGAGAGTAATAGTTCTAAAGCAGCTATGGTATTTGGAACATTTGGGCATTCCGTGCACTATTATATTGTTACAGGTTGATTACATTCAGATGCCTTACACTAATAAACGATGGGTGGTTAATTTCAGTGTATTTGATAAAACCGCGTCAGGGAAAGGGAAACCACACAGGAACTGTGGCACCAGATTGCAAAACCAAGCCAGAAACTTGCATACGCAATGGATTGAGCTGGCATGAGAATGTGCATGGCTTTATGCCAAGATTAGTTTTTATACATCACGATGTGAGCGTGGAAACGGTGCATGCAACATTTTGTGCCATGTAAGATTGTTTTTTGTGGTTTGTCATAAAGAATGATGTGTCTGATGTAATGCTTTTTATTATATTGTTTCACCTATAAAAACTAAATTGCGAAAGAAATGGCGGAATAACTTTCATGATTAACTAAAAACAATGATAGTTGAAGCTGAAACATGCACTCAGAAAATGATAAAGAACACAGAATTGACTCTCTTACGCCGCTTATTTTGTCCTACATCTGTCAGACTGCCATTCTGGATGTCTTTCCTCATTTTATACTGGACAGAAGGCAACCAGCCTGTGTTAGTGTACCCTCTCTTGAGTTCTTCACCCCATGACTGCACTAAATCATCTTCTAGTCCAGGTTGGCCGAGATTATCTTATTGCTCTGGACATTTTTGGCCAATAGATCTTCCAGAATTCAAGGGGGACTATCCATGTCAACTACAAATTCATTTTAATCTGCAAATGAGTGGCAGACATAAGGGGTACACCAATGCATGGACTCAGTCTGTATCTGTGGAACACAAACTTATGGCCAAGAGGAAGCAGTTGTAATCTATATGTAACCTCCTCCCTTCTTTCAATCACAAGACAAGGTTCGGCTCAAAGGCTATATAGCTTAAGACAGTGTCCCTTTTCTCTTTTTTTGGGCTGAAGACCCGAAAATATTCTCTTGTTTAGATGTATGTCCCCACTGTATGAAGATCACAATTCTAACCTTGCATCACACCAGAGGCTTCAATGTGATCTTGAGCAAATTCATGTGCATACTGATGGTGGCATGCATACTCCAGTGTAAGCTGAGCAAAGGGGTCAGCGAGAAGATATCCATATTCTAAATCATGAGGAATACAAAGTGTGGAACTCACTGGACAGGAGAGTGACAGGAGATTACAATTACTGGTAACTGGGAGTCCCAGTTTGTCTGATCCTGTACAACTGGCAGAGTCACTCAGTTGCTAAGGTTCAGCTGCTAGGGTTCAGCTAAACTCTTGTGCAAGCCCATCACTCTGAGGATTCACTTGAGTGGTGTGGGTTTTCCTCATTGCTAACATATTATTTTGAAGACTCTGTTTACAATGTTGTAACATTGCTCAGAATGGAATTTATTTGGTACAGCAAAATGGTGACAAAAAATGGCTCTAAAGGCAACATCATCTATTTTCACCTCCTGGCCTGGCATAGGATCAGCCTCTAGGTGTTTGGTAAAACAATATATTATAACAAGCAAACAAGCAAACTATGTCTCTTCTCAGACCTAAGAAAAAGGCCCAGGATGTCAATTACCACCCTTTCCATAGGTTCCCCAACCTGACATTGGTATAGAGGAACCCAAGACTGACCTAGGTACTCCTTCTGATGATACATATGTCAAACAGCTGACAAAAAACTTCAGCATCTCATTCTGCATTCTCCCAAATAAACAGACTACATAAGATATTTTAGAGTTTAGCTACACAAGACTAACCAGTCCCTGGAGCTCTATGAGCATTCTTTGTCACTTATTTGTCCTGCCCATGAAAGGCTGCCATCCCAGAAGCATTTCCCTCTCTTCTGCTGAAGGGTGGGAGAACCAGAAAGTGCTACAATATGTATAATATATAAGCGCATTGTCGAAGATTTGATCATTCTATAGTCTTTGTGGGGACTTCTTTAAAGGGAGAGAACAGTATTTGGGAATTACATGTCTGACAGAAAGTGAAAGTAAATTGTGACACTGGAAATTCTCCACCCATCCACTTGCCTCTTCTATATAATACTCAAGAACATTAAGACTTGATGATCACATCTCAGTAAGTGCTGACTGTTGAAGACTGCACCTGTGTTGTCTTGATGCTTTATTTTCACATTATCTCACACTACCAGCCTTTAAAGGAGGATTCTCCCATCTAAGACACCAATCCTTTACTGGTTTACATGTGTTTTCTTTTTATTATATATTACTATTTTATATACAGTATACTATATACTGTATTTACTAGAAATGTAGAGTATATATGCACATGCTGTGTTTAATGTTAACACTTTTTAAAGTTAATTAGAAACAAACAAAGCCCTGCCACTTTTTCAGTGAATATTGTTCAGTGCTTTATTATCTCTATGGTTCAGAGACATATCAACTGTCCCTGAATTTTCAAGGCACATAAGGCATGTAATTCCACACAAAATATGTGCATTGTCATTTAAAAGGCTTTATGATATGATAAGATAGACACTACATAAAATGCAGTCTGCTTTATTTTTTCTTTATACGCAGCATTCAATGCTGTAATAATTTTTGCAGGCACCACTTGTGGAAGAAACAGAGAGAGAAGCTGAAAATGGAAGAGTGTTTCATGGAAATGGTATAATGTGTGTCACAAAAATGCTAATCCATACATAAACAGAAGAAAATATTTTTAGCATAGTGTCTGATAGTATTTATTGTTTAGGCTGCCCTTAGTGCAATAGCATCTCTATTAAATACTAATTTAAAAAATTACAAATAAAGAAGGATCGGGTTTGTTTCAGGCAAATGTATTTTTGCAGAAACATTTAAATAAGCTTTGGTACTGAAACAGCAACACTTCTGAGCAGTGACCAAGTGTTGGTCGGCACCAATGCCTGTCCCAGTGGGTCTTGTGTTTGTGTGTGCGTCTGTGCCTATGAGCCACAGTCAGACTGTCCCAGTGGTCCACACTCTGCAGACAAAAGGTGAAAACAAACACTGTTATCCCTCTCATTACTGAACTGCTCTGCTTGGGTGATTATTTGGTGATACAGAAAAGCCAGTGCTCAGGGATTGCAGCGAGACTGATTAGAACTAAGTATAAATGTGTTTAAAGAAAGGGACGATCACCCACTTAATTGCATTTATTTAAACACATTACATTTCTTTTACACTTCACAGGAGTGGGAGGACTAAAGGATTAAACCAGAGAGTGGGAAGCTCATTATTATTTTGTCAGACTCAGCATACTGTATGCAAACATTTTAAACCCCTCCTGGTGGGATTTTAGTCTGTTTGTTTTTTTGGGGACAAGTTCTATTGATTTAGTTAAAGGCTCGATGCCATTGCACCTGCTGGTTATTGCTGAAGAAAGAAAGAAAGAAAGAAAGAAAGAAAGAAAGAAAGAAAGAAAGAAAGAAAGAAAG
>JANRMT010062807.1:52785468-52847170 GCA_026402145.1 Polypterus bichir lapradei
CAGAACTTATACATTTAATTTACGTTTTGAATTCAAATAAGCACACACTAATCCAGAAATTTTTAAATCTTATTGAGTATTTATGATATTTTTAAAATAAGATCTTTACTTGAAAACATTATAGCAATTATTAAGTGATAATTGTTATAGAATATAAATGCAAACAAAAACATTACTGTAATTATTTATGGTATTACAGTGATATGATAATAATTATAATGATATTTTGTATTCTTTTCAATTTGCTGCCATGTAAGTTTAGATTTGGACAACCAGAGAGTACTTTATTGTTGAAACCTTCCTTGGGAATCTTTGATGTACTACAGTGCAGTTAATCATTACTGTCCTGGTCTTACAACCTACTGGCCTCATTCTTTTTAGTGTTTTTTTTTTTTTTTGTCATCTTCTTTTAGCCTGATGTTCACATTATCAGGAATGGCCATGTAGGCAGGTATTCAGTTTCTTACTGTGTAGCACTATATTGGGTTGATTTGCTAAAGTAGTTTGACCTGCTACTAGGTACTTTAATTTTTTTTTTCACAGTCAAAATCTCCCTATTAAATGTAAATAAGGAATTTGGTTCAATTTAGTGAGAAACTAGGAACACCTAACATTTTTACATTAGTGAAGTTGAGCACATTGTTGCAAGCTTTTGTGTGAAAAAGGAGATAATATTGAATTATAATTTCTCAGTTTATATTAAATTATATTTATTTAATTATATTTGCTGTAAAACTAATTGTTATAATATCTATGGGAATTAATTAAAAGTGGTTTTCGTTAACCATTTTTGATAGTGTTGTAATTTTTGTAGTACATTTAATGTATTTTTATGGAAAGTAAATCTCCGTTAGATACAATTTATCGATGGTTCTGTTCACAGAAAAGAAATCTAGCTTTTGGGCACGAACAAATAATCGATAGTATTTGGCAACTTGTATTGACCAATCAATCAAATTAATTACAGATAGTGTTAGAAACCAAAACAAGAGTATGTGTCAGAAACAAAATACTAAAACTGTTAACATGTGACAGAGGTACAAAAATATATAGAAGAATATAAAGAAATATGGACTGAAGAATAAGTTGGAGTAGAAGTCCAATTTCTTATGCTTTGATGTACCCATAAAGGACTTAGATAGATAGATTCACATATTAACAATTTTAACAGTATTAAATGCAACATTTTAAATTTCTGACCCCTATTGATTGATTAATTAAAGGAACAAATAACAGTAACAGCAGGCAACAATAACAAGGGGTGCTCCTCATTTTCAAAAAGATGATTTAAAAGCTCCGTCATTTAAATAACACTGTGAAGAATGCAAATTGTTCAGCAGAAAATAGTGGTGTGTTAAAGATACTTCATTACTATGTCATTTTAAACACTATCTAAACCCACTGATTACTTCTACCGTACAAATTTCCTTTTTTAAATTTACAACAGTCAAAATATAAGTCTATATTTTAATACTATGCTGATGCAAACGAGTTTTTAAAAATCACACTCTGGTGCCAAATGTCTCAAAATAAACAGTAGCTTGAGTTCGCACTACATAATACATTATAGCCTTCCCTGACTTGCTTGTTAATCTGTTTGCACATTGGCTGTGCTAACAATGTGTTGACAACATGCTGACATCACACAGATGTCAACAGCATCTGCTTTTTCTAACCAATGAATATTTATCAGCCAGTAAAAAGGGCAGCTTTGCCATTTACTTTCTTTGTGTCTGTACTTTCCTTTTTTGTGTTTTTTTAAAAAGTTTGCTTTTTATTGAGTAAAATGCCTTCCTCAATTGTACTGCATTGCTTTTCCTGTCATTTTTTTCTAAATTCCAACCCAAAAAAAGAGAAAAAATTCATGATTGTTTAAATGCTAGCTAATCGTACAAAGAGGCCTGTGATAGACACCAGCTAAACAAAACAGCAGACAATCTCATGGCAAAATATTCTGGCAGTGGATACTTATGTGAAATGTCTGTTTTTTATGATTTACACAAGTGATTGGGTTACAAATATCCAAATATAGAAAGCATCCAAGCCAAATTAAATATTTTGAAGGATAAATAACAGGTTCATTACAGTGACTAAGGATCCCTAAAACAAAAAAGAAATTACCGTTTGTCTGTGTAGGGCACTTTTTCACTGGGGAACAAACAATTGCCACCTCACACTTTATTTTCTGTGTATTTTCTAATGTTCATTTGTGATGCTGAACTGGTTCGGAGCCCATGTTGTCATTATTTTCAGCCTTAGTATTCTTCTTTTAGCTGCTAAAGGCTTTAAATTCTGTAGAAAAGCACAACCCTTTCCACTCATTCTACCTTTGTCCTGCCTCGACATTTGTCTTTCAACAAAGGCTGGAAGGTGGCCTTCGAAGGACTGATAGACATCTGGAAGACCAAAGCAGCTCTACTCCAAGTACTCTACGATTCACTCAGTCATTTTAATGAATATTAGTTAGAATGCATGGATTTATGACTTCTCCATGCTACACTCAAATTAACATCCTACTAATTTCCACATTCCAAAGTTACTCATCTTTAATGAATAAATTATAAGACAGTAGCATTATATTCCATAAAGCTTTGATAGACACTATAGCCTAGTGAAATAATGGCAAATTCTTCTGCCTGTTGTCAACTACTGCCGCACTGAAATAATGGCATTGTGCAATTAGAAAAAAACACCTGCTGTATTTTGATGGTTGGAAAAAAAAGTTTAAAAGGTAAAAATGTCCAACTGAGAATGCCGTTTAAGATTAGTTTGCTGCATTATACAGTCTAAAATACAGTAAGTAGCACAAAGCGAGTGATGCCAATACAGTCTCTCCAGGTATTTTTTTTTCTTTCCTGAATTTTCTGGGTTGTGTGTTGATGCTCACAGTGTAAATGCTGAATGTCTGCCTTTAATGTGCCTGTAAATCTGTATGTTATATAAAACTTGTGAAGATGAATTGTGAAAACATGATAAAGTAAAGAAAGAGACAGCCCAAGTAAGCTTTTAGGAGGAGAAAGGTGGTATATAAAAGTGTACTGTTACTATTATTATTATTATTACTATTATTATTATTATCATCATCAAATAATGATAGTCATAATTACCTCACTTAGGTACACAAAAAAGAGAATGCATTTTGGTCAAATCAGCTTTAAATGGCTGAATATATGAAGTAAGATTTATTGTATTCCTTTATTCTTTTAATTAATTTGTTTATTGATTTTTTTATTCAGGAATCTATATATATATATATATATATATATATATAGTTACACACATGCACGGACTCAAATGATGATCATTCCATGCCGGACCAGTGTAGGGTGGAGTGCCTTAACCCCTTCTCTTTTTTCCTGCAGACCAGTCACAAGAAATCCCACCTGGCCCCTGATGATGTCACTTCCGGTTCCGGGCATGATGACATTACTTCTGGTTCCGGCCCTGATAAACGTTAAAGCCGCCATTTTGTCACATATACATCAATTTGATTTTGAACTCATTTAAAACTCATTTTCTTTGCCTTGCCAATGACAGTATATAGGGTGGCTACCCCAAACCTTTTTGTGGCTTTCTCGTCCTATCGTTCTGACAATATACATATACAAATATATTTTTTTCTTTAATATACTAGAAGTAGTACTATCCCTATTAACCCTAATTTTTAAAATGTAATGCAACCAGAGGCCAAATTAAAAAACTGAACTTTAAAGAAAAATAAAATCTGGATGATTAATAACTGTATATCTAAATATGGATAAATATGAAGCCATAAAAATGTAATACATGAGTTCAAATTTCATTATAGAAAAATTCAAATAAAACCACAATCTGAAATGAAATATATTTTGAAAGCAACTTTGCCTAGAGGCTGCACAGTTGAAAATTAATTTAAATATGAAAATACTGGATCTGCTTAATCTAAATCAATGTCATGGGGGCACAGGAATATCTTTGTCAGTATCAGAAATAAATCTGAACAGAGTGTCACCCAAACCATAAAAATAAATATATAAAATATATATTTAATTAAAGAATACGTCCATACATACATTTTAATATTTGAATCATGGTAATAAATTAACAGATTAAAATAAAATAAAATGAATAATAATATAAAATGGAACAGTAATATAAAATAAATATATAAAGCAAATAAGAAATGTACATTTCAATACAATTAGTAAATTTAAATAAGAAAACTGTATACAAATTACCTACTCCAAAAATAATGCTTAAAGAAGTGCATTTGTATTTGAAGAATTATGGATATTTTTGAATATAAATTATTAGGAATACTAAAACTTTTAACAACAAAAAAAAAAGATTAATTTGTGACAAATAACTCTTTACTCAGAGACAAGCAGATGATGTCAAGTTAACCCTCTTTCACTGTCAGTCATGTGTAGATAAAACAATACAATGCGTATCCAAGGGTGGGAAAAGATAATTTAATGTTTTAAATTGTAGACATTACATGTTTATTGATCAAAGAAAGTGTTTTCTACATTAACCACTTAGAATTTCAGAGCTTTAGTTTTTAGCAATTAGCTTTAGAGGGTATTAATTAAGAGATGTTTCCAGGCTTACTTGGCAACTAACAAGCTGCTAAGAATTGTTTATCATCCTTGTATTAAAATAATTTATGAATAACATGACACTTTAGAAAAAAGTTAAAGCACAAATTGAATTTGTCGCTCAAGAATACATATTGTGACAAAGCATGCTGAGAAATATGGCATATAAGATAATAATGAATTGGTTGCGGGAACTGAATATGCATTTATTAAGAAAACCATCATTACTGCAATCTTTCTATATGCTGTTATTAAATGTATTTGTTATTTGTTTATTACCTTTTGGTAGTAATCGTTTGTGTGACTCCTGTTAATGTGTACTAGGCATATGTGGCTCAACTTTATAAAAAAAACTGTATGTTGTTCGGACTGATGTTCTGTTAATTTGTTTTTCAGTCATACAAAGTGTGACAAAAAGTCAAGAAATTTTGCATATATGTTGCCATTGGTCCGACTTAAGATAGATAGCAGAGACTGGTTGTAATGGAAAGGGAATAACCCAAAAGTCAACAGTGTTGTGGGGACTACAGTTCCCATCAGGCAACAGGATTGTGCTGCAGCTTTTGAAAGATCAAGTATGGTGTTTTCTTTTCAACTAATTTGGATAAGAACATATTTTATCTAAGAATACATCTTTGTGTCTCATTATTAGTGATGATTGAACTCTGTGCTGCTCGCTTTGCTTCGAGTTCAGAGAAATCACGGAAGTGTTTGTGAATATTTCCAAACTCAATGAAATGCATTGATGTCAATGTGGAAGGACTAACTGAACTAGATTTGACTGGATTGTTATGGTGCAATCTTTCTTTAAAGTGTCCCTGAGGGCTAGGGAAACATCTGCCAACTATACTGGATCGATTATTGTGACGAAAAAGGTGACCTGAGCTGCTTAGCAGCAGTGCCAACCACTGCACCACTGTGCCTCTGTGAGAGCAAAGAAGAAAGAACTCATTCAGAGACGCTCAATCATATATTTCATCAAAACAAAGTGGAAATGCTGAAATTCTCGTTAAAAGTCAGAGAAAATGGGTAGGTTTTTTAAAGGCAGAAAATTCAAAGTGGTGTGTCATGATTGAAGCCACTGGCTCGTTCTGTTTTTTGAAATCATGCTGAAGGCTTGCTGGTAAGGACAGAACAGAGGTGGCACATCCTCTTTTCTTGCTAGCTGGGCTCCATAAAATTCCCAATCTTGGCTTTGTACCAGGGGTCTAGTAGGGTAGCCACCCAGATATTGTTCCTCTGTTTTATAGCTTTAATCCGGGGGTCCACGAGGTTGCAGTATATGACCAGCCATGTTGCAGAGATGCCCACTGCCCACCACTTCCAGAATGTCTCCTTCCTCCTCCTCCTCCTTCTGCTGCTCAGTGTTCCCCACCCCCTGAAAATAGACACTGTCCTCTGTGCCTGCTTACCCCCTTGCTGTGAATCCCATGCCTCCTCTTCCTCCACCTCCTCCTTCTTCTCTTCCTTCTGGAGTGCCCTTGTCCTGCCAGGCTTCCTAATGAGCATGTCTCTTTCCTCTACCGTGGGAGCACATAATTCCCGTCAGTGTTCTCCTGACTAACAAACTTAGTGGCCTGCGTGAAAGGAGTCAGCACCTTGCAGAGGTGCCACTGGCGCCAAGTAAAATATCCCAGTGGTGGTGCTTGGCACCTGGTACTGTGCTCCACCAGGCAGTGGTTCAATGCCCTGCACTGTTCTCACAGCTGCACCACCATAGACAGGGTGGAGTTCCACTATGTTGCTGTATCAGAAACCAACTTGTGGTGGGAGGCGGTGGTGCAAGTGGTGCTGCTGCATTTTTGCAAAAACCTGCTGGCAGTAGGGGAGCATTGAAAATGGCTGCAGACCCACCAATTCTTGCTCAGAAGCTTGCCCTACCCTGGGTAAGTTCGGAGGAACCTCTGCATCATGAGGTTGAGCATGTGAGCAAAACATGGTATGTGAGTCAATTTGCCAAGTCACAGGGCAGCCAGGAGGATGGTGTCAATGTGTGACACCACACTGCCCATCTGGAGCTGCCAGGGGTGCCATCCACCTCAGGACCTAACCTTGGAAGGCAGCCAGGATCGCAGGCTCCTCTCACCCAGACACACCAGCTCCAACACTGCCTGGCGTTTGCTGGATGGCTTGTGTCTGGGTTGGAGGCAGCTATGCAGTAAGAGGAGGTGTTAGTGGCAAAGGAGGGGAAGTGTGTCTGGTCCCCCCCGATCCCTAGGGTGGCCCCACCACCTCTAATGGTGCCTCCCTAATGGCACCCTCCCCATATCCTAGGAGAGTGACCCAGTGAGCAGTGGATGTGTATTGCCCCATCTGTGCCTACGAGTTGGTGGAAAAGTGGGCCCTTCTGTCCACAGAGTGGTCGAGTGACACACCTACATTTCATGCCATGTGCAGGTTGAGGACTAGGACGGCCCCTCTGGCAAAATAATAGAGGCTGGGGATCTGCCAGATGGGTATGCTGGAACTCATCAGCTTATGAAAGGGGGCCGTGCCCATCAGCTGATACAGCAGGAGCTGCAGGGCCAACAATTTTGTCAGGTTCCCATTTAGACATTGTATTTGTGGGAAACTGGGCGGGAGGGCCTCTTATACTCCAGTACCTGGGTGATGGTTAACTGTTGCTGTATGCTATATATATTGTATAATTGTAGTTTTACCATTACTGGGAAGTACAGTTATATCTGTTGTTTAGATGTGTCATTTAATTCTTTAATTTATAACACAGACACAATTCATTTTACAGAAATGTGTAATACAAAAAAACACAGCAAAAAAAAAAAACCCATAGAGATCCTAAGTGTCTTCCAATCCACAAATACTTAATTTTCTGAGAAACGGCTGTGTTGATTCCACTGAAAGCTTTTTAAGCACTTGCTGTTGTGTGGTGACTAATCTGCAGATGTTCTGTACTGTTAAGAATTTGAAGTTAGTTATGTAGCTGTTATTCATGTTTATTAATTTTGTAGATTCAGGACAGATATAAGAAAAAAGTCTGCTAATACCATGGACTGGCATGTGGCTTTGAAATGTGCATGGTTCATACCTAACTTTTTTGTATCGTTTTGTAATATTCAACAAAAAAGCAAGATCTTTCGAGTGGTGAGTTGATCTCTATTTTCCCAGTATAGAAATAAGTAGTAAAGTCACTGCATTTTTTATTAAAGGAATCCTAGAAAGTACCAAGTGACCTGTCCTCTAACTTCCGGGAATGTGTTACGTCCTTCACTCCAAGTGAAATTTGCCTCCACAACTTCACCAGTCTTCCATCCTCTGGGACTTTCAACACAGCAAAAGATTTTACTGCCCACTGTGGCATATTGATTCTGATCTTCTTGCTACTCATGTCTTCCTTCCAATACATACTGCCTTTCTTCTCCTAGGGCTAAGCTGGATAATGACCTATGTCCTGTTCCACTGCGTTTTGTCTGCTATCTCCTAGCTCACCAAGCCATCAATCGCACTGTATAAATATACATGTGCATATATATAAAATCTAACATCTGTCTGTCTGAATGTCTGTCCGCTTTTCACGAGAATTACTTAACGGATTTAGATCTGTTTTTTTTTTCTATAATTTGCTTGAACATTCTGGTTGATTTTCAACCTGTTTCATCGTGCTATGTATCATAGTTCACTTGTGGTACCGGTTTATTTGCACGAATCTGTGAGGGCCCTCCTCACTCACGCTTCAGCCTCTGGGCGTAACCGTAACTCCACTTAGTTAGCGAACAAGAAAACTACTTAATGGATTTAGATCTTTTTTTTCTTTTTCTAGAAATTTCTTGAACATTCTGGTTGATTTTGCAACTTCTCTCATCACTCTAAGAATCATAGTTCACTTGCTGGAGTGATATGTTCTTGCTAATCCGAGACAGCGGCTGCGGGCCGAGGGGAAGGGAAAGCGTGACATCAGGAGTGGGTAGCCAGGCAGGACCCTCCTCACTGTCCTGTTTCACCATTACGCAGGCGAAGCTGCGGGGGATGGCTAGTTCTGTATATAGGTCCATCTTTCTTTTTTGTGCCGAAGACCTTATACTAAATATCTTGTTGAAGGTTTTATCCTGTCTTTCTAATGGACCAGTCGTAAAGCCACAAGGAGGACAAGGTAAATCATCCAAGTCTAGGTTATTGGTTTGTGCTGCAACCCATTTAGTGTCCTTGTGAAAACTTAAGTGGCAACACAAGCAGAAGTCAGTTTGTTATATTTAATAGTGCATATTTGTTCTTTGTCATTACCTTATTATTGTCACCTACATTAAATTATTCCAAACAATATTGCCATCATGAATACAATCATATTTTGTATGACTTTGGCCCACAAGAATTGTAAAAATTGCATAGCTAGAAATATTTTTTTATATATGTGCTAAAATTGAACTCAGTGACAAATTATTTAAAACTAAGTACAACTATTTTACAGAAACAGTCATTGGCAATAAGCAAAAGTACATAACAACAAATACTCCTAGAAATATAAATCAGCTCTTAATCTTTTGGACCCTTGTGTCTTTCAAAAAGAAAAGCAATGCACACTAAATCAATGAAACAAATTGCACAATTTCAGAAACATTTTATCAATGAGGGGCCAGCACAATCATTTGGTTAACTGGTAGCAAACGTGTTCCAATATTTATAACAGATATTTTTCAAAATCTGTGATGTTCTCTACTTCTGCTATACAATTTAGTAGCTTCCTTCAAACTCCCAGAGCCATTGTGTAAAGATATATTTGCTGGTGTGATTCCCCACAGAATTCCTTCCAGTAGATTCCAGTCAATCAAACAATCATTTAAGCCTTAGCTTTTTAAACTAAGCAAAGCACTGTCTATGGTTGTTTTTTTATTCCCAATGCTATCTCCTCCACACCCATTGACACCTTCGAAACAGCAGTTTCCTGAACACTGCAAAGGGAAATGGCTACCATATTAATTCAAAAAAGGTTTCCATTGAGACTACATCAAAGACACTGGTGAAAATCAATGGGAAGTTATTTTGGAATGGAATTATTTATTTAAACAAATGGTTGAAATTCAAAAACATCATAAACTTTAGTTTAGTAGAAACCTTGTCAACTTTTAGAATGCATGTAGATCAGATATTGGGACAACTTAGCTATTATCTAATCATTCACGTTTTATGGACCGAATGGTCTTCTCTCTTTACACATTCTCCATGTCCTTGTGGAGTTTCTTCCAGATCCTTTTTGTTTTCCTCCCACATTCCAAATATATGCCAGTAAGGCTGGCTGGCAGGGCTGGATTGAGTAATTGTACTGTAGATGAAAAGTTTCTGGTTGAAATATTGGTGCAAATAACTATTAGCTAACCAAACAATGGATTCATGGCTTTCTCTTATTTGTCAAAGTTCTAATGTGTGTGCAAGTGTCTCCTGCGATTAGCTTTGCTCATTGCCATTGTTAGAGTTGATAATGGCTGCAAGACAAAACTGTTCAAAGCAATGGCAACAGACCAATTTCTTCTTACGTAAGAATCGGTTGCACAACTTTAATATCTTTTTATGTTACTAGGGACAGTCACAGCCTAATATTTAAAATTAAAAGAAAAAAAAAAACCACAAACACACAGAGCTCAGATCAAGAGCTGAGAAATTGTTACCCAATGTTATCAGAAAGACCTTTCTCTTTTGTTATTTCAGCAATGGAAAAGCATAACAGTCTGCCTCTCCATATTTTGTATACTAGCTGTGTAAGCCCGTGCTGTAAAAAGCCTGGGGTCCTAGAAACTATTGAAATCATCAGAAAAAAAACATTTAACAACATTGTAGAGATCTCAGATAATTGAAAAGAACTGCTCTAGGCATCTCTCTCCTAGGAGGAGTCATTTTGCCGATGTGCATCCCTTGTGCATTAGCAGCGGAAGGAAAAGTAAAGGGTGTACCGTTTTGCCGATGTTAGCAGCTAAGTGACTTTGTCTTTCTTCTGAGGTTTTGTTTTGCTGATGTTCTGACCCAGCTTGTGTTATTAGCGGCTAAGCGAGTTTTCAGTTTCCTCGGAGGTAGAGCCCTTACCCCAACTCCACCTCTCACTTCTGGGCCGGACAGACACACACTTCCACACATAGACATTTATATATAAGATTAGGGAAAAAAATCTATAGTTCTAAAGCTATATTATGATATTTTGTAATTCACTGAAGTATATTTACAATTAATGCAAGTTTATATAATTTTAGTAAATAAGCAATGTGTTTATTTAGTGTCTTGGTATATTATAGTTTGTTATACAGTGATGCAAACCCATAATCGTCTGCCTCCAAAGCTGGACTTTTGATTGTCCAGTAGCACAATTTTCCAGCATGCTTGGCTTAACTACACTCAATGAGTGGTGCCCATGTACTCGACTGGTGTCTTTCATGCCAGGCTGGGTGTTCTGAATTAGCCTATATGTTGGCACAATCACAAAAGCACAGTCGCTGTTGATCTGTCCAGTCCTGACACGTTTTCTTTCATTTCTCCCCTTAATATACAAATATGGTCATAAAAAAAGTCAGTGGCTAAACTGCATTTCTTTTAACTCAAAACGCCAACCTTGTCAGCAGTCGGTCCTAATCTATGGATTTTGTCCCTGCTGTTCCTAGCATACATATTCAATAACGGTTTTCTTGTCTTTTATTACGATTTAATCAGGTGCAGTCCATTAAAAGAAAAAACAAAAATGAGGTGCTACAGAATGACACGCAGTCCAGTTTAGATTAATCAGTATTTATCTCATATAGAAGCCGTGTGCCGTCTCAGGTCAAACTTGGTGATGCTGGCCAACTCAGAAGCCTTCCAATGAATATGAAATGATTATATGGTTAAATGAAAATTGCGCCGGACTGAAGCAGGTGTTATTGGCTTCTTGGTCACTCATGTGGCGTTCCAAGCTTGCCAGCCATTACTCATTCTCATCAGCCCTTGACACTGCTGCAGATGTGGGAGCTTGTGGTGAGGAGTGGGAAGCAGCGCGACTCTGCAATTCCCTTTTCCCAAACCAGCTGTATACATGCATCACCCGCCAGGACTGTGCCCAGGATCTCTGTATGCTTGAGCTGCAGCTCCAGCTGTACCAGACTTCTGCCAACACATAAACAAGGAGCAAAAAAAAAAAAAAAACTTTACACTCAGTCAACCAGAATGCCGTAACAATTAAAAAAATTGAGATCAAATCCATAAAGCACAATGAAACATCTGCCTCCAGATATCCTGCCTCAAATGAGTATCACAATATCAAGACCTCAATCACCTTTTAAGACCAATGCTACTGGTTACAAAGAAAATGTTAAAATGAATAATCACATGAAATAATTTTCAACTTTGTTATCATGTGAAGTGTGGAGAAAATATTGTTTAGTACTGTTTTGAATGTTGCCTAAGTAAAATGAGCTAGCTGGGAGAGAGGCAATTACCTGTCAGCCAGTCTTTAACTCATATAAGTTTTTAAAATGAAAACCAAAATGATTTGCAGGGAAATAAAAATTACAGCCCCTAGCTCAAAACACATTTCATGAAAAACTGACTTTGGACTAGTTAAAAGTTATATTTTTAGAATAACAATTTTGACACAACAGTGGTAGTGCTGTAAGAGTTTTAGAAATGATCTTTATTTTAAGGCTGTATAGGTGTTTTTTTAAATATTTGGTAAAATAATTTCAGTAGCAGTAAATAAAGCATTACACTAGGAAAGGTAATTTCAAAAATAAGGAGTAAATAGGTACATTTATATTGGGTACATCAGGTTTTTATTGGGATTCGTTTCTAATTACCTGAATCACTGTCATTAATTGTTACTAATAAAAAAAAATCATAAGTTTTCAACAAAGCAACAGAGAAAATACCCTCATAGGATGGTCTTTACAAAACTGTTTCTCAACTAAAAAGGTATAAAGTAGTCTTACATTAGGTAAGAAATTTACTAAGCAACTCTCAAAAATATAAATATAAACATTTAGCATTTTACTGTTATCAATATGAAGAATATATTAAAATACCAATGTAGCTGTTCTGTGACACCATATATTAAAATAATGTAAAAACATCAGAGTCAGAAACCCCAGAAACCAATTTAGTTTATTACTGGATGTAAATCAATTTCTGCATTAATGTAATATTTTAAATACAACTCCAGAAGTAAAATTGAATAACTGTACCAAATCAAATTACTGACTTAAATAATAAGCAAGAAAAAATATTGTAAGTAAAATTCAAGCTGTAATAAAAAACTATATTTAATGTTTCAGTTGGGATTTGCTTTTAAAAAATGTTAGGGTAATCCCAAAAGAACAATACAGGCTTCAAGTGTTGGGCTTATTTTGCCATATGTGGAGTACAACTAAATTATTATTTGTGCTATTGCACTCATTAAAAAAAGAAAAGAGTGGCATTAAATAAAAAGAACTGCACAAACATGAAGAAATACAATGCTGCCATTAAAGGTAGAGCAAAGACAAACAATACAACATAAAAGACGTTATGCAGTAATGAGCAATAATTATGTGTATTTTATATATTGTAGATTTAATGCAAGTCAAAGGATTATTACTACACATAAATACAAACATTCTATTCATATATTGATTTTTACAAGGCCGCTTTTCCCGGTGAGGGTCTTACAGTGGCATCATGCTGAGAACAGCAGACTGGGGGTTTCTTTTCCTCAGGACTGTAATATGAAGGCTAATCTCGGAGTTTGTTTTGATGTACTGCACATGCAGGATGCCGAGATCACGGGGACTCTGTCTGGTTAGCATGTTCTTCTCTAGCCACAAGCCATTGTTTATTTTAACAACAAAGAGGAGCGAAATTAAATTATAATATCATTAAACATTATTTGAATTTGGATTGTCAATTAACATGCTAATAGTTATAGTCTAGTTTCTTATTAAAGCAGCACATATATTATCTGCTGATCTGTCTGTCCATTTTCTAAAACTCCTTTTTCCATTTCAGGGTTGTGATGAGGCAAAAACCTTGTATTTATTATATGTAATGTATACAAAATGTATATACAGCCACTTGATTTGTTTTTTCTTTTATATTATTGTATATTTTATGTGTTATTTATTATATACTACTATTAATACGAAGAATTATTTCAAAGCATTAACAAATTGGAATATTAATTGAATTAACAATGACCACTTGAAAGTAAATATAGATGAAACAGTATATAAACAAAATACTAAATGGATAAGGGCAAGAACAAATTTTAACAAAGCACAGAGCAAAGACTGAAAATCAAGGAACTTAAATAAAAAGTAAAATGTCAGTTATTGGAAATATAAACTGAAACGTTGTGATAAGAAGGCATTGTAGTACAGGCATCAGCAGTGAAAACTACAAGCCTAAATGAGCGTTCACGCTGGAACTCAGCTGTCGCACAATGATCTGCTTCATTGAACTAATCATTATTTAAATGATCGTATATCACTACATGCACAATATCCAACACGTAGGCTTTGCAGCACAGAGCTGCCGACACTTAAATGCAAATGTCAGCTACTGCTCTTCAGTATTACAGAACCAAGGATTTTTTTAATATACAGAATAGCTTTAGTTCAGTAGATTAGCTACTGTACAATAACTTTTTCACAATTCCAGCTGCATCAAAAAAAAAACATGCAATCTAATAAATTCCATTTTTTATTATGAAATAGGTGGACATTTAAAATGAACTCAAAGTCTGCTATGTATTTACAACAAAACATTTCTTAAAAATAAAATAAAAAAATCTGCATTAAGCACATTTGGAAAAATCAGTGAAGTGCATAATAATAACATAGTAAAAGACATAAAACACAAGTAAGTATCAGCAGCTACACTAATTTCATGAATCAATCTATGTATTATATAGTGTTTTTCACACATGTTTACTTATTGTTGAGAAAAATGAGGCTAAGGATCTGCGGTGGTATCCCGAAGGTTGCCGGTTCGAATCCCCGTCACTGACAAAAGAGGTCCTACTCTGCTGGGCCCTTGAGCAAGGCTCTTAACCTTCAATTGCTCCAGGGGCGCTGTACAATGGCTGACCCTGTGCTCTGACCCCAAGGGGTATGCGAAAACTAACAAGGAATTGTGTAAGGTGAAATAAAGAAGAAAAAAAAAAAGGATTAACACCCATTCTAATTTCAAGAATCTAGCTATCTTATACAGCGCGTTTTCTATCTGTCTGTACTTCAGATTTTACGTCCTTTCTATCTATCTATCTATCTATCTATCTATCTATCTATCTATCTATCTATCTTATATAGTGCCTTTTCTATCTGTCTGCACTTGAGGTTTATCAATCTATCTATCCCTTTTATTTTAAAGTAGTGAAAGAAATAACTAAACACAGTAGTGAAAAATATATAGTACATAAGATCTTAGTGCTCTTTCTGGATTAGATTAAAAACATATTTCTTAAGCAAACAGAAGGTGGCACTCAAGAAACAAAAGCAACATCACCATTTTTTTTCAGCTCTATAGATGAATGCAGTCTTTTTGGCTAAAAAAAGAAAAGGAACTTTATCTTTCTACAAATCTTGTCATTTACTTGTGATTTTTTTTTTCCTTTTGTTCAATAGCAAGCTTGGGGTTTCATTAAAGAATAAATGGGGCAGGAGGCTAGGGTGGAAATGAGGGCCTATGTGACAATCTGTCATTTGTCTATTTTTTTCTTTTTCTTTCTCTGGGACACAGAAACCATACAGCTATTTCCATGAAAGTCAAAAAAGAGTCCAAACAATCTGTGGAGTCAGCAATTTGAAACTTAACTACCGGTGTGTTTTGTACTCAGGTAATAGTTCAGAATTTTATTGGCCTCTTGTCTGTTCCAGAGATTGCTGTTACACTAAATGAGGTTCCCTCTTGCGTCTCTGCTGTGTTTGGCAATGAGGAAAAGGCTGCTTGAAGCTTCATTTCTGAGATCCTCATTGGCACACCATCGTCCCCATATTTAGGTGTAAAAAATGTCAAGCTTATATTAAAAAGAAGTAATTTGGTTATATTTTTATCAGAAGTTTATGGAACTCTAACATACAATAGTAAGCGATAAAGTTATTAACAAGGTGCAATGAGGCATGTGTTATTTAATTGCTTTATTTGCAATATGGGGATAGTTCTTTAGTTTTATTAAAAATAACAGACACTCTTAAAAGACTAAAGGGAAAAAGAGTCAAAGTTTCTTAACTTACTACGCCTTATCAGAGATCACCACACAATTAAATCTGTGTCATTTTTAGAAAAGCATACATAGTGCAATGCCCACAGGTCATCTGTTTATTTTAAAGAACTGAATTTAAACCCACAAGGATGCAGCCACTAAAGTGATCTTGGGATCTGTGTTCATTATACGAATAAAGTACATCAATAAATTGGACTGTGCAGGTAATGATAGTGACCTTCACAGAAAACTTTAAATTGCCTGTTTTAAATGATCAGATATTTGCTTAGTGGTCTGTCTCTTCACTTTTTAAATGTACTTTTTGTCCCTTTAAGGAGAGGAGCGACCCCAACGTGTTAGCCAAGTCATGCTGCAGATAATAAGTCATAAAAAAGAGAAATTGAGAAGTTGTCTTTCAGGAGACATGTTTTCAGTCTTGCAGAGTCAGAACAAATACAAATTTTATGTTTGCTCAATGCAAACTTGGTGCTTGCTATGTTGTTGTTACATATTGGTATAGTAAAACTAAAGGATAAATGGCAGTGCACTTCTTACCAACAAATATGCTTAAGTTCTTAAGTGTTCTAAGTGCTCAGCATTGAAATTCATTTACTTACAGTACAGCATTGATTACCCAATCGTCAGTTTTTTTCAATATTCTTTTTAAATTGTTAGCTTTAATCTTAGTAACTCCCATCCTATTTTACTTGTATATTCTGATTATAATCGACATCCATAATTTGTTTGCTAATTGACAGTGTGTTATTAATATCTGAAAAGGGCATTTATTATTTAATCATTTTGGAATAGGAATTTTCTGATAATAGAATATTTTAAGGGGGGGTGCAATCAGTTTCTACCCTGTGTGACCGTGACAATAGAGAAATTTTGACCAAGAATTGTTCTCCTAAAGGCAGAAAACTGGACATTTTTAGAAAAGGAGTTGGACCAGAAGACAAAATGTTGCCAAAACAATGCTAGATAATAAAGAGGATCAAAGTAATGTCGCCAAACCAAAATGTATGTCAAGAATCATAGTCAGCAATTCAGAGCCCAATGATCATTAACCAAGAAAACATTTAAAATGAAAACCACTCATGAAATGTTCTATCCAGAGTCTCAGATAAGAAAAGGAACACCAGTGCTAAATTTTTAACCTGTTGCATCAACAATGTCAGAGCCCACACTCCATGGCAGTTGGGAGTCTGACTTTTCAATGGTGTCCATAATCAAATGAAAATTGTGTCAGAAACAGCTCAATATAACTTTTGCCACGTAAAACTATTTATTAAACTCACAAACCAATGTCAAATTTGGATTCCACATGCATGAAACCCCCAAATGGGTACAAACGATCCAGACAAAACAACTGTAAAAAAATGAATAATGAAACAACTTTGTAACAAAAAATTATCTGAGTTGGATTTGTTTATTTCTACAGAGGGAATATTGCAGCATGGCATGAAAGAGCGGGCAGCTAATGCCCGTTCTAAGGCTATTACATATATTCAGTTTTTGCCCATGCTTCCTCTGATGTCTATAATCCCTGCTCCTATAAAGCCTTGTGTTACTTTCAGCAGCATATTTTGAGCTGGGAGTTCTTAATTTTCTGTACTCAGCCCCTTTTCACTGGCAATGCCTAGAAACCTGACATTATAATTAACTGACATTAATTACAGTTTAAGGACCTGTAAAAATGCATTCAGTGGAACAGCAGAAGTATTGTGCTGATATTTCCTAGAAATCTTTGATGAAGTGATCTCTATTTTATATCTTTATACTGTTTACATGATGGAATTTAGTTGGCGGATCCAGGAAGTAGTTAGACCCCTTCAATTTGTATACATTTTGCTGTTACAGCCTTACACTAAAATCATTTACATTAATTTTTTACTAACATTTTATAAACTCAGTGTCCCAGAAGGACAAAGTGAAAACATGATTTTATGAATTGTTGCAAATTTAATAAAAAATTAAACAATGAAATATCACATTGACCCTATTCAGACCCTTTGCTGTGACACTTGAAATTTGGCTCAGGTGCATCCCATTCTATTGATCATCATTAAGATGTTTCTACGCCTTGTTTGGAATCCACCTGTGGTCAATTCAATTGATTGGACATGATTCTATAGACACACCTGTCTATAGAATATCCCACAGCTGATAATGTGTATCAGAGCAAAATCCAAGCCATGAGGTCGATGGAATTGCCGGCAGAGTTTAAAGACAGGATTGTGTCAAGTCACAGATCTAGGGAAGGCTATAGAAATGCTTGCAGCATTGAAGGTTCTCAGGAGCACAGATGCCTTTATAATTCTTAAATATAAGAATTCTGGGACAATCAGGACGCCTCCTAGAGATGGCTACTCAACCAAATGGAGCAATTATGGGAGAAGGGCCATGGTAAGAGAGGTGACCAAAAACCTGATTGTCACTCTGGCTTAACTCCAGAGAACCTGTGTGGAGAAGAGGAGAAAATTAAAAATAATAATAATACTGCGGTGGACTGGCACCCTGCCCAGGGTTTGTTTCCTGCCTTGCTCCTTGTGTTGGCTGGGATTGGCTCCAGCAGACCCCTGTGACCCTGTAGATAGGATATAGCGGGTTGGATAATGGATGGACGGATAATAATACTAATACCACTACTAATATTAATAATAATCATTGACACATTCCAACGATCTGGGCTTTAAGACAGAGAGGCAAAGACAAAAGCCTCTCATCAGTAAAAGACATGTGAAAGCCTGTTTGGAGTTTGCAAAAAAGTACCTTAAGGCTCTCAGATTGTGAGAAATTAGATTCTCTGATCTGATGAAACCAAGATTAGCATCTTGTCTGGAGGATGCCAAGCACTGCTGATCACCTGTGCAATGCAATTCCAATAGGAAAGCATGGTGGTGATATCATCATGCTGTGGGGATATTTTTCAGCGGAAGGGCCTGGGAGACTAGTCAGGGTTAAGGGAAAGCAGAACAGAGCAAAGTACAGAGATGTCCATCATGAAAACCTGCTCCGGAGCACTGTGGACGAGACTGGGCTGAAGGTTCTGTTGTTCTAAGAACAAAGCAAAGACAACACTCGAGTGGCTTAGGGTCAACTCTGATAATCTCTGTGAGTTACCTAGCCAAATTCCAGACTTGAATCTGATTGAACATATCTGAAGAGCTTTGAAAATAGTTGTGCACTGATAATTTTCATCCAACCTGACAGAGCTTGAGAGGATCTGCTGAGCAAAATGATTGAAAAATACCCAAATCCATGTGTACAAAGCTTGTCGCATCAAACCCCAGATCACTCCTGGGTTTAATTACAGCCAAGGGTGCTTCAACTAGTATTGAGTAAAAGAGTACAAATACTTATGCCAATGTAGTATTTCATTTTTTTATCTTTAATAAACTTGCAAAAACTCTTGTTTTCACTTTGTCATTTTGTAGTCTTGAGTAATACTTGATGTGGGTATTAAATTGTTTTAAATGGTTTTAGCACAAGGCTGCACTATAGCCAAAAGTGAAGGGGTCTGAATATTTTCTGCATTTACTGTATTTTCAGCCTTTTTCGATACAAAAGATTGTTAAAAGTGATCTGTTCTAAATTATAACCAAAAATTACCTTACTCTTAGTGCCCAGCATACTTTGCCACCTACCTACAAACAACCCTCAGTCATCATACTCACTACCCTAACACACAACACAACACAATAGCAAACTGGCTAGCTTAAAGAAAACAAGTTGTATAATGTGACCCAAAGGATGAATACTTCTTCTGGTTTGCCAGGAGAGATTAGGCAGCAACAAATACAGCTTTTCACCACATAGCCAAATGCTTCTGAGAAAGCCACTTCTGCAAAAGCAGACAACGCTTCTGATAAGGCAACCTCTGCAAAAAAACAGTCATAAGGTCTGCTAGCTCCTGTCCACACAAAAGGATGAAGACTCTAGAAGAAGGTTGAATTCTGGTGACAATGTGCTTGGTGCAGCACTAGGAATTTTTGGACCTCCTGGTGCTCAGTATAACCTTTGAAAGACACTGAATTATATTTGCAGTAGGTTTGCCTATTTTATTTACATTCAAGGGAAGAACTTTCCTGGCCGGGTTCTTTGGAATATCTAACCTGGCTATCTCAGGGGAATGCAGTCGGTAAGGCCAAGTATGAACTGTACTTTTCAAGCTTCATTTTGTAGTTTTAGCTTTAAAATGAAGTGTGAGATTGAAAGAATGCAAAAAAGTGTCATGTCTGAAGAATCTTTGCACCACAAAACACAGTCTAGTGACAAGAAGACAAGCACTTAGTGTTTATTATAGCTTGGGTCTGTTCCCTGTGTCATGTTTATTTTCCATTTTTCTATTAATTTTGAAGTATTGTTTTTTATGTGTATTTTGTGTTTACATTCTACCCATCTGTCCATCCATTTTCTTAAACCATATCCAGGGTAGAGCTGCAGGGCACCTGGAGTTTTTATCACAGCAATCATTGGGTGCATGTCCAAACTTTGCTAATATTGTTATGTTTATTTATTATTTGGTATTAATGTATGGCACCTTTAAGATGTTTAAGTATATTGCTTGTGCTCTGTGATTAGAATTCTAAAAGGAGGGTCCACCCTGACATCACTGTTATAATTTGAGTTTCTTTTTACTTTTTCCTGGGAATCCATCTAGGAAAAAAGCGATTCCTTAGTTTAAAGGAAAAGAAAAAAAGGCCACGGCTTCAAAGCAGTAAAAGGTGGAAGCTCAGCAGTGCACAGGTAAGCACCCTGCGTTAAGACGCCGATCAGGCACAAGGAGCAGTAGGAGCAAATAAGGTAGTAAAGTTTTATTTGTTTATTTTAGATTAAACATTCCTTAGCAGTCCAGAGGTAGAACAGTTAAGTGGGTGACAGCGTAAGTGTTCATTAATACGGGGGAATACAAACAGTGTGAGTGAAGAGCTTATAAGTAAGAGGAGCGCAAAGTTAGGAGAAGAGACAGAGAAAAGTAAAGTTAACCTCATAGAAATGCAAATAGCAGGCAGCTGAGAGGGAGAACAGTACAGGAGCTTAAAGGGAAAAGGTGTAAAATATCTGTAGCAGATCTTAGTGTTATCATTTAAGTTAAGGAGCAGCTGAAAGAAAAAGAAATTTAATTTTAAGAAAAAAAAAAAAAAAAGTTAAGACAGCTTAGTAATCCCAAATCAAATTTTAATAATGAGGCCAGTGCAATGCAAGTCCTGTTGGATGTTGGACTTTTTAGATGATTGTTTGGAAGAGTCAGTTGTCTATGAGGGCTACATCTGCAAGAGATGCCAGCTGATCCAGCACCTCAAGCTCAGGGTCGCTGAACTGGAGGAAGAGCTGGCTGACCTGTGTTGTAATAGAGAATTGGCGGACTTTGCCCAGGTGTCCTTTACAGAGATAGTGTGCACCCCTAAGGTGGCGCGGGAGGAGATTCCAGACCAGACAGGTAGGAATAGGTGGGTCACGGTCACAATGCGTAAGGTAAAGGGTGCACACTGTCCGGGGGCATCAACCCCAGAATTAGAAGTGTCTAACCGTTATCATGTCCTTGCGGAGCTGGACGGTGACTCTGATAATTCTGAGGTGGTAGGCAGGGTTGAGGAGCCCCAACGGGCCACCTCAAAACCAGTTCCCAAAAAGAGAGACGTAGTGATAGCTGGGGACTCAATCATTAGGGGGAATGAAGTGCAGGTGTGGTCCAGAGAGAGAGAGTCTTGCATGGTGTGTTGCCTTCCGGGAGCACAGGTGGGAGACCTACCTGGAAGGGTGGATAGGCTCTTGGCCAGAGCGGGAGTGGATCCAGTTGTCATTGTCCACATTGGAACAAATGACATACAGTAGTCTGTCAGTTCTGCGATCCAAATTCAAAGAATTAGGTGCCAAGCTGAGGAGCAGAACTGACAAGGTAGTCTTCTCCGAAGTTCTGCCTGTGCCACACGCCAGTCCAGGTAAGACTGAGGAGATTAGAAGGCTTAACGCGTGGCTCAAATCTTGGTGCAGGGTAGAAGGGTATAGGTTTATGGGGCATTGGGACTCCTTTTGGAAAAGATTGGGACCTGTTCCGCCATGACGGGTTACATCTGAACCGGAGGGGCACCAATGTATTGGAGAGGCGTATGTGTAGGCTAGTCGAGGATTGTTTAAACTAGGGAATGGGGGGGCAGGGAGTTTAGGACAGGCCAGATTTAGATCTATACATGGAAGAACAAACAATGGTGTAGAAATAAAAATGCATAGTAATGTAAATTCTAAGCAAACACGTAAATGTAGAAGGATTAACACATTAAAAATAGCTTGCCTTAATGCTAGAAGTATCAAAAATAAGGTAAGTGAGTTGGAGTTGTATGTAGCAGAGCATAATTATGATATTATAGCAATAACGGAAACCTGGCTAAATAACAAAGATGGGGATGAGTGTAACATAGAGGGATACACACTTTTTAGGAAGGATAGACAGAACAGAAAAGGAGGTGGGGTTGATGTTTATGCCAAACAGGGTTTAAATGTAAGTCATCTTCAGTTGGATGATGAGCCCCATCTTAGTGAGGACATGTGGCTTCGCCTGGAAAATATTAGGGAAAGAGGTCTTATTTTAGGAGTGTGTTATAGACCACCCAATTCAGACAGTAATTTCAACACACATCTTTTTAGTAATATCAAAAAGGCAAGTTTACAGGGGGATATTATAGTCATGGGGAACTTTAATTATCCAAATATTAACTGGGATAACCTTGCAGATGGAGGAGTACAAGAGCAGGAGTTTTTAGAAGTAATCAGCGACTGTTTTTTAACACAGCATGCTAGAGGACCAACACGGGGTGAAGCCTGTCTGGATTTAGTATTCTGTAATAATCAGAATAGAATTGAGGGTGTAGAGGTGATTGAACCACTAGGGTCAAGTGACCATAATGTAATACAGTTCTCAGTATTTTGTAAAAGAGTACAGATGCAAAGACTAAAATTGTTAAGTTGAATTTTGATAGGGCTAATTTTGAGCAGATGCGACAAAGTCTAAGTATTTTAAATTTGGAGACAGTTGAGGAGCAGTGGAACAAGTTTAAAAATGTTTTACATGTAATGCAGGACAGATACATACCTAAATTTGGAATTAACAGGAAACTAAAAAAAACTCCACGATGGATTAATAAAGATTTAAAAAAGAAGTTGCAAGGGAAAAAAAAACTGCTTTATAAGGCATATAAGACTAATGACTGCGAAGTGAATCGTAGAGCGTATGAGAATATGAGGGCAACCATTAAGAAGGATATCAGGGAGGCTAAAAGACAGTCGGAGAGGAATATAGCAGATAAGGCGAAAGACGACCCCAAGAGATTCTTTCAGTATTTTAGTAGTAAAAGAACAGTTAAGGAGGAGGTCAAGTTCATCAGGAATAGTAAAGGGGAATTAAAAGATACAGACAATGAAATAGCAGATGCCCTAAACTTACATTTTTCTGAGGTGTTCACAAGTGAGCAAGTGGATAACCTGCCAGAGGTAAACGCAACTACTAAGGAGGTACTGAGGGATTTGGAAATTGTAGAGGGAGAATTGCTGCTCAGATTAAATAAGATGAAATCAAACAAATCACCAGGCCCAGATAATATTTATCCTCATGTTCTTAAGGAGGCTAGTGAGTACATATATAAACCCATGACACATATTTTTAGGAAGTCACTGAGCATTGGAGAGATTCCGAAGGACTGAAAATGGCAAATATCATCCCACTAGCAGAATACCCGCGCTTCGCAGCGGAGAAGTAGTGTGTTGAGGAAGGTATAAAAAAGAAAAGGAAAAATTTAAAAAATAACGTAACATGATTGTTAATGTAATTTTTTTGTCATTGATATGAGTGTTGTTCCCATATCTATATCTATGTATATATATATATCTATATATATATATATATATATATATATATATATATCTATATCTATATATATATATATATATATATATATATATCTATACTAATAAAAGGCAAAGCCCTCACTCACTCACTCACTCACTCACTCATTACTAATTCTCCAACTTCCCGTGTGGGTGGAAGGCTGAAATTTGGCAGGTTCATTCCTTACAGCTTCCTTACAAAACTTGGGCAGGTTTCATTTCGAAATTCTGCGTGTAATGGTCATAACTGGAAGCTGTTTTTCTCCATTTACTGTAATGGAGATGAGCTTGAACGCCGTGGGGGCGGAGTTTCGTGTGACATCATCACGCCTCCCACGTAATCACGCAGTACATAGAAAACCAGGAAGACCTCCAAAAAGCGCTGAAGGAAACATGCATTATATAATTGAGAAGGCAGCAAAACAATAAGAAGCGAGCGAGTGACATATACAACCATATTCATGAGTTCTGCTACTTCGGAAACAAAGCACGATGTAAACCTACACTTTAAATTAAGTTCATAGACAGGCTGCCACTGGCGTTTGTAATTTAGTGCCTGCCCATATAAGGCCGTCCGTCAGCGGCAATCCAATAGCAAACTCCCACTAAATATTCACGGGTGAAGGACTGTGCTTATGCAGAGGAAGATGAGATGGTCAGGGTGGTGTTTGGCACAAACTCAGCGAAACTGCGAGAGAAAGTTTTAACTGCCAGGACTTCGGTAACATTAAATGCAGCCATGGACATAGCACAAGATGGCACCAGCACAGCTGGGAACCTTCGATGCATGTACACCGAGCGGCTCACGTGAACTGACGCAGTGCACAGACAAAAAGCAACAGTTCCAAAGAGCGCTGAACAAAAACCGAATTACACAATTGAAAAGGTAGCAAAAAATATGAAGCGTCTGATACATACAAGCATATTCATAAATCCAGCTACTGCGGAAACAAAGCACACGGTGGAAAAAGTTAATGTCCCGCTAAAGGAAGACAGTGTAAAAAAAAACCCCGTGCATGCAGTGTGTCAGGTCTCAGATAAAGAAGAAGACGAGCTGTTTATTGATACAGTAAGAAATGAATCGATGAATGAAACCTGTCATCTTTACAACGATTGACAAACACGGAATGTAACTTGAACACAACACATCCTACAAATACGAACCTGATTGAAAGAAATAATGATAATCAAATCCTTGATGACAGCAACACTCAGTAACACTCACAAAACAAATACTGTATATTGACAGTCATGTTATGTTATTTTTAAAATGTTCCCTTTTCTTTTTCATAGCTTTTTTAACACACTACTACTCCGCTGCGATACGCGGGTATATATATATGTATATATATACCCCAATCTACATACTCGAATAATGGATACTTTATTCGCCATCAATGATTGTTTTGGTAAAGCCATACTCAGTGTATTCATTAGATGAACGGTAAAAAAGTAAGAGCGAGGGGAGGATGACTTATTGAGGCATGCAGGCTGTAGTGCGCGTCAACTCTATCTGAATTGCGCGATCACATTTGAAAAAATATATCTTTTCAAGTTCTATTTAGTCCATATGTGTCAAACTCAAGGGCCGCGGGCCACATCCGGCCCGGCGTGTAATTATACTGTATTATACTGTATTATTGTTATATATATATATAGCAAAATAACCGTGCTTGGCAGCGGAGAAGTAGTGTGTTAAAGAAGGAAAGAGAAACAAAAGGAAACATTTTGAAAATAACGTAACATGATTGTCAATGTAATTGTTTTGTCACTGTTATGAGTGTCGCTGTGATATATATATATATAGCAAAATAACTGCACTTCGCAGCGATGTCGTGTGTTAAAGAAGTTATGAAAAAGAAAAGGAAACATTTGAAAAATAATGTAACATGATTGTTAAAGTAATTGTTTTGTGTATTTGGCGGCAGTGTCACGAAGTTGTTTTCGTCTAGCTGCATTAGAAAATGTACCACGACATCTGACACGCCTCCTTTTTACTGTTTTCTCACAGCTTGGATTGCTGCTGTCATAATGGGTTTGAGTCTACATATACAGCACAGGTATATATATATATATATATATATATACACATACATATCTTCATATCTATATAAATATATACATATGTATATACATTAGATATCTACATATACACATATATATATACATATCTATCTACATCATATATACACACACATACATACATACACACACACAAATTATATATGTGTGTATGTGTGTGTGTGTGTGTGTGTGTATATATATATATATATATAAAATGTAGATAGGTGTGTGTGTATATATATATATACACATACATACAAACATACACACAGGTATATATATGTGTATATATATGTATGTGTCTATATGTGTGTGTATAGCTTTGGTCACTGAGTGCAAGGGAAAAATAATAAAATATAGTCTATTAGTTATTAAACAGTAAAACATTAACGTTTTAAGAAGTACAGGTACATTGAGCACTACTCGAGTGGTTGCGGGTAAACTACATTTTAAAAGACGGTATAACAGAACAGGTAAGTAGTACTAACAGCAGCTAAAATGTATGTGGATCATCTCTCGGTAGTTGATCCCTTTTGAAAGGCGCTACACGACAGCTGTGGTATAGAAATAACATTTTCTATGTGAACGTTCAAATTTCTGCCTCTGGTAATGTGCCTTACCGGTATTGCCAGTAATTAAAGAAAAATTGTTTTGTGTCCTCTGCAGTGTTAAGAGAGAAAGGCTTTGGTTTGGGATAAAATGAAAAAAGGTGTAAAGAAAGGAAAGTTGCATTTTTCTTTTATATAGTATAGAGAGATGTGTTCGGTGACGTTATGATCGCCTTTTGGGGACAGTCGCGGAGGGTCTTGTGTAGACTGGTAAGACGTCTCTGCCATTAATCGGCTGTGATGGCACTGTCAGTCCTTCACTCGTGTGCATGTCTTCATAATCCGAGCTGAGGACCTCATAATCGTATACGTGCAAAAGAAAGTGTGAATCGCCTTAATATTATTTTGCCGTGGTGTAGAAAAGGGGTCCCTCTTTCTCTTTTTCTTTTCTAATTATCTCATCTCTACCCTAAACGAGACTGTTCAATATCATACCCTAGGTTTACTGTTATTGCTATTACTGCATTAAGACTGGTTATGCTTCTTCTGGACACATTTTTAATACCATCCCCTGGGTTTATTATCTGGGTGTATCATCTTAATGCACTAAAATTGCTGAAGACTATATATATATTTTAAGTGTAAAACTCCTTTTTTTTTTTTTTTATTTTATTCTTAGAGATATCTCTATCTTTTAACCCTTAAGCGCCGCTGCATTGGAGCTTGTTTTGCTTTGGACGTACTCTGTCTCTGGGTATGTCAGAGGACTGGGACTATGTGAAGTGGGTTTTAGCCTCACTTGGGGAGGCAAAAAGGGAGGGTGGGGGGTTAAGGGGGGGAGAGAAAGAGAGCAGGCCTGATCTATACCTAATCTATCCTCTCAGTCTTTATAATTATAATAAGACTATAAAATGACATCAAAAACTCAGAATCAGTGTCTCCATGATGGGACAGTTAACTTCGTAAGCTGGAATGTTAAAGGCCTGAATCACGAATTAAAGAGAAAGAAAGTACTCTCTCACCTAACAGGTCTAAATGCTAAAATAGTATTTTTACAGGAAACTCACTTAATAAGCAAGGATCAGTTCCGGCTGCAAAAAGACTGGACTGGCCAAATGTTCCATTCTAGCTTTACGAAGAAAACTAGAGGTGTGGGAATTCTCATACATAGAACTGTTCCATTTGTAGCATCAGATGTAGTATTGGATCCTGAAGGTAGATATGTAATGGTTATGGGAGACTTATCTAACTGTAAAATGATCTTGATAAATGTTTATGCACCTAATGTTGATGATAAGGAATTTATACAAAATTTGTTGGCATCCATTCCCAATCTGAACACTCATAAAGTTATAATGGCTGGGGATTTTAATTGTGTTATGAATTCACTTTTAGATAGGACTTCCTCCACAGGGGGAACGGCATCTAACACTGCAAAAATAATTACAAAGTTTATAACTGATCACAACTTATCAGACCCCTGGAGGTTTTTAAACCCAAATTCAAGAACATATTCTTTCTACTCACCAGTACATCTTTGTTACTCAAGGATCGATTACTTCTTTATAGACAATAACTTCTTGCCTAAGATTAAATCTTGCAAATATGATGCTATTGTTATTTCTGACCATGCACCTATGATCTTGGAGCTAAAATTACTAAGCCCCATGCACTCACCCCGCAGATGGCGCCTTAACCCGCTTCTATTAGCTGATGAGAATTGTACTGAATTTATATCCAAACAAATCAAATTCTTTCTAGAGACAAATACATCCCCCGAGATCTCTGCAGGGATACTCTGGGAAACTCTTAAGGCCTTCTTAAGAGGACAGATTATCTCATATCTTTCCCACAGAAATAAATCCGAGGCCAAGAAAGTAGCAGATATAAAAAGCGAAATTACTAAAATAGATGAAGAACATGCCAGACTACCAAGCGAGACTCTACATAGGAGAAGGCAGGCTCTACATTCGGAATTAAACCTCTTGACAACTAAAGAAACTGAACAACTAATTTACAAATCCAGACATCATTACTATGAACATGGGGAGAAAGCTAATAAGCTTTTAGCTCAACAAATTCACAAGCAAGGAGTGCGCAACGCAATCTCGGTAATCACTAGTACGAACGGAGATAAAATCGTCGAACACCAAAATATAATGCACACTTTCAGAGACTACTATAAATCCCTATATACTACTGAGTTTAAGGAAGACAATACACAATCTAATGCATTTCTGGATACATTACAGATACCACAAATAGACGCTTGTAGTGCGGAGGAACTTGATAAACCTCTGATGTTATCAGAATTACTAGATGCTATAAAATCACTCCAAGGCGGGAAAGCAGCAGGCCCTGATGGTTACCCTGCAGAATTTTACAAGAAATTCTCCGCTCAGGTAGCCCCCCTCTTATTAGCAACATTTACAGAAGCCAGAGATAACCAATCTCTTCCACAAACCTTTCGCCAAGCACTAATCACTGTCTTTCCAAAACAAAATAAGGACTTATTACAATGTGCATCATACAGACCAATTTCACTTCTGAATAACGACGTTAAAATACTTTCAAAAATTTTAGCCAGAAGGGTGGAGAAAGTACTCCCCTCGGTAATATCACAAGACCAAACTGGATTTATTGGGGGCCGGCACTTATCTTCCAATCTTCGACGCCTGTTTAATGTAATATACTCACCAACTAAATCAAACACCCCAGAAATATTATTATCATTAGATGCAGAAAAAGCATTCGACATGATTGAATGGAAATACCTTTTTACTATATTGGAGAAGTTTGGGTTTGGCCCAAACATCTGTGCATGGATTAAATTACTGTATACTAACCCAGAAGCTTCAGTTTGCATCAACAACATTTGCTCAGACTACTTTAAACTAGAACGTGGCACTAGACAAGGATGCCCCTTGTCACCGCTGCTGTTTGCGATTGCCATTGAACCACTGGCAATACATTGTCGAAATACTGATCAGATAAAGGGGATTAGCAGAGAAGGACTGGAACAGAAAATCTCATTATATGCAGATGACATGGTACTGTATATATCAGACCCAGAAAATTCTGTACCTGCAGTCTTAGCAGCACTCACAGAATTTCAAAAGATCTCTGGTCTCAGAATTAATCTGAATAAAAGTGTACTCTTTCCAGTGAACTCTCAAGCATATAATATTAGATTAGATACCCTACCATTTATCATTGCAGAACAGTTTAAATACCTAGGGGTAAACATCACAAGTAAACATAAAGCTCTATATCAACAAAATTTTGCCGTTTGCATGGAAAAAATTAAACAAGACTTGCATAGATGGTCAACCCTTCATCTCACACTAGCTGGAAGAATTAACACTGTTAAGATGAATATTCTTCCTAAGCTCCTTTTTTTATTTCAAAACATCCCAATATACATTAATAAATCATTTTTTAGGCAATTAGATTCGACAATAACCTCATTTATTTGGAATTCAAAACATCCACGCATCAAAAGAGCGACCCTACAAAGACAAAAGGCAGAAGGCGGCATGGCTCTACCTAACTTCCAGTTTTATTACTGGGCAGCAAATATACAGGCGATAAGAACCTGGACACAAATAGAAGAACATACACAGGCTTGGTCCGCAATAGAATTAAATTCCTGCAGTACTTCTTTGTATTCCTTGCTCTGTGCTCCAATAAACACACGTTATCGGCAATACACTAATAACCCAATTGTGCTCCACTCACTTAGAATCTGGAACCAATGTAGAAAGCATTTTAAGACGGAGAAGCTTCTATCTGTGGCACCCCTGCAAGAGAACCACCTCTTTCAACCCTCACAAACATATGCAGTTTTTAATATTTGGAAAAAATTTGGAATTAACTTGCTTAGAGATCTTTATATAGACAATGTCTTTGCATCCTATGAGCAATTACATTCCAAATTTAAGATTCCAGCTACACATTTCTTTCACTATCTTCAAATCAGAAACTTTGTGAAACAAAACCTTCCAGATTTTCCTCATCTTGCACCCTCATCAATGCTGGAAAAAATATTGCTCAATCTCAAGGATTTAGACTCCATCTCTACAATATATAAAATCATTTTACAATCCCTCCCTTTTAAAGATCCAAGAGGACACTGGGAAAAAGATCTTTCAATTAATATATCAGAAAAGGAGTGGAAAGTAGCAATGCAGAGAATTCACTCGAGCTCCATATGCGCAAAGCATACAATTATACAACTCAAAATTATATATCGAGCACATCTGTCTCGACTAAAACTCTCCAAAATGTTCCCAGGGCATGATCCAACCTGCGAACGTTGTAACCAAGTCCCAGCCTCACTAGGTCACATGTTCTGGTCCTGCACCAAATTAACATTATTCTGGACAAACATTTTTAATTACCTTTCAGATAGCCTTGGACTTACAATCCCTCCAAACCCATTAACAGCTGTGTTTGGTGTTCTTCCAGATGGGTTTAAAGCGGAGGAAGACAAACAAATTGTGATTGCATTCACTACACTTTTGGCACGTAGACTTATTCTCATAAACTGGAAGAACCCAAACTCTCCTCTTTTAAGTCAGTGGGAAACCGATGTGTTATATTATTTGAAGTTGGAAAAAATCAAATATTCAATTAGAGGATCCGTACAGACTTTTTTCAAAACATGGCAGGACCTAATCAGTAATATTTTAAAATAAGTTCAAAAGGCACAGAGAATTTATTAATTTAGGTATGTCTCCAAGTCTTAAATTTAACGCCGTTTGGCTTGCTCTCTCTCTCAGGGGTGGGGATCGATCTGTTCTTAATTTTTCTCTTTGTAAAAACTTGATTGCTTTGTATGGATTGTAATAAAATTAATAAAAATTTAAAAAAAAAAAAAAAAAAAAAAAAAAAAAAAAAAAGGAGCCAACGGGGGTCCCGTGTTTGCACTTGTCTGTGCTATAGCTCAGGGGGAGGATGAAAAAAATTAAAAGTGCTCACTTTGAATTAAGGCAGAAGCGCAGTCAGCGTCTCAAATCCCGGCACAGCTATGCGTGTGCGCCGGCTGCTCGACTTTTGCTGGGAAGGAGACCCCACTTTTTGTACACACGTTCCACAAATGAGACACACGGGTTTACCGGCAATGTCAGTAAACATATACTCAGCCTCCCATCGGTTTTTAAAGGCTCTATGTTCAGAATCACCTTTTCTCTTTGGCATCGTGTGGGCTAGCTTGGCAATAACTTGTAGCATCATAAGCTAGACTTGATTAACGTGGTAAGTGTTCGGCAAGGCAGCTGAAGTGCTGGATTATGGGATCTGTAGTTTATTGTGTTACCAGCGCTTCATATCCCCGGGCCATTAATAACAATAATACAGTATATAAAATGATCTCGCGGGCCGGATATAATTACACGCCGGGCCGGATGTGGCCCGTGGGCCTTGAGTTTGACTCATATGGACTAAATAGAACTTGAAAAGAAATATTTTTTGGAATGTGATCGCGCAAGTCAGATCTAGTTGACGCGCACTACAGTACATCGAGCCCGCATGCTATTGTGGTTTTGCTTGTCTGCTTCAGTAAGTTACCGTCCTCTCGCTCTTACTTTTTTACCGTTCATCTAATGAATACACTGAGTATGGCTTTACCAAAACAATCATTGATCGCGAATAAAGTATCCATTATTCATGAAGCTTCAATAGGTGATCTGTCTTTCTGCGTTAACCGCATGTGTTTTCATACGTCTCAAACTAAGGGGATGCAAGGTTAAAGTAAATCGAGAAGCGCGCATACATACTTAGTGCATCCCCTCTCGGGAATCGAACCTCGGACGTGGGCGCTACAGGCGAATACTTTACTATTGCGCCACGGCGTGTGGTTTATCTATTTGAGCGTAGCAATGTAATTCGGTTTTTGTTCAGCACTCTTTGGAACCGTTGCTTTTTGTCTGCGCACTGCGTCAGTTCACGTGAGTCGCTGAATATGGTTTTATATGTCACTCGCTCGCTTCTAATTGTTTCGCTGCCTTCTTAATTATATAATGCATGTTTTCTAAAGCGCGTTTTGTAGCTCTTCCTGGCTTTCTACGTAATGCGTGATTACGTGAGAGGCGTGATGATGTCATACGAAACTCCGCCCCTCGAGCTGAACTCCATTACAGTAAATGGAGAAAAATAGCTTCTAGTTATGACCATTATGCGTAGAATTTCGAAATGAAACCTGCCCAACTTTTGTAAGTAAGCTGTAAGGAATGAGCCTGCCAAATTTCAGCCTTCTACCCACACGGGAAGTTGTAAAATTAGTGATGAGTCGGTCAGTGAGTGAGTGAGTGAGTGAGTGAGTGAGTGAGTGAGTGAGTCAGTGAGGGCTTTGCCTTTTATTAGTATAGATTATATAAAAAGGGTGACAGGGCAGATCCAAGCAACTATAGGCCAGTAAGCTTAACATGCATCACAGGAAAATTAATGGAAGGAATTATTAAGGATAAGATTGAGCAACACATGGCAAGGACAGGAGTTATTCTGAACAGTCAGCATGGGTTCTGAAGAGGAGGTCGTATTTTACTAACATGTTGGAATTCTATGAGGTTGCAACAAAAGCATACGATCAAAGTGGAGCTTATGATATTATTTATCTGGACTTTCAGAAAGCATTTGATAAGGTGCCACATGAGAGGTTGGGCATCAAGTTAAAAGAAGTGGGAGTTCAGGGTGATGTTTTTAGATGGGTGCAGAATTGGCTCACACACAGGAAGCAGAGGGTGATGGTGCGAGGAACCTCATCAGAACTGGCCGATGTTAAGAGTGGTGTTCCACAGGGGTCAGTGCTAGGGCCGCTGCTATTTTTAATATATATAAATGATTTAGAATTTAGGAATATAAGTAACAAGCTGGTTAAGTTTGCAGATGATACCAAGATAGGTGGATTAGCAGATAATTTGGAATCCGTTATATCATTACAGAAGGACTTGGATAGCATACAGGCTTGGGCAGATTTGTGGCAGATGAAATTTAATGTCAGTAAATGTAAAGTATAACAATTAGGAAGTAAATATATTAGGTTTGAATGCACAATGGGAGGTCAGAAAATCGAGAGTACACCATATGAGAAGGATTTAGGAGTCATAGTGGACTCTAAGCTATCAACTTCCCAACAGTGTTCAGAAGCCATTAAGAAGGCTAACAGAATGTTAGGATATATAGCACGATGTGTGGAGTACAAGTCCAAGGAGGTTATGCTCAACCTTTATAATGCACTGATGAGGCCTCATCTTGAATACTGAGTGCAGTTTTGGTCTCCAGGCTACAAAAAGGACATAGCAGCACTAGAAAAGGTCCAGAGAAGAGCGACTAGGCGGATTCCAGGGCTACAGGGGTTGAATTATGAGGAAAGAGTAAAAGAAGATTAAGAGGTGACATGATTGAAGTGTTTAAAATTATGAAGGGAATTAGTACAGTGGATCGAGACTTGTATTTTAAAATGAGTTCGTCAAGAACACGGGGACACAGTTGGAAACTTGTTAAGGGTAAATTTCGCACAAACATTAGGAAGTTTTTCTTTACACAAAGAACGATAGACACTTGGAATAAGCTACCAAGTAGTGTGGTAGACAGTAAGACGTTAGGGACTTTCAAAACTCGACTTGATGTTTTCTTGGAGGAAACAACTGGATAGGACTGGCGAGCTTTGTTGGGCTGAATGGCCTGTTCTCGTCTAGAGTGTTCTAATGTTCTAAAAGCTAGGAAAATCATCATGGTATCATTTTGAGGGTTTTCTCACCAAGGAATGCAATTCTACAATCAAATTTTTATTTAGAAGTGTGGTGTAGAAACTGATTAATATTTACTGTCTTTAATTTTGTTTTGGCAATGGCTGCTGGTCTTTTGCTGTGTCATCTACATCCATGGAGTTTTCCCATGATGCACTGGGACTGCATTGATTGTGACATCATCGGCTTGCCGGTATAAAGTTAACCCCAAAATAGTCTCTAGTATCTAAAATTGGGCCATACTTAGCAAATTACTTACTGAGAAATTTTGATTACTGTTTATTTGATTTGATTCTAAGCTCTGCCTTTTGAAGATTTTTGGTTTACAATTTGACTCTGATGTCTGTCTTTTAACTTATGATTTTGACCCTTGCTTCACTCTTTATCTGCATTATTTCTACTGATTCTTTACACTTTTTTTGCACTGATTGTCCTTTTTTGCAGTCATTACAGCCACTGCATTCATTGTCATTCAAGCCAGAGGTTTTATCGTTAATCCTCATCCTTGAAGAGCATTTTTTTGTATTCTGAATATTTAATGAATTTTGAAAGCCTGACTTTTGACTTTTCAAGTCTGGTTGTTTGGGGCAAGACATAGTTTACAGCAAGGGTGTCCAACTCTGGTCCTGGTGGGCCACAGTAGCTAAAGGTTTTAATTCTTCTTAATTTGTGGACCGTTTTTGCTGCTGATTAACTTGTATTGCTTTAGTTTTAATTTTAATTTAATTTTCCTTAATGAGCAGCCAAACAATAATGAGACACAAAACAAGGCGCCACATGACCAGCTAACCTGAAAATAAAAAAAGGTGAAAGTCTCGGTCATGTTGCTCTGCTCAAAACATCTTGACTGTGGCAGAATGAGAGCAGCAACAAGTCATGATATTCAATAATGGCTTTAATTAACAGCAAGAATTGGCTTCTCATTAAAAAAACAAGTTGGAGTGAAATTGGCTGGAGTTTGGCATTCCAATTTAGCTGGTCATCTGTTGGCTCGTTTCACGTCTCATTTCTGTTTGCTGCCATTTAATGAAGAAACGAATCAATTCAGAGGACTAAATCCTTAAAATAAGGGCTATTAAAATGATGGGAAAAGGAGTTAATTAGCAGTGAAAACTGTTTGCTGATTAGGAAAAGGGTTCAAATGAAAACCTGAAGCTACTGAGGCCCACAGATACCAAAGTTGGACACCCCTGGTTTACAGGTTAATTTCAGTGATGTCCTGATTTGACTTGTTTGTTTTTAAAGCCTTAAAACTGTTTTAGCAATCTTGTGCCACTGCTTCGCAACAAGCATAGAAAACTTTTAAAGAAGACTTATTAAAAATGAAAAACAACCCTGCAGTAACTCATCTGTCTTCTCAGAACAGTATTGCCTTTGCTTGACTAGGTCCTCACACTTTACCTGGTTTTTAAACATGAACACAATGAACAGACATATGATGTACTTGGACATAATGCATCTTTGAAAACAGCAAATTAATTTTGACAACCCTCTACCATACTTAGTCAAGCTAGTAGTATTTGGGGTGCTTTTATTTGAAAAAAAGAAAACCTGATTAAAGCCTCCTGGGTAACCATTTTCAGAGTTGTTCATTATTTCAGCAGCTTCCTTGATGCCTGCTTAAGGTGAAATATAGTAATTTATGAAAACTTTATTATTACAGGGAAAGAAAAGCATTTAACTAACAAGTGTTTCGTGCTTAAAGGAATAACAGTGTATTCTGGAATTATGGAAAAAATTTGGGATTAACTTGCTTAGAGATTTTTATATAGACAACGTCTTTGCATCCTGTGAACAATTACAATCTGAATTTAACATTCCAGCTACACATTTCTTTCACTAGCTTTAAATTAGGAACTTTGTTAAACAGAACCTGCCTGATTTTCCTCATCTTGCACCCTCGTCCATGCTGGAAAAAATATTGCTCAATTTCAAGGACTCAGACACCATCTCTGAATTATATAAAATTATTTTACAATCCCTCCCTTTCGAAGATCCAAGAGGACACTGGGAAAAAGATCTCTCAATTAATATATCAGAAAAGGAGTGGAAAATAGCAATGCAGAAAATTCACTTGAGCTCCATATGCGCAAAGCATACAATTATTCAACTCAAAATTATATATCGAGCACATCTGTCTCGCCTAAAACTCTCCAAAATGTTTCCAGGGCAAGATCCAACCTGTGAACGCTGCAATCAAGTTCCAGCCTCACTGGGTCACATATTTTGGGCCTGCACCAAATTAACGTCATTCTGGACCAAAATTTTTAATGACCTTTCAGACAGCCATGGTGTCACAATACCTCCTAACCCATTAATAGCTGTGTTTGATGTTCTTCCAGATAGGTTTAAAGTGGAGAAGGACAAACAAACTGTGATTGCATTCACTACACTTTTGGCACGTAGACTTATTTTGTTAAACTGGAAGAATCCTAACTCTCCTCTTTTAAGTCAGTGGGAAACCGATGTTTTATACTATTTGAAATTGGAAAATATCAAATACTCAGTTAGAGGATCTGTACAGATTTTTTTCAAAACATGGCAGGATCTAATCAGTAATATTTTATAATAAGCTCTTAAAGCACAGAGGAAGCAATTATTTCTGTATTTCTTTTTCTTCTCCATTCATCTCTATTGGCTTATCAAACTCATCATTTTAGGTATGTTTACAAGCCTTAAGTTTTACTCCGTTGGCCTTGCTCTCTCTCTCAGGGGTGGGGGTCGATTTGCTCTCAATCCTACTTTTTGTAAAAATTGATTGATTTGTATGGAATGATTGCAGTAAAATTAATAAAATTTCAGAAAAAAAAAAGGAATAACAGTGTATTCATATTTAAACGAGACAATGTTTTTACCAGAAAACAAACACTCCCACCATTCTCTTTAGTGGAAAATCCCTGGTGTTTTAGTTAGATCCACTACGTGAGTAGTTAACAATCAGTAAAATTATTTTCGGCAGTCCCTGACATCCCGACAATGAATAAAACCTCTATCTGAATTTATCTAGTTAATTGACTAATGATTTAACATTGCCTAGAATGATAATGAGGGATTGATATTGAGATTATACATTTTTAAACTCACATTTAGCATCTGTGCTCTGTAGCAAAGTCATGCCAGTAGTAAGCTCAAAATGGCAAGGTTCAAAATAATCATGACTCACAAACCAATGGATGAGGATCAAAGTGGCAACATGCTAAACTAGACAGATCTGATAACGCAATCTTCTACAACTTCTTTCATTTCTTTCAAAGGAATTAACAGAAACACCTTTAGGATGGCTGAAGTCTTCACCCAGTGGGCCATGCCTTTTACCCCTTCCGAATGATGCTGCCTCATGGGCATCCTAGCTACATGAACAAACTAACTGAAAAAAGCAACAGTTCCACTTCAAGGCCATCTCATTTTGCTAAGTTTCTCACACTACCACATTTAGTAAGCTCAGCTATCCTGTGCAGGAAGCTCATTTAGGCCACTTGTACCTCTGACCTTATTCTTTTTTGGCATCTTGCAGAGCACAGTGACAAAAGACAAGGTTAATCTCACCAATGTCTCATCCAGGTCTCTTCCAAGCAGAAATTTCATGGCAAAGAGATGGTTTTCAGATATGCCATTTAAGCTTTTCTGCAGAAGCACAAACAAAACAGCTAGGATGAGGACTGTAAACACAGTAGACAAGAAATACATCAATCTTACTTTACTACCAAATTGGAAAAAAACCAGCATTGTTATCACCACATAACTGGCAGGAACCACTGGAACCCTTGGACACTGATCTGCAGCTTGGTCAAATCTAATCAGAGCGGTTTTATCAGAGCGGAAACCAAAACCCAATTACTCCAAGGCAGAAATAAAACCAAACAACTCAACTATTCATGAAAACATGAGGACTGGGGTGCAGAAAAATGACAGAAGGTTCCCTGGACTCATGAGTTAAAGTTTGACATTTTTGGCTCTAGTAGATGACAGTTTGTCTGCCAAAGAGATGGAGAATAATAGATGGATGAATGTCTCAGACAACAGAGGTGTAAGTTGGACATTTCCTAGAGGTTTGCAGATGCATTTCCACAAATGCAGTTGGTGATTTAATCAAAATTAATGGCCCCCTCAGTGCTGAGAAATACAGGTGGATTCTTATGTATCATGCAAATACATCAGGAAGGCCTTTAATTGATCCCAAGTTCATTCTGCAGCATAACAATATTTTCAAACATATGGCCAATAAAACTATTTGTAGTGAAAAGATGGTATGACCACCACATCATCAATCTAGTCTGGGATTGCTTGCAGATCCAAAATAAAGTAAGACAGCCAAGTTCTGCAGTGGAACTGTTGCAAGAGGTTTGGACAAATCTACCACACATGTACCTTCAGAAACTGAATGAAGTGTAAATAGAAGAACTAACACTGTAAGACAATGGGTGGTCACAGCAAATATTGACTTCATTTATGTTCTTCTGAATAATGCAACTTCTAGTGGAATTATTTTTGAAAGCATTTTCACTTTAGAGCATGCCTAAGCCTTTTGCACACTACTGTATATACATGGTTTGCTCTGAGAGACTGCTTTGGAACTACGGACTGGGATATCCTCCAGGGTTCACATAGTGAGAACATTGAGGAGGTTGTTGACTGCACTACTGACTATATCAACTTCTGTATGGTCATCGTAGTTCCAGTAAGAACAGTACGTTGCTATGCTAAGAACAAGCCATCGATTACAAGTGACATCAAGGGCCTTTTGAACCAAAAGAAAAGGGCTTTTAAAGGCAGTGATCAGCATGAGCTCAAGCGCATGCAGAAGGAACTCTGAGTCCAGCTCAGGGCGGCGAAGGAGCAGTACAGGGGAAAGCTGGTGCAGAAGTTGCAGAATAACAGCATGAAGAAAGTGTGGGATAGGATGAAGATCATCACTGACTGCACCTCAAAGCGAGGTGCCACCATTGAGAGAGACGTGGAGAAAGCAAACCAAATGAACAACTTCTTTAACAGGTTTGACCACCCTAACCCACTCTCACCTTGGAGTACTGCACCCTCCACCCATCCTTCTGCTGATACCAGCATAGGAAAGACATCCTCACCCACAATTACAGCAGCTCAGGTGAGCAGAGAGCTGAGGAGACTTCATGCCAACAAAGCAGTGGGTCCAGATGGAGTATCGCCATGACTGCTGAAGGCCTGTGAGCTGGAACTGGGGAGTCCTCTACAGCACATCTTCAACCTGAGCCTGGAACAGAGGAGAGACCCGAGGCTTTGGAAAACATCTTGCATCACCCCAGTCCCAAAGGTATCACGTCCTAGTGAGCTGAATGATTTCCGGCCTGTCACCCTGACGTCACATGTGATGAAGACCATGGAGCGGCTGCTGCTTTGCCACCTGAGGCCACAGGTCCGCCACACCCTCGACCCTCTGCAGGTCGCATACCAGGAGAAGGTGGGAGCAGGGGATGCCATCATCTATATGCTACACCCATCCCTCTCCTATTTGGACAGAGGCAGTGGTGCTGTAAGAATTATGTTTCTGGACTTCTCTAGCACCTTCAACACAATCCAACCTCTGCTCCTTATGGACAAGCTGACAGAGATGGGAGTAGATTCATACCTGGTGGCATGGTTCATGGACCATCTTACAGACAGACCTCAGTATGTGCATCTAGGGAACTGCAGGTCTGACATTGTGGTCAGCAACACAGGAGCGCCGCAGGGGACTGTACTTTCTCTGGTCCTGTTCAGCCTATATACATCAAACTTCCAGTACAACTTGCAGTCCTGCTACGTGCTGACGACACTGCTATTGTGGACTGCATCAGGAGTGGGAAGGAGGAGGAGTATAGGAACCTAATCAAGGACTTTGTTAAATGGTGTGACTCAAACCACCTACACCTGAACACCAGCAAAATCAAGGAGCTGGTGGTGGATTTTAGGAGACCCAGGTCCCCCCTGGACCCTGTGATTATCAGAGGCGACTGTGTGCAGAAGATACAGACCTATAAATACCTGGGAGTGCAGCTGGATGATAAATTGGACTGGACTGCCAATACTGATGCTCTGTGCAAGAGAGGAAAGAGCCAACTATACTTCCTTAGAAGGCTGGCGTCCTTCAACATCTGCAATAAGATGCTGCAAATGTTCTATCAGATGGTTGTGGCGAGTGCCCTCTTCTACGCGGTGGTGTGCTGGGGAGGCAGTATAAATAAGAAGAACGCCTCACGCCTGGACAAACTGGTGAGGAAGGCAGGCTCTACTGTAGGCATGGAGCTGGACAGTTTGAGATCCGTGGCAGAGCGACTGGCGCTGAGCAGGATCCTGTCAATCATGGAGAATCCACTGCATCCACTGAACAGTATCATCTCCAGACAGAGGAGCAGCTTCAGCGACAGACTGCTGTCACTGTCCTGCTCCACTGACAGACTGAGGAGATCGTCCCTCCCCCACACTATGCGACTTTCCAATTCCACTCAGGGGGGAAAACATTAACAATATACAAAGTTATTGTCTGTCTGTTATACCTGCATTTTTATCACTCTTTAATTTAATTTAATTTAATATTGTTTTTTATCAGTATGCTGCTGGAGTATGTGAATTTCCCCTTGGGATTAATAAAGTTATCTATCTATCTGTTATGAGATGATATTTATTATTATGCTTGTTCAGCAACCTTATGACTTCTGGGTTGAAACTATCCCTAAAAGTATTAGTGTGAGTACAATCACCCTATGACTACTACAAGTATCGTTACCAAACTACAACAGATATAAAACTGCCTGTACTGCAGGGATTGTTTGTCTATGTCATGGTCTCCTTATCTAAAGAGAAAAATGCAAGCTTAATCATATAGTACATAATCACATAACCATATTAGAGTACTGTACTGCACAAGTGACCTTAACATGACAACATGACTAAAACTCATGAAGTATGTTAGAGGAGAAGCATGCAATATGTTGGCTGCATGACAACATTTATTAAAAGGTTAGTGACATCAGTTAGTACAATACAGTTTATTTTTGTATAGCCCAAAATCACACAAGAAGTGCCGCAATGATCTTTAACACGCCCTGCCTCTTGACAGCCCCCTAGCTTTGCCTCTCTAAAAAGACAAGGAAAAACTCCCAAAAAAACCCTTGTAGGGAAAAAATGGAAGAAACCTTGGGAAAGGCAGTTCAAAAAGTGACCCCTTTCCAGGTAGGATGGGCGTGCCGTGGGTGTCAAAAAGAAGGGGGTCAATGCAATACAATGCACAGAACAGAACAAATCCTCAATACAGTATAAAAATAAACATTTTACAAGTATGGAGCAGAATTTAACAGTAGATGATATCATACATTATTATGAGCATTTGTTTAGAGTCCCTATAGACCTCAGCCATCAAGCTGCCTTCCCCCCATTCCACAGCTGAAACAGCGCTGGACCAGCCAATCAGGTGAAAGGACCCCTCTACCCCACGATTCCTGCAATCCTCCATCAGGGATGGCTTTACCTTAGGCAGTTAAAACAACTTGGCAGGTGGGCCGTGGCACCAAGTGCCACATTTGAGTACTGAGAAGAGAAACAGAATAGGTGAGGGTTAGTAACAAATTATAACTATCATGTTAGTTATGTTTTACTGTTAATGACTAACAACAGAGATGCAGTCTGTACAGTTAATCAGCAGCTCTAGTTAGGATATGCTAAACTGAAGTAGTGAGTCTTCAGCCGGGATTTAAAAGCTGGGATCGAAGGGGCATCTCTTATAGTAGCAGGCAGACCATTCCACAGTTTAGGGGCCCTGTAACTAAAAGCTCAAACTCCCACTGTTATTTTATTAATTATTTTAATCATAAGCAGCCCCGCTCTTGAGATCTTAATGTGCGCTCTGGTTTGTAAGTCATGATAAATTCAGACAAGTAAGCTGGACCTTGGCCATTTAATGCTTTATATGTTATAAGGAGGATTTTGAAATCTGCCTTAAACATAATCAGGAGCCAGTGTAAGGATTTAAGAACTAGAGTTATGTGTTCATATTTTCTTGGTCTTGTAATAATTCCTGCAGCAACATTTTGGATTAACTGGAGGCTGTATAAAGAACAGTTAGAACATCTAGTGGACACCACATTGCAGTAGTCAATCCTACTAGAAATAAATGCATGAATTAATTTCTCAGAATACTGTTTATTTAGAAAGCACCTTAATTTCCCAACATTTTTAAGATGGAAGAAACATGATTTGGACAACTTTGTAATGTGCGCTTTAAATGACATGCTAAAGTCAAAGATAACTCCTAGATTGCGGGCTGATTCTGTAAAATTAATGGTGATTCCAACTGAGTTAAATGATTGCAAAATATTGTCATTCCCTCCAACAATTAACATCTCTGTTTTATCGGTGTTTAAAGACAAGTAGTTCTCATCCATCCACTCCTTTAATTCACTAACACAACTAATTAAAGACAACATTGGAGAAACTTCATTTGATCTAAATGTAAGGTATAACTGGGTGTCATCTGCATACGAGTGAAAATTAACATTATGTTTCCCAATGATAAATCCCAGTGGAAGCATGTAAATTGAGAATAGTAAAGGTCCCTGTACTGAGCCCTGCGGGACACCATATTTCAGTTCTGTGTATAATGATGAAGTACTGTCAGCACATTTCTGTACATATTGGAATCGATTTGATAAATAAGAACTAAACCAAGCGAGCACAGTGCCTGTAAGCCCAACATCATTTTCTAGACTGTGCAGTAAAATAGAATGGGCAATGGTGTCAAATGCTGTGCTTAAGTCTAGCAATATAATTACAGTGGAGTTTACTTCATCAGAGAATATCAGAATGTCGTTTACAACCCGCGTTTGTGCCGTTTCTGTACTATGAACAGTGCGGAAACCAGACTGGAATTTCTCAAATAAATTGTAATGCGTAAGGTGTGACTGAAGCTGATTGGCAACTATTTTTTCTAGTATTTTAGAGAGAAAGAATAAATTTGAAATAGGTTTATAATTATTAAGTATGTGTGGGTCTAGGTCTGACTTTTTAAGTAATGGTTTAATGACTGACACTTTTAGTGCATCAGGTATTGTGCCATGCAGTAATGAACTATTGCTAATGTTTAGAATAGGCGCTGCAAGAACATCCATTGAACTTTTTACTAGTTTTGTTGGCACTGGATCTAGGGAACAAGTAGTGGGTTTCATTTTAGAAATTAAAGTTAAGACTTCCTGCTCAGTTACAGGATTAAAATTACTAAAGTGCTGAATGCAATGAGGTGCCTCTCATCCACAACCTCCTCACTGTTCGTAAGTTTGACTTTTTCTGTCTAACTGAGACATGGCAACAACCCCATGACTTTTCCTAATTTAACGAATCCACTCCCCCGGGGTTTGTTTACATCTCTCAATCCTGTGGCTCTGGCCGCGGTGGAGGTCTCTTATTAATGTATCGTGAGAATTGGAAAGTCTTGCCGTTATCTGTGTCTGCCTTCAGTTCTTTTGAATCTCTTGTATGTCAATTAAATTGACCTATTCCTACTATCATTGAAACTGTTTACCTGCCCCCTAAACCAAATAATGACTTTCTGAATGACTTTGCTGTTTTCCTTATACATTTATCTACTGTTTCATCAAACATAATACTTCTGGGGAATTTCAATATACATATGGATAATAGCAATGTCACTATTACTACAGACTTTACATCCTGCCTTGAGAGTTTTGGATTCCAGCAGCACACTGATGTTCCCACTCATTCCAATGGACATATCTTGGACTTGATTTGCTGTTCTGGAGTTACCCTGCTTGATTGTACTGCAGATGAACTCCCCATAACTGATCACTTTCTTATTTCATTTAATGTTAAACTTGCACTTTCCAACACTAAGCTTTCCCGTCTCATGTCTTTCCGTAATATTAAGAATATTAACTTAGACTGTCTTTTCTCTAGTATTGATTCCCTTATAGACATTGATACTTTATCCACTCCTCTCACACTGTAACACTGGACTTAATGGTATTCTTAACTCTGTCGCTCCATTAAAAACTAGATCTGTTTCTTTTTCCTTTTCTGCTCCCTGGTTCACGTCTGAACTTTGGCTTTTGAAAGCCAAAGGCCGGCAACTTGGACGGTTATATAAAAAACTGGACTCTTTGTTCACAAAAAGATGTACAAAAACCATATACTTTATTACAAGGACTATATTGCCCAAACTAAATCTAACTATTATACTCTCATTATTTCTTCCAATGAAGTAAACACCAAGTCATTGTTTTCACTACTTAACAATATCACACAACCCTAGGATTCTTTACCTTCTCAACTTTACTCAACTGAATTTTGCAATTCCCTTATGTCCTTTTTTAATGAAAAAATCCAGAAGATTCACCAGTCTCTCTGTACAGATTCCTTCAGTACTGCATTTGAATTTCACCCACCAACTCACTCATTTTCCTCTTTTCAGCTTCCTACTCTCTCAGAAATCTCAGATCTTGTCTCTACGTCTAAGCCATCCACCTGTCAACTGGACCCCCTGCCTAAAGTTCTGGTCAAAGCCTGCCTCCCCTCTCTGGTCCCTCTTATTTCTGCTATAATCCTCTCACTACTGGTACTGTTTCTTCATCTTTTAAAACTGCTGCAATAACCCCAATACTGAAAAAACCTGGTGCTGATCCAACTAATTTCAGTAATTTTTGTCTTATTTCTAATCTACTATTCATTTCCAAAATTCTTGAAAAAATAGTGACTATTCAACTTCATTCTCATTTATCTCAAAATAATCTATATGAACAGTTACAGTCTGGTTTTTGTCCACTCCACAGTACAGAAATGGCACTTATTAAAATTACTAATGGCCTCCTTATGGCAGATGATTCTGGTTTAATTACTATTCTCATCCTTCTTGATCTGAGTGCATCCTTTGACACTATTTGTCACACTACTCTTCTCAAAAGATTATCTTCGATTGGCATTACCCACACACCACTAGATTGGTTCAGATCCTACTTCTCAGACCACACTCAGTTTGTTCAGCTTAAAACTTTCACATCCCAACCCACCGCTATTACTTCAGGTGTGCCCCAGGGCTCTGTCCTGGAGCCCCTCCTTTTCATTATTTACCCCCTTCCCCTTGGCAATATCTTTCGTAAAATATAACATTAGCTTCCACTGAAATGCTGATGACACCTCACTAGCAAACCTACTGATTTCTTTCCACCCTCCTCCCTTACTGATTGCATAGCAGAAATCAAATCCTGGTTTACTTCAAACTTTCTTAAATTAAATAGTGACAAAACGGAGGTTCTCCTCATTGGTACAAAATCATCATTATCCAAAACTGATCATTTTTCATTTGTTATTGATAATTCCTCTGTCTCCCCTTCCCCTCAGGTTAACAGTCTGAGTGTCATCCTTGACAGTACTTTATCCTTTCAGTCCCACATCAATAACATCTCCCGGTCTGCATATTTCCACTTGCGTAACACTAATCGTATTCGCCTCTCCCTCACTCCCCACACCACTGCTATCCTTGTTCATAGCCTTGTCACTTCTCGTCTGGATTATTGCAATTCCCTTTTCTTTGGTCTTTCTCGCAAATCTCTTTATAAGCTTCAACTGGTCCAGAATTCAGCTGCCCGCATCATTACTAGAACCCCCTCTATTTACCATATCCCTCCCGCTTTGCAGCAGCTTCATTGGCTTCCAGTTCAGTTCAAATTCAATTCAAAATTCTCCTACTAACTTTTAAGGCTATCCACATCCTTGCCCCTCCATATCTGTCTGACCTCTTCCATGTTGCCATTCCCTCCCGTACCTTTAGATCCTCTTCCTCCATCCACTTGACTGTCCCCTTCGTCCGTCTTACCCCAGCTTTGGAACTCACTACCACCTGAGATTAGAAATATTGAATCATTTTCACTTTTCAAATCTAAACTTAATACTCATTTGTTTAAGACTGCCTTTTCTCTTTGATCACAATTGCTCTGTCTAATTTTAACTTTTGTATTTTACTTTTGTTTATAATCTGTGTTTTGTCTATTGTTCGGTGTCCTTGAGTGTTTAGGAAAGCACCTACAAATAAATAAAATGTATTATTATTATTAATGTGAGACAGGGTCTGCTAAGCTAGTATACAGTTTGTACTGTGATGCTGAGATCTTGGATCTTATATTATTAATTTTATCATTGAAGAAGTTCATAAAATCTGCACTGCTAATATCTGTTGGTATTTTGCACTATAGATTTGAATTACCATTTGTTAATTTAGCCACTGTTCTAAACAGTACCCGAAGATTTTTATTATTGCTATCTATTATTGTAGAATAGTATTCTGAGCAAGCTTTAAAGAGAGCTTTTTTATTTTTAACACTCTCTGTCCATGCAATTTACAAGAAATGTAGCTTTGTTGTTCTCCATCTGCGCTCCAATTATTGAAAACTCCAATTTAACAGCTTGAGTGTTTTCGTTAACCAGGAAAAGTTTCTATGTGCTTTGATCACTTTTGTTTTAAGGGGAGCCACTGCATCCAGAGCATTAATCAAGGTCACATTATAATGTGATGTTAAATGATCTAAATAGTTTTCCATGTTTACATTTGATGTTAACTGAGCGAAATGGTTTTCCACAATTGCACTCGACTTACTCAAAGTATCTACAAATTTTGAAGCAGATTTACAATCTAGATTTAACACTGTCTTTGTTTTAGTCTGTGAGTGCGTTGGCAAGGGCAGGACTAAATCAAATGTAATTAAGTAGTGATCGGAAATAACTTCATTTAATGGAGTCATATTTAAATTTTGAATTTCAACTTTGTAAGGTATAATTAAATCTAATGTGTGGTTATGATTATGAGTTGGACCTTTAATAATCTGGCAAAATCCTACTGATTTTAACAAGTAAAACATTTGCTAAAAGTGTCAGTTTCCACATCAATGTGTACATTAAAATTCCCCATCAATACTATGGGATCATAATTTATAGCCGAATCAAATAAAAGGTTGCTAAATTTAGTCATGAAGAATAAGTCATCTTGGTTACATTCTGTCTTCTGCAAATGAGGCCAGTGTGAGTGAGAGCAGATTTGATTCTTGTAATTGTTATAATAAATTACTGTATTGATATTTGTTTTGTGCGTTGTAAAAATTAACATGATATTATAGTAATAAAAGGCTAAAAAATCTCAGATTATATTTAAATAAGCCTAAAGAGTGATTAATTTCTACTTCTTGACAGCACTATGTTTAAATTGTGGCCTGTTACTACGATAAGTGCGGAGTTTGCATGTTCTCCATGTTTACACTTGGATTTTTTTTCCAATTACTCCACTTTATTCCCATATCTGAAAAGACCTGCACAATACTCTTGTTTAAATATTTAGTGTAATTTGTGGCTCATAACCAGCCATATGTGAAAATGTACTTGGTGATGGACTGACACTGTGGCCAGGGTTGCTTTCTGAACGACTGATGGCAATACAATGAGTCTATGTTGGAATGAGATGGTATGAATGTATTTATGAATTTATGAATAGGTGGGTCTGAAAATACTTAGATTCTAATATTACTCTCACTCCAGTAGGGAAGCAAAAGAACTTGAGTTGCTGTATATGTATATGGAAATGCATTCTTTTTAAAGCTTGTTACACCAATTCTAGCCATTTCTTTCCTGTTGTCATTACTTTTCAGATTAAGGTTCACAGAGCTGTTTTATCAAGTATACAAAGATAAGCCTAGGGGCATTGAATATGCAGCATAATCCCTGTTTTTTGGTTGTATTTCTGCAGGATATTTGAATGAAACATTAAAGAAACAGTGTCAATTATCATTCATTCGAAGAAGAAAGATGAGGAAATTATTGGATGTCAGGGACACCCTGTCCATTCTGTACTTGGCTTTCAAAAACATTCTAGGCTACATTTATAATGGTTTGTGTTAACTTCTTAAAATGAATAAAATATGAATAAGAATATAAAGTTATTCACTCATAGAACCATCTATTTTCTAACCTGCTCAATTCACTAGAGGGTTGCAGGAGTTGGAGTCTGGCAGTGTTGAGTGTAAGACAGGAATACATACTGGAATGGGGTAAATAAAAAATATAGTACTGAACATACTTTAATGTAACTTTTTTATTATAAACGATGGAACACATCTTGTGTTTTGAGAGCCTACTTTAAAGTCTTTCAAAACCCTTTAAATCTTTACTAGTGTTTGATGTTTTGTCTATAGGAAAAAAAGATATTGTTCTGTCATCCATCTTTTCACGTTATGTTTTATTGTTTCTGATACAACAAAGAAGATGAAACTACAAAAGAGATGTAATTAAAGTTGTACAAAGCCAATAGCATCATAGTTTTACATTCTGTCAAACAGATGGCTATAATTATAGAAATAAACCATTTCTAAGCAAATAAAGTAATGTTCTAATTGCAGTAGTCAGCAATTGTCTGAATCAGTTGGGAAAATGACATTTTTCATGTGCCACTTGAACTTTGTAAAACTGACAGCACATCTGATTTCTGTGAAACTGATGGTATAGCGACTTACTGTATATATTTGTCAAAAGCTTCTAGGCTAATTCTGATTATACTAAAAGAGTCTTGATCCAGATTCTTTGTTGTGTCAAGTCTACAAGCAAAATGATGGGAATCTGTTTGACAAGCTATTTCTAAAAAAGAAGAAAGCAAAAGGAAGTTGGCATAATGAACATGAATATTTTTAAGACAACTTAAATTGGAAGTTCAACTTTTGTCAGTTTTTATTCTCATTGTCATCTCTAATAATAACAAAAAAGCCAAGTATGTCTACTTTTTTGTAAATTCAGCATTTTGTTATTTTTTTATAAGCTGAGCTGTTGGAAACACAGCAATTTCACACAAACCTTTGAGTTTTCATTTTCATTTTATGTCCAAAACTAAGATGTCAAGCTTTTTTAAAAAAAAAAAAAAGTGAGTGACAGGCCACAAAACGAAGTAACAGAAAATTATTTTGAGACTTTTTATTAGAGTTCAGTAATGCATTATACTATATTGTCAAAGATGCTAGCTATGGCTGAATACAATATAATGTATATTTCAATTTTTCTTTAAAATTGCCATTACTTGCATTGTGATAAAGTTTACATTGCAAACACATTTCAAATAAAATAAACAATAATGTTAAAAATTGAGCATACTATCCATCCATCTACTTTCAGTGGACTTTAATCCAATGATTGTGAGGGAGTGAAGCCCATCTGGGTAGTACTGGACACAAACCAACCCTGGACAAGATGGCAGTCCATCACAGGGTGGACTCACTCACCCTTTTGTTTTCAATTTTGTATTTGATTTTTTTGAAGTAAATAAACATTTTTATATATAAATTTGAACCCACCCCTCCACTGGCGCCCACCCCCAAAAAAATCTTTAACCCACCATGGAGCTTTACAAAAGAGAAAAGAGTAAAACTTAAGTTAATAAAACACCCTAACCCTAAGCAGGAGAAAATTAACATTTACAAATCAAGCTGAATCATGGGCTACTTCAAATGAGTTAATATAAAACAAGAAAGCCCAAATTAGTAAAATGACCCTGAGAATATCTTTCCACTTGGGAATCCAGATTGTCTCCCCGCACTCATGCCAGTTATGTAGCTCTAAGAGGAGAGAGGGTCAGGTGAGAGCGCCAACCCCAGGTCTGGTTAACAGATAGCACTATTTGAGCCTATAAACTGTTCCCCATGCACATATGTGTGACACAAGAAATATATCTACTACACTAATAAAATCAAATTCTCCTGCATGACCTGAGCTTCGATGACTAAGTTGTAGCTCTTGACCTTCTATTTAGTAAAGTTTTGCCTCTGTTGAAGCTTATAATTTGTATTTTTCATGGTAATGTGCCAAGTCATATTACCTTTTAATAAACTGATAATTCATTTATTCATTTTCCAATCCTCAATATTTCAATATGCTATTTATTTTTATTTGTTGAGGTACAATGGCTGTTTTTTACATTTTAATTTTAAATTAAACTTCATTTTCCTTATCTTTGCTTGTGGTGTTTTTATTGGAAGGGATGACTGATTTGGCTCAGCTAAGTTTTAGGGACAGGTCTTTGAGGGATATGCACTATGCAGACAGTCAGGTAGGATTTTGAAATGATAGCATTCCCGGTGTCTTATATGAGGTGGTTCACAATTATGTTGTCATAATCTGCACAAAGTACAAGGGGATTAATCTGACATATTTAACACAGTAGGGGATGTTTATTTTAAATAATTTTAAATGTAATTTTATTGAAAATGTTAAATCAGTTGTTTAGTGTTTCTATGTTGTATATATTTTAATGGTAATATACATTATGTAGCTTTGAAGACAACACCTTTGCACTTTGACAATATAAAGGTATCTGAAGTTGGTTCCAATTAACTAGACATCTAAATTAAAACTGGGACAGTTTTAAATTGTGATGTATGAGTCCCTGTCTTGCACCCCAAAACACAAGGCTGAGTCTCAGTACTTTAGCAAAACCAGCTTTATTCAGCTTGAAACAGGAACAGCATGGTTATTTATTGTAGTGGGATCTACCACTCTCCTATAAACAGACACAGCAGTCAGGCAGGGTCGTGGCCAGGTTAGTAGCCAAGTAATACTGTTCCCTGCATTTATAATGTTCTTTGCATCACCCATCAACAACAGGTACTTATATCGCGACCGCGGTCAGCTTGGATGTGCTTCCTTGGTGCTCCGCTGCAGCACTGTGAGTCTATGGTTGCCCCAGCAATGGATAAGCAATCTTCCACAGACGTGTCCCATTTGGGTCCCAAAAGAGTTTAGAAACCTCACAATATGTACTCAATATCTAAAAATAGACAACTTTGTTTGGAGCCAATAGGAAGCAGAAGTCAGCAGAATTAATGCTGCCAGAAGAAAACAGCTAAAAAGCCATATTTGAGTATTGGACTGGAAGATGGAGAACTCTCCAAATGGGGAGAGACAAAAAGAGAAGTCATAAAACAAGTTAAAACTAAGAAGACAAGAAACAAAAGCAAAAAAGTCTAATTTCTGGTCCAATGTCCTTTACTTGACTGACTAGAAAGAAATGAAAAAATGCCTTTAATTCACAGCTTTGATACATAAGGCTCCCTGATGTCAATTTAAATACCGTCAGAATCACAGTGAAGTGCTTGTATACAGATTACAATTCAAACTAATACTTTTGGCCTTGCATGTGTTGTCACTGGGGACATTGGTACCAAAGTGAAGAATATTTGTGTGGAATCCTCCCATTATAAATACTCTACAGTGTTAGAAGACTCATAAGTGAACAGTAAACCTTTATTTGGGATCTTGTTGTTTTGCCTAATTTAAAATAAATGTAGAACTCTGGCTTGCATATTTTAATTTTCATTTCTCTGATCCATAATTTTTTATGGACTATGAGTTTTACTCATTGCTAACCTGAGGTAGTGTTGGTTATTTGTTGGATAAAAATTGCTTGTAACACTTACTCATATTTTAAAATGAAGATAAGTATAAATGGTCATTTCTTTCAGAGTTAACTTCAGTTTGGTGATATCATTAACATTTGGAACTAAAAGAACTTGTTTTAGCTTTGTGGATGAGTGAGGATAAGAATGCATTTTGGTGATTATATCTTATTAAATCAACAAAAGCGATGAGCCAGAAATCACAGTTTGTTGGCAAGAAGTGTGTTTATTGCAATCAGAATTGAGTAGCAAAGCTATTAATCCTCATTCCTCCAAAATAAAGTTATGTACATTAATCTCTGATCATACAAATGTCACAGAAAATGTTTGCATTCCAAACTAAGTGACTGAACTTCAGCTTGTGACAGGATCTGCCTGGACTTCATCTGATAACAATAAAAACAACAATTTATTTTTGTTTAGCCCAAAATCACACAAGAAATGCCACAATGGGCTTTTAGAGACCCTGTTTTATTGACAGCCCCTCCCCCTCTCCCTCCGCCCACCCTGACTCCCTTAGAAGACAAGAAAAATCTCCCAAAAGAAAAGAAAACTTGGTAGGGAAAAAAAATGGAAGAAATATTGGGAAAGGCAATTCAGAGAGAGAGAGAGACGCCTTTCCAGGTAGGTCTTGCGTGCAATGGGTGTCAAAAAATGCCGTAAATACAACTCAAAACAGAACACAAGTAATCCTCTTCACAAAACTAGATAGCCAATCTTATCATTGCCACCTCAGAAATACAAGAGTAGATTATATCACATACGACGATTCATATTTGTTCAGGGTCCTGGAGACCTCAGCCACCAAGCTGCGTCTTGCCTACTGGGCATTCCACAGTTGAGTCGGTGGTGGGCTGGCCAATCTGATGAAAGGACCCTTCTACTCGTTGATTCCAGTGCTTCTTTATGAGAGATGACTTTGCCATAGGCAGGCAAACAACTTGGCAGTTGGGCAGTGACAGTAGGTATGCACAGCTAATCAGCAGCTCAACTAAGTGTATGCTAAACTGAAGTAATGAGTCTTAGGCCAGGATTTAAAAGCTGAGACTGAAGGGACACCTCTTATAGTAGCAGGCAGACCATTCCACAGTTTAGGGGCCCAGTAAATTAAAGCTCAACCTCCCATTGCTATATTATTAATGCTTGAAATCATAAGCAGACCGGCATCATGAGATTTTAATGTACGTTCTGGTTTGTAAGTCATGATAAGTTCAGATAAGTAAGCCGGACCTTGGCCATTCATCTGCCCTAAACTTTACTGGGAGCAAGTGTAAGGATTTAAGAACTGGAGTTATGTGTTCATATTTTCTTTGTTCTTGTAATAATTCTAGGAGCAGTATTTTGGATTAACTGAAAGCTGTACAATGAACAGTTTGAACATCCAGTAAACACCACAATGCAGTAGTCAATCCTACTAAAAATAATTGTATGAATTAATTTCTTAGTATCCTGCATATTTAGAAAACACCTTAATTTCCCAACATTTTTCAGATGGATTACACTGTAGATCTGAATTCCCATTTCTTAAATTAGTCACTAATTTCTGTAATTTCTAAACAGTACACAATTATTGTTATCTATTGTTTTAATATTGTCTGAGCGGGTTTCAAAGAGAGCTTTTTTGATATTTTTTAACACTTTCTGCCCATGCAATTTGAAAGATCTGCAGCTTTGTTGTTCTCCATCTACGCTCCAGTTTTCAACACTCTAATTTAAGAGCTCAAGTGTTCTCTACAGTGGATGGATGCATGAATCATAACTAGAGTCAGTGTATAATTCTGAGACAGTATATCATTGCTGTTACTGATTCATGCTTTACAGATCAAGGGGAATATAATACTACTGATTATGCGGATTATGAAAAAATAGACAATGCAGGTCTGTGTGAAGACTGCCATATTTCCAAAAAAGACAAAATAAGAAATTAAGATTTAGAGATGATAAATTGTTGCACACCTTCAATTTGTACTGTTTAATAAATTCCATCATACATGAAAAATAATGATAAATTAATAATCATGATTTCAACGCTAAGAAAATAAGGAAATGACCAGCATATGACTAATTTTTTCAGAAACTTAGTAAAGGGTTATGCTTATACTGTATAAATCTTGAGTTGTCATCAATAACAGTGATAAAAATGTTTCAAGTGCAATCTTGCATGAAAAATAGCATATTTTCCAACCTTTTCTTCAGGAGGTGATGCTGTATACCATGCATGCCCAGGTGAATCAATATGGTTGTAGAAAAAACACTATAGATGAAAATGCCATGTTTCAGCCAGTTCAAAAATCTCAGCTTTGTCTATTTTGTTCATTTTTGTGATAATATTGTTATTCATTTAGTTTCTTGTTTTCAAAGTATCTTCTTCTGCATTCCTTGTATTTTGTAAGTGGTTTACCAAGAGGCAGTGCCATCAGTCCCAAAAGCGTTGAGACTAAAAACCCACAGACCCTTGTGGTTCACTGAATGTGCTCATGGTGGTGGTGAGTTCTCCCGTGTGTACTGCTTTTTGATGATATTTACTGTATTTTTGACCTAAAAACTGTGTTTTTGATGTTGTATTCTGGATGTATGACTGGGACTTGTTTGCCTTGGTTTGTAATTGAGTTTTTCTAACATCACTGACTGTACCTTTTGAGCCTCAGTGCATTTTTTCAAAAATAATTATATTTTTTTAATTTTTAATAATAATAATTAATAATTCTGCGTGGGGCTTTTCATTACTAGCCAGGGTTTGATGTTTTTTCTTTCATGATTAGGTACTCTCAAGTTCATAACATAAACCAAAGTGTATTTAAGAGAATAAACATCAATGAATTAGGAATTAGTGAGAAAGTATCACCTAACAAATACTAAAAAAATATAGAAGATATTTCATTTCAGGTATGCATTTATGTGCTTCACTGCTGACCCCCATTCTGGGTAGGACTGTTTTCTAAAACGCACCCATTTTGTTTTCCAGTAGAATTTAATGGAAAAAGTGGCTTCGTGGATGGCTATCTAAACTTAATTAAAGCTTAATATATGTTTTCAGTATGGTGTGCTTTGATGTAAAACAAGTCTCAGTACTAACTAAAATCAAATTTGTTTTGGTAACTGGTTAGTGTTACAAGGTTTTGTTCAGATCTGCTTACCTGTGTTTGAATTCAGCAAAGAATATGTTTTGTGCAAGAACAAGAAGTGTCACTGAGAGGTGCATAAGCTCACTTTGGAGAACTTTATTAGTTATGTGTTACCTTATCGCAGGTACCTATAAAATGTGTGAAACTCATCATCTTATCCTGTCAATTCACTATCTTTGGCAGTCACGTAAAATAAGAATAATATCCATCAAGGTCTTCTGGGATAGCAGGAATAGGAGGTTCCATCTGGGATGACTTTCTGCAAGTCTTACCTCTCTCAAACTTACGCATCAGTTGTCAACTGTCTACCTTACCAGAGGCAATCAAACTCAATGACAAACTGCTGTTTCATAAAACATTTAATGCCAAAGAGAACATTTCTTAACTAATGTCTTTTAGCTACTCAATCTAGACTTTTGTAAGGTAGACATTAAGGATATCTTTGAACTGCTTCTTCTTATAAGTATCAACTATGTTATATATGTAAATAATACTTCATACAAACTTTATGAACCATGTATCACAAATGAATAAGAAGTGCAAAATCATTTATTGACACATCATTTATTGTAGATGTTCTGTGTGACATCCTGTTCTTAACCTCCAAGGCACTCAATGCACCCAGTATTGCTAGCATTTACATTATTCTCAGTAGCACACACACCACATCTGCAAACCTCCTTTAATTCTATCTCTTCTAGGCCATGCTTTTGTCTGTATTCATCATGTAGTAGTAGTAATTACTACTTGCACCTTCAACCAACATGCAACCTGACATCATTCTCCTGCACTGTATTAAAATTAAAATATACAGCTTCATTTCATTTAAAAGAAAACACAAATGAGCTTACTTGATGTGCTCGTTCCTCTGGTTTCCATACATGTGATCATTCTTCCACCACCATCTGCTGTGATTGTTTTTTTTTAACGATTTTGTAACAAATGTTATTTTGTCATTTTTATTAATTGGACTAAATGATCTAAGTAATGGTGTCTTACATTTTAACTGCTGTCACCATTTTAATGATAAAATACATTGCATGTATTCCTTTTCTGCTAGTTGCCTCTGCCATCATTGTGACTATAGGAAAATACGTATAGAACAGGTGTAATGCAGGGGTCACTACTTTCTGCAGTACAAATTCAATGATTTCTTTAATTTGTTGAGCCTTACAAAGACTGTATTGACATTTATTCAATAGCTTTTCATTGCATATTAATCTAATTTATAGCTCCATATATGCGTATCCGCAGGTTCTTGCAAATGTCAGCCTTTTTTATTTTACTAGCCATAATTTGTGCATTTCTTATTTCTTTAAAGTCTTATGTTTTTCTTAATACTATTATTAATTTATATTTGATTGAATTTTTATGCAAAGTGACTTACAAGTTCAGGGTACATTACAATTGTTCACATAGATTTTTTATAATTTTGATCACAGACATGTTAAATGACTTGAATGCGTCTTCAAACTGTTATTTCCTGTGCCCCAGTCCAGACACCACACCAATATGTATATCACTACATTTATATTCCTAACACAATCATTATTTCATTCAGAATTTGGTATTCTTTGTATTTTAACTGCTCCAGCCATCATTGAAAATTTTCTTTGAATGTGTTTTTCTACACCAGGGCGTATTTTTTTATTTGTTTGTTTTGTCAGCATTTTTTTCACATGGTTTATGGAAAAAGTGAGAAAGACTGGCAAGAAACATACAGGAAGAGCTTATGCATTTCTCACACCTTCTCTGTGTAGAAAGCTACTACTTGTCTTTAACAGCAACCTAGACTGAGTGAAAGAGTCTGAAGTGTTTCATCAACAAAGCCACAGCAATGACAGCGTGGTAAGAAGTGTTGCTGAAAATAAACAAATACGCACAAAAGCAGACATAAAGAAACCATTTACAGAGTTAAATAACCAGCATATAAAACAGAATTACCAAATGAGCGCACACATGCTCATATTGCACTTTTTTTAAATGTGTATTTCTTTCCAGAGAAGAACATATAATAAAATAAAAATACAATTTGTGTCACTCTACTGGAAACTATAATGGAGGAAAAACAGTGAAAAATTCAGAAATAGCTAATTAATTTATTGAATGATATTTATTTATTTTCAAAAGAGAAAAAAGAAAACTCTTTGGTCTGATGGAATATTATATATGTTATTAAAGATAGTGAAAGATGTAGTCTTCAACCTGTTGTCATATTTACTGGCCATTTAAGAAGATTGTCCTAATTATTTTCAAATATGCGAATTTACATGCAGTCCGCACAAATAAAACTACAACAGACTGCACTAATTATATAAATGTAATTTATCTAATCTAATATAATTGAACTTTCAATATGATTATAGTTAGCGGTATAAGACATAACAGATTCCATTAATTATTTACCAGTAATTAGCACCTGTCTTTAATTTTTCAATATTAATATAGTTATAAGCAAACTATTTGCAGGTATAAGTAAACAATTCTGCAATGTGACACATTGCTTGGTAATGCTACATCACAATTTTTGTGCATTCTTGCTCCGTCATGTCAGTTACCAACTGCATCCAAATAGGTTACTCTAAAGATATACATTTTTTTATTTAGTCAGATTTATGGAAGAAAATGTAGAAATCTTCTTCTTAGATTCATGCTAGTGCTTCTATACTCATTTTAACAAATTCCACCAACAAGAATGACATGACACCTCTTTGTGATAAACTGATAGACATGCAGCCAGGTTCACATCTCAGGAGCATCTCATACACTAAGGGCAGATTCAGTAGAAGTAGGATAGAAAACTACCAGCCTAAATCTAGCAATGTTGCAAAGTGTCAGCAGGCTACCACACAGAAATGGCTTACAAATGAAAAAGTAAAGAAACGTTTTGGAAGATCCTTCATACTTGAACAGCGGCCTTGTATGAGTAAACTTTAGGTAAGTGTGGGTTAGTATCCTGCCCAACAGAGACATGGCCAGTTGCTCAAAGATGAAGAAGAGGCACTTTACAGGGAAGGAATTGTTACAATAGACACTAATGGTAGTTCTTGGACTTAGTCCTTAGTGCTGCATGTGCTGTAGCTTTTTAATCCATTATTTACTAATATGCACTTTAGTGGCTCTGATACTGAAGTAATTGCAGACTCTCAGCATTTAGTGTTGTTTCCAGGAGTGTATTCTCCAATTATTGTTAATTGAAATTAAGGGAATTAATACAATTCAGGGAGTAAAGTACACAGAAAAAAGGCAAGTTAATAGGAAAATAACAAAGAGATTTAAGCATTTAAAGGGATAGCTAAAATACTAATATTTCTAAGTGTCTTACAAATGTAAAAATCACTCTGCTGTGCTTCTCCGAAAGCAGAATATTAGAAGGAAAATGAGACCAGCTAATTAAATTAAATTAATTAGAGGTAAATGATTTGCTGACTGTGAATCTGGCTGGAACAAAAACTTACAACCGCATGAGGTCCCTTGGTCTAATTTTGAGAATCATTGCACTAGAGTGTCGAGTATCCAGGACACAAATCAGTTCCTGCTTGTATGATATTGAATCCTGCTTGCACATAACTACAAAGTCTTTATAATGTTCACAGACTTCTAAAAAAAAATGGTTGTCTTTAATTCTTTGAATAATCCACGCAGCGCTGCTGCCTTGCAGTAAGAAAATCCTGAATTTGTGTTTTGGGTCCCCTCTCCATGGGGAGCACTTAAAGTAGTGAGAAAAGCACAACAGAAATGTAAAGAATGATTATTATTCTTATGTTGTTCTTATATGTGAGTGGACGTTTCTTGCGGTGAGGACTTCTGTTCTCTTTCTCCGATGTAGAATCCTCATCCTCAACTGAGTTCAACTCTGCTATAGCACATCTTTATTTGAAAACAGCAGTGTCAGATCAGGGTAAGCGTGAACGTGAGTGAGAGAATAAAAATGAATTAAAAAAAAATGCTAACCTTTACAAGTACCATACATTTACACTGGCTGTTGCAGACTCAAATCAAATGTATGTTTTTATTCTATAATAGTAATAATAAGAGCAGCTCACTACTCAATACAGAGGTGTCCGGGATTAAACCACGAACATCTTGATTACGAGTCAGCAGTTTTTACTGCTCTACCACCAAAGCGGTCGTATTATGGGCGCATCAATGTCACACCGTAACGCAAGTTCTTTTTCTGCAGTTACATTCTTGAATAAAAGTGCACTTGTTTTGTTATACTTGTACCTTTTGTGAAAGTATTTATTTGATATTTGGACTTCAGGCTTAACACATTATACACTTCATGTCAACATTTTGTAATTTATTACTAATACATGAAAAACGTTTTTGTTTTAACAATGTGTTTACATAGATTGTTGTAGACAGGGACCACACATGAAATGCCTGTGTTCCAAATAATGATATATTATTTACCCTATATAACTCCCGGCGACTCACACGCAGGGAAACAGACAAGCTGAGAGAACTTTCTGCCCTTTCTGCGTTGGTGAGGGGATGGGATAGCAGGCTGCTTGCTGCTTCTGTTGATCAAGACATCTACAACACAAAAGACGCTGATGGAGTGGTGCGAACAGATGTAAGGTGGGCTGGGATTACGAGTTTTTTTCGTAAGCTTTGGTAATTCCACTGTTAAGAAACAAGATGTTACATTCTATCTACTGGGCATATATTTGTTTTCCTGATATAACAATCTAACTAGGAACAGCAAATAAAAGAACTAAGATATAACTACATCTAATACCTAGTGTGATCTTTAGAGCAAGAGTACACATGATAGCACAGTGTGTGTCACTCTACTGGAAACTATAATGGAGGAAAAAATACTGAAAGAAATCAGAAATAGCAAATTAATTTAATGAATAATATTTATTTATTTATCTTTAAAAAACATAAAGAGAAAAAAGAAAACCCTTTGGGCTGATGGAATATTATATGTGCTGTTAAAGACGGTGAAAGATGTCTTCAACCTGTTGTGATATTTACTCAATCAGCCATTTAAGAAGGTCACCCTAATTATTTTAGTATTTTTAGATCTAACTTCATCTAATACCTAGTGTGATCTTAAGAGCAAGAGTACATATGATAGCACAATTTGTGTCGTCACTAACTAAAATTAAAATCAAATTAAAGATTTTCTGTTCCCTAAAACGTATCTTTTGTGAGACAAATATGCAGGCTGAAAATAAATAATACCATTATTTATGGTGGTGCAGTGGGTAGCGCTGCTGCCTCGCAGTTAGGGGACCCGGGTTCACTTCCCCGGTCCTCCCTGTGTGGAGTTTGCATGTTCTCCCTGTGTCTGCGTGGGTTTCCTCTGAGTACTCCGGTTTCCTCCCACAGTCCAAAGACATGCAGGTTAGGTGCATTGGTGATTCTAAATTGTCCCTTATGTGCGCTTGGTGTGTATGTGTGTGTGCCCTGTGGTGGGCTGGCGCCCTGCCCAGGGTTTGTTTCCTGCCTTGCGCCCTGTGTTGGCTGGGATTGGCTCCAGCAGACCCCCGTGACCCTGTAGTTAGGATATAGCGGGTTGGTTAATGGATGGATGGATGTATATCCTTTACACTAGTAAGGAAAAGTAAACTTGTATGACCCAGTGCCTGTTTCTGTTACCCACATTTGTGAGAGAGAGAGAGGGGGAGAGAACAAGAGTGAAATGAGTTGCAAAGGATAAAACAATTGCAATTATATTTAATATATTAAAAAACAAACCTAAAATTCAGTCCAAGCTCAGAGTTGTATGTGAAAAACCAAAACATGGTCCAAAACACAATGCTTTGTTGAGCCTCATTGGGCTCAGGTAATAAACCTCTAAATTTAGCTAGCTAAGTAGCCAATGTGACAATACATGGTGAGTTTATCGATTTGCAAATTTGCAAGAAAAGGTCAATGAAAGTACTCTTTTTTAAACACAAAGTGATCAACACAGTGCACCTGGTGTGTTACTTTTGTACAGCCTATTGTGATTAGAGGTTCCAAACAAAGCAAAATGAGTGTAACGCCTTTGAAAAGGCCTGTAAATGCTGGGCCACAACCTAAACAGCCTGCTCAAGGAGAATCACACCAAATCTAGCTAGCCTCAAAATTCTGGCCTAGCAGACCAAGAACAATGCAAGCTGACAAAATAACAAAAGCCCCACCAGAAGAATGATGGACATAAACCTTCAGCTTTTTTTTGAACAGGGCAAACAAAAAATATTTTAAAATAAAGAATCAGAAAAAAAAAGAAAAATACAAGCAAAACATTTAAAAGAGTAAAAGTAGGCAAAAGCTAACAAGTTGAATCTGTAATGCAGAAGATGTACAGTATTTCTTAAACAGAAGCAAAAAAAATCACTATTAATACTCACTAAATCTCCAAATATAAGCATAATACAATGTACTTTTCTGTACATTGTACATAAGTACAAGGATCTCCTGATTTAAGATTATTCAGCTGTGGCCTTAAATAGCAAAAGTGAGGGCTCAGAAGGAGTAATGTCAGGGTGGGCCTGTCTATTGGGTGCTTCACCCACAATACACAAGGAATGGAAGTACAGTTACGAGGACAAAACACAATTATGAACATAATAGAACAAAACAGTAAAATATGAAAAACAGTATTTTAAAATGACAATTAAAATGTAAAATATATACATGTAGCACCCTGCTAGTTGGGTATAATAGTAAACTCAGAAGTGTTTACTTGACACTAAGTGCGCGCACGATTTTCAGTGCCATGTTCGAGCGGGAAGGGAACTCGCGCGCCAAGCAGGTTCACGTCTCACCTGTGGAAGAGAAAAACGCGGCTGCACAGTCGTGCGCTCTCCCTTTTTTAAGCGGTACAGAGCTCGGTGATAAAGACTTTTTGGAGGACCGCCACAGCTGCATTCCGAGAGGCACAGCTGGCACGCAATACGTCTAACATGATTTATCCCAGAAGGAGAAAATGCAAATAAGCAGTGTCAGAAATATCACAGGAGGCAACAACTAATCAGGGAATGCAAATAAATCGCGCATCAAGACGAAGCTGCTGGCGTCATCCCAGACTGAGCTGTGAGATTCCTGTGTTTAACCAAGGAGGAAAGTGAGAAGTGTGGGGAAAAGTTCTGGAAGGACACCGTGAGTACACGTGAAGTTATGTCCTGCATATGAGCTCCAACTAAGCGCGCCAACGATTTTTATATATATATATA
>JANRMT010062807.1:52862170-52880714 GCA_026402145.1 Polypterus bichir lapradei
GTAACTAAATACTCAATTCCCTTATTAGTGCTCCATGGCCACTAGTCTATCTACTATGCAATTGTCTGAGCTTCACTATTTTAAAATGAAAAATTCTGGACCTCCACGGGCCCCTAATGCACTTACAATGATTTTGGCTCTGTTTTGCCTGATTGAGTGAGACAGAAAATAACAGAATGGGACCAGAAGATAAAGCATAAACCAGAAAAGGAAGACAAACACACAGTTGTTAAGCCAAAAACCGCTGTTGATTTTTTCTTTGGAAGGATTTGTTTGCTAAGAGCACAATCTAACCAATAACGCACCAACCTCTTTTTTTTCACTCCATAAACTCAGTTAAGTGCATTACGTGACGTTTATGGTGTCTATCTGATGATGTCACTAATTGTGCATGTCCAGGGCAATTTCTTAGTAAAATGGTAGAAATTGCTCACAAAATGGCAGCAACTCATGATAGGCAAAATGAGGCCAAAATTTTAATTGAAGAAAGGTTAAGAAAATTGAATTCTTCATGTTTCAAAACTCAATATGAAAATCCATATAAAAATTAAATTGCAAGGATATCATAACAGGCTCCTTTAGACATGTCATTGTGTCGTCTTCTGTTTTACCCTGGTAGAATAGTTAGAAGGTGGTAGCAAATATGGCCCATTGGTTCAAGAAGTCGACTGAACTAGTATCAAACAAGTGTGTGTGAGGACGTTTTGCAATGAACATTTGAATACAACTTTAGTTTGCTGATTGGCTTTATTGATCAATTTAATTTTGTGACATAAGGCTGTTTTTAGACAATGATTTCTTACTGTTCCTTTTGTTCTCATAATTCCTTGGTCACTATTGGTCAAAATTTTATCTTTGATCATCTGTCTCATCTTGGTGACTACTAGAAAAAGTACTAATATCAATCTAAAAAAATTCCTATTTCTGTTATGATGTGCTCAATTTTTATCACAGCTTTGCAGTGTTAATATTAGTGACATTGTGATGAATATATTTGAAGTTGGAAGATGCACAAGAAGGAACAAGCTACCCACTAATATTCAGAATAAGAAAAAAAAAGTTACAATTATTCTACACTATTATAAGAATGTGTAAATGCACAATAGAAGAATGTTTGTTTAAAGATGTTAATTAATTGCATCATTAAGCAATTGTCCTTACCTCTACTGCCATGCTGCATAGTAGGCTTATCAGAATCCTTCTCTCTGCTACGCTCAATCTGTTTACTGACAGCAGAGTACCCATCACTTGCTTTAGTCTCTTAGCTAATCGATTAGCTTGCAATCCCTGTTGTAGTTTTAGATTACAGAGTAATTAAAAACCATTTAAAATCTATGTCTATTTTTCCCCTTTATTATCCAAACTGCTATTTCCTAGAAAGCTAAAGAAACCGGGGTGAAATGACAAGGATTGCAAGGCTCTATTACAAACCAAATATTCTTAATATTTTATAACCTTTATATCCAAGATTTCTTTTTAGTTCTTGAGTCTTATGTTTTACAAGATAAAATGGTGAAAGAAACCCTTAATTGTGATTGTGATTAATAATGTTTAAAACAACTGAATTAAATTATGGAAATTTGGGAGATTCTACAATGCTCAGGATTCTGCACAACTGTATTTTTAATTCTGAAGGGAGTATGAGGATCCAGATATTTTTCACTCCAGGCTCACTGACATCTCCATATACAGTAAATGGGTTCGAGTTAGGGTTGTCAACCACGCCTTACAAAATTGTTCCATATTGGAAACAGCAATGTTGTGTTCTGTAATGGCACGCTTTGTTCCATTTTTCATACAGTGCCAAAAGTCCAAGAGAGAGGTTATGTCAACAGTGCCAAGGGGGACCACCTGGCAACACTTTAAACTCCCATTCCAAGCCCCCACCCTCACAAATCACCCCAATCGTCACTGGCTCCGGTTGTCCCTTATTTTCCTTATTTTTGTTTAGGAAACTTTAGGCAACCTAAATTCAAGTTCTGTTCTGGTCACTATCTGTACAGAGTATTTATAAGTTCCCCATGTCTCTCGTTTTCTCCCATGTCCATAAGATTGATTTGTTTCATATGAGTAAGCCCTTAGATGGGTTGGCACCCTGTTCAGTGTTGGTTCTACAATGACATCTATAAACTTACTATTATAATAACATAATTTGTGTTACCACATACCAATATTCTATCAGGTTCAGAAAATGAATGGATGGTTGTACCCCTTGGAGGTTCACCTATAAGATTTCTGTTTCTTACCACATGTCAGCACTAAATTTTGCCTTTCATATCTTCTGAAGGCTCCATGGCAGAATGATGTTCAATTTAGATGTGTGAAAGGTTATGCTCCAGCTGCAATCCTGTCAAGAATCAAGCAAATTTAGAAAAAAAAAATGATACATGTACTGAAGCAGTGTCTGGAAAAAAAGGTTATGTATGTGCTTTCCATCTTTCTGCTTTATGCGTGTCACTCCCATTAGTAGTAGAAAAATGACATTTAAGAAAGTAAAAAGGGGCAGCTACAATCAATATTGTCAAAAGGTTCTAAAATTTAAAAGAGCAGCATTTGGCATTTTTAAACAATTGTCTGTTGGTGGTAAATGTAACCATTGGCATAAGTCTCAAATAAACCTAGGGGTTGTAATATGCTACCTGGAAAAACCAGCAAATAAAGCTGCCAGTTAGCACATGCAGGGGCCTAGCTTCCTAGTCAGTAACCAACAGTCACTTCTGCCCTGGTGCTTCATTGAGCTGAGCAGCCGGAGCTGTTTAGATTAGAGGATAATGTGCTGGAAATAATTGCCTTAATCAAGAAAGGTTAATGAGCTTGTCTGTGTCTACAACTGCTGAGTGTGTTATCAAAGCACAGAGTTCATTTAGACTGTGACATAACCTTCACCTCTTTAGCAATTACCCAGTGAGATCAGTGTGGTGATAATGCAGGTTAAATATTCTCAGTGTGCCTCACAACAGAATAAATAAGCATGGGGAGAGCCCACTGTATTACTACACGGGTTCCTAGAAAATGACAGCAGTGGACCTCCAATATTAATATGCTCACGGGGGCTGGGGGGAGCAACGGTGGGGGTTTTGATACTGTAGGAGGACGACAGTGTCTCCTATGTCTGTGCTAATAACCAGTCATTAAATTACAGCTGTATGAATAACGTAGCGTACTCAAACTAAATCAGCAGAGTTCAAAGAAAGGTGGAAATGTCAGCTGTCTTGTGTTGCAGCCATCATTTTGCTCTTGCACAGCCCTTTTTGTCAATTTTAAAAAATATTGCGGCAAGTAGGAATATCAAACTAATTTTTTTTTTTCTAACTTCAGTTGGAGCTGCACATCATACTTTAAACACACTTGTTTAAGTCACTGTCTCTTACTGGAAATGTATAAAATATTATAAATGTGGCACTCATAACAATATATGTTTATAAGAAATATGTCAAATAAGAAGAGACCATTTAGTCAATCAAGTTCATCAGATAGATAGATAGATAGATAGATAGATAGATATGAATGGCACTATATAATAGATAGATAGATAGATAGATATGAAGGGCACTATATAATAGATAGATAGATAGATAGATCCTCGGGGGGGAAATTCTACAGAAGCTCTTTAAATAAATAAATACATAAATACATTAATGCACATATAGAGATACACACAATGGTGTAAATACAAAGATTTAAAAAGATAATAAAAGAAAACCTCTGACTTGGCTGTCACAGTAAGACATTATGCAGGCATTTTGCTGTTGCTATAAAAGAACACCCTGTAGCATTTATTGACAAACTTCTGCTGAATGATTCATTGGATAGAAAATCTTCAGTATTAGTGTGTCACAGAGAGGATGTGCTGCATTGTTCATAATGGCACTGAGTTTTAATCTAAGTTTCTCCTTTACTACTACATGCAGGGGGTCCAGAGAGTGTCCTATAACTGTGCTTGCCCATTTAATTAGATTGCTATTTCTGTGGGCCTCTCTTGAAGTAATGTTACGCAGTCTTCTAAGGAAGAAGAGATTGCACTGTCCTTTTTTATATAGTTCATCTTTGTTCCAGTCCAGCCTGTCCAACCTGTCATTTATGTGACCCCCAATTACTTGTAAGAGTACACCACCTTTACATTCAGTCCCTGAATAGTGACTGGACTTTAGGGCTCTTTTATGCTGCAAAAGTCTATAACCAGTTTCTTGCTTTTGCCGCTGTTAAGGTGCAAGAAACAAGGTTTGAAAAGTCCCTGGAAGACAACCCATAGATATAGAGATCAGACCATGAATCAACAAAAGACTCATTTTTTTAGATAACAGATAAGTTGTTAAACAGAACCTGCCTGATTTTCCTCATCTTGCACCCTTGTCCATGCTGGATAAAATATTGCTCAATCTCAAGGACTCAGACACCATCTCTGCAATATATAAAATTATTTTACAGGCCCTCCCTTTCAAAGATCCAAGAGGACTCTGGGAAAGAGATCTCTTAATCAATATATCAGAAAAGGAGTGGAAAATAGCAATGCAGAAAATTCACTCGAGCTCCATATGCGCAAAGCATACAATTATTAAACTCAAAATTATATATCGAGCACATCTGTCTCGTCTAAAACTCTCCAAAATGTTTCCAGGGCAAGATCCAACCTGCGAACGCTGCAATCAAGTCCCAGCCTCACTGGGTCACATGTTTTGGTCCTGCACCAAATGAACATCATTCTGGACCAAAATTTTTAAGTGCCTTTCAGACAGCCTTGGTCTCACAATCCCTCCTAACCCATTAACAGCTGTGTTTGGTGTCGTAACTCTCCTCTTTTAAGTCAGTGGCAAACTGATGTTTTATACTATTTTAAATTGGAAAAAATCAAATACTCAGTTAGAGGATCTGTACAGATTTTTTTTAAAACATGGCAGGATCTAATCAGTAATATTTTAGAATAAGCTCTTAAAGTACAGAGGAAGCAATTATTTCTGCATTTCTTTTTCTTCTCCATTCATTTCTATTGGCTTATCAAACTCATCAATTTAGGTATGTTTACAAGCCTTAAGTTTTACTCCGTTGGCCTTGCTGTCTCTCTCAGGGGTGGATTGTTCTTAATCCTACTTTTTGTGAAAATTGATTGATTTTTATGGAATGATTGCAATAAAACTAATAAAATTTCCAAAAAAAAAAAAAAAGATAATAGATAAGATGTCCCAATTTTCCATTTCATCTTCAAGACTGCTTGTGTAAACTTCCTTTTAAAATCCATTGGTGTTCTCAGGATTCCCTCTTTAATAAAAATAATTCTGCTGGAACAGTGCATTTGATTTTTTTAATTATTTTCAAAACCTTGAATTACATAAAAATCCATGATTCCCTTAGCCCGTTAGAGTAGGACATGCACTTTAGTCCTAGGCGAACCTGTAAATTGTACCCTCCACCTCATTTGCTTTATCTATCTATCTGTCTATAAAGTACTACTTAGGAGTCAATGTCTTTCCAAAAAGGACTCCTTCCAAAGGAGACTTCAGGATAAAAATCATGAAACTTGAAAGAGAAACTGGAGGAGGGCAGTGCGGTGGAGTGAAAAGAAGTGAATTGGAGGAGAGATTACTTGTGCTTGTACTTCAGTTACGCTGGAGAAGTAGTGTGTTTAATAAACACCCTTTGTTTGAACCCTAGACTGTATTGTGTGTTTGTGTTTGGGTTATGGGGCTCATTGGCGCCGCGTTTCCATCCCAATGTGTTAGAAAGGCAGTGGTGCTATAGTTTCTTCTGTTTCCAAATGTCGATTCATGATCTGGTCTCTATGTCTATGGGTAGTCTTCTAGGGACTTTAGCCTCCTTCTACTTCTCAAAAACTAGTATACAATATAAATTTCTCTGTTATCTCAAGCTAGAATATTTGAGTGTGCACTTTAACAGAAAACATCCTTCTGTATTGATGTGATGGTGTCAAAATAGATTGAGGCAGTGAAATGGAATAAAGGTTTCAGAAAATAGATGGGTGGGATTATCACAATAAAGTTTATTTTTTTATATACTAAAAAAGTATAATGAATTGTAAAGTTTATTCATATGTTAAAAGAAAAAAAAATATATGAAACAGTTGTTTATTGTTTGCTCTTCTTCTGGGGTGTCACACAACTGATGAAGGCTACACAGCCACAACATTGTGCTTCTAACCAAGTTTTTTTCTTAAAGGTAAGATTAAGCTTTCCTTTTTTCCTTCTGCAAATGATTATTGGTGCAGCCATTGACTAATATCTCACAAACATTTCAAAATCTTTTTTCGGCATGGAACATAACTTTAACTTCATGAAGCAATAAATTCATAAACTCTGAAATACTAATTAGGGGGTATGGTGTTCTCACCGCTTTACTAGAAAACATCTATTATTGGAGTCTCAATTACTTTATTCTCACAGGGAAAGAAGATAGAACAATCAGTTCGATTACAACTAGCAGATACCATCCAAGAAACAATAGTGTGCATTTAATTGCTTGTTTTATAGGTCTTATTTGTAACAGTTCGTTTGTTTATTTGCAAAATTAATGAGTTGTAATTAATAAGCATGTATTTGTTTAATAGACCTTGTTTGTCTGCTCATTTGCTCCACTAATGAACTGACAATATATCAACCACTTAATCTGACATAGTGACAGAAATAATGGCATCAATGTTAACTTTATAGATCCTTTGGCATGCATGTTTAAATTTTACAATAATAAAAAATATATATTTCATATATTAAAGATGATGGAAATTGAATCAATAAATTGAATATTTTCCAAATCTGCCACATGATCAATGATCACCTTTTCTTACAGTTCTAATACCTAAGTTAATGTATGATGATGCCCTGCCTGGTTAAATCATAAAAATGTCCTCATTTGATATACGTATGATGGAGGATAGGGGGATGTGGGCGTTTAATAGATCGCCTAAGCTGTTAAATTGGAGAGATGATGAACTATAATGGAATATAAAATTCTGTTTCAGTAGACAAGAAGCAGAACACTCTTTGAAATGGAGTAACTGACCCTAAGTTTCCATATAATCTAGGTAGGGATGGGGCACAAGCTTACCATCTTCTGGCCATTAGAGTAGAGCAACTCAGCAACTGGTGGCATATATAACCCTTCATTAAACAGGAACATTTTAAAGGGGAATTACTTAGGGGGATACAGTGAATTTAACAGATCACCTAATTGCATTGGTTTACTTATGTTAAGATGGAGAGCTGATGGGTGACTGTGGAATATACACAGAGTCAAGGGACAGGAGACTCCATAATATGAAGTACCTGACCATCAGTCTCAGTATAATCTAAATATAGGAGTGATTCACAAGCATAACAGCTTTGGCCATTAGAGGAAAACAGTTGAGCAATTGGTGGCATACCTGATGCTTCATTAAATAGAAAAAGAGATCAATGGACAAAGCATCTCCAAGCCACTGAATGGTGCATATGGGAAGATTATAGTGATCAAATAGAAAATTTCAGAGAGTTAACAAGGGATGAAAGCAATGTTCAAGGAATTGAGCAGAGAAAGGTTAGATGACAGATCGAGTTCTTTCAGCCAGAAATCAAAACATCAAACACAGAAATGAGAGCTAAAAAAACCAGGTTGAAATAATTTTGCAAAGAGTCATAAATGTAACTGATGGATCCTCTTCCAAACTAAACTTTTAGATCGCAAGCAAAGTAGTTTGTTTTATTTTGACATCCAAAAACTTGGCTGCCAAAAAGTGTGCATTGTATATTAAATAGTTTCAGAGCATAAATAAAAGTTGGCATGAGGTCAAATGCTTAGCAATGAGTGCTGTAGCTGTCAACAGAATGGATATGCTAATGAAAGAGCATGAAAAATGTAAAGTGGTGTTATGGTAAACAAAAATTAAATAATTAAAAAAAATGCAGAAAAGCTTAAAAAAACAATTTTTTAACATATTCGTAATAAAGATGTCATGATTACAACTCTTGGAAAAGGGCAAATTCAATGACAAGGAAATGAACGGTACACAGAAGACTGAATGAAAGAGAATAGTTAAAGAACAGGTTAAGATCAGAACCAGGGTGACATAAGCACTGCAATAAAACCTAATGCACAAGAAAAATACTCATAAATCAGTTAAACAGAGAAAAGTCCTCACTATCTAAAATGACTTTTGCTCTTTTGCTGTTAAGTTGTTTATATTATAGAAAGAATCCAGAAACTTGGACAAAAGAATGATCAACACTGAGCTGAATTGCTAGATGACATCAGTACTCCTACTGTGTGGCAAACACATGTGGGCAATGGTGCATTTTCGCCATAGCAAAAGTCATAGGCGCAACTTAAAAAAGAAATCAGAATTCTGTAACATACTGCTATCAGTGCTGTATCATAATATACAAACCAACAAATATTTTCAGAGCAATATAATTCAATTAGCAAAATATAACACATAGAAAATGTTCTGTGAAGTCCAAGATGATAAAGTCTTGACAGGTATTCCTTACATAGGATACCAGGTACCTCTAGCACTAGAATTACCAAAACCTACGAAAAAACTCGTAAATCTGACCCACCTTAAATCCCTTCGCACCTCTCCGTCAGTGTCTTTTGTCTTGTAAGTGTGCAGATCAAGACAAGCAGCAAACAGCCTACTATTACATCCCCCCACCGCTGCAGAACGTGCACAAAGTTCTCCCAGCTCATGCCTTGATTATCTGGACATGAAGTGCTGGAGTTTTAGAATGGAAATAATAGATCGTCATTTGGAACACATGCATTTCAAGTGTGTTCCGTTTCTACAATAATCTGTGTAAACACGTTGTTAAAACAGAAACGTTTTTCATATTTTAGTAATAAATGACAAAATGTAGGCATAAACTATATAATGTGTGAAGCCTGAAGTCCAAAGATCAAATAAACACTTTCACAAAAGGATCAAGGATGATACAACAGTTTCCGTGGCACAGCGGTAAGAATTGCTGATTTGTAATCAAGAGTCTCCCAGTTCGATCCTGAGTGCCTCATATATTTACCGTTTTGAGTAGTGAGCTGCTCTGATTGTTAATATTATACAATAAACAAATACATTTGATTTGCATCTGTAACAGCTGCTGTAAATTTATAGTACTTGGTTAAAAGTTAACTTTTTTTTTTTCATTTTTATTCTCTCAGTCACGATCACGATACATACTACCACCCCCCTAGGGATCGGACGCTGTTAGGTTTTATTTGAAACTGGGAATAACTGTAGATGTGAGTGGACATTCTCTGATCTGGAAGAATAAAAGCTTACACATGAACGCTGGTGAATCTGCCTTATTTATATCTCACTGTCACTTGATTTTTTTTTTTATTCAATTTTATTCCTGCTCACACTGAATTAGTATTCACCTTATGGTCCATGATGTCAAAGCCGCACCGACAAAAAAAAAAAAACAGAGACATAGGTATATATGATATTTGGAATTATAAATTTTATGACCTGTATAGTGCATTTCAGAAAACAGTTGGCACAGATGCAACATTATTCATATTATTCATATTCATTCGCCTTGTAGTTGTAATCAATGACTGCATGTTTTTTTTTTTTTTTCGATCTTGCCTGTCTCCACTTTTGGGTGCACAGTGCTGTTTCTTTTCTACTCATGCAGAGGAAAGAATAGTACAGAGAGGTAAGTTCAGCATTATATGCAATCATCAAATTCAAATGTTAACAGTTCACACACACACAAGGATCGTTCTTTCTACATTTACGACATGTGTACCTGTTGCAATGCTCACACTTCAGCTTAGAAATGAGATAGGTGTACAGTTTTCTGACCATTTTGAAATGGTTCAGAAACATTTGGAAATGATTTGACTGAATAAGTAAACTTGAAGAAATGAAATAAGATTTAAGCTTTGAATAGACCTTTTCTTAACAAGAACTTTCTTTTTTTTTGCTATTTCAATTTTCTGTTTTTTGTGTGAACGGTTTTACTTTGAATTTTAACTAAAACTTTTAAAACCAAGATATTTTGTCTGTAGAATCATTTCAGTGCATCAGGCTTTTGTTGAATCCCATTTTTATGCTAGAGCTGCTGAACTTTGGTAATTTTGGGAAAATGCAGCTACAGTAATTATAGGCAAGGGCTCATAAAATGCACATAGTCCAAAGCTGCCAAAAATAAAAAATGGTAGAAAGAAAAAGGATTGATAACTGGTCCAATGTCTCTGTAGCAGCCAAAATTGCTGAAGCTCTACCTGAAATCTAAGAGATTCAATGGCTTAAAAAGTTTGAAAAAATACCTTTACAACAACCTACAGCATGGGGGAAAAATGAACCATTGCAATACACACAATAGCGACACCTAACCTCAACACTCACCCCCCCCCCCCCCACTAATGGGACTGAGGCCTTTTAAGTATTTCCTACCCACTCGCCTAAAGAGCTCCTACCATTCAGATGGGGGGGGGAGGGGTACATCCCCTTATCCTCACTTTATTCCTACACATGCACTATCTTACCTATATTTCACACATCCCCAGGGATTACCTCTAAAAACTCTTAAACAACAAGACATAAAATACATGAACAAGTGGAGTATAACTACTACCATCCCAGCACTGCGACTGCTTTACCTCTTTCCTGTTTCATTCCTTCTGACTGTTGAGAAATCAACTACTTGGCTGCTTTTATCAGCATAAAGGGGGTAAGCAGCCATTCACACGTAGAATGAAAACTGCCTGTCAACTGACCACTAACAAGGCTAGTCTGCTCAACAAGAGGACTCTGCCACGCCAGTAAGTAAAGGCATTATCTAAAATCAGCAATCTGATATTTACCAAAATGATGCACTAACATTAAGTGTCTTATGGGGATTCATTTAACTTTACAAATCTTTCATCACTGCACCTGTCAACTCTTTACTGTATTATATATGGCTAAATAGCAGCTGCTACTGGTTCTTCCAGATCCCTGCACCACCAAAAGACACGGTGATGGTCCTACTACCGTCACACACTCTACCTTCAAAAAGATTTTCTTGATGTTGTCTTCATTTACCACCAGTGCACAAGTTTCAAACAGTAAAAACAAACTACAATTTAAAATCTCAGCTGAATGGTTTTTCTCTTCAATAGATCTACTGTTAGCACGCTTTCTTTTCTTCAGGACTCACTGGAGCTTTTCTTCCATTATTCATTTAAATAGATGTGTGCTTGTGTATGTAAATGTTACAATGTACTGTTCTGTGTCTATAATTCTGTTTAAGCCTTAAGAATAAAAGTGAATGAAGTGCTTTGAATTAAACTGACAACAGCTTTGCAAGGGTGTTTTAGGCACCCTACTGATGTGTTTTGTGCAACCAGTTAGACTTAAAATGCAAAATATAAATGCAGTGAGATAACTCCTGCTATGGTGCAGCCTTATGCCAAAATCAAGCACATCAAGCAACACTCAATACCTTAGAATGACAAAGTGAAAGGATTTTAGAAATTGTTCAAAATTGATTAAAAATAAAAAAGACCCTTTACTTAGTAATTCATTGAAATCCCTTTGGCAGCAGTCTTCATGGGTCTGACACAACAAGCTTCACAAACCTAAATTTGGGATTTTTTTCCTATTCTTATCTAAATATCCTCTTAAACTCTGTCAGGTTGAATGGAGACCATCAGTGTATCCTTATTTTAGGCCTGATGATTAGGGTCAGTCTTCGGTCCAGTCTAAGGTCCAAAGCACTCTGGAGCAGGTTTTCATTAAAGATATCTCTGTTGTTCGCTCTGTTCAGCTGTCCCTCTACCCTGTCTAGTCTCAGTCCCTATCACTGAAAAATAACTTCACAGCATGACGCTACCACCACCTGGCTTCACCATCGGAATGGTATTGCAAAGCTGATGAGGGATGCCTAGCTTTCTCCGGTTAAGACACTAATCTTGGTTTCATTACACTTGAGAATCTTATTTCTCATAGTCTGAGAGCCTTTTTGACAACTCCAAATGATGTTCTGTGTCTTTTACCAAGGAAAGGCTTTTACCTTTACAGTAAATACTCAGATTGCTGGAAGGCCTCAGTGATGGTTGTCTTTCTAGACGTTTCTCCACACAGATGCACTGGAGCTCAGCTAGAGTGACCTTTGTGTTCTTGATCACTTCCCTTATTATGGCCCTGCTCCAAAAATTACTCTTCTTGGCTGGCTGGCTGGCCAGCTCTAGGAAAATTTGTGGTTATTCCAAACTTCTTCCATTTACAAATTATAGTGGTCACTGTGCCCATGGGAAAGTTCAATGGTGCAGATTTTTTCTTGTAGCCTTTCTGAGATCTATGCTTTGACATAATCCCATCTCAAAGCTCTACGGGGAATTCCTTCAAACTCAAGGCTTAGTTTTTGCTTTGATACACATTGTCAACTTCTTTAGACAGGTGTGTGCCATTCCTAATAATTTCCAATCAATTTAATTGAATTTGGACTCTAAACCAGGTGTAGAAACATTTCAGTGATGATCAATATAATGGAATGCACCTGAATCAAATTTTAAGTGTCATAGCTAAGTATCTGAATACTTGTGTCAATGTGATCTTTTAAGTGTTTATTTTTAATAAATCTGCAAACATTTCTAAAATGTTGTTCTTATGTGTTGTTTGATGTAGGGAAAATAAAATTTTTAATGATTTTAATACAAGACGAAAACAGCAAAATCTGAATTCACTGTGTGTGAGTTTTTTTTCCTCTTTTATAATAAACACAAGCATTTATAATTAATTTGTGGTTCTAAATGTTTTATGTATAATCAAGTGCTGGTGCATGAGCTTGTCCTACAAAGGAATTTCACCTGGTAAATGTTGGTTCATTCATAAGATTGTTAGAATAGCTTCTGTCCTCCAAGACATAAAATTGGAATAAATAGGTTTGTCACGTTATGTTATGATAATGAATGAAAAGGTAAATGCAATGGTCAGAAAACTTTATTAATGTATAGTTAATAACTTAATATTCTTGTAAGTATGGTAAATCCCCTGTCAGATATGGGGTGATATGTAATGATCCACTTTACAGTGTTAAGCTCAAATAACCCTTTGGACATTATTCTACTGCTATCTACAGGATGAAATAACATACTGCAAAAAATCATGAACATTTTTATGTGTTCTTCTTCTTTATGGTACCTACATGGGGACTCATCAATATTTATAAGTGGGACAAAGCCTTAAACCAAAAGCACAATGGCAAACAAAAAGCCATAAAGCCAGTTTTACAACAAACTCAAACTGAACCATTACTGGAATTGAGAGATAGTGATGACAATGAGAATTGGCTATCAGATGTTGACTCAAATATTGAAACTGCCGCCTGTTCAGTAGATTCCAACCTGCCAAGGTTTAGTAGTGCTCCTGTTTGGTGTTGTCTTCCTACTTCTGCTAACAATCCTGCACTTGAGCATGGGAAAGGTACTATATAAATAAAATCTATTATTATTATTATTATTATTATTATTACTTCCTTGTTGCCTGTTTATATGTAACAGTTGATCATGATTATCTGGACTATTTACTTTTTGTCAATGACAGCCTAGTAGAGAAAATAATTGTTGAACTGAAATGCCACAGTAAACCAATTGCTAGTCACTAGCTGTCTGTAACTACCAACAACATCTGGGTGTTTTTCAGGGCATATTACAGAGCATAGTGGGTATAGTACTGGTCCACATACCGGTTGTTGAAGACACTCATTTTCAGGGAAGTTATTAAGGAGAGTCATTTTTCACTCATTATGAAATACCTGCATTTCTCTAATAATGCAGACTATGATGAAGCCTCTCACCCATTGCCAAAACTGTACAAACTCAGAAAGCTATCAGGTGATATGCAGAAGGTTTATGTTGCTAAGCATGACATAAGTATTGTCTAAAGACTCAATGGGTACAAGATAGTTCTGTTGTGGATACAGTACTTCACATCCAAATGGACAGAATTCAGTATTAGGTTCTACATGCTGTGTGAAGCAAGCTCTGGGTGTATTTGAAACTTGATACTTTACATCAGTAGAGGGACCATTTGGAGTGAGATGTAGTCGATATGGCACCATTACATTATCTGTGCTGTCATTAGCGGACCCTTTGCTTGACCAAGGATAATTCATAAGAATAGACAGTTTCTATACCTCACCTGAACTGCTTAAGATTTTACTTCAAAGGAAAAATTATGTATACAGCACTGTATGCATCATGCCTGGTGACTCTGGTCCTGTCAAGGCAAAATGATTGTGATCAAGTGGAAGGACAAGAAAGAAGTCTGCCTCCTAAGTGCAATAAAAGAAGTGGCAGTGTCAATCATGTAAATGGGGCACTGGTAGTCTACCCTCTTATGCCCTCTCATACTCAAGGAACAGAAAAAATATTTAAAAAAATATTTTGACATCTGCTCAAAAGGAATTTGAAATGGTTATAATTATTCCTATTTTGCATTGCAATCACCAATAAACCAATTGTGTGCTTGTCTCTAATAGGTTATGTTGGCACCTTTGAATACCATCTTGGCAACACATCTATTACCACAACCCTCACCTTAACTGATGTTGTCAATTAGGTGGCTATCACCAGAGGCAATTTTAGAGTTACTAATATTCTTGTCATATTTAATAGAGAGTATTAAAACATTAGAGCATTAGAAACTGTAAAAAGGTAGACACAACAACATGAGAGGTTTGAGGCCCCACTCGATAACCCCATATAATCAAAGAAAACATGCAATAAATGTGAGAAAAAATATTTTCAGACAGGGTTCCTAATTGAACTCTCCCAAGATGGTCGACCTGCTGCTTATATGGCTCCCAGGCAGGAAGGGGTGGATCCAGGAGAGTGAACAATAGAAGTGATGTCATAAGGACAAGCAGCTGTCAATCATCTGTTCTGCACAGGGAGGAAGAGATAGGGTATTAGCAAACAGTGGCAAGCCTTGGTCCTGCAAGCAACTAGCAACGTCTGAGCCCCTAAGCTGTCTAAAAAGCACACATGCATGACAAAACATCTTAATGAGAACAAGCCATTCAACCCAACAAACCTCCTATTCATCTAATATTTCTAAGATAAGATCAAGCTCACTTTTGAAGGTCCCATTCACTACCAATGCTCAATTGTTTTCCTCTGTAAGCGTTGTCTCCTTGTTTTCTTTCTCTTTAGCCTGTTTTGTTCTTAACCATACCTTTATTATTAACTTCTCAATACATGCTTTGCACTTTTTCCCAAGCTTTGCTTATTTTTTTCTCCATTCCCATTGATCTATTCGTATTTACATGTTCACCTCAGACCTCTGTGCATACAAATGGACCACTACTCCTCAAGAATTAACACTGAGTGCAGAGTAGATGTTGAAAATCCAGCATGTCATAGGTTAAACGTTCAGTGATATGACAAAAAAGAAAATGTACTGTAGAGAGGAATTCTTTCAAAAAAAGTACAAAAAGATAGCATTTGTGAGCCTGGGTATATTATTTATATGATGAAGTTGCCAGCAACATGCATTCTTCTTACTGTACATTCTCTTGTGCTCTAAATGCATGCTATGCACAGTCATGTCAGTATGGGCTACAATGCATCTTGTCACTTTTTTGGTATGTGGTATTTTACATCTTTGTTCATCTGGCAATATTTAAAATTACATTTGTGAAGTGTTTTTCGTTATATCAGTTTCTGCATTTACACCTATATCATTTTTTAAGAGTTGGACATCTTTTCATCCCTTTGTCAAATCCCTCTTTTTAGCATTATTCCAAAGCACCAGCTTCCCCCTTGCAATGTCATTTTTTGAATCCGACACCTTACAGTGTAAAGACCGTATTTTCTTTGTTGTCAAAGAACACATGACCCCACTCATCACTGTGTTCAAAGTGAAAAAACAAAATCGTGGGATTCTTTTCACACTCTGTTTCATTAATATTTAGGCTAACTCTGCCTGTAACCTCATGTCACTTTCTCCAGCCTTTACATTTTGTGGTAGTCTATGTCATGAATCCTAAAAGAAAAATCAAAAACCCCAGGCCACAGAAGTAATTGAATAGCTGAAAGCTGAGCTTGGGTGACAAGAGCCTGCAGGTACACTTGATTCTCTACTCTCCCCTTCTGGACTATAACTGATCTTCTCAAATCCTTTATTTGCCCATGAGGTTTGTCTATAGAGGAAGAGTGGAACCAGTGGGACCAATTCATCATTTCCCAAATATACCTTTATTATTAATTATTCATTTATCAACCCCAAGCAAACTGCCATTCATACCACAATTATAAAAGATCATGTACCCTTAGGGGCAACCCATGACTTGTTATAAGAAAATGCTTAATGCAGAAATCACACGGATTGTGAAGATTAACAGTCTCTGAAGGATGTGAAGTTTGGGTAACTATTTTTAAAAAGAACTGTTTGAGCATTCATCATATGGTAGTCTGTAATCCACTAGATTTCTTTAAGTTGTGATATGCTAATCAGAGATGCACACTGTTTTGTTTTTTTTGTTTTTTTGTATATTTTTAAGCACATAAATCAAAATATCCAGAACAGCTTGTAAAAAATATTTTCCATAATATTAAACTCTTAAAGAGAACTATTATGCACTGCACTGTGGGCAGTCAGATGATGAGCTCATTTGAAACCTTGGATAGACATGAATGAGGTGCCGTTGGAGCATTCTTACAGTTGCTCCTGGAAATCTGCATAATAAACAGTATTGTAATCAAATCTCTAATACAGTATGCATACAAATCCATTTGTTTTCAGACCTCTTTATTTATCTGAGGGTCATGGGAAGCTCATGTCTATAATGGTAGCACTGGAAGGGCACTAGTGTATTGTCGCTTATGAACATACCCACAGTCACTCATTAAGGAGCCATATAAAGTAACATAATATGTAGTCTAAAACATCTGCATTTACCACCTGATATTATATAAAGTACAAATTACTACTACTAAGAACTATTGCCAGTAGAGGCTAAAAAAACGTATGAGCTACATAATTGTTTTATTTTTGTAGCATTGAGGCGTTAAGGGGAAGCACAACATAATCATGAAGAGTGTGAAATAATATGTAATTATCACAGAGCTGTGATTTGCCATTGAGTGCAATCCAGGTAACATTTTATGAAGATAAGTTATTACTTTTTTTGCTGCTTTATGCTCATAGATACATTTTTGGATGCCATTAAATAATAATTCATTATTGAACTTTAGTCATTGATCTAATGTTAAAAGTGTTGCTAATGAATGCATTCTTAATGTATTCTTAACAAGTTATGTTGATCCCCATGAAACCTATATACTTATTTTGTCTGAAACATAATGACATAATATGATAAGTCATTTGACCACAATATGATAATACAATTTGACCATAATATTAAAATCATTTTTCAGAATTATTAGCTGGGGATTACGTATAACTTAGGCAAAAATGCCAGTTTACTTTGAATGCTCAGGTACTCCTACAAAACAGTTTCACATTTTAAATAATCTAATATAGAAAGCCAAATGTGTATTGTGTTTGTCTCGTATACAAATCCACACCACTGAACCTACACCTGCCAAATTCTTTACAGATTTTTGCATTTCTACATGGGAAGATCATAGGCTATATTTTGTTCCAAAATTTGACCGCACTTGTGGTTTATTAGAGAAGTGCCTTTAGGGGGCTGGTCCCCTCAGTTTGTTTAGTCATTCCATCTGGGTAATTTATTTAGCAACACACCTGGCCAGCACTGAAGTTACATTCTAATTTTACTATAAAGTGTGGTAGCTCTGGATATTTCTTTATCCCACTCATATCTATCACGCTTGTATATATATATACTGTATACATATATATATACATATATATATATATATTTATATATATACTCTATATATATAAAATCCTAAGCCTAAAAGTGCAAAGATTTTATGTGTACGTTTTTATGTCACGTTTTTTGTTATGCTTTAAATTGGGCTTACTTTAAAAACTGCATATATATGTTTGATATCATTCTTATCAGAATTTATAGAACTTTAATATAATATTGTTAGATTTTCAGATTCTTATTCTGAATTTAAATTATAAACTAAAAAATATCAAAAACTCACGTCCCAAGAGACGAGACTTTGCGCCAAGAGATTTAACCACACCCGGGGCCGGAAATAAAAGACAAAGAGTAGGACAACTGCTGTACAGGTTTTTAAATGTTCGAAGCACCGTGCGAGATGCAGATCACATGGCAAGGTAGCAGCAGCAGCAATCCAGCAGCTGATCGAGCAAAGAGGAGGTAAAAAAATCCCTGTATTTGTTTCCCATTGTATCATCATTTAAGAATGGGTTTCGGAGGAGTTACCGTGTCTTCTTGGGGTGCGTTGAGCCACCCTCTTCACAACGTTAGTGGGAGAGATGTGAAGTGGCTGGTGCATATCGCAGGCTGAGGGGGTTGGCCAGCGAAGCGAGCAGGGGAGAACCCCCTAGTGTATATATATATATGGTTGGGATGCCCTTTTAAGGAGAGGACTGGGGGAGAGGACATATCAATAGCAGTACCTACCCCAGGACACAATAGGGCAGTCCCCCAGGTTGTATCAGGGCCAC
>JANRMT010062807.1:52881114-52952987 GCA_026402145.1 Polypterus bichir lapradei
CACAAAAACTAACCATAAACATCCAAGAAAAGTAACCTTGCATGAGTTGAGTTCTTGCATGAAGGAAGTGAGGAGGAAGCTGGGTGGAGAGGAAGTTACAGTTTTGAGGGAGAGTCCCTCTGCACGATGGAGGGATGTTCTCCTTCAGGTGTTTTCTCTCTTGTGATTTCTTGGGTTTCAAGTGTTTTTAGCTATTTAGCTGGTGGATCAGACTTTGCGAAATAGCGGTCTAATGTGACTTGCCTTTTCCTACGCATTAAAATTTTTTGGAAATGCGAGACGACATGGTCGTTCATCATGTTTATCACTCTGTTCGCAACCGTTTTGACAAGGTGGTTGTTTTCGAAAAAATCCTGGCACTCGTTCCATTTTTCCATGACTTTTATTGCATCACTTTTTATAACCACCCTTTCCTCTTCTTCCCCTGAGGACTGCTCCTCGGTGAGCAACTTATGCTGCTCCTGCTGGAGTTCAGCGAGTTCCTCCATCGTCAGCTCCTCCTTGTGATCCAGGACCAGCTCCTCGGTGTCCTCATTGTCTACTTCAAGACCCATGCTCTTGCCCATGGACACAATCTCATCCACAACAGGAGGCTCAAATCTTTCTAAATCCTGTTCAGGAACGCATTTAGACCAAAGTTTCTTCCAGGCCGAGTTCAAGGTCTGGTATGTGACGTCTTCCCAGGCTTTATCGATGAGGTTGATGCAATTAACGATATTAAAATGGTTCTTCCAGAACTCTTTCAGTGTCAAAGACGTCTCCTCGGTCACATTGAAACACCTGGCGAATAGTCCTTTGGTGTACAGCTTCTTAAAATTTGAGATAACCTGCTGGTCCATGGGCTGCAGAAGAGGAGTCGTGTTGGGGGTGAGGAACACGACCTTAATAAAGTTGTACTCCTTAACCATATCGTCAACCAAATTCCGAGGGTTTGCCGGTGCATTGTCCATCAGAAGAAGGCATTTTTCAGGCAGATTATTCTCTTCAAGATATCGCTTCACGGAGGGAGCGAAAGCCTCATGCAGCCCTTCCAAAAACAAGGTTCTTGTGACCCAACCCTTCGTGTTTGCCCTCCACATCACGGAAAGTCTGGCTTTATTTACATTGTGCTGCTTGAAAGCACGAGGGTTCTCAAATTGGTAAATGACCAGCAGCTTAATTTTTATGTCGCCACTAGCATTAGCACACAGCAAAACGGTTAACCTCTCCTTCATTGGTTTATGGCCAGGCATAGCCTTCTCTTCCTGGGTAATGTAGGTCCTCTTTGGCATCCTCTTCCAGAACAATCCGGTGTCGTCGCAGTTGAACATTTGTTACGGGATGTAGCTTTCGCTCTCCACAAATTTTGTCAAATTTTTCACAAATTATTTTGCAGCTTCAGTGTTGGAACTAGCAGCCTCTCCATGCCTTACCACACTATGAATTCCACTTCTCTTGCGAAACTTTTCAAACCATTCTCTACTGGCTTTAAATTCCTCACCTTCGCCACTCATGGAAGGATAGTTTTGCAGTAAATTGCCATGAATTTTCCTGACTTTCTTGCATAACATCGCCTCGCTTACGATATCCCCTGCAAGTTGCTTCTCATTCAACCACACTAGCAACAGTTTATCCTCTTCATCCAGCACTTGAGGCCTATGCTTGGTTAACACTGTAACTCCTTTTGCAACATCAGCTGCTTTAATGGCCTCTTTCTGCTTTAGAAAAGTCGAAATCGTACATTTTGACTTCTTGTACTTGGCGGCAAGATCAGTAACATGAACTCCACGCTCATACTTTTCAATAATTTCTTTCTTTAATTCGATTTCAATTTTCTTCAAACCTTTCTTCTCACCAACACTACCATTCTTCACTTGCTTAGAGGCCATGGTTAATTTAAAATTAATGCAAAAGCACACAAAATAGAGCACAAAGAGTTCACAGTGAATCCATTCACGTCTGACCAAGAACAATGTACAGGGTGAGACTGAACACGTGCAGAAATCATTGCGCGTACGAACCAGAAGGAAAACTGGCTTGTTCATCACCTGAGTGTGTGGTCGTGAACAGATGCAAAAGTCTGTTGAACTTTTTGGTCATAACCCGATTTGTACGTGTTCTGAGATGTACGTGACTCGAGGTTCCACTGTATTCTACCCAGTTTAAAGGACTTATTACAATGTGCCTCAAACAGACCTGTTTCACTTCTGAATAATCATGTTAATATACTCTCAAATGTTCTAGATAGAAGGACTGAGAAAGTGCTTCCTTCTATGTAATATCACAAGACCAAACCAGATTTATTAAAGGCAGACACTTAGATATAAAATCTAACACACCAGAGATCTTATTATCTTTGGATGCAGAAAAAGCATTTGACATGGGTGAATGGGACTACCTATTCACCACATTTCACAAATTTGTGTTTGGCCTAAACAGATGTGTATGAATAAAACTACTTTATACCAGTCCAGAAGCATCTTGTTTGTATTAACAACATTATTTTAAACTACTTCAAACTAGAACATGGGACTCAACAAGGATGCCACCTATCACCATTGCTTTATGCAATCACCATTGAGCCTTAGGCCATTCACTTTCAAAATGCATTAGAGATAAACAGGATTACCAGAGAAGGGCTTGAACAGAAAAGATCTGTATATGCAGATGATACGGTACCGTATGTGTCAGACCCACAAACATCTGTACCAGCCATCCTCAATGCACTACCAGGTTTTAAAAAGATATCCAGGCTCAAAATGAATTTCAATCAAACTGTACTTTTTGTGACCTCCCTAGCACAGAATATTACCCATTTATTTTAGCAGATCAGTTTAAATACAACATTTAAAAAATTTTTGACGAATCTAAAGCTATCGCTCCTCCCCTGTATTTGATAGGTTATGGTGGGGGAGGGACCAAAGGAAAAAAAAAGTCATCAGACAGATGTGACCTTATAAACATGAATAGCAGTTCTATGCTGGCTTTAAATTCTTTTGAGCTCAGGACATCTGTGATAAAAAGGCAGTTTAGTTTAAATGACTTTCTTTAACCTCAAGCTTGTTTACTACTATACAAATCTGATCAAGCAATTAATTCTAGGCTTGTTATTATATAATTTGTGCAAATGAGCAATCTATAGTTATCACAGCTGTAGGAGACAAGCTAGTTAACAAAATGTTAATTCTTCCATACTTATATTTTTTACATTACATTTACAGTTCTGCTCACATTGTGAAGTACTCATTAAACTACAATAAGTCCATAGTTCTAATTAGTGTGATAAGGTGTCTTTTGTACTTTGTTTAAGCATGAAATAAATGACTGTATTTAGCCGCATGCTGTAGTGTTTTATGTAATTATTAGTACAACTAAGTACTGTACATCAATTGACACTATAAAAAAGTAACATTTAAAAGTGACAAAAAGAAGTAACTATTTCTGTTCAATATCATTAAAAATAAAAGTAATTGCTGTAGTCTTACTTTAAATGACAATGACATGAAAATTACAGTAATTAATCACCTACAGTAGGGTTTCCTGCTGTTTTTAGATCCAGGTCCTGAGAAGACTGCTGTTTCTCCCAATGTCAAACATTTCTCTCTTTTGAGAGCTGATATTGGGGAATATGTAAGAGAATGGCCAAGGACCCTTTAAATAACTCATCTTCTCTCAATCCCTGGCCAGACTCTAAGGTGTTGAAGTTTCATGGTGGCAAGGATATAAACCTCCTTTGCCCCAATGTGCCTCTAAGCCCTCAGTCCCTTCAGTAAGACCACTAAAAGTAGCATCCCACCTATACACATCTAAAAGCATATTTCACTAAACAATAGCACTCAGACAGTTTAGGGATTCAATGATATTATTTACCTAAGCTCAAAGTACCTTATAACTTTAACCTTAAAAACTGATTATATTGTCTAATGGTGTACTGAAATCTTATGCATTCAATATAGTACAATCAAAATGTTCTATTCATAAAATAAAATATTTTGCTTTATAACATTTTTGGAATAACTTCTGAATCATTCTTTTGTAGGTTTTTTTTAAATATAAACATGTTTATTTTTAAATCTGCTAATAAAACTTAAAATATATAACAAAGTTATACATATTGTATATATTGTGTATTGCTGTATACAGTATGTGGTCCATTCTAAGTACACATATATTTATTTTACATGTTTTTTTCTCAGTTATTAAGTATGGAGTATCCTATGTGGCCAAAAGTATGTGGACACCCATCCAAATTATTTAGTTCAGGTCTTTCAGCTGCACCTGTTTCTAAGAGGTGTATAAAATCAAGCACATTGCCATGTAATATCCATTGACAAATACTGGTAGCAAAATGGTTCATACTGAAAAGCTCAGGATCTTTAAACGTGTCATAGGATGCCACCTTTGTCACAAATCAACAACAGCTCAGCCATGAAGTTGTTGACCACTCAAACTCACAGAAAGTTGCCATGAGCACATAGGAATGCTGATTGTTGGCCAGGTCTCCTCATCCAAAAACAGTTCCTGTCCTCATAAATGCTCCTTTGGTTGAATGGGTACAAATTCCAACAGACATACTCCATAATCTCGTGGATAAGCCGTCCCAGATGCGTAGAGGCTGTTATAACCACAAAGAGATTGGCTACTCCATTTTAATTCCCAAGATTTTGGAATGGAATGTCCAACAAACTCCTGTTGGTGTGATGGCATGGTGACCTGAATTGAGGTGTTAAGAGCATTCAGTTTATCAGATACTTCTGACACTCAGGCCATTCAGGACACTTCTGTTTCTCCTTTTAAGATAAGACTCCTGTTTTAATTTTCATCAACTATCGATCATTTGTTAGTCCACTTTTTTTGTAAAAAAGACTGCAATTTTGGACTTTTGTTTTTCAAGCAGTATTGATAAGTGCGTGTTTGCAATTAATGTTCTCATTGATTTCCAATCTTCATTTGAAGTTATATACTGTATAAAACTGTTTTATACTGATCAGTTTGCCCTGAAGAAAGACTTTACAACCAATTTCAAGACTTAACTGTATAAAGTGACTCTTAGCAGGCCTTCTATGTAAGACCCTGGATAAGCAAGGCATTGTATAGATGGTAAGTTTAAATCATTTCACTTTTACTTCTTTCTTTTCTATTTTCATATGTCCTGAGTAAGAGTTGAGTCCCTCCGTAGCACTTGGATTAGAGCTAAGATCTTGGCATAAGCATTGTTATCTTTTATCCTGTTTTTTGCATATAGATCTGGAGTTCTGAATCAGAGGCTGGACCAGTCTGGTAGCCATGGGTGGTTAAAGCATTGGTGATACTGTAGATATAAATCCTTGTCACTTTGGATTTCGAGGTGTGGTTCAAATGCAGATCCTGAAAGGAAATTACCTATAAATTAGTAATGAATTTTCAAAGAAATCGTAGTGTAAATAATTAAGATTTTTTTGGAAGCCCTTTAAGACATAACAAATAAAGATGTATGCCAGAAAACAGTGGACAGATCAGGAGAGACCAAATTTCCATAATGTTATGTTTTTTCAGAATTTTTAGAGACGTTAAAATAGTTATATTTGAGCTAAATCTGTGCTTGGATTCAATTTTATCTTTTATTATGACTCAGAACCAGTCTCTTGAGAAAAGAAATTCTTGGATATCTTAATTATTCCTTACGTCAATCTGAATCTGAATCCTTTGAAACTATTGCTTTTACTAGTATTATGTACAGTATTTTAACATTTTCATTAATATTTCATTTGTTTATGAAGATAGACCAAAAACTGACTTACGTGACATATTATCATTTTTGAAATTCATACAATGCATTTCATTTCACACCAATAGTGTGAAATATAGTCTCCTCGTTCGTAAGCCCTATGCAAAGTATGGAAGTCAATGCAATTAAGTGACCCAGTGTGGACGAAAACTCAGACCAGACAGCAGGTGCGGTTATAAAGCAGCTTTATTTTTCAGAGTCATGGTGAGAAGAGTTTCAGAAAAGCAGACAATCAAATATACATGACAGCGTCAGGGCTCTTCTGAACCCCGTCTGTTGGGTGGGGTCTAGTTTTATACCCCTAGAATGCGTGATTTAATATCATTATGAAATGCAACAGTCAACACTTTATTATACACAATCCTTGAGCCCCTTTAACGTCCCTTGTAAAACTTGATTTCTTCGCTCCTTTTGTTATGGCGTTCAGATGTAAGCTAAGGGAAAACGTGATAAGGCAGACTCATGTGTGGAATGCTCAGACCTTGAGTCCTTTGCACAAATATTTTTCTGTTTGCTAAAACAAAGCATGCTATTACATGGTTTTGTAAAGCTTACTTCTCAGACGTGAATTAGTACAAGGGAACGAAGAGAACATTCGTCTTCCACACCAGCAAAAGGACACACTAACTCTACATTGTGGCATGACAATTTAAATCGTTAATCAGTTAGCTACAGGCATTTCAGATTCTTGGATTATATAGCATCTTGTTGAAGAATGTAGCACAAGCAGCTGAGGTGACTTAACATCTCAGTTACTGAGGATTGTGCTTAAGCATTAAAATGAGACCCTCATGTTAGCCACATTCTTATGTTCTATCAGCTGTATTTTATTCAGTTTATTGCCTGGTGTATTCCTGGTATACATTTCTGTTCTGAATTGCTCTAGTCTCAGTCTTCAGTAATGATGGAGATGATAAAGCAATACAGATCCTTATTTAAATCAATTGTCTGTCAAAAAGCATGATTATATTTAATATGCAATTGTTCTTTATTTTTCATTTTTCCATGATCACGGTTCAGTTCCATAATCATTATGGTTTATGATTGTATTTTTTCACATATTGCTAATTCAGTGCTATAGCATTAACCATCCCTATGGAGCAACTGACAAACTACAATGTGCTTTTATATGCTTCAGTACATTTTAACTGAGCAATAAAGCATTCTATTGACTACATCACCCAATGGATTTGGTATTAAAATAATTATATTTCTTTTAAAAAGGAATAAGATCACTTAGTTTGAGTTTTTAATTACATGTGTGCATTACTTAAACCTTTCATGAAGGTCTAATGAAACCTTTATTATGTTCCATGGACTTAACTTTTTCATTTTTCTCAACTTTTAATAGATGCCATATGTATCATAACACAGCAGCAAGTTAATGTTAACTAAAACCAAATAGAAATGGATTCAAATAGTTGTTACCTTCAAGGTTGCATGCAAGCAAACAAATACATGGTGGGGAGAAATATAAGGGCATTAAAAAAGGAAAGACAAATAATGGCTATCAAGTGTATGATTCTTTGCAGACACAGCACCTCATGTTAAAACAGTGGAAATAAATACAACTAGGAAATGAAAAGCTCATCTTGCAGTGTTAGAGGAAATGTTATGACCAACAGGGAAAAGGCTCGTTTAGCTATTCACACTTTTTAAGCGGTCAAGACTATCCATTGAAGACACAAAGCTGATTCCTAATGTTTTGCCAGGATGGGTTGCCTTCCAGGTTCAATTTGCAAAGGCTATCCATATTTATTCACTCAGTGACCACTTTATTAGGTACTCCTGCTCACTAAAGCAAATGCCTCCATAGCAATAGATATAATATACAACATTGTAAAGTTGCTGACTGACCAAACATTATAATGGTCAAGATTCCTGATCAGAGTAACTTTGTCTGTAGTGTGATTTTTGGTGCCAGACATTATAATTTGGGAATTGTAGAAACAGCAGCACTCCCAGGATTCTCTCACAGAGCAGTCTGTTTATGGAGAATGGTGTGTTAAACAAAAAACATTTGGTAACTGTCCTCTCCATGAAAACACCTTGTTAATGAGAGATGTCAAAGGGTAATAGCAAGACTTATTTATTCTAACAGAAAGGCCAAAAATAGTGACATGGAAACTTTTTATAACACAGTTGTTTAGAAAAGCCACTCTGAATGCAAATCTAATCAGATGGTCCACAGCGGGAGAGGACCATGCCAGATTTCACTGCTGTCAACAAAGAATGGTAGGATAAGGCTGGAGTGGCCATTTAATCATCAAAAGTGGATTAATTTTGTAACATTTCTACAGATGTCCTAAACAGCATGAATCCATGAATCAGTTCTACCCTTTGTCAATGATACAGATTGACAGAGTTTGCGTAATAGTTAGGAAAATGTTTTCTTGAAAAACATTATGAATCTTTGTACCATATGACTATTATTGGAATGCCACATCATACATAAGCATCGCAGCTGAAAACATGCATCACTTTATGGCCACAATCCATTCTTTTTCTCATGGATATTTCTAACACAGTTATGTACCATGTCACAAAGTATTGATCATCTTTTCCTGGTTCAGTAAAGTTGAATTCAGTTTATTTGGCCTGTACAGTCCAAAAGATGAGTACTATAAATGTTTCTGTTCTTTTTTGGATGGAACGGAAGCCACTGGAGGATGACTGATGTGGCGTAGTACTAGAAGTGACAAGTCCAGCCATTTACTGTCTTCCGGAAGCCGGCATTCACTCCTGGTCCCGCTTTAGCAACTGACTAACCATTATGAACACAGTGTGTCACTTCAGGCAGTTTCCTGCAATAAATCTTTTCTTTTTTTTCATTTCATCAGGACATTAAACTGAGCCAAAACTCTTTTTGATTTTGTCTCCTTGTGTCATATATTTTAACAAAATATATATGTATTTTTTTTACTATATGCAACATGCAAGTGTAAGATAATTACAGAAAGAACACAAATCAAATTTCAATATTAAATACAAAGGGCAGCATGGTGGTGCAGTGGTAGCACTGCTGCCTCACAGTTAGGTGACCCGGATTCGCTTTCTGGGTGGAGCTTGGATGTTCTCTCCATGTCTGCGTGGGTTTCCTCCGGGTGCTCCGGTTTCCTCCCACAGTCCAAAGACATGCAGGTTAGGTGCATTGGCGATCCTAAATTGTCCCTAGTGTGTGGGTGTGTGTGCCTTGCAGTGGTCTGGCACCCTGCCTAGAGTTTGTTTCCCACCCTGTGTTGGCTGAGATTGGCTCCAGCAGACCCCCGTGATATAGCGGGTTGGATAATGGATAGATGGGTATCAAATACATAGAACCAAATCAAAAAACAAATAAGTCCTTTCCTATAAGGTACCATAGCTTGCTAAAATACAATGCCTAATTTAAACTGACACGCTCTCCCAGTCCCCTTTTTCCCTCTGTCATATCTCTCTGCAAGTGTGCCTGGCCCCTATTTAAATTTTGTTTTGTATTTTGATCTTCCCTGTTCCCTTTTACCATTTGTTTTATGCTTTTTTGTTTAATCCTTTTACCCTCATTTGTGCATAGAATCTTCAGGGGCAAATTAGGTGTCTCAGGTGCTGCTGCTGTCTGTCATTAGCCGCTGGCTGTGGCATTAGACAACTTTCCACTTGTGCTCTCTTTTGCTTCTTATTTTTCAGTTATTTATTTACTTTGTTATTGTTTAGAGGCACTCAACTCTTGGAGACATTTTCTTTTGTAAAAAAATATTTTTGGTAGTTGCTATATTCTTTTCCTAGATTTTTTCATCTGATGATCTCACCAATTTAGACCTTTGCTTTTTTACTGGTTTTAATTATGTCTCTTAGATTTTTGGCTAGCTATTGAATATTGATTATTTTTTCTTCAATATTAGTTCAATTTTTCTCATTCCCCTTTTTATTTTCTTACTAAACAATTATTACTGATTATTTGTTTGATTCTTTCTTCAATAAATTATTAAATTATGAAATAAATCTATTAAAAATTGTGTATGTGAATTTGAAGGAGTTTGTGGGCCTTCACTGTGTAGGTAATTTATAATTATATCCCTGCAGGTTTAGCCTTTGCCTCAAATCATTTACCAACTCCAAGCTCAAAGGGGCTACAATCCTAATAAAAAATAAAAATCCAGGGTGTCAAAATTCAGAAGCATTTCACACACTGACACACATATTTAATCCACAATCTCAGCTACTCAATAAACGTACACGGCAACCTCTATATAATTGCACTACAGACATCAGACATCCCATTGGAATTCTGGGTAGTATTGTCATAAAAACTCCTGAAACAAATGTTCCACAAATGGCGGCCTCCATAACAAAACAAAGAAGGTATCTCAACATAACGGTAAAATATTTTTCTAAAATGTCTTGAAACAAAAGATCAATATTATTTTCAAGATCCTTGGTTTTAAAAAGTCCTAAATAGGTGCATACTTTATTTTCATTAGGGCAACCCTCAAAAAAATGTATAAAAAACTTTATCATGGCACAGAATGAATCATTATGTTATTATGTCTCTCTATTATATAAAGAAATCCTGGGATGAGACAAGACTTTTTAGCCTGGGTCGAGACGTGATGAGACAAGACTTGTGCCGGCCTGGGGCCGGAAATAAAAAACAAAGAGTAGATGACAAAGTCGAATGTTGGCATGAAACACATGCAGAGCAGGTTAAAGATAATGAAAGTACTACAATTCAAAAGTGTCAAAAAATGATAGTAAAGATCGCATTAGTGCAAACAAGTGGAAATTATTACTTGGTGAAGTAACGGAACAGCGAAAAGAGGTTGAATATATTGTTCAGATTTAAACTTTAAGTTGGAGACTTGTAGATCGTCTAATTCGTTTTGCCATCAGGGAACAGTAGTGTTTCTTCCCAATGAAGAGTCATATCCGTAAGAATTAAAAGATTTGTTATTTGGTGAAAGTGAAATCCACATACGCAAGCAGCAGAGACGCAAAGTGGCAAAGTTATATTAAATAATTTTCATTATTCTTGTTTTTCTTTTTGAAATTTTTGCTAATAAAATCTTTAAAATATTAAGAATCACTGTTTTTGATATTTGGGGCCAGGGTTTAACAGTTTCCCCCTCCCCCATTGGGATATTTTTTCAATCTAGTCAATTTTACTGTGAAGCCTGTTTCTTGAGTTTGGGCCTTAGATGGTTCTTGTTTCTGGATTCTTGAGTTTCAGAAGTTAGCAATTTTACCAAAACCTTGATGCCAATTTACAGTTTACGGAATTCTGTTAACCTCTCGCCTGCCCTACTTCACCTTATTTTTTACTTTGGACTTTACCTAGTAATGAATTCTAAGCCTAGCAAGTAACATAATTTGTGGAATAACACACACACAAATTATACTGAGCATCTGGACAAAGAGTAACACTGAAAGAGAAGGCAGAATGTCATGTTACGTTAAAAGCCTCCCTGAACAGATGAGTTTTAAGTTGTTTTTTAAAATAATGAATGGAGTCAGTTGATCTAATTAATTTTGGGAGGTCATTCTAAATTCTGGATGCTATGGAGCTGAAGGTACTGTCACCCATAGAGAGTAGGTTAGTATGAGGCACAACAAGATTACCAGAATCAGAAGACCTTAGTAGGTGAACAAGAGCATAGTGATTTAGAAGGTCACTGATGTAGTCTGGTGCAAGGCCATTTAAAGCTTTGTAGGTTAATAATAGAATTTTATATTTAATTCCATAAGACACAGGCAGCCAGTGGTGGTGAAACAGGATGGGTGTTATGTGCTTGCTGTTGCTGGTTTGTGTAAGGACTCTTGCAGCAGAGTTTTGAATCATTTGCCAGTAGAGAGTTACAATCATCGATGTGGGATGTGATAAAAGCATGGACAAGTTTCTTAGCATGAATGAGAAAGAAGCCTCCTGCCAGTGCTTATTGACACATTTGGAAAACAAAGACGCTAATGAGGAGGTGCGAGGGAATTTAAGGTGGCCTGGCATTACGAATATTTTCATAGGCTTCAGAGATTCTAGTGTTTAAAAACTCTCCCGATTGCTACAAAAGAACTGTGTTTTGACAAACTGTACCAATGCTGATTTAGATTGCCAAGTCAGTCACTGTCTTTATCAAGTTGACACATTCTCCACATGTTCATGTGTTTTTTTTTTTCACTTCTTTTTTATTGATGTGGATATATATGACACTTTTAAACAATAAAAGGACTTACAGTTCATTGCAAATGACTTTTAATGGCTTTCCCAGTTTATTTATTTATTTTTAATTGGTAGCATTTTTTGCACTTCTTTATTCCTGGGGTAACTTTGCCACATAACTAGTAATCAGACCAGCTTTAGAAGTTGTTACACAGAATAGTCAGTGTCTGGGAATATGTAGATTCAGCAATTGTCAGCCACTCTGTGCAATGTACAGTTGCATTTTGCTCCCTTTTTGCTTTTCAAAAGATAGCAATTATAACTGGAAATGACTGAGTAAATGGAAGTAATGCTATATGGTGTTATTGAAACACTTGGCAAAAAGGCAATTTTCTTTACAGACAAATCTGGTTATTATTATAATGCAATTTATTACGATATTGCTTTAGTCAAATGCAGTGAATTGAAAGCTGATTTTTTTACATAATAAACAGTAAGCTGAAATGTGCTATATATCTGGATCCTAGAATTACATAAAAATTGCAACAAAGGTAATAGGTCCATTAAGATGTTTACATTGATAAACTTGTCAGTGATAATAGGTAACAGAGATATAGGGTGATCACTTCACTTAATCCATTCATCTGATTTTTCCATTACAGGTACACGAGGAAGATGGCACAAATACAGGTGTTATCTTTGTCTAAATTACTATCAATCTATCTATGTTTTAATGTATCTACTTTATGTAGTACTTTTTTTTCTTGTTTTACATCTTTTCTCCTCATCCTAAAGCAATACTGCTTAACATTTCTGCTTATAAAAACATAAATAAATAATGAAAAGAAAGCACATATTTTCTTCCAAAAAATATTGGATAAAGACCTATCAATTTTAGGAATTGTATTTACTTAACAAACTAGAGGGCATTCCTAGATTGTTATACTCCATTCAATAAGGAAACCACTTGCAACCACCAGGCAAATAGTGTTTCATTATATTGATATATAATAACAAATGGCATAATGTGTAGAACAATTTCCTTTTTGGTGCCAAGAGGTTAACTGGGTTTTGAGTTAATTTTATTAATGAGTTTTTGTAAAGTCAAGATTTGAATGTCCTACTGTCTACCACACTACTTGGTAATTTATTTCATGTGTGTACTGTGTGAAGAAAACATTTCAGCATTTGTGCAAAATTTATCTTAATGAATATCCTACTCTGTCCCTGTTTTCTTAATGAACACACTTTACAGTAACAGTCTTGATCTACTGTACCGCATCCTTTTATTAATTTTAAGCATTTTAATTATGTTGCCTCATAATCTCCATTTGCTTCAGCTTCTTTAGTCTTTCCTCATAATCCATCCCCTGTAGTCCTAGAATCAGCTTAGATGGTATTCGCTGGACTTTCTCTAGTGCATCTTTTTCTTTTTTTGTAAACTGAAGACCAAAACTGCAAACAGCACTCCAGATAAGGCCTTATAAATCTTGAGCATAACTACCTTGGACTTGTACTCCACACACCATGCTACTCGTATATAACCAAACATTCTGATGGGTTCTTAATGACTTTTGTACACTGTCTGAATGTAGATAATGACAAGTCTACTATGACTCCTAACTCCTTTTCATAAGGGAACCTTTCAAGTTTCAGACCTCCCATTTGTTTATTCAAATCTAACATTCCTACTTCCTACATGTAATACACTACATTTGTAATAACTTCATAGTAAAAAGCACCTTTAAGATATTTCTAGTTACCTTATTTGCTTGTTTATTTGAGTCATACATTTTCAATATTGTGTCTGCTGTACATTTTGGTCATCTTGTAATTACTCCTTTAGTTAAGATATATGAGATCTTTACTATATAAAAATAATACCATTTATGCTATGCATATAATTGTGGTTGTAATAACATCAATCAATGTATCAAAAATACAGCGTGCACAGTGGCAAAGTAATTAACTCACGGTTTTCTTGTTTCATATTATGTGCTTCAGCATCGTCTGTGTGGAATTTACTTATTCTCTTTTTATCTGCAATTTTTTTCTATGGATACTTTGATTTTCCCTCACACATCCCCAAAAACATGTAGGCTATGCTGATTGGCGATTTTTAATCAGCAGAGTGTGTGTGTGCGTTGCCGCACCCACTACATGACGGAACAACTCTGGATCCTGGTTTGCAACCCCCCAGACAGACATGTGGTCCAGTCCCACCCTCCGGAAATGACCCTCTATCTGCCGCAGTCAGGTGTTACGTGGGTGACCCCTAGGCTTGGTCCAGCCACTCAGGTCCCCAGTAATTAGGATATTACGAGCTGGATCACCCTCGGGGAAATGCACCACATGGCCGTAGTGTCGTACAGTAACGCACTGTACCAGTGCATGCTCCCCAACTTGACTTGACTTGTGTGTGTGTGATTGTGCCCTGTGATGTACTGGATCCATGTCTACAATTGGTCCCCGTCTTGTTTGGAATGCTGCAGGATAGGTACTTACCTTTAAATGACCTCTGAATAAAGCATTTCATTTTCATTTTGCAGCATTACAATGCTTTTAATATTTCATTATTTAAACGTGATATGTTTGGGTGTACTTGTAAGTGGATACATTTATTTATCCGTGTGCTTTTTGAATTTAACTTCTGAACTGAAAAAGGTTTTTTGTGAATGACGACTGATAGAATGAACTATTTGGAGCAAAAATAATAAAACCAAAGGAAGGAAGCACAAAGATGTGTACCCATCTGGCTTATGCTTATTGTAATTTGGATAGCACTTGATCATAAGACGAAAGTCTTAATTATAAGCTGGTTTAAGAAGGTTCAAATCCTCAACAAGGGACATGAATCCCTTGGGAGTCATTGGGGATAATCTGAGGATAAAGTAAAACAGACAAGCAAACACCAAAAAACAACCAATCAATGCTACAAAAAATAAAAGATAAATCCACCTGACTGCAGACACAAACAATCACATCAAGCACTACTAACTGATCCAGACAGAAGTTTCTTTTGATCGATCTTACTTCATATTCTCTTTCTGAAAGTGTTTGCTTTTTTTACACCAGGAGAAAAAAAAAATCCCTGTGGTCTTGAATAAGTAAGCAAAGTCTGAGACCTTGCTTTGACAGCTAAGCTCCATACTTCAGGTAAGGGAGAGAACTTGAGATCAATAATGTCAAGCTCATTTTGATTGAGAGAACACAATCCAAACTTCTGGGACCCAGCAGCCTTGCAATAGCAGGGAATCGTTACTTATTTCTGTAATCAAAACGTGACTCTGTTATTGCATCTATCAATTCTTTGGCTAAGTTTATTTTTAATTGAATCAGCAAATACCGCTTAGATAAAAAACTTCATTGACTTGTAATAAATGTTTCATCAACCTGTTATTTTAAAGCACCTGTCCAAATGACATTGCTTAATTTAAAATACATAATTAAAGTTATTTTTTACTACAATTACCAGTTTGAAGAAAAACTTACAAGGATGTGCAATTTCTTCTTTTTTTTATCAGGGCGATATGCATGATATATAGGATCCCTGTTGGTTTTTTACTGTTATTCCTTTCATTTTTTTAATGTTTACTCCATCAAGCTGGTTTGAACAATGACCTTCAAACTTACTAACTAATTAAAGTCTATAGTATACTATTAAAACAGGGAAATAATCATTTTGTTCTGCTTTCAACCATTGGAGAGTTACCTCTTATCCTATGGAAATGACTATGATTCTGTGCAAGCTATACTGTATTTTAAAATTGTTTGCTGAATTCATTAAACTAACCACAGCTTACAAGAATGCAGTGATTATGTTGAATTTGTTTTTTTTTATATAACATTCACATTGGGAGTTGGAGTTCAACATCAGAAATATTGGCAGGTTGAAAAGCAGGGCATCAAAGACACTGAACCAAAAGTGAGTGAAATAAACAAAAAAAGAAGTGTCAGAGGCCTGAGTTATCTGTGCCAAAATGAAACAAAAAATGGTAGTTGAAAATGGAAGAGAATTCATAGCGGGAAAATAGGGAAAAATTAATCACATAACATTACAACTTTTTCTTTGAATTATCCCCAAACCTGTAAAACTAGGAAGGGTACGATGCTTCAGTGGTTGAATTTAAATTGATGACACAATGATGTCACATGCTACACATTTCCTGTTGACATTACCTAGAAACAGCTTGGTAACCAGACTAAACAAAATGCATAAAATAGCTGTGCCTATAATGCAAAGAAATAGTGCAGCGGAAGAATGAATTTGATTGTTAACATTGTTCAAAACAATGCTAAATAAACATTTAAGCTACATTCACATTACTGAAGTGACTGAAATCTTCTAAAACTTTAAAAGTTTGTGACTCTAATTTGATTCTGTCTAAGTAAGTATGGGTGTGTGTGCACCCTGCAATAAATTATCACCCTATTTAGATTTAGTCCAGGCTTTGTGATTGGTGATGCTTGAATAGGTTCTGACCCACCATGATCATAAACTGGATTACTGGGTTCAACAGCTTGTTTTAAGACCAATCTGTTCTATATTTGTCATACCCTTTCCCTATATGACATATATATATTTCTTGCAAGATTATGGCTACTTTCTTAGAAAAATTCATACATGAAACCGATATGGCATATATGTAATTTACATAAATCTAAAATGAAATCTTACAAAATACTCACCATCTAACTACATAAGTTTCTATACTCTTTTAAAAATAAGATATTTATATGTTTTTAGTATGGAATTAACACACGTCACATAAAAGGCCATATGAGCATTAAAGTATGTTTTCATTCTTCTTCTTTCGGCTGCTCATGTTAGGCATTGCCACAGCAGATCATCTTCTTCCACATCGTCCTGTCTTCTTCATCTTGTTCTGTTACACCCATCACCTGCACGTCCTCTCTAACCACATCCATAAACCTTCTCTTAGGCCTTCCTCTTTTCCTTTTCCCTGGCAGCCCTATCCTTAGCATCCTTCTCCCAATATACCCAGCATCTCTCCTCTGCACATGTCCAAACCAATGCAATCTCACCTCTCTGACTTTGTCTCCCAACCTTCCAAACTTGAGCTGACCCTCTAATGTACTCATTTCTAATCCTATCCATCCTTGTCACACCCAATGAAAATCTTAGCATCTTAAACTCTGCCACCTCCAGCTCTGTCTCCTGCTTTCTGGTCAGTGCCACCATCTCCAACCCATATAACATAGCTGGTCTCACTACTGTCCTGTAGACCTTCCATTTCACTCTTGCTGATACCCATCTGTCACAAATTACTATTTCTTAAAAAAAAAACTCCTAAATTTGACTCATGTAAACCTGAAATCATGGTGTTTATTATATCCATGAACCAGTTCTGGAGTATTTTTTACCATGTCCCTCCCTTCAGTCAGTTACAGCCTATGACTTTTCTAAATGGACACTAACAGGACTGGCTTTCCAAGAATGGATGTATGCAATCCTAAAAACAAGATGGTGTTAACCTTTTTTTTGGGGCTCTTAGGGCCAGCATCTGACACTCCTGAATGTGTTCAGGATCAGGGGGTCAAGGCACATTCCCCTCCAATTAACACTGCAGATTGTCGTGCCGGTGCAATCATTGTCAAGGTAGGTACCACTTCTCCTGATCCTGAAGGCTCATTGACAGCTGATGGAGAGTTTTCACGCACTAAATCAGATGACCAGCCAGAAAACTGGATTCCATTATAAAGGATACCCAGGCCCAAGATGATGAAAAGGCTGTCGGAATCTACAGGTAAGTTGTTATGAGGTTTTCCCATGTAAATATTTAGTGTTATCTATATTATATACAATCCTTATTTCAAAAATAATTTGTTTAAAAGATAAGACAAGTAAACAAGCAAGTACATAAAATGGTTCAAAAAGTTGTACCCTGCTACTTATCAACGAAAAAAGAAAGCGAAGATAAGAACAGGGAGGTACATAAAATGCTTTCAATTAGCATATTTGCTCCTTTAACAAAAAGCTAACCAAGATAAGAACCGGTAAGTACTGTACATACAATTTTTTTCCAAAAAACTTATCTGCTCCTTTGGAGAAAAAGAGAAGAAAAAACAAAGTTAGCAAGGTAAACTCCAACATTTCAGTGTCCTCTTACACCTTCTTCAGGGAGGGAAGGAACGGCTAACTGAACAAGGTTTTTGTATGCTGTAGTAGTAACTCCAGTTGTTAATTAAGGCCCCAGTACTCCTGGCAATTAAGGTCAAATTTCAGTCAGGAGACTGGGGTACCAAAAAAACGACACCTGGCCCAAATACCATGAACAAGAAAAGGAAAGTCCACTGTGAATAAATATCTAACAATATATTAAATAAAGTCCATAATAAAGTAAATGTTAAAACCCTATATACATCTCATATACAAATAAAACAATATTGTTTCCCTCCTCCAAGGTCATTACAGTAATAAAAATATTATGGCATACGGAAATCATACTAGATCTATATGGGTATGGAGCATGCTAGAATGGGACACTGGCAAAGGCTAGGGTTACGTGAGGACAGATAGCACTGGCACACTCGTTCTATAAAATTAATACTTATTAAAAGTGCCCATACCTATACTATATGTCTATTATCACTGCAAATCATCACTCTTATCAAATACTCTGAAAATCATTCTTGCATAAGACTGATACTTCTTTTCCTAAATGAATAAAGAAATATTATAAGATCTGTTATGAAATTTGATGTAAAATAACATATGATTTCAATGTAAAACGTCATATCGCTTTAAAAATCAGTTAAATTAAAGATTAAAAGATGGCGTTAACCTAATTAATTAATAATAATTAATTATTAATTCTTTTGCATTTATATCATGCTTTTCTCACTACTCAAAGCACTCAGCAACTGCAGGTTAAGGATCTTGCTCAAGGGCCCAACAGAACAGAGTCCCTATTGGCATTTTACGGGATTTGAACCGGCAACCTTCTGAGTGCCAGTGCAGATCCCTAGCCTCAGAGCCACCACTCGGCCTAGTGGAATGATTACTTACACATGATGCAACACTACGCTGTTCAGCAGAATGGTTAACATTATATTACCATTTTATTAACTAAAATAGAAACTTCACTCAAATTGACCTCCTTTTACCATGTTCTTGGTGGAAAACTCCATGCTGAACTTTTAAACCTTCTAGACATCCAACTTCTGGTCACTGCGTGCCTTCTTTTTGCAAACTGCCACACTAAATTTGAACATCGAACGCGTGCGCCACATTAGAACACAATTCATGACTGTCAGGAAGTCAGGGCTCTATTGTTTTTTGTTTTTTATTTGTGGCAGCTAGTTTCTGATAATAAAAGCCAGAAGGTTTAATTAAAGTTACATAAATATGCAATTTCATAACAAAAGCTTGATTATTTGTGCCAAAATGATGAGTTGCAGAAACAAAAGCAAATCCAAACTTGTACATAACCCAATCAAAGAAAAGTTAATCTGTGTATTATGCCATTTGCAATTGTTTTATATTGCATGCTCATCTTATTATGTGTGTGTTTGTGAAAACATAATAAAGGAAAATATACAAAATAACAGTCTTATGTTAAAATGAATAGTGGTAAAATAATATTTAAATGTTTACTTATTTTTAGTTACTGAGAAAATGACTTGATGGTAAATTAAGCTAACTATTAAGCTCTGTCATATATATGTCTCACTTGTGTTTTCCTCATATATTCCTTTATTTTATATCAATATATGTAACACTTGCACAGTGCATTTATGTTTAATACTACATGTATTTTGTAAGTATTGTGTATGTACATGAACAGCCATATACTGAAGTTTTATGAGTTATACAAAACAGAATTATAGTCAACTTTTTCATATGGGGAAATAAATTCTTAATTTAATTTACAGCTATGGGTGTGGGAGATTCCTAGTGATCCTATAAAAGTGCATTTTCCTTTTGTAGAATTATAAAGGCTTTAAAGAAGGGGAGTAAAACAGTCTTCATACTGAATCCGCAAAAAAGTGAAAAACATATAACAGCTATGTAACAGAGTTAATTGACTTATAAAAGTGTGAAATTTATTATTACAGATAAAAGCAGGGAATTGCTAATAAAGTAAGCGAAAAACAATTAAACCTTGAAGGTGTGAGACATAAAGGATACCATTAATGGAAAAAGAAAGAAAGATGCATTAAGCTATTTCTTAATTATGTACATGTTCTCTTGGTAAGAAGAGTGCACCTTAAAAGTAACATGAAATTAGCAGAATAGTTAACGCATACAAAAAAAAAGAAGTAATTTGAGATTTAATTGCCCTTACATTGAAAAAAATATGTAAACATCATGATCATGCTTGAAATGCAGAATGTCATAACATTGATAATTTAGCCCAACAGCACTGGGTCCTGGTTGAATAATTATAATTTTCTGCCCTAATTATTTAAAGGTATTTCAAGTTTTTGATATATAGACAAGCTGTCAAATGATATTTATTTATCCTTTGTACTCACCATATATCTTCAAGTGTATTTCCAGTGTTTATTCACTTATTTGAAATAATTCAAATGATCTTCTCTACTGTTTAGGATTAGTTGCAGTTTTCAACTAAGTGGGAGAAAAAACCTAGAAGAATAGTAAATCAAGGCAAATATCTCCTTGGTATTATCTTTAGTGAATGCCGTTATATAATTATTGTTGTTGTAATTGATGAGCTTACCCACAATTTTTAATTATGAAATCAGGATTGATGTTATTCCATGTGTAGGAGAAAGTGTAAATTAATGTATTAGTTAACTCCATGATTTTTATTATTTGAGAAATTGTATTAAAGCAGGACCTCATATTTTACATTAAATTACATAGTAATGTCACCTTCCAGTTACAGAAATGTCTCCTTAGCTCATCAGCCTAACATTTCTGTACACAGGTCAATCAGTGCAAAACTGGCAGTCGGAATAAAACAGGAGAATAAGCTGTGATGGTCACCATGCAAACCTGGTTCAGTATTGAATGAGAGTAAAATGTGCTTCCATGCTCAGGCGATGCAATTTGGGTTATAGGAAAAACCTGTGGGGGTCTACATTACAACTCCAGATGCCTCAGAGCTAGCTTTGCTTCCTTACATGTTAATACCAGAAGTCTGGCAATAGAAGTATCTCCCAGGAAGGTCTATAAAGAAGAATAACCCACCCAGTAAGGTCCCTTAACGAGATGATAACCAATCCTGTCAGCTGATGCTGAAGATCTGGATTGATGATCTAACATTTTATCGTGGAAGGATTTTGGAGTGATCCTATCTCAACTTTGTTGTGTAGATCCATAGATTTGTCCTCCACCCCATCCCTTGTTCTTTGATTCCTGCACTCACCTGGCCTGGGAGGAGAAACATCTAGCAGATGCAATACACTTGCACCTGGGAGTATGGATCCATACTGTACCCAGAACTAGCTGCTAGTGAGCTTCACTTTCCCTATTAGAAGACATCTTCTCTTTATTCATTTAGACCCCAGATGACAGGATAGAGCAAATGCAAGCAAGGTGAGCAGGCAGTAAACAGTAATTCAGTCATTATAGTCTTAAACATTCTTAAATATCTGTAATGTTTTAAAAACAAAAGCAAATAAAAGCAAATGGGTGTGGCAGATCACCTTACATTCTGGTTATTTCAAGAGGTGCCATAGACAATGCTGGCTGACACAACCAAATATGTATGGTAGTCACTCTTTCAAAGTTACATTGTTGCATCTTCTTGGTTCTCTCTTCTCCACCTGCTTCCTGGTTTTTATCTTTCTTCCTAGTTCTTCAATAAAGTAATACCTCCTTGATCGCGGGGGTTGCGTTCCAGAACCCCCTGCGATAGATGAAAATTCGCGAAGTAGAAACCATATGTTTGTATGGTTATTTTTATATATTTTAAGCCTTTATAAACTCTCCCACACTGTTTATAAATATTCCCCGCACAGTTATACAGCATAAACCCTTTGTATTCCCCTAGATATTAGGTAAGATTCATTGAAATTATGTATGTAACACACTGTTTATATACAGTAAAACCTAAATATTATTTTAAAGATATCGAGTGTCTCCGATATCACATATGTTACAGCCATTACGATTGACAGGCCACCAGCAATAAATACGTACAATGCAAGAAAAATTGTATACAGTAAATGAGTGTACAATGACACTAAACGTACATACATGTACTAAGTACTGTAAGTAGAAAATTAATTATGGTTACTCACCAACAATGACACGATGACTTGTCCGATAACAATGAGTTTAGTTTTACTGCACAACAAAGGACAGCGTTACAGCTCTTCTAAAGGAGCCTCTTCAGGCAACTGTGTAGCACCGCCGTTGTTCTTCTTCCGGCAGGCTTCAATCCAAATCCCTAAAGCAGATTCCATCCAGACTACTGCTTTATTACATCCACTTACAACTCGTTTTGCACCCTGGTTAAAAGGACACCGCGGCCGTAGATCTTATATTCCTTTCCTACTTTTTAAATAAAAAGAATCGTAGCCTCATTGATGCCGTAATGGCGTCCTACAGCAGTGTAGCTTTTCCCTTCCTTCAACATATCCAAAACTTTTACCTTTTCGGCAATCGTTAACATCTTCCGTTGCTGCTTGGGCACGGCCTCTGAAGCAGTAGCAGGAGCAGATCGTTTTGGAGCCATAATGAAGGGCTTGACTATGCACAAAGATAAACACAAAAGAGCACAAAAGTTAACTCTTTACACAGCGAAACACGTTGATGCTAAATGAGCGAGACGAGACTTCCTGGTTAACGCTGCGGAATCGAATTCGGCACTCCGTCGCTGAGCTATTCAGCACACAGGAACTTAACTGCGTGCTCTGATTGGTTAGCTTCTCAGCCATCCACCAATAGCATCCCTTGTATGAAATCAACTGGGCAAACCAACTGAGGTAGCATGTACAGGAAGTAAAAAGACCCATTGTCTGCAGAAACCGCGAAGCAGCGAAAAATCTGCGTTATATATTTAGATATGCTTACATATAAAATCCGCGATAGAGTGAAGCCGTGAAAGTCGAAGCACGATATAGCAAGGGATTACTGTATTTCTATCTGGTTGAAGCAAACTTTTAAAAGCTTGTCAGTGTTGAGGTCAGACACCCCAAGTCTCTTTTTGCTCAATAGACCATATCAGTACTTGTGCATGAGGTATGTACTCACGAAGCCAACTAATAGTTTGAGACCTTTGCACATTTAAAGTCCAGAAAAATTATTATTAGTAATTGGTCTTTCTTATAAAATATTTGTCTACAAATGGTGTCTATCTGCTGTATAAATGCCTTCTGTCTGTACTAACTCTTACTGTTTCTTTGGTTAACCAAACGGTTGCAGAGATCAGAAGTTCAATGACAACACAAAATAAATGAAACTTACAGTTTTAACATAGAGAAAAAGTGTTAATAATTCTTCTTAACACTTCAAAGCACATTAAATATAAAATAATAAAATCACATTTGCAATTTTTTTAATTTGTGATCTTTTTATGCCTCAGTCAGGTCTAAGTTTCTCTGTTTGAGGATTTTTAAAACTTGACAAATGTATTCTTTCCCATTTAAGTATTAATCTGAAGTTTATTTAAGGGTGATACAGATATTTAATGTCCTATTGCAAAGCTATTGTCATTTATTGTGGGTGTCACCATGTTTGTTTACCCTTGCTATGGTTTTTCTTCCCATTAATGACCAGGAGTGTGCAGCACATGATACCAACTCTGCATCAGTTTTAAAGGGTCAGCACTATGCATTTTCTGGTTATCAGAGTTTGGGGATAAAAACAGAAGAAATTCTCTTTGCTAGTGTGTGCTTAATAGAATACTCTGGCTTTGACCCTTCTGTTTTAACATTTCAACAAAGACTTCCAGTTAACCTTTTATGTTATGATGAAAGAAAGGTAACTGCTTTTATGGTTCACAACTTTTACCTTGGTTTTGACTACATCTACTGTATCTTCTGGTCACTACAATTTAATTTAGTTGCCTCCTCAAGACAGCACAATAGCTGGAGATTCCTAGATGAGTTTTCATTCAAGTTAAAGCGAAGGAAGGAATTTTGCCATAACTCATTCACGTGTGCCAAAAAAGAGAGTGTCCTTCTCCCTGGAAAACTAAGCCAAAAAGGCAAAGTAAGGTTGAAAGAGAGTGTTTACCCATTTTAATATGGATTAAAACAGATTTTTATCATTTTTTGTTGTTTTGCAACAAAATGTAAAAGATACTGGACACTCCTGGTCACAATATATCCATCCATTATCCAACCCGCTATATCCTAACTACAGGGTCACGGGGTCTGCTGGAGCCAATCCCAGCCAACACAGGGCGCAAGGCAGGAAACAAACCCCGGGCAGGGCGCCAGCCCACCGCAGGACACACACACACACACACACACACCCACACACCAAGCACACACTAGGGACAATTTGGGATCACCAGTGCACCTAACCTGCATGTCTTTGGACTGTGGGAGGAAACTGGACACGGGGAGAACATGCAAACTCAACTCAGGGAGGACCTGGGAAGCGAACTCAGGTCTCCTTACTGTGAGGCAGCAGCGCTACCCACTGTGCCACCGTGTCGCCCATCACAATAAATGGTATGCATTATTACAAAAGACAGAAAGGCGTGCCTGTTCAGGGGTCAGACCAAAGGATTTCCTAGCAAGCTAATGGTTCCTTGCTTCCATCACCAGCCAAGAAGACCATTACGGCTTAAATGAACTGTGACATCACCAAGTCCTGTCTTCCTGTCCACCTCTTCTGGTCCTGCCATTACTTTAATGTAGAGCATCAGATATACAAAGATTTTTTGGACCGGCAGGTAAAGTAGCCAGTAACATTTTTAAGTTAATGACAATAAGATAAACATTAATTCATAATTGGGGAGTTAAATAAACATCATCAACAAAACAAGAATCAAAATCCTAAATCATAGTCAAATATTTATTGCACAAAGACTTTTGCCAGGAAACTAACTAAATAAGCACACAGTAACCTTTTAAAATTTTCTTTGTAAACTCAGATGAATAGAAAGTGCACATCATGACCTTTACTACTTGTATGTCTGCCAAGAAAAAGTAGCCAATGTTGAATAATGAAAGTGACCAGGAAAAGTTTGTGTGAATTTTTCTTGCATTTCAATTGTTACTGGGAGTCAGTCCTATCTTTCATCAAAAAACTAAATGCCAGAAAAAAAACTGCAATTGAAGTCAAAAAAGAGTTTAAACAATAAAAAAGACCAGTAATAACAACACATAAGGAATTCCTTTGATGTATATGCAAAGTTGGATAAAAAGGAAGTGTTTGTCATGACCTTTCGTGACCCAGGAAGTTCTCAGCCATTCACCTCATAGTCTATTGCCTAGTAATGAAAACTCCAAAAATCTGTGGTGCACAAAATGGTGCAAAAACTTCATAACAGTATTTGAATGACATTGTAGCAAGAACAGAATAATGGAATTAGATTCAGCAACCCCAAAAACCTATACATTACAAGAAAAGAAAAATAGGTTCAAACTATTGTGTATATATTGTGTAAAATTTCTCTACAGGGCACTAGTGGTGTACTTCTGGGTCGATTATCCAGCAACGCAGTAAACAATTGCTCAACGAAATGGTGGCACCCTATATAAATAAAAGTAAGATGAAAACACTAAAAAAAATTTCCATTAATATGAATAAGGTTCAAGTAAGAAAACAATTGAAAAAAATAAAATCTACATGTTCCAAAATCTAACATGAGCCAAACAAAAAAAAGTTAATCAAAACGCAAAGGGAAAGTATGAAAAAAAATATAATAATAAGCATATCATAAAAATGATGAGCACTAGCATTCTTGAAAAAAGCATTTGACAGACAGGTCCATTTTTAAGTTATTGTTGTACATAGGTCTCAGTGTTCTATAATGTTCTGTCTTTGCTAGGATGTAGTCATCTAGGAGCTCTACACAACACAAAAACTGCTTCATTTTCGATGAAAACTACTTCAACTTTTCCACAAAAGACACCATCCTAAAATCAGCTTTTCTCAATGTTTTGAGCATCTGTGAACGTTACCCGGGCACAGACAGGCAGACATGTTGTTTTCCACCACCACGCGTTTATTTACAGCTATTTACAATGTTCAAAAGTGCACACACAAACCCCCCAAAGTCCTGGCCACACAATGCCTTCTTCTTCGGGCCGCCTCCTACTCTCTCTCTCGTTCCTGACCTTGTCCTTCTTCCACCCGACTCCAGCCTCGAATGAAGGGAGGCGGCCCCTTTTATCCTCACCCGGATATGCTCCAGGTGTTCCCCGGCAATCACCCGCCGACACGCCCCTGTGTGGCGGAAGTGCCGACTGCATCCCCGGAAGCACTCCGGGTGTCCCTGCTCTTCTTCCCCCCAGCACTTCCTGGTGTGGCGGAAGTGCTGAGGTCCAGGGCTCCAAAGGCATGGGGGCGCCCCCTGGCGGCGACCACGGGCCCCTACAGCGTGGAGCTTCAAAGCTCTGTACCCGTGGCCCCCAATGGAACCAGGGCGGTCGCCCCCAGATGTTATCTGGGGAAGGCGCAAGCCCTCCTCCGGTCCTCCTGGGCGTCCTGGCCGGGTCACCGCCCCAGCCACCTCTGACACATCATAGAATCAGAATCTGAACTTAACTTGATAGCATATGTTTGACCTCATCACCAAATAACCATTGACATAGAAGTAAAAATCAGAGTAAATTTAGGGAAAAAATGTGTGTCTTTTACATACAACCTGAATGTCAAAAATGTTTATTTTATATTGTCTAACCTCAAACAGATTACATGACTTGTTAAGGTCACACAGTGAACAAGTGGTGAACTCTGCATCTTCCACACTGCAGTTTCCAGTCCTTTTCCTTGCTTATTCACCATAGGGGTTAGCTGAAGAAGAAGATAGATAGATAGATAGATAGATAGATAGATAGATAGATAGATAGATAGATAGATAGATAGATAGATAGATAGAAATTCAGTCTCTCCTTAATAAACAGTTATTTTTAATTGCCACCCTTGTATACGATTTATCACATTGGATAATGAAAAGAACTTGTGAAACATAATGGCTTCTACAACATTTTATTGGTCCAAAAAATCTAATGTTAACAGGAAACTGTTTTAGCACAATAAACAAAGTAACAAAACAACCAAAAGAAAAGTACCAGTTGTAGTCTATCATTTATTGCCTGGTATAGGTTTTGTGATCATCTTCATCCTGCTGTATTGAAAGAACATGAACTCACTTGTAATACTGTATCTAGACTGTAGCAACTGCTCTTGTAGAATTATCATGAAAAAAACAAAGTGTCTTCCATTAAGATCTAATGTATAAGAAACATTAAAAATTGCTTTACTCAAAATTCAAGATCTGAACTGAAGTTGCATGCTTTTTCTCTTGTATTATACAGTCTGAATTGTAAGACTGTTTCATCACAAGCCTCTGAGATCGACTGTCTTGTGTTCTATTTTTAATGTAATATAAGTGATATCATTACTTTTTAACTGAAATGTAAATTACTTTGTTGTAGACTTTATGACAGTACTAGATGCCTGTTTATTTCTGTATCTTTGGTGAATAGAAATCCATTTGATGTTACTTATTATTTAAAAAATGGCTTGTTCCCTATAAGTATATAGTTGTTTCCTATAGGGCATGTTACATGATAATTTCTTAGTTTATATTCAGATTGTACTGTATATTTTACCTAAATAATCATTGGAACTTTGTAGTCGTTCCCAGTCTTACATATTCACTGATGAAATTTCACACCGTCCATAATAATTAGAATGATACATTTTGGGCTGTTATTACAGAAAATGAGCTTTGGCGTGCTTTCAGTTTTAACTGCATCACAAGGCTTGATGCAAGCAAACTGCTTTTCTGGTGACTGAGCTCAGAATGACTTGAATTACCCTGTGAATGTCTCAATCAGAGGTGATTCAGTAGAACAGAATGGATATCTCAGTGATGAACTAAACAAATTTGACACTTCACAGGGTTTTCATCTGCTCTAAAATGAACTTTTATTTTGAATTTTAGGCTTGTCATGCCTTGTTTTCATTGGTGTTCATTGGTAGTGGATTGCACTGACATTATTGCATTACTGAAATTTCAGCTTGATCAAGAGTGTGGCTGTAATAAATTACATAAAAAATGTGAGGATAACACAAACAGCAGATTGTATTACCATTCAAGGTAAATATATGGTAATGTGTGAAGATTCATTTATTTTAAATGATTCTTTTCAGAATTAGTTTTCTAACTGATTAAACACTCACAGCTGTAATAAAAATGTATCACTTTTTCTACCACTGTTGCTTAAGGAATGAGCACATTAAATGATACATTCAAATTGGTATCTGCTATTTGACACTGCCAGGTAGTGTGCTGATTAATTCATTCGTCCATCCTTTTTTGAACCTGGTGAATGGAATTCAAGGTTTCTAGGAGCTAGGTAGCACCCAATCCTAATGGTGTTGCCAGTTCAATATGTAGCATCATCATTTTTATTATGTGTATAGTGGCCACTTGCTGGATTTCCTCCCTAAATCTTCTACCTCCACAATCCTTGATGTTCTTTAGGGTAACACCCATACTTTTTATATCATCCATCGCCCCCTCCTATAGCATTTTTCTTGCCGTCTCACTTGGCCTTATCCCCTACACCTTCATCTTAGGACACCTCTTCACCCAATCATCCTGTGCTTTTCTCTAAACATATCCTAACCACCTTAGTCTGTTTCTCCATAACACAACATTTATTGCCTCCAAACCAATGTGTGCCTCTTAACTTGGCATGTATCTTCATCTCAGTCTGTGACATTCCACACATCCATATAATTATTGTCATCTTCATTCTTTCCAGCTTTGTTCTATCTTTAGTGGCCATGTCTCACTTAAGGTCACTAAGCTGTAAAAGGCAACCAAAGGAGGTTGACGTTAGGAAGGGACTTAAAATTCCTGCTCCAGTGCCCCCTTGATGGTTTATTCAAAATATTATATGAACCTTTTAATGAATGAATGGAATGAATATATTCTGAATAAGGATATCCCACACATAAAAATGTATTTGAACTCACAGATTATTAAACTGTGATATTTAATAAATCACGTTCAGAATCGTGGGGTTATTTTTGACAGTATCCTCTCTTTTGAGAAACAGATTAATTCTGTGGTCAATAGTTGCTTTTTCCAACTTTGTTGGTTAGCCAAGGTCCTGCCTTTTTTAATTCCTAGGGATCTTGAGAAAGTTACCCATGCTTTTATCTTTTCTCAGCTTTATTACTATAACTCATTGTATTCTGGGATCAGTATATCCCTGATATGCAGGTTGAAGTTGGTTCAGAATGCTGCTGCTCGTTTTTTTTTGGGAGGGGGGCAAAAAAGTTTGTTTTTGTATCTCCAATTTTAGCCTCTTTACACTGGCTGCCTGTTAGTTTTAGAATTGATTTAATTTTTTTTTCTGCTGTGGTATGCTACTTTCTTGTTAAAGTCTTATGGAATGTTAATTTATTTAAATAAAATAAAAATAAATAAACAGCCCTTGTCACTATTTCAATATAATTCAAGTTAGCACTTTAGCTTGACTTTTCCACAGTATACAATCTCTTCTTCCTAATCCATACTTTAGCAGGCTTGAATGTTTAGAATCATTATTTTGTTAAAACATCCATATAATGCCTATCTTGAGTTTTTGATGTTATTCTCAATAATTCCTTGATATTTCTCAGAGTTTATGATTCCCTAATTAATGTCAAACTGCCCAGAACCAGAATAAGAAATACAGTCCCATACTAGGACACTCCCACCACCACCATGCTTGGCAATGGGGGTAAAGGTTTTATTGGTGGTTTGCTGACTCTTTGCCTCTTCTAATGCCAAAATGGTTCAATTTTGGACTCATCTGTACAAAGAAAAAAATTCTAGAACTCTTAAAGTTTGTCTACGCAGTGTCCTCCTTCTTCTTTGACAGAACAGTCTTCTTCCTGGAGACACTTTCATAGATGGTATTTCTGTTATCGGTTCATCTAAACGCTGATTTATACTTCACACTCGAAATGAGTATGCGCACGCTTCATGCCTGCCGCACGTTGCAAGCGTTCATTTGACACATCCTCCGAGCACGCTCTCAGAAACTAACATGACATGTGGACGACTTGCAGTACCAGCAAAATATTGGGGGGTACAGTATGTTCAAGTTGGAACGTGACATTCCTACAGGATCAATCTTGCGTGCTTTGATGTTTAAAGAATAGTTTGATGTGATGAAGCAAATCATCAAACTTAAATGCTATCATACAAATGTATTTGTGGTGCTTTTCTTTATCCATTTCTCGCATAGGCAATACAAATGTCCCCATCGAAATAACACGATACATTTTAAAGGTCTCACATACCACCTTTTGTGCTGCCATTTTTTTTTTGGCACCTTCACAACAACATCAGAATGTACGGAAGCGTATTTGAGCCACAAAGAAAACAAATTAAGGACACATTGAAGATAATAAGGCCTATTTCGTGATTGAAGTGGACTATAATCTCATAGTTTATTTTGTCATTAAAGTAGTACGTCACAAATGTCATCTTAAAACTAACCTACTTGTTTATCGCTATGTGCTTCTGGGGCTTTCTCCTGTGGCAGCCAGCGATTGCCACACAGAACACATTAAATATATGATATTCCAGCTGTCTGAACATTTAGAATCCTTAGATTTACACTTGATACCACCTTCACAATGAAATGTGTTAAAGCGCGTCTGTTACATTTTACAGATAAATCATTAACTTGATTTAAATAATGAATACTGTTAAGAATTACACATGTGGGGGCAGAACACTGGCGGAGCAGTAGCACTGCTGCCTCGCATGAAGTTGTGTCCCTGGTGTTCCTTGCCTGAAGTTTGAATGTTTTCCTGGTAGGTTTCCACAGTGTGCCTTCCAAGGACATGCAAGTTTGGGGATTTGGTTATGCTAAAATGATGCTAGTGTATGTGTGTGCTTGTATTCACCTTGCGATGAGCTGATGCCCCTACCAGGGATCATTTCTGTCTCACGTCCTGGAATTTTAATGGATATTTTGTGCAATTTATTGTTTTACATTGGACAGAACAAAAGAAGCAAAAGTCCAAACAATCCAAACACCTGATCCTTACGAAATTCCATCGATAAATTAACCCTTCTCCCCTTCAAATAGACCAATATCCATACATCCATTTTCCAACCCGCTGAATCCGAACACAGGGTCACGGGGGTCTGCTGGAGCCAATCCCAGCCAACACAGGGCACAAGGCAGGAAACCAATCCCAGGCATGGTGCCAACCCACCGCAGGACACACACACACCCACACACCCAGCACACACTAGGGCCAATTTAGAATTGCCAATCCACCTAACCTGCATGTCTTTGGACTGTGGGAGGAAACCGGAGCGCCCGGAGGAAACCCACGCAGACACGGGGAGAACATGCAAACTCCACGCAGGGAGGACCCGGGAAGCGAACCCGGGTCTCCTAACTGCGAGGCAATAGACCAATATATTTCTTCAAAACAAACAAAATAATGACATTCCCCCTTCGTGATGAAAAATTACATTGTTAGATAAACAAAAGTAATTGTGATGGTTTTAATAAGGTAAAAAGTTTGACCTTGTACTGTAAAAGATTTACAACAACACCATTTATTTATATAGCACATTTTCATACAAACAGTAGCTCAAAGTGCTTTACATAATAAAGAATAGAAAAATAAAAGACACAATAAGAAAACAAAATAAATCAACATTAATTAACATCGAATAAGAGTAAGGTCCAATGGCCAGGGGGGGCAGAAAAAACAAAAAAACTCCAGACGGCTGGAGAAAAAATAAAATCTGTAGGGATTCCAGACCATGAGACCACCCAGTCCCCTCTGGGCATTCTACCTAACATAAATGAAACAGTCCTCTTTGGATTTAGGGTTCACATGGAGTGTTCAGTCTTCTTGCTCTGAGTGTAGAGAACTGTACAAGATAAATAAATGTAGTTTTCAGTTTGAAGTGAGTGATAAGTATAATTCAGCTCTAAATACAAAGTAATGTCTGATATATTTTACTTTTCCATTGTACTTTACTGGTGTAAGCTGGAAACATTAATGTGAGATGAAGTATGATGTGCTGTTTCTTCAGCTCCAGCATGTGAAATGTGTTACCTTCAGTCAACCTATTGGAGTAGGCCCTGTGATTATACTTAAAATATGAAAAGGATGATGTGTGTTCTGCAATGATGTGTATAAAGACTTTCAGGAAGCAAAGGTGTTCACTAGAAGCAAACACGAAGACTTGCAAAGAGCAAGAAAGGGGACAGAGTTGCTTAAGGGAAATAATATGTCAGCTCTTGTTGGTGTGGATGAGAAAAAAAAAAAACATAAATCATACCTTTAAAATAATGAGCTGAAGTGAAGTTGACATCATGCATTTCTGAAGGCCATACAATGGTTATTTTAATGTTTATATCAAATCTAGTGTCTAGTCCAACACTTTCCATTGCAGGTGTGACAGTGGTGACCAAATCTGGTAAGCTTCGACAAACCATCAGCTGTTGTAAAATTTCTTGACACTTTTATGTAATTTGTACATATATTTGGTTACTTATCTACTGTCACATACGTGTGATTTGGAGGCAGATAAAGGGCCTGAATAATAGTAGTACCACGCCACACTAGGGGGTGACGAGCTGCACTGACTTTCTCTCTCAATCCTCTGCAGACCATCCATGGGAAATCCCACTCACTTCCGGCGCCTATGATGATGTCACTTCCAGCACCGGTGCTATCGATGACATCACTAGTGGTCCCAATGACATCACTTCCATTTCCAGTGGCTTTGATGATGTCACCTCTGGTCCCAACGACATTCTGGTTTCGGTCCTGATGACATCACTTCCTGGTTTGGCCTTTAAAGCCGCCATATTCTCATCCTCATATCTGTTGTTCTGTGAACAACTCAACCGTTTACCCATTTGCAGCCAGGGCACAATATATGGATGGTTGCCCCAAACTTTTTTTGATGTCTCTGGCTCATTTATTTAACACTACATATAATTAGAACTTAGAAATATAATCACATAACCGTACTTCTTATATGACTTCATTGGCTTCCAGTTATGTTGTAAGATATTATTTTAATATCTTGCCCTGTGGTGGGCTAGCGTCCTGCTCAGGGTTTGTTTCCTGCCTTGCGCCCTGTGTTGGCTGGGATTGGCTCCAGCAGACCCCCATGACCCCATAGTTAGGATAAAGCAGGTTGGATAATGGATGGATGGATCGATTTTAATATCTTTCCTCTCACACATAAAGTCAAAAGTGGTTTAGCTCTTCCTTACCTTTCAAACCTTTTAAGTACACTTGGATCTCAAGACCTCCTTAAACCTCCTTAAAATTCTGAAGAAAAGTGAGAAGGCAAAGTCTTTAGCTACAGGGCACCCAGATTAACTCTAATCTATCTACCGATGTGAGAGAAACACCAATCGGTGTCATCATTTAAATCAAAGCTCAAGACTTGTTTTTTTAGTATAGCATGTGAATGTTAAAGCTCCTGCTCATTTTGTTTTCTCATACATTCTTAATCAATTGTAATAATTGTTTTGATATTCTATTTGTAAGACTTTTGGACTTCTTTCTCCTGTGGGGTATAGAGCTTTTAATATTGTAGCAGACTTTAGGCCTGTCTTGACAGTTTTTTTTTTGTCATGCAACAGGGTCTCTTAAAATTTTTCTGCTTTAGTTTATTATGTAAGTTGGAACAGTTTTGTACCAGTTACTGTTTGGGAACGTTCACGTTTCTGTGTAATGATGACATCTTTAACATTATTGTTTATGCAGAAATAAAGTTCATGGGGTCAAGGCTGTCATTCATACTTGTGGGGCCCTTGTGGGGCCCAGGAGTTGCCTCAGTCCTACTTGACATGCTGAAGTTAAAAATGTCCATTGTCTTAATCTTCTGTCAGGCATAAAAGGCACTGTATGAGAGCACTCAGTTAACAACGCTTTAAGTTTGTCACTTAACAGCAGCCCTCCTATGATCTCAAGCATATCATTGAATCATAGTGCAAAAGTCTGTAAAACTGTAACTGCTACAGTCAGCCATCTGATAAGAAGTTTGCTTTGCTACTTATTCTACTGGGAAGGGCCATCAAACTGGACTTCCCAGGTTTTATATTTTTATTCTGTATTATGCATTTGATGATGTTGGTTTTTCTGTAATTGAATATTTTACTGAGTGAATAAAGACCATATAGTTTTACTGTGATCTTCCTTTGTGTTCAGTGACACTAGCAATTGCCAAGAGGTTATGGGTCAATTTGTTATCTAATTCAGGTCTTTTTGAGATACACTATATAGTCTTTACAGCCGCAGTAAACTGGATAAGCTGAAAGAAGGGTGCTAACTGAAAGCTATAGCCCCAGAAGTGTGCAACACACTTCTGGAAGATCTCTTGGTTAAATTTTACGGAGTGGGGGGTGAGTATTGAGTAAGCAGTCTGGAGGGTGTAATAGGGCAATTCCTTTCCACACCTAAGTAAAAAAAACAAGAGGCTCGTATGGTGCCTTTTGTGGATAAACTAGTAACATAGTAGAAACGCATAATAAAACATTTCTCTTCACAGTATTCGTGATGGCACTTGGTTAGCCTCGGAATTAATTAATCATTACATATGACAGACATGTTTTCAGACATGTTCTATCCAAGTGAAATTGGTCGTTGTGAGAATATGATTGAGCAGGGACAATTTGGAATGATAATAAAAAAAGAAACTTTTACATATGTAAATATAATATACTGTATAAAATCTGTAATACTTTTATTTAGGTACAGCAAAATGCATCTATTACTCATTTAAAATTATCTAACAAGACTGTAACAAACACTACTTTGGGTCTTCAGAACACGTACAAGCATCAGTAAAGTGTTTGTTCAATTCTGTAATGTGACCTACTAATAGAGCTTCACTTTGTACAGATCTGAGGTGGCTTCACTGAGATGCATTTCTCTTGATCTTGCATATTTAGTATAAGGCCTGTGAATCCTTCATATTAACAAGTCATTTTACCATCATGTTAATATGCCACACTGCACAGAGATGAACCTATCTACCGATGTTTTATAAGTGTTATGAAGACCAAAAGACACCTTTCTTAAGGTCTTGTTACGTAAGAGTAAATGAGTAACAGTTGCTGAAACTAACCTTGGCTATTTTCTGATATTGTATTCATTCTTCCAGTGCTCCAGATTCTTTTCTAGAATTATATTCTGTGTCACGCTCAATGATTCCCCCCTTATCTTCTGCAAAGTTTTACTTAACTAATGCCCCAGGAGTCTCCACCTGACTTCTAGAACTTTCATGGCCTTGTAAAGTGTAAGGCAGATGTTTCAGGGGTTCATGGAATGCAACACAGTTTATCTGTGTGACATTTTCCTGTCCAGCATCCCCTATCTTCAGAGCAATATGCTGGCTGCTACAATAAAGTTTGCATCCGTGATCACCAATTTGTTGATACTTCAAAATCACTTTCCCATCCATACTTGGGACGATGACATTTATGTGTCTGCCATCAATGACAATAACTCCAGGAAAAACAGTGATTTGCATGAATGCAGTTTACTTTACATTTTCGCATGAAACCCGGCCGAAATGCCCCTGCTGCATATGTTGCATATGGGAGCAACCATGGGCAACTCAGTACCTCCCCCGGGATGCTTGGTGGCAGCCTCCCTGCCCGGCGGTGATGCCTCAACCTCCTGCAGGGCTCCATGGCAGATGGAGTCCTCAACAGACCGGTTGGGAGTTGGGGTGGCCGCCAGGGGGTGCTCCATGGATTCCACAGCCCAGCTGGACAACTCTGCAGCCCCGCCCGGAAGTGCAATCAGATGCAGGTGATCAAGCACCTGGAGCACTTCCGGGTAGGCTATAAAAGGGCCGGCAACCACCACTTAGGGCCAGAATCGGGAGGAACGGGACAAGGTTGCCTGGGAGGAGTGGTGGTGCCAGAAGAAGGGTTGGTGTTACTGTGCTTGGGACTATGTATTGCCTGTGGGGTTCACGGGGAAGACGTGCCTCACAGGTGAAGAAAAATAAGAGTCTTTTGGGTCTGACACATGCCTCAGTGTGAATCTGTGCTGGGTCGGGCGCCTATATAGCGCCTTATTTCACAACATTTACATTACCTCACATTCAGTGATGGGGAACTGCATAAACTTGCCGTCATGCATGCACATCTGAGGATCACCATCCAAGTTCTTCTCAGGTATGTGATACCATCACAGGCAGTGGGAGAGCACTGCCAGTAACTGTCTGGTCATTTTCTTCTGCCACAGCCTCGAGAAACCATCCAGTGAGGACAAGTGACCCCGCACCTTCCGGTCCTGGGGCTTCAAAAGGACGACCACCCAGAAGGAGGTGTCACTTATCGCGGACATGACTTTACCAAAGGAGCTCTGAGTCTGACTTGCAGATTTGCATTGCTTTGTTTTTTTTTTTTTTGTGTTGAAAACTACAAGTAAATGAGGAGGGGTGAGTTGGTACCCCAAGATATCTTACAGTTGTTGGCCTTTCCTCACTCGGCCGACCACATTGTGTATTACCTCACATACTGTAAGGCAGTTCAAAATTCAAGAAATAGTTGTGACATAACAAAATCATTGCTATTCCAAAGCTGCATTTTCCATGCCACCATAAAATGTAAAGTTACTAGTACTTTCATTTCGGTTGACAGCACATGGCTTCTTTGTTTCCATGGAATGATCATGTGCTGTACATGATCTGTTATGAATATTATTCTGTCTCTGAATCCTGTCATGTTCACAATGTGGCCAAGGACTGACTTCATTCCCAATGCTGAATTTGATAAAGTGGGCTCAAAAAAGTTTGATTTTTTTTTTAGACAATGTATTTGAAACAATGTATCTGACAGTACCTATTGTGCAATGTAGTGCTGAAATGGAATATTTGACAATAAAGAAATAAAGGGTGCCACACATGCACTCTTAAAGGGACAGCTATATGGCTCCTACATTTCCACTTCTGGATGAGAGAGGGCGCTGACGCTAAATGCCTGTTCTTTTCTATCCACAGCTCTGGGAGCAAAACCTCAAAGAAACCTGACATCACTACAGAAACTACCCTAGAAAACTCACCCATTCCAGGGCAGGTGCCATATATAGCGTCTCCTCATTTTGGGAACAGAGGCCAAGACAGAGCTCTCTTGCACTAGACAAAAAAGCAGCATTGAACCTCGGTGAGTGCCGTTTATTTCTGTTCAGTTATTTTATTTTCATTTCAGAATTAATTGGAGGTACCCCAACCTCTTGAACCCTTGTCTGAGCTGTTACTCACAATGGTTAATGGTTAATAGAAACTGACCAGAAAGAAAGGCAGTAAACACAAATTCAACTAGTGGCTTTTCTTTGTTACAAATAGCTCTCATGTGATATTCAGTGGTGGGAAGTGAGAATCTACCCAGGATGGGCACCATCATCGTAAAGGAAAATATTACTTTTCATATTAAAATGAAAGCAATAGTGAAATTACTTAATTATTTTGTAATTAAAACAGAGAGGATTATTTCACTATATGTCATAAAATAACCTTACTTTAAAATATGATGTTTATTAATTTATCACAATTTTACACAATAAACAGATTTACTTTTGCCCATAATGATGTTTTCTGTTCATAGTTGCTTAAAATACTCACTGATAACTTAAGAACTTGTAAAATATGGAAGCCCATTCAGCTGTTTGTGACAGAAAAGCCAAGGAATTCACTGCATGTTGATAATAACCTTTTTACTGTTAAGAATTAGTTATCTCATCCCTGCTTAACTCTCATAAAATATTTATGGCAATTTAACATGTCTCACTTAATACCCCTTCAATGCAGTGAATTGGCAGCAAAGAGAAATAGATTGAACCACTCTGGTGACACTGATTTCAGAACAATTTTCTCAATGAGCCATTAAAATACTTCAGTAAGAATATATGAGAAAATATCTTGAAAATATACTGTAAGTCACATTTTAAATAGTAGGCTAAGTTTATTTTGAGATTCTCATTTTATTAAACCTAGTAAAAATGTTTCCTTGCCTTCGTTCTTTGCTTAGGTCAGTGGTATAATGGGCCGTCCCTGTCAGCCAGTTTTGACCTCTCCCTAAGTGTCTCTGAAATATTTATGTTGCAGACTCAATGGATATAGATATGACTAAAAAAGAGAATTCACTTTTAAAAATCATGAAGAAGCAGGCTTTAAAGGAATCAACAATTTGAAGCCAGCTTCAGGATGTTTCATACTTATCCAGTCAGGCAGGGGGTAAAACCTTTTAAAAATAAAATTTGATCTTGCAGGTTCTGAGGAATAATGTTGTTTATGTTACTGTATGTAACCTATGTCATACTTATTCTGTATTTATTGAATGCTGTTTATTAAAAAAGAATAAATTTTTATAGTGCCTTGTGAAGATATTCTTTTGTTATTATGCATTAAATTGCACTGCGTATTGCTTGCATGTATAAGTAAGCTACTGTATGGCGACTGTAAAACATATCATTAAACACGGAAAATGATGGGCTAAATGGTTTTTTAGTTCAATTTTACTTTCAACTGTATAAATGCAACCATGAAAAGTAGCAAAAGCCAAATATTCTAAAAATTAATATCTAAAGCCATCCCTCTCTCCTTACTCTGACAACTGTCACTGGCAGCACATTAGATAAGCGTGGGTATCCATCAGTCTTTGTGCTATTAGATTTTGGATTCCTTTTCTGGCAGAAAACAGTCAATAAAGCTAAGCCTCTCATACTGAGTATTGGTGCTTCACATAGATGTGTGAGTCCTTCCACCGGTCCTTCCTTTACTTGCATGTAAGTGACAGCATTTCACATGTGGATTCACTTTTGTAGGGCTGACCTAAAATGAGTGCAGGAAAAGAGTAACCTAACCATTCAAACGATGTAGCCAAAATATTCTAAAAAATAAGAGACAAAATAACAGTTGATAGTCATTATGTGAGGCAATTTTCACTGCTGTACATCAATTACATTTTTTTGGGGTTCTGAAGAGTTCCAGGTTCCTAGACACCTCTGTTTTCAACACTCTTAACATTGGAGGTCAACACACTTATAAATGGTTACCAGAGGCTGTTCTTTTGAGCTCATAAAATCCAAACTTTGAGCTCATTGATATTATTAATCTCATCTCATTTCCTGAAACCACTTTTCCCTTTGTAGGTTTTGGTGGTAGCAGGTCAAGCAGGTCAGGCCTGAGTTCCTTGTCCACAGTTACAGATTCCAAGTTATCTTGGGGAATTTCCTATTGTTTCCCAATCCAGCCGAGAGATATAATCCATCCAGCATGTTCTGAGTCTGCTGCAGAGTCTTTGCCCAGTGGGACATGCCCAGAGCTCCTCTAGGGGGAGCTGACTGGGTGGCATCCTTATGAAATGATTAAACCCCCTTAGCTGGCTCCTTTTGATGCAGAGGATTAGTGACTCTACTCTAAGGCTCTCCAGAATTGACAAGCTTCTCACCCTGTCAGGAAGTGTTAGCCCAGCCACTTTGCAAAGAAACCTCATTTCTGTCTCTTGTACTTGCAATCTAATTCTTTCAGCCATTACCCACAGCTCATGACCATATCTATGGTCGTGACCTAGTCGTGGAACAGTAGACCAGCTCTTCTTCCTGGCACAGTTGCTAGAGGATGCACAGGAAACCACTATACATATGTTCTTTTATGATTCAACAGTATACATGTGTCACTTGGCATGTCTTGTATAAGGTGCTGAAGGTTTGCATACTATTTGTTCTTTGTACAAGCACAGTAAGAACTATACTTGAATACCTGGTGTGAGGTCTAATTTGGTCACTAGAGATGGCAGAATCCTTTAAGGCTGCATCTTGTTACTATTCTGGTTTTTGGTTTTCATGGAAAGGATATCAGGGTGCAACCAAGGATCTGAGGGTGTCCAGTTGGGGAGGCTAAGGGTAGCATTATTGCTTAATGCAGATGATGTTGTACTCTTTGCCTGTGTGAGATCAATAAGTGGATTGAAACAACAGCAGTGGTCCATGCTGGTGAAGCAGGAGCTGGGTCTAAAGACAATACTGTCAGAATACCAGTCGAACAACATCTCTGTCTAATTAATTGACACAATTAATTAAGGAAACAATAGAAGAAACATGTAATATAACAGAAAGCATTAATACCTTCTTTCTTTCTTTCTTTCTTTCTTCCAAAAGCAGGTCTCACTGTTCAAGATACAATATTCAGTAATCTTGTGAGGTTCAGATAATGAGCAAAGAGACCACCACTGCACAATATTACTTTGGCAACATTCTATTTCTGGGTAACACAACTGTTAATGGAAATTCCTTGACCAATTTAAAACAGATTATACAATCTATCTGACAACCATCTTGTTACATCACCCAGATTGCAAAATTGATATAAATGGCCTAGAGAGGTGTAGAGACATGTGTTTTGTGACTAATAATATGTCATGGATATCCCATGGTAAACTTTCATTAGGTGTACATTCAGCTGCATGCTAACATTGAAATTGTCCAGAGCAATCTTTACAATATCTTCCATAAATATGAGAAGATGCACCCAATGTCTCTTTTATAGGGACTTTAATAACAACCATTATTATTTTAAAAAAGTAAAAGTATTACTAAGAAACTTTTCAGCATGTTTCTTTTAAGGTGAAGGAAATAACACTATAAATAACTGTGGCCTGTTCTTTTCTATTCCAAAAGCTAAAGCTGCCCCCACTAGCAATAAAAACAGTGAGCATAAACTAATGGATTGAATGGATCACAATAAATATAATGATGGGCATAAAGGAAACATAACACCCACTGCTGTTTTGAAATTTCCCATCATTACAAGAAAAAACTGATAATAATAGCAAAACAAAATACTACAACAAAAATAAAAGGGAAAAAATATTAGCTGTATTGCCCCTATCCTGCAGAAGGGCCTGACAAAGTTGGGAACCTCTGGTGTATTGACTACACTGGCCAGCAGAATTTTTATGTGGAGAAGAAATCGAGAGAAGTCACAAAGTCAAAAATAACAAGACAAGGGTCATAAGAATAAAGGACTGGAGTGTTAGGGATATAGTGCAGAACACGTGACCACATCCAAATTAAGCAGATATTAACCATAGTAAAGGAACAGAAGATATTTTTGTAACCAGAATATACTAACAACAATGATTGCTAAAGGTTTTCCTTATGTAATAGACAGCCTGGACTCTTATCTGGCCGGGATGCCTTCTAAAGGGAAGGACCAGGGGAAGGAGCTTGCATGGGGCAGCAGCTCCCCTGGAATGATAGAGGGCAGTCCCCCTGACTTGCTATGGTGCCACGAGTTTGAAACATGAAATCTCAAAAATGTTGGGGCTTGTGGCCACCAGCAGGGGGCACATGGGGAATGGCTGAGCCCTTCTCTGCAGGGTTGCCATCACAATCAGATGAGGAGCCAGAGTCAGTATGAAGGGAGATGCAGTGGAGGCGGAAAAAGAGACAAAAAAAAAGTGCTGTTTTGCTAGGGCTTTGTATTGTGCTACATTGGTGGTAAACCCGGCAAATGTTTCCCACAGTTGAATAAAGCCTGTGTTGTGCTAGGACTTCTGCTTGTGTCTGTTTTGTTCCACTGTTTGGGGAGCTGTACGCAACCTGGTGGTCACACTTAGAAGGAACTCAATCTCAGACAATTTTGAAATGCACTTCATTGTCCTTTATACATTTGCATTGATGGCCTCATGTGTCATAAGCTTTCTGACATTGCAGTCATCAAGTGAACCAGTCTCAAAATAGTACCCATAAGAAAAAATATGACGCTGTGGGAGAATCAAATTAATTTTAAAAATAGTTATAATGTATGTAACCAAAATTGTCTAAATGATGTTAAAAAAATTTAAGATCAAAGAAAAGCCAGGAAAAATTAAAGTCACCAAACAAAAGATGACAACTGGCATGCAGACAATTAAATATCTGGATGTTGCATTTCAGGGCATACCATATCTGATAGACAGAGTGGGGATCTGACAACCTAGATGGCAGGAGGGTATTACTTGGCTTTTTTTCTAAGTTTCTGACTTACTGGAGATTGTAACTTGTACGTCAATAAAATTAATTGCCTTCACAGAAAGCATAAAAATTCAGCATTTGCTGTTATTCATCCAGTGTCCATTAAAACTTCATTGACTTGCCTATTCATTTTCTTTAAATATTATCTCAAAGAATTACTCCGCTACACATACATTAGCAAACGAAAGAGCATGGCTGTAGGGTGCGAGACTACATGATTATTGACAGCAGATAGATAGAGATTTTAAAATCTAGTGTTAAATAAAATGTTTGCGTTTGGTCAGTGTTACTGAGCTGTAAAGAGCAAGTCATCAGTGGAGATGAAAACATCTTCACAGTTCCATGTCACGACGCATTTACCAAACTGGTGTTTGTTGTGAGGTCAGTGGAGTCAGACAGTAAGGTCACAATAAGTGCCAAGTAATTAAATAACAGCTCTTCAGTTACCTCAAGAGGAATTGATTTTTATCAGAAATTGACAGAGTTTGTCAGAGCGGACCCGTGATGTCTCTAAGAGTCAGGCAATCTATTACTGATTAATACTTCTGCTCAAAAGGGGGAAATATTGGGAGCGAGCTATAGATTTCCACTAAAATCAATTTATATATAATTTGCTAGGTGCCAAGGGAAGAAGGGGTCAGAAACAGGGGCCTGAAAGGCCAAGGGTGACCTGTACTTTATTACTAGAACCTGTTGTTAGGCTTATGTAAATCACACATTTGAGGGAAGTTGATTGCCTGGAAATAGAGCAAGAAGAGGCCACAACAGTAAAGGTTAGGGTGGATCATAGTTGTAGAGATCCTCATAACTCATCACAGTATAAAAAAAAGAGCTAATTTGTCTTTAACAAGTTGCCTTTTCACTTGCAATAATTAGATTATTTTTTAAATAGTATATACCATTTACCAGTGTCATCTGCAACTGTAAAAAGAAATATCTAAATTGGGCAACAGAACTTCAATATTGGATGGTAGATTTCTAGGTGATTCCTAATTGTTGCCATTGTACCCTTTTCTTTTTACTTTTCATTTTAAGATACTGTGTGGCTTTGTCTTTAAAACTCTGCCTCTAAGGCCAGTATCCTGGAGTCATTTTTTCACTATTTGTCATGCATTAGTTAAGGAAACAGTCAACTGAAGACCTGTAAGGCATCTGTTTCTCAAAGTACATATTCTGATGTCCTTACCTTCTTGAGCAGTTGCGCATCAGGGCCTCCCATTTCTTTAGATCCAGTTTGGCCTCCTCTGTCAAGACAGTAATGGACACCTTTGTATGAAAACAATTATCGAGAATCTGGTGCATGGGGTAACCTACATTTCTCAAAACAGCAATAGACAAAAATGATTCATGAGAAATTTCTTTTGTTTTGGCCTTTTTTGATCCCAGAATTGAAGTTTAGGAATGCAAACATTTTGCAACCCAAAGAAAGGCAATTCACATGCTTAATTGTACAGTAAAACAGTTTTTATCTGTGCTAATGCAATTTAAAAGGTTTCTCTAATAACCAATTCACATTTAAATATAGTTAACTTAGGATGAGCTTACAGAGTTTACCATTAGGAGACTAAAGAAATGACTACTAAAGGTGCAGCTCTGTCATATGTGAATAATAAATTATAAATCAGTCATATCAAGCAATAATAATCATTTGAAACATTGGTAATGTCTTGGCTATATTTTTAAATCAGTTTAATGATACTTGATTGGTGGGTTCAGGTGACTGGAAACCAAAACAGACATCAGAGCTCTTTGAGCCATCAATCCTCTGGTCTGCAGATGGATTAAGAGGAGAGTCATTAAAAGACAGTGCCAACCCCTGACTCAATGAGCCCTGCCAACCTCATGTGTGTGACACTAATGAAATCATAAACATTTGTGGGTGATTTCAAACTTTGAAATGTTTGTGCTCGTATATTCATATATGTATACTGTACTACTTAAAAAGAAATACACAGATATGACCAAGAAGGTTAAGTGTCTGAAAAGGCTTTATACCCATTATTGTAGACATCACCAACTAGAAGATTTAAAATATGCATAAGCATACTACATTCCAGGGACACGTCATTACCATCTACTCGAAAGACGTTCATGAAGAGGACTACGGGACTTTTTATAGTGGTGAGTATATGGACGGAGTGAAGGCTTGTGTCACTGTTCTTCATTCTGGTCGGCTGACTTAAGATCTGAATGCTCTAATAGTTCCTAATGGCACAGTATTAAGTTGTGTGATTTGTCATAGAACCATTCCTTGACAGAGAACCATTGAATTTTGGTAAGGGTTCTTTGCATATAAAATTGGTTCTTTGGGCTTGAAAAGGTTCCTAATGTGTGGAAAAAGCAGAAATGTTTAATGTACAGTAGGTTACCTGGCAAGATACTGTACTAATAGATCTAGAAAACTTGAGCTTAGCTTGTGTTACTGTATGCAGCAAGCGTCATTTTAAAATCATGAGCCCTGTGGTATTTTACAAATCTGTTAGGATCAGTTCATGACTTTTATGGAACCAGTAGGGATCTACATAAAAGCTTCTTTCTGGAAGCTTCATTTGGAGAGTTTCGGTGGGAACCAAAATAGTTCCCTTATGGCAACACTCTGAAGAACCCCTTTGACACCTTTATTTTTAAGAGTGTAGAGGGATTTGAAAAATACATCATTCTTCTGGTCATTGCTATCACCAATCCATGAGCTTCCCTTAATTTAGCTCCATATATTCAGCCAAAGGGTAACATTCAACCCTGTTTTAAGTGAGTAATTGGAGTTGAAAGCCTGAAGAGGCAGCATCAATAAATACAAACTATAATTACATTTAATTATTTTTTCTTTATTTATGTCCTAGTAGAGGACAAGGATATTGAAGGAAAAATACCTTGAAAAATGACTGCAAACTGTACAAAATGCAAACCCACTACATATTGTGACAGATAGGGGGCGCTATCACTCCCTTGAACCTTCCGATCAAACGTCAGACACCAAGTAAAATATTGACTTTATTTATAAACAACAGTGCACAAAGCACCTTCCTATCTACAATACTCATTAATTACTCAAAATATACACAATATACAATCCTCCACACTCCCAGACGCGTTGCCACCCTTCCACCCAGCTCAGCTCGCCGTCTGGGAGCTATCACAATCCTTTTATAGTCCCTGACCCGGAAGTGTTCCAATCCCCAGTCCATGTGATTCCTTATCACTTCTGGGTCAGATAAAAAGTCCTTTTCTTCATCCCGGAAGTACGTCACTTCTGCTGTTGCTTTGTTTATGACGCACTTCTGGGTTATAGGGCACATATAACTCTCTGGGCCTCCCTGCAGCGTCCTCTGTTGGCCACTGGGGTATCCAGCAGGTTTGTAGGGGAAAACTCCATAGTCCATGATTCCCTGCTGGTATCCGGGGCACCTTCATGTTGCAGGGAGAGCTCCATCTGGTGGCCTGGGGGTATTGGCCATGATGACAAGCTGGTCATAGACCACAATATACACAAATACATGCACTAGCAGGAAGCTAACAACATCTGCATGTGATATAATATCATTAATCCCTAATCCGAAATTCCAAAACTGAAACTACAGTTGTTTAGTTCTGACAATAGTGTAGGAGTTAATACAAGGGTTAAAGAATTGACAGCCTTGCTCATGAAAAATATGAATTGTAAAATGTGCATTCAAAGTAAACAATGTGACACACCACGTCACAAGGAGATGAAAAGGACTGCTGTTAAGACAGCTGATAACAAAGAGCCAAAGGAGACACAGATTTCAATACTCAACACACCGGAATCATCAAATCTGCCTAACAACACCAGTAGAAGCACAGACAAAGCTGCACAGCACACACCTTCTGACTGCATGTCTAAAGAAATAACTAAAGGAAGTTTATATTGCTGTCTAATTGGAAATGTAAACCTGCCATGCCAAAATATAGTCACACTGCTTTAACATATAGTATATACATAGACGATAAATCTTACTTAAATGCTATTTGCTGTTGTTTATGCCATATAGTGATGCAATAGTCAAAATGACAGAAAGATATCGTAGTAGATAGAAGCACTTCTCAAACACATGGGGTTAAGTACCTGCAGTGGTCTACGTGTGTGTCTGTCTGTCAGCACAATGTGCAAATTAATCATTAAACTTCAGTTACCTTGGGCTACTGAGATCCTGAATTGATAACAGCTATTTTAACTTTTTATTTTCTCACAGCGGCTAGTCTTGTGCTCAGTTTCTTTTGCACTCTCCCTAAAACCCCTGCAGTTTAAAGTGCACATACTGGAGGAATTCCACTTTAGGAGCTCATATCACATTCAGATTCAGCTGGAACACATTATAATGGAAATGACATATTCCATCAGTCTGGGGATAAAGCAAGGATTATATGAGCTGTCATTCCATTATTCACTCTGTCACAGTGAGGGATTATGAAGGCATGTTGCTGTTTTGATGACGGAGGCCAGGTAGCATTTCCTGACACACTTCTGCTAAATAATTTGGTGGTTGAAAGTCTTCATTGTTGGTGTCATGGGTAGGATGTGCAGCATTGTTCATAATGGCATTCAGTTTTGTTTTAATTTACCTCTTTGCTAAGATCTCCAGGGAGTCCAGAGTGTATCCTATAACTGAGCCTGCCCTTTTTGATTAACTTGTTGCTTCAGTGGGCCTCTCTTAAAGTGATGTTACCAGCCCAGCACACCACAGCTTAAAAAAACACGCTGGCCGTCACAAAGCTATAGAAACAAGATATGACCTAGGTTGGGCTATGGTGTCTTTGGAGCACATGTTGGGCCCCCCCGCCCCCTGACTTTGGAATTAGTCCGGTGAATAGACCAGAAATGACTGTACAGCTGGATTTAATGGTGTCTCATAGCTAGTGCTTCCGGGTTTTCAAAAATAATAGAAAATGAAATCAAATTCTAAATTGGATAGAAGCAAAGAGGCCAGAGATGTGGATAGAGAAAATTGGGAGGTGAGAAATAGTTCAAATGTTGGCAAGTGGCCATGCCACCCTGCCTTGTAGATAACAACTTTAGTCTCATATAATCGAGCCAGTGGAGGCATCACTTTTAGTTTTGTATAATAAATGCCTTTTTTGTAGATTATTAATATCATTATGAGTTTTGGGTCTCTATTGGGGTGTACATTTTTGATAAAATATATTTCAGTTTCTCCTATTGTCTGTGTGGACCTTATCCCGGCCTTGCTTCCTTATTCCAAAGATGTGCATTTTAAGTTAACTGCTGATTCTAAATTGAGCTTGAGTGTTTGCATGAGTGCTCTCAGTGATGAACAGGCACTTTGTGATAAGCTGGGGATTTTCACGAAATTGAATTCTCTGCAAAACTTTAAGTGCTGCTTTGCAAAAAAAAATCATGAAATTATGCTGAGTGGCAATCATTACTTGTATCCCATTCAGGATTTTCTTCTCACGCCCAATGCTCAGGGTCCCCATGGATGTCAGTTGGATTAACTAGGTTTGAAAATATTATGCTGTGTCATAATCGCTCTGATACTTTAAGTCAAAGTTTAAATCCAGGCTAATATGCCATAATTGAGGCGTATGTATAAGAGTAAGTCAAAAAAGTATTCATAAAAATGTGTTAACGGTTTATTGCCTATGTTGTAGTTACAGAGGTTCATAATGTTCTGTTAAATTGTTGGTACAATATGTTGTAACATTGTTAACATAACCCTCTTTTTTTATGTACCCAACTAACACTAACAATTTTCTAGTTTTTGTAGGCAAGAACAGGAGCTTCGTAAAGGAGCACTTCATAATATGGAAAAGATTTCACTTTCTAAGAATGACTTGAGAAGTTCATAAACGGCTGCACTAGCATTACAGATGAAGAACAGTCAGGTAGTCCATTCACATACACTCATACTGACTAATGATGAGTGAACTCCATGGAGTTTTTGTTGCCGGAAACAGAAAATGAGAATGACTGGCAGAAAAGAAACAAATATAAACAAAGCAAGGGTCTGAACCTGAACAGAAACCACAAGACAAGAACAAGGACAAAAAGGATCGCAAAAATCAAAAATCAGTAAAAAATCTAAATCTGAGTAATCAGATAAGGAAGTGAACTTAGAATGACCCCTTTATCCTAATAAGTGATGACTGATAGGATCTTGACCTCTGAAGTCATGGCCCTTACTGGGCAAAACCTGACAATTTTGAGCAGCTGAACAAAAAACAATATGGTGGCAGAAAATGGTCCATATCAAAAATGAACTTGAAAACAAAGCATTGAATCAAAAGGCAGATAATTTAATCAAATCCCTCAGTGTCAAAAACCCCTATAATAATGTGCAGCTCAATACCAGAACCAAACAATTACCTGTCAATAATTTATAAATAGTTCAAGACACTTTATTGAACTCTGCGGAAATGCATTGAAGTCAATGGGGAAGGAACTGAATTAGTTTTGAGTGAATTATAATGGTGCAGTGGTCTTTTACATGTTCCTGAGGGCTAGGGAAGCCTCTTCCAACTATGATGGACGAAATACTGGGGTTAAAAATGTTCCTTTCTTTTACTCCATTTATCTTTATTCATTTATTAGTTTATCTATTCATTTTTCTTTACTAGCATAAAGTCTTACACTACTGGCCTAGCTCTCTTTCTCAAGGGTGGGGGTTGATTTGTTTTGACCCTTTTTTCTTTTTGTAAAACATGAGTTATGTATATGGAATGTTATTTGACTTTCATAAATTCAATAAAATTAAAAAAAAAATGTGATCTGAGCTGAAATCCCAAAATACAACAATTGACCGTGAACTAGCAATAATGAAATCAAACATTGCACTCACACAGCTCCATTCTTGGGGCTCCTTGGCTCTGCCATGAAGCAGGGGCATGGGACCAGTTCAAATATTGTTTGGAATCGGGTGCCACTGAAATGTCTTTTTTATTTCCCATGTATCTGTGCAGATACCCTGCACTTTCTCTTTCCACCAAGAAGAAAGAAATGTGTTGTAAACAGTAGTAACTCTTTTGTTATTATTATTTCACAAGGTCTCATTTTGATTTGAGGAGTAGGAGGGGAGGGCTCCTATAAGGCTTGTTTTGAGATCATAGCTGGGAACATGTCTACTTATGCATGCAATTCAGCCACGCGGTGCTGCACTGCCAGCCACAGGGATTACTGTTACATATCCAGTGGCACTACTCATATATAATAATACATTTTATTTATATAGTGCCTTTCCTATGCTCAAGGCACTTTTTCTCATAATCTCATTATGTTCAGCTAATGTACTTCACAAATAAAATACTACAAGTTTATTTAACTATCTCTTTACTTATTTATTTATTTATTTATTTATTTATTTATTTTAAACGTATGCAGGATGGAAATCCGGCTAGAGTATTGAATCACTGCACTATCACACTGTACATGTGTGAAGCAAATCCTCAACGATCTTACAGTAGGAAAGATGGAACATTTTGCACATGGCTGCTGCAGCTCTGTGATATCACACTAGCTTCACTAACCATCATCGGACACTGGAAAATAAAATCTTCACTTAAGTCAGGTGCATGGTGAATTTCCAGGGAAATATTCAGTAGACAAGGTCACCAGCAAATACAACATATTCATAGTGAAAAACTATTTGGTGAATTTCGCCCTACTACTGACAATACAGAATATGCCCATGACATGGATCTGACAAAGAGGTTGTGACCGCTGGACTAAGGGTCTTACGAACCCAAAAGACTTAGCCTGAAAAGTTATGCTCAAAGAAGCTCTGTATCCTTTCTCAGTATTTTTGCATAAACATATTGCAGATACTTTTTGACTTACTCTCATGTACACTTTGTACTTCTGAAGTGCCTTTTCTTCCCATGTCACAACCTCATGATTACCTCATGTTACTTGCCTCTCACTTATGTAATTGCACCCTGCTTGGGAGAGCCCCAAATACAATACCTAGGATATAATGTTTGACCGACCTTACGTGTAACATTTCAATTTGCCATCCCTTAAGATGTGACAGCCCACTAAAATTCCAGGAACTTCATACCCACTAGAATTCCAGGAACCTCATATCCAATGTGCAGTTATTCAAAAGCTTCTTCCAGACTCAGACACGCATGATAATATTCCTTGCTAACTGATGTAAAAGAGAAAGTGCAAAACTATTACAAATGACACTTTAAATCAGCACTCAAATTACAGCAAGTGTGCCGAGAACAGCAGACATATCAATCTACGGTAAATGAGCCCAGCTACAGGAGACAGGTATTACGACACAAGGAAAGATTAGAGAAAGGCCAAAGGAGAACAGGGGTGTCATCAGGTTTAATTTGAACAGAGATGGCCGAGCCCTCTGGAACACTAATTGGAAGAGACTTCCACAGGGAAGGGCACTTCAAAGATGAAAGAACTCCCTCAATCCTCTTGCCTAAGGAATGATACAGGCTTAGTTGTGCATTCTCAAATTCTGATGTGAGGGGTATTTCTATCAGTTGAAGTGTTAAGTAGTCACCAGCAAAGTATCCATAAGACATGCACAGTAGTAAACAAATATTTTGAAAGATTAGAAGCGTTCAAGGAGAATGTGCAGAATTTGCAATCTTTTCAATGAGTTGCACACTTACGTTTTCAAAATGCAGTTAAATATGAGCATTTTTGTTTCAGTAGCTGCATTAATAAATTAGGGAGGCAAACACCTATCCAATGAAACCTATAAAGGCAGGTGAAAAGCAACCATATCGGCAGGTAAGCAGCCCAATAACAATTGCAAAGCAAGTAATAAACCAAACTGACTGCAAAGTGACAGCAAAAATTAAACTTTAAAAGCAGGATGTTGTCGATGCAATGAGAAGTCAAGCAAAATGACACCTTTTTTTGGCTAACTGAACAGATTATTATTCATCTTGCCTGAAGAAGGGACCTGAGTTGCCTTGAAAGCTTACATATTGTAATCTGTTCAGTTAGCCAATAAAAGGTGTCATTTGTTTGGCTTCTCATTGCAACTGTAACAGAAAAATCTTTATTAAGTTGCTTAAAGAAAGCACATGTCAGTAAGAACACAATTAAAAGTAAGAAAAAATGTAAAAAACACTAGAGCTAAAAGTCATCATATTTACACAAACATCAAATGAAAATGTACATATACAAGAAAAGAAAGATCAATGTGGATGTACAGATATTAAAAGAGAAAAACAAAGACAAATAAATTTTGAACAGTTTGAGAACAGTAGGTATAACACCAATATCCAAAAGATCCTGCACACAGATTATCAAAAATGTGATAAAATACTGCGCAAAGCAATTTTTTTAATACAAAGCACAAATCAGCTTACTTGACTTGCTCCTTACTCCTATTTCAACATCAATTGGCCAGTTATGCTCTGAGAAGGTAGGAATCCATACTGGAGGTAGTACAGTAGATCCATATCTCACAGGTGCAGGGATATTTCATGCATTATGGTCTTCATCAAAGCCAGTAACTAAGAGAACAGTAAGTTAACAGACATAATTTTAAAATTAAAAGAATTAGGAGATTAGGTTATGAAGTCAAACCAATCTTTTGTCATAACCTGATACACTAAAAAACCTGAAGTTTTATTTTTGAAAAAGACATCTGAAAAAACACCAAAGTATACGCTAAAGAACTGTTGAATAACACAGGATACAACAATCTTGGATAATACAGAAACGGATGCATTGACGTTTATATGATCACACTGGTCATCTTGGAGGATTCTGGGTAAGGTTGCCAAGCCAAACGACAATGCGAACTTCAGAAAATGGCAACACCCATAAGAAGACAAACTTGGCATCAAAGTAAAATACAAAAATATCTTTTTAGGAACACCTGCTCGATAAAAAGTAATGTCAGATTTGAAAACCATAGTGCAGAGAAATGTGCTTTCATTATGTTATATTTCATATTCTTTAAATTGTTAAATATATCAAAGACAATTTTTATGTACAGTATGTTAAAACTGTAAGTGCATTTTTTACAGAGACAAGTTGACTATCTGATCTCAAAGAAGCAGTTTAACTAACCTCATAGAAGTAGCACAGACAGGAGATTTTTCTACAGTCGGAAGAATAGACAGACACATTTTGCAGACAAGTCTGCCATTGAAAGGTCGGAACCTCATATGGTAAACTGGTTACTTTATGGACTTTCCACATGTATAAAAGAGAAGCCTCAGTTGTGTGCATTTGCAGCCCAAAGTTTTCAGGTCCACCTTAGATTCTCAAGGTGAAAGCCCATTTAAATGATACGTTAGTTGATTTTTTGTGATACAATGTAAAGGTTGCATGAACTTGGAATAGTCATCATTATAAATTAGGTTGATTACAATACCACTTTTCCCATCGATCAAAAATGGGAAGTTTATGAATATTTTTTTGTGTTTCTACTTTTGATGTTGATGCTGAGATGTACTGTATTTTAATACTGTACTTTAACGTTTGTACTGTATGACAGTGTATTGATAGATCAATATTTTGTGTGATTTGTTTATGGCATTATTCAGCTGACGTTTTATCATCACTGGTGATGACAGTTTTATATAAAGTGTTGCTCCCTCATACAAGATTTATTGGATCCTGCCTTCTTCACCAGCTGCCCTCCAATAGTACTCTTGCCACTTTGATTTTCCATAGCTCCTTCTGTGTTGTTCCACTGCCTGCACATTCACACCACTAGCTCTGCCTCACTACACTCACTTGGGGTCAGAGGCACCACCATCTACACTCACAAGCCGATCCAAGCCAGGATCCTGGTGGTGGCCATGTACTGCAGTTAATGGATTTAAGAAGAGGAGTGGGTCTTATAATTGCTAGCATTTATACGCTTCATCATTTCTCTCTGTCACTCTCATTGCCACTCACTCACAACATACACAAACACACATCTCTGGATGGCCCCATCTGAGAGCATCTATCTCTCAGATCTATGTAGTCTCACTAGATATTTCATGCCATACCACTAGTCATACATATTGTAGTAATGAAATAAACTACTCTGTAAGCTGGTCTGAACATGACTAGTTTTCAGGTTTTAAGAAATTCAAAAATAATACAATATTGGTAAGTGGATGTCAGTTGAATAGAAAGGAGACTGCATGGACAGCAATGAAGGCACATCAACAAAGAACTGTAGCACGTAGTATTTCAGCTAGAATGTGCACCAGACTGTATTATAGCTGTCAAACACAGAAAATGAAGACTGTTGTCATAATTAATATAAACATAAATGGGCAGATTTTTGAGAAAGAATTGTGACAAAGCACAATCACATTGGATGACTTATATATTTGTATTCGGTTTTTATGTTCCTTACAATTAGTGGCCGCACTTGTATATGAATTCATCCATCCATCTTCATAAGGGCAGGGTCAAGGTGCAGCTGAAGCCTATTTCAGCAAACAGGAACACTCCCTGAACAGGATGCCAGTCCATCACAGGGTGAAAACACACACACAGAGGCCAATTTAGTAACACTATTTCACATGTCTCTGGACTGTGGGAGGAAACCTACATGGACAGGGAGGGAACATGCAAACTCCACGCAGGGTACACTCGATCTGCAAACTGTGGCCTCCTTACGACGGGGCAGCAGCACTATCACTACACCATCTGCGCCCCGTGCACATTAGTGTTATATTTAATTATCCGTCTGTTTTAGTATAGGGCAGAATCGTGGCTCTGAGCTTAGGGATCTGCACTGGCAGTCGGAAGGTTGCTGGTTTGAATCTCGTAAAACGCCAAAAGTGACTCTACTCTGTTTGGCCTTTGAGCAAGGCCCTTAACCTACAATTGCTCTGTCTTGGGTATGACTTTAATCTGCAACCAGCAGGGAAAAAAACTGAGGGTTGGTGGCAGAATTGGCACTCCAGCCACCATAAAAAACCACATACTGTTCCATTCCATCTGAATTAGTGTGGTGCTGAGGTGTCACCCATTGCATGGCTGCACTCGGGTCCTAATCTGGGATAATGAGTTGATTTGTCATGTGGTTGGTGCGGCAATCAGCACATGCTCCTAACCTCCTCCTCCTGTTTTAGTATTCCAGAGAGCCTCACATTGTACCTAGTAGGTCTTACAGAAATATTAGCACAGATGTAGTGTATTGTTTTAAAGTTTACTGAATTTTACTCAGTCTCTAGAGTTTTGGCAGAACACTTATTTCCTAAATAGTAGCGCAATTCTGCTGAGTGAAAACAGGTGTGAATGATAGGTACTAATGAATACATTATCATTCACACCTCTATCTGCTAACCAGAATTTTGTTACCTTACAGGAGTCATTTAGAAATAACTGGCCTGAATCAAACCAAAGCAGCTATAACAAGGATCTTAAAAGCTAGACCACCTTTGACCTAAGATCTAAATTCAATCCGATGAGAGTCTTTTAAATGCAGGAACAGACTTGCAAGATGTCAGATTCAATACAAATACAACAGGTTAACCTATGCCTAGGAAGAAGCTCTACCCTAAAAAAGGGAGCTAGATCAGGATACACTTGAAAGACAAGCAGTGACATAGTGAAAAAATGAAGGCTAAGGTCAATTGGGAGGAAGCATAAAAAAGCTGATTCTTTTCAAATGGAAGTGATTGCTTTCTGACATATTATCTTTCTATTTTTTTTTTTTTACTTCAGTGTAGTTCGATTTCATTTATTTGTGAATAACATGCTTCCAAATGATACTCTAAACTACACACTTACTGATACAATGCAGGTAAACTAAAATATAAAATAACCTTAATTAAAACACAGAAACTGCACATCAGTGTGCACTTTTGCAAACAAATTGATATTCATAGTCACACATACACCTTCTCATATACTGTAGTTGGTGGCTGACATGAATAAGGGACATGAAGGTGGTACAAAGCCGTGGAGAGATCCTTAAAGAGAAACTGAGAATGGCAGCTGAGGACTCATCCTAAGCTTATTTAGATATTCACAAGAAAAAAGCAATTGGGGATTAGAAAAAGAATTCAGAAGATGTAACATATAACAAGTGGGACGTGACTTTGCGCTCCTGTTATACTGTAGATATCTGAGTGGTGTCATGGGTATCTGGGGCCCAGGAAACACCTGGGTTTACAAGAGGGAACAATGGTAATTGAGACTTAAACAATTCCTTGAGCTAAGGGCCAGTTGGTGGAGGTGGGCTCTAGTTTGACTAGGTAACAGCAAGAGAAAGAAAGACAATGGGATATATAGTGTGTGGTAGAGACCTTCGAGGTGCGCGGGCACTACGTGATGGCGGCAGTGTGGGTAAGTGTAATTGTTTTATCAGAGATCACCCTTTATAAACTAGATTCAGTGGCACAGACCACGTCTGTTTTCATTGTCCTGCTCCGGATCTCTGCCAAATCAATTTCTGGATTGTTACATTTACTGTTTATATGAGATTTGTGACTGTGCTTGTTTTGGGCTAGCGTGACACACAGATGTGCCACCACTTGCATATTTATAAATGTGTAAGACTATGTATCCTCTGTTCGATTTTTTGGTATCACTTCATCTAAGTACGTTAACTATATAAAAAACAAACTTCTAGTTTTGAAGGCTCATCTGTCTCCTTGTGGTGAAGAAATGTGCTCCTTTATAGTTAGAGGTTTACAAAACGTTGTGTTTTACTAAAAATCCAAGTAGTCTGCAATGAACTTGAGAAGAAAAAAATTACATTTTTCAAATAATTAAAATAAAGTTACATATTTTAGTACTTTTTTTTTTCTCATGCCACATAATAACCCTACTTCTTGATGCCCTTTCGTTTTTTTGGTGTGCCAAGTAATCAGTCATGCACTCATGTTATTGCTCCAAGGGTCTTCTAAACCCAGACAAAGAGATGATTAAGATGTTCTGTTCAAATATTTTGGCTAAGAACGAGGCCATATTTGAATTTGAATTTCGCATTAAAGTTAAGTTGTTAGCAGACAGGTATGACCAACAAGAAGGTGTTTTCATTGAAATCGCATATTTCTGCCTAAACTACAGAAGTAATAAAACAAAATCAGAAACCAAAAATGAAATATAAATGAAGGCCAGTTGATTGGGTGAACATTTGTGACTGGGCAAAAACAAAAATGTTTGGTGAAAGTACTAGAACTAGTGAACCTGTTATTCTTAGCAAAGCCCTTGTTTTTTATTCTTTTAGTCTAACAAACATGGGCTTAAATAAAATAGCATCACATGCATCATAAATAGACACATGTGCAACAGCAACAGTGGAATGGGAAAGCATCTTTTGAAGCAAAGCAAAATGTGAAACTGAATGATATTGTGACAAAAAAGATTAATTAATCAGATTAATTAATTAACTAATTGTTAGGTGTCACACACTTTACACTTAGGAGGCATCTTCAGAGTTGTGATGAGGCAAGCAATTCCACCCCACAATGAAATGAGGTGTTGCCACTAAGTAACTCCACAAAAAGGCAAGCGCCAATGGATGCCTAACCACGCCCCTTAAAGAGTTCTGGAAGCCCCACCCCTTTTGGGATGAGCAGTATATCAGTATCAGTCTGCTAAATGGAAGTGGGCATTCAGTAAAGAACCCATTTGAAAGAGAGATATAAAGCTCTTCTACTCTAGCATATTCAAATACCAGAGAGAATGCATCTGTGGCCATTATTGTTATGTTAATTCCATTTACTGTCAGTATTAAATGTGTTTTACAAGGCAGGTATCCAATTGTGTACCACAGGAAACAAAAAAAAATATACAAATTATGTAAAATATTCCAAAAATAATTCCATCCCAAAGAAAATCCTGATAATAGGTTTGGAAGGCACTATACCATGATCAGATGAAATTCCTTAAGTCCTTCAGGTTGCTGATGTTGTTACAAAAATCCATTTGTAAAGTCTCTTCAGTTTTTTGTTGTTGTTAATATGAATTTAAGTGATTTCAATGGCTTTCATTTGAGAGTCAACAAGAGAGAAGCTGGCAACATGCTTTTAGTCTTTCTTCACATTAACAAGATAAAACCAGAATTAAAGCTATGAAAAGAAGCATGAGTCAGAAAAGGCCTGCTTTCACAAATTGATTGTGTTTTAGTTTTAAGTTGGTGCTCAAGAGCTAGTTTTGAATGATGTCTTTTCTTTTATTAGACAAAATTCAGGTGCTCTGCTGTATGTGCAATTGTCCACTGGCTAAATAAAATGGCAATGTCTATTGAAAAAAGGGTAAAAAAAAACTATAAAAAATAAAAACTAACAAATTAGTAAAATAAAATAAAAAATAAAAATTAGTCATGTATTAAAAAAAAACAGAAATATCCAAAAATGCCCTCACAATAATAATCTACCCTAAGAAAAGGATAAGTGTCTGTGTGTTTTCCTGGTTGGGGTGCTATGTCTGTGTCATTCTAACAGTTGACACATTACAAACAATTATAGTAATAAAATATATTGCATTTGTAATTCCAACAGATAGCACATCACAAACATTTGTAATATTGCATGTTATTATTTTGTGGTGTGCCATCTGTTGGAATGACAAATGCAAAGCATTTTAGTACTATATGCATTACAAAGTACATTGTAATACAACATTAACAATCAGGTCTAAGGTTAATTACTTAGATTTCAACCCATCTTAGACAGATAGCACAGCTAGTGAAAAAATAATTAAATGAATAATGCAGTCTTACATCTTGGTCAGCCATGAAAGTAAGAATCTCTCAGCCTGCTACACAGATGGCTGCACTGTGAGTACTACTACTACACAAAAACAAAAGCAAACACAAAAAAACTAATCAACATTGCATTCCTGACTTATTCGAATGGTAGAATTTTATTATCCAAATGGGGAAAATTTAAAACTGCATTTTATCATTCTTGAAATGTCTACCTCGGCAAAGGACACTTGGCAAAAATGAAATTCATGGTGGTGTGGGATTAAGACTTGCTCTGTATCATATGTTTCACAGGAGAAAAATGTATTCATGTGCAAGAGCAACACAAGTAAATCTACGTCAGAATGGTTAAAGCAAAACAAATCTGAAGCTTTGAAATAGTCTAGCCAAAGTCTAGACCTTTAACCTATAGAGAAGCCTGGGCTCATTCTCAAAAACATTGTTACTCATGAAAATAACAATATTGCAAAAAAGAAATGCATATTAAGGTTAACCATTCACTCCTTCTTTTGTGACTCATTTACTTGTTGTGAGAAGACTGCAGACTATATTGTACACTTTTGAGTTTCTCATTAAAGGTTTCTCAGTGGTGCCAAAGTGGGCATCTCATAAAATCCTATATTCTGAGGAAAACAGCCTATTACTATACTAATCTCTTTAATTAGACTCATTTCTCAAATGCACATTTTCTCTGTAAGGCCATTGAGAGCACTGTTGCCTCCTAGTAACTCCATCTACAATAATCAGCCATCTGTTCTTATAACATCTCATTTCTAACCATATTGTAAACTCCACCAAGAGATGTTGGACCCCAGTACATCTGCTGTTTTTAGCTAATGATAGCATCTTCCTAAATCACCTAACTACATATCTTGGACTCATTGGTACTACTTTATTTGATATCAGTTCAGTCCGTATTCCAAGCTACCTCATTTTTTTTTTATAATGCCAAATAGTGTATAAGCATATTCCCAGACTAAATAAGGATCAACCCTAAACTTACCAACCAATGTAGACCAACTTTGAGATGCAAAAAGTGTACGGAAGAACCAAATAAAGCCACCTGAACCAAACATTTAACGTCTGACTATTTGATACCCTTTATTATGTAGTTTAATTCATGTTAAAAACAGCAACTTTTTTTTAAATATGGTGTAAAATACTAGTGTCTTCATTTTAAACTCCTTTCTCTAGGTGTAAAGAGCACTTTTTCTCCAAGTTAACTTTTCTTTTGGAACACACACAGTTGATTCCTACCACCTAAGTAAAGTAAGAGAAGTAACTAAGAAAAGTGCACAGTAAAACAAAACACCAATGTCAGTTTGTTCCTGGGTTTGCAATAGATGGGTTATGACCTGATCCAGACTCTCAGTACTGTAAAAGAATAAGAAAATACAACATCAAAGATTTGTGCCTCCAGAGGGAGACAAAAAAAGCAAAGATGGAAAAATGAAACTTCACAAAGCTATTACACTGGGCTGTAGGAAAAAATGTCCTCATTAGAGACAGTTAATCAAATCACTGCCTCGTTCTGGTAAACACTGCCCTTCTACATTGCCTATGAAAAGTATTCTCTCCCTTGGAATTTTCCACATTTTATTGTTATACAACACTGAATAACAGTGGATCTAATCTGACTTTTTTACAATACCTTAAGGACTCCACGAAGAGGCAGAGGTGGACGGACGTCTAGAAGTGTAGATCGTCAATTGTTGCTGAATTGTTTTTCTTCCAGACTGAAAAGATCATGTACTGCTGTGATTTTCTCCCCCTGTTCCCTTGTGTCCTCACAATGAGCCCTGCTGAACACTAACTAGGCTCATATGTATCTTCTTCTTCTTCCTCTTCATCTTTTCCCAGTTCTATGCGGTATCAATATGCTTGATCAGCCTTCTCCAAACAGCTCGGTCCTGCACCTCTTTGCTAGTCAGATTCTTTTCCTTCAGTTCCTCTTTTACTTTATCCATCCACCTCTGCTTTGGACTCCCTAAGTTTCTTTCCCCTGTACTTCCATTCCCATCACTCTTTTGCAAACATATTCATTGTCTCTCTTCATCACATGTCCATACCACCTCATCCTACTTCCTCTACCTTCTTAGATATCTCTCCCACTTTTGCTGTACCTCTGATCACCTTATGAAATGCTGAAATAGATTTTACAATGCCTTACACAATGATCACATTTACAAAATACAGTACAGAGCAATTATTAACATTATACCACATGACATGTAGTATATATAGTGTGGCGGATGGCCAGGACCCATGCCCGTCTGGGATGCCCCTTTGACACTGGTACCGAGGGAGCAGCCATGGACACACACTACATACACTAGAACGCAAAACAAAACAAAATAAGTCATTATTGAACCGCCAGCAAGACAAAAAAAACCTGATGATGTCGTGGTCATAATAATTCAAAGTAAAAAATAACAGAAAAAATAATGTTTATATTCAAAAATAATGAGATTGACAGGTAATGGTAAAGTATTAGGAATCACAACACCAGGGGCTGCATTTCAAATCCCGGCCCAGACTTGGACTGGAAGGAGTCTGTATGTTCTCATGATGTTCACATAAGCTTTCCCTTGGTGAAATTGCAAAGATGAGTGTGTAAACTCGGTGACAGTTCATTGAGCTAGAGTGTCATTCAAAGCGGGAGGCTATCTTGGGCTTACAATGAAAAACTCATGTTTGGAAAATGGACGGTTCAGGAAAAAAGACCTTTGTGTACTTGATGCTCCTGAATCTTTGCCTGAAACAGTTCAGAATGACCATTGCATTTGTTTTAGAAAGGAGAAAAAATGTTCTGGAAAGAGCAGAACTTTCCTTCTAATGTTTAAAAAGTGGACCTTTACAAAGATGCTATATATCTTTCTGTACTGAAACAGCCTGCTATATTAAAACAACTTATTATGTTACTTGGCTACTACTACTGCGCCCTGTCTGTTAATGATTTGGTGTTTACTTAAGAATTGCCTGTATGTTTTGATAATTTGTTTAAGTAGAAAGTGTAACAAGTTCCCCAGTATAGTGAGTCTAAGGTACAACTTGGCTATACACAGTTTTGTTGTCAGGAGATACTAAGAGCATTAAATGAAATGTATAATACAGAAACGCTATGATGCACCTATGATTTTAAAAGCCATTTCTAACTTATGCAAACATGCTTTGCTTGGCTGTTGACTCCCATTTATGACGTCAGAAGCATGAGCTAAAGCTGCTGAATTTGGAAACATGATGTAGTCTTATGAACTTTAGATGAAGGCACAAGAGTGTTTCTCAGAACCCCGTCTCTAAGTTACAAAAGCAAACCTCTCTATAGCCTCCTGTCTTCTGAACAGTAGAATTATATGAGCTGTAAATGCACTTTTCAGAAACAAGAACAGTAAATTTTAAAAAAAGGAGAGTTGTCTTGGAGACGGAATGACCACATCATAGCTAGATTACCTTTATAAAGTCAGTAACAGAACTGAGCACACAGAGAAAAAGAAGAAGGGGCAATCAAGCGAAAAATGCTCTGAGTACGGCTGACACTTCCAAGAAATAGGTCACCTGCAAAGATTAAATATCTAGAAGTACCAGGTGGTATCGTGTTCACACATTCTTTGCTTTTGTTTATGGCCCCATTTATTTGAATTATGCGTAACAAATGTTTAACTTTCTCTCCTCTTTGTTCTGGTACACTGTCTAATTGCCTGGATTCACAGATGTAACAGAAAGGGTGAAGTCAGTCCTGATAGTGTGATAAGAATATGGGTTTTCGGAGTTGTTTTAACTCTTTGAGGGCTGAATATTTTTTTCCAAAAAACTCAGTTTTCTGAAAAGCATACAAAGCAATGGTTTCACACATAAATCAACATAATACGTCTGTTGTTACGTGCTGTGGCTGCTGTTGGCGCAAGTTTAGCATCTCTTGAGGCAGTGGCTGTGTGGGAGCACCTCGATGGCCAGCAGGAATGCACAGTGAGTTGGCTACCTTCACACAGGTGGGCGGCAGTGGCAGTGTGAGGCAATTGGTTTGATGGTTTGTACCTCTTGTCATCATAAGTGGTGGTCCTCCCAGGCGAACGCTGCCAGAGGCGTATCAGCTACACAAACATGTTCAACACTACGATCATCTGGGGACTGATCAGCTGATGCTGGTACCTCAATTTCGTATTTGATGTCCATCTCCTGATCACTTGCATCAAATTCCAAGTTCTACAAGTCAGAGTCCGAGTCAACGATAATATCATATGGCGTATTTAGTGTCTTGCCAGATGTCGATACCATTTTAGAGTTTGTTTGCTCTTCGCTACTCACGCAGGGATTCGAGTTCAAATCAACAAAGCTACTTAACTTTCCTTCTAGCAAAGAGAGTCAAACTTAAATGTAAGGGCGAGTTGTGTTGCAGTTTACAGCTGATTACCGTACTCTACCCCTGAATTTTGACAAAAGTCGACATCAGCCCTGAAAGAGTTAAGGTCTATGTAATAAAGAGTATAAAGAGGAATAGTGTCACCCTAGGACCCTACCACAACAAAGCAGCATTGAAGTCAAATCAGTCAAAAAAAATATATTTAAATTTAGAGGAAAGTTTCTTCAAGCCAATGGATGTTGAATAATCAGCATTATGTTTTTACTAGAACTGTAAAAGTCTCTGATTAGTGATCTCACAACAGGCTTTTCATTTAGTTTTAGGGTGCACAGTGCTTAGATGTATAGTAACATACATAATGTGTGACAAAATGCATGAAACTTCTTGCTTATACAGTATGTCCCTTTTTCTTCATTATTACTTACTTCTTCTGGGTATTGTATTTCTGTCATTTTTTTGTAATACACACTTTTTTTACAGAATCAAGCCAAGGAACTGGCACAGGGAACATCCTTCAGCAGTAATCTCTATATCCTTTCATTGCTTTCCCTGACACAATGTTGTTTTACACCTTGAACAGACTGCCTCTGCAGGCTATCAATCAGACTTTACAGTTCTTCCATGTGGCTGCTCAACTGTGCGTCTCACTCTTTGTTCTTCTTTATTTAGTGTCGCTCTTAACTGTCAGTGCAACAGCGCAACAGGGACTGTTTCAGTCAGTTTCATCAAAGAGAGGAAAAAAAATGCTGTAGATTATTTTTTAGACATGCTCTGCCCCGGTGGTCATTTAAGCTGTCTGTCACATGATTTACACCAGTCCTTCACAGTCATAGTCTTGGAGAAGTACTATGTCTGCTACTAATCATGGAAACAACATTAATCCAAATTCATAGCAAGGCTATGATGGAGCTATGAGTTAAAATTTCAAAAGGATGGCTCAGCCAAGTTACCTTTCATGTAGTTCTTTGCAACTTATTGCAGATTATGTTCACAGTAAAGGGTAAGATGAACTTTTTTGGCTGGCCAAACAAGTTAATGAATTTGCCACAATTTGTAAGAAAGAACAGGATAGAAGGTTACTGTATTTACTTAAAATTCCATAGGGAATGAACACCCTAGCCTCCTTCACTCTAAACATTATCGATTTTAAATTCCAAGCACAAAGGCAGCAGATGAGTCATAAAACAGGCTGGGCAGGACATTAAATCAGCAAATTCTCATTCTGAATTGCCTGGTTACTATTGCAAAGTCACCATTTCATGACTATGAAAGGCCTCAAACAGCTTGGCTTAGGTAGTTCTGTTATACATTTTTCGCAATTTTATCATTTACTTATACTTCAAGCTGCACAGACAAACATGCTGTATTTTATGACACTTATACCCACTAGAGTAAAGGTTAAGAGCACTCAGCTAAAATGATTAGAAACATAATCTATAAGAAGTACTTCAAAAGAGTATTCAGCATTTTGACATTCAGTGCGGAGACCTAAATTTCCATTATGATTTAACTAAGCATTATTAAATAATCCAAAAGACTTGTTTTTACCAATGTTCAACATGAAAGATATATAAAGTATAAACATATCCTGATGTATCCTGATTTTCATTGACTGACTGGTAATTGTCAGCAAAACCAAGGAGCAGGTCGTGGATTTTAGAACGTAGAAAGCAGACTACTACTAACATCTACATCAGAAGGAATATTGATGAAATTGTGAGCAGCTTTTAATTGTTTGGAGCGATCATAACTGATGAACTGAAGTAGTCAAAACTCATTTCGCTTCTAGTCAAAAAGGCTCACCAGCACCACTACTTCCTCAGATGTCTGAGGGCAGCTTGAATTTCTCAGTCTGCTCTTATGAACTTCTACAGGTGCACCATGGAATTCATCCTCAGTAGCTACATCATAAATAATAAGGCATTGAGGAGGGTGGTGAAGGCAGCGCAGAACATTAATGGCACCCAGCTAGTGTCTGTTCTGGACATACACAATAATCATTTCTTTAGAAAGCTGCATGGTTTTATTAAAGAGCTTAGCCATCCTCCACAGCTGCTTTTCTTATTCTGCCTTCTGGCAAATGGTACAATAGATTCAGAGAAAGGTCCTATCCACTGTTAGTGAAGTTCCTAAACAGTCAATCTTAAGAAAATAACAAGCAGTGTTTCTGTAAAATATATATACAGTAAAACCTTGGATTGCGAGTGTTTTGCAAGACAAGTTAAAAATTTTTAATAAATTTTATCTTGATGAACGAGAGAGGACTTGCAATACGAGTAGTACGTATAAGCTCTGTCCACCGAGCATTATGTGAGGATTGTGAGTAATCTCCAATGCTCGTTCTCAGTCGGCGTGCCTCATTCATATAGTCAACATCCGTATGAGCGTATACTGTTTATTATAGCATGGTGACCACGTGTGTGTGCTGTGACGTGTGATTCCCTGTCATGCACCCCAAAACACGAGGCTGAGTCTCAGTACTTTAGCAAAACCAGCTTTATTCAGCATGAAACAGGAACAGCACGGTTATTTATTGTAGCAGGATCTACCGCTCTCCTATACAGAGACACAGCAATCAGGCAGGGTCGTGACCAGGTTAGTGGCTAAGTAATACTGTGCTCTTGCAATTATAATGTTCCTTGCATCACCCATCGACGGCAGGCGCTTGTAGCTTGACTGCGATCTTTTCTGATTCTCTTTTACGGCGAACTGCTACAGTGCTGGGAGACATGCGGTTGCTTGCTTTGGGACCTTCTTCTGTGTGTTGTCCCATTTTGATCCCAAAACAGTTTAGAAACCTTACAGTGCATAAAGCATTTTTTTATTTTGTGTCCAAGCCAAGTGTAGTGACTTTTCAGGCAAAAGCAACTGTCATTGGATAGGTCCCTTGTTAAAGTCGCAAAAAAAGAAAAAGATTCATTTTTATATAAATATTTGTGGGTTGTGAAACAAATTATCTGAGTTTCCATTATTTCTTATGGTAAAATTCGCTTCGATATATGAGTGCTTTGGATTACAAGCACGTTTCCGTAACGAATTAGTTATTGATATATAAATAACTAATAATATATATAATATGTATAATATATATAAGACAAGTTACATCAGTCTGGGGTTGAGATACCAACATCATTAGTGAGTTGAATGGGTGCCTATAAAAACAGTAAGCCTGAAAAATCACATATGAATCCATTGTAGTGCGGCAACAGCATGCTGTCCTTTTAAGGATAACAAGCTACCCAAAAGATCAATTTAAAGAGCGAAGAATCCATATTGGGCTAACAGAGTTGGAGAAAAGTGTGGCAGATTGAGTTGCCATTGACCCCAGATGAGCAGTTTGAAGCAGGGCTGGTGATAAGACAGTTCACGCAAAGGGTGAGGCAGATCATAAAGTCAGTGCAGAACAGCAGTGGAGGAAGAGTCTCAATGCTTAACATCCGGACCTGAAAAGCTGTTTGCACTGTCAGTTCAGTAAAGGAAGACACATGAGTGACTGGATACAACTACAACTCCAGACAAGGAGGTTCGCCTGTCCACATATAATGCACAGATTACCATACAGAAATGCAATGTTTAACATCTCTGCTGCACCACATGACAGCACAGCACTGAAAATCCCAGTCATCTGACAACAAAGGGCTTAAACCCATGCTTATTAAGCTTTGTCACTGGACTCACAACTGCAAAGGAAATAAAGACCACACCACAATTTTAAAGAGTTGTGTGCCATTTTAAAGAATTAGAAGTGGTCACTGGAAACAGCAATATCAAAGGAAGGACTATGTAATAAAACTGACATGAGGCTGAAGGGTGTCACCAACAGTATGAGCTGGCATTCCATCATACAGCTGAGCCACTTCAGAGCCTGCTGCAGGGCAGGGCTGCAAAATCACAAATGAATTCCTTCCAGTGAGGCAACAGAAAGCAGCATTTTTAAGGTTAGAAATCTACCAAAAACAGAGAGGAGAAAGAGCAAAGATTCACGAAGTAAAGCATTCCCAAGTGTCACAAAAATGCTAAAAAATGTCCAATAGTGGGGGAAAACTGTTAAACCCTGGCTACCAAAGAGAGCCACATGAAATTTCCATAAAAAAGATTTATTTTTTCAAAAAATGCTCTGTAACCAAGTAAAGCTCAAAGGAAAATAAGCGGCCAAGGAATTGCCTGAAACAACAAGAACAAACACTGTCCCAATACACAGTCCAAAGAAAAACAGAGAAAAAGGGTCACAGAAATCCAGAAAAATACAATAGGAACTCAGCAACTCCATAAGTGCATTTAATGTACCACAAAGAACTGTGGGTTATAAAGGCTGAGGGTGGTCCCCAGTGGTGATGAGCATGTGACACTACCTCTAGGAGACACACCTACAAAACATAAGGAACATAGCAGAGCACACATTGACATATAGAAACTAAATAATTAACACTGTTAACATAAAAAATGAACAAAGTAAACATAAATAAGATTTTTGAACACCATCAAGAGGGAGAACCACAGCTGAAACATGACACAAACAATCCATAATGGCACTTGGCACAGGTGCTACTTTATATATAGTACTACAAATACATGTTGTATATATTGTATATACTTGAGTACGCTGTATATTATATGTTACATGCTAACTACTGCATATTTTATTTTTTACTATTGTATTATTGTCAATTGTTCTGAGGAGACATGCAAGTATGAATTTTGTTGTACTATGCACACATGACAATAAACTTGAATTGACGTGACTTGACCAGTCTTTAACATGGATGGAGTGACAATGAGAAACTACAAGAACACCAAAGTATATTAACAATTGCAATGTAGAAATGTGGAGCATGTAACGTTATGGATTTTGCGCATATGACAGAGGAGATACAGACAAGTCTGTCAAATAAAAGTAAGAATTTCTCAATGTGGGGGCTCATTCATTAGTCAGACTCTTTGTATTGCAGGCCATAGAAGGCAGTAAAGCCGTGCTGCTGTGATTTTGTGGTAGTTAAAGCCATTCTTGTCATTTTAATTTACGTGAGGATTGTCCACATAATGTGTGTGAGTGTGGAAACCTGCATAAACGTTTACTGCTGTGATGTTAACTTGGATAAGAAGATGGTTTTATTTGGTGAGTGTTTTGAGTTTTTATGTGTCTCACCTACTTTATGCCTTTGCACTGAGTCCCTACATCTGCCATGGCATCACTGTCTGCCAAAATGCAGGAATAAAGCTTTAAATATTGTATAAATTATGAATTTCGAGCCCTCATTACCAAGGAAAAATATTGACTATGATCGACCTAAACTAAAACAGCAACATGTGCAGCTTAGAAATGCATGCATTTTAGGACAGAAAGGACTACTGTAGCAGGCTAGACACATGCACTGCATGATTCAAACACAGGACCCTGAAGCTGTGTGGTAGTGGTGCTCACATGTGTGCAGCCAGGATTTTGATGGACACTGCAAAGTTGACAGGCCATTAATGCATCTCTCCACATACCTTTCTTTTTCTTTGCACTTCTGCTTTTCCAATTGGGGGTCATCCTTTTGTTGGCTTCTTTTCCACAATACAGAAGGAGTACACATGTAACTTGTTTGGCGGATTTTGAGATTTTGTACGCAGTAGTCCTCCTTAGGAACTGGTGGTAAGATTGAAAGGATCTCCTCGCCACTTTGTGATCAGAATAATGCCTCATATTCAAAGTGTTCTTGCTTTTTTTAATTATTGTGCTAACCTTTGCCAGAAGAAACAGTGCTGAATTTTTTGAAGCTCATTTCTCACTTGCTCTGTCTAGCCTTGACCATCAAGAACTCAAACTGGAAGTAGAAACACAACATTCACAACAAAAAAAGGCTATGTTCCTTTTCTAGCAGACAACACGATGGATAGGAAAACATTGCAGGAACATTTACTTCTGGAATGTGTGACAACATCATGCAGAATAATGGGGTCTGCCCAGCATTTGTATATGCAAGCATGTTTTTACTACACTGTAAATTACTGTACTTCATTAAGTTGGGGTACTAAACCTGTACAGAACCATTTGATTTCAGTTTTCTGTGTTTCCATTTATCCAGGCATTTGAACCTTTTTTCGTAACTAAAGCAAAGAAAGAGATATTAGAAGTATAAAGAAGTGTCCTCTGCCAAACTCAGTTTATAAATTTAAAGTGCTCTAGATAGAGCATCCTAGTAAGTATTCAGAACAATAGAACATACAACATTAAATACGAATAGATGTAATTCAACAGAGAAATAAAAAGTAGCTGCGTAAATGCAGAGATGCTAAGTGTTTCAGGAAACTTGTGCAGCACACAAATGACAATAAGCTTTGCAAGAGAAATGGAGGTGTTGATTAGGGAACTCTGCCTGGCAGTCGAGGCTTAGCAGATAGAGGAATTCATTACCATTTCACTAAAAATAATTAAACCTGGTCCAGAGATTTATCACCATGAGTGTTCTGACAGAGAAAGAATCGAAACAAATGACAAGTGTGCAAATAAGGCACATTGGTCATAATCAATCAATTGATCCAAATGGTATAGATTAGTAAATCCAGCCAGCAACACATCACAGCGCAGAGAAACATGGCTAACACACAGCCATTCTCACTTAAATGTGTTCCTATGCTTCCTTGTAAAGAATGTAGTTTAGCATTTGGAATTTATCCCAGACTAAAATGTTTCCAGAAAAACTCTACTAATGTCTTTATCCAAAACAATTTATGAGACCAGGAAATGGCATAACCTGTACACACTGCCTGCACACTTTTTTCTACCTCCTTACAGCCACACAATTAATTATTCCAGAGGACTAACACAGAAAACCTCTGATTTACATACCTTAGCCGCTAAACCACACTTTTTTGTTCATAATTAAGCATAACTTTACATCATTCTGTTTTCAAAAATTAGCATGATGTAAAAATATAATTTAATTACAGACATCCATTCATCTATTATCCAACCTGCTGAAAATATCAGCTCCCTTGCAAATTATCCAAATAATACACCATTCTTCCTGAAAAGTATTAAAATGTATAGATTTTTTTTTCATTCTTAACATGTTTGGTTTGCATGAAAACAAAACAAAAAAGCTGCCAAAAGGGTTTGATTCTTGGTTATTCTACAAATACATCCCAAAACAGCCAAGACCAAATTGTAGGAATCCTTAGAACACAATTTATAGAATTCTGGGTTACAGATTGCTAGCTTTTGGGTTGCCAAGACTTGTGACTTAACATTATATTATATTATAAGTCTCATGATGGGTTGCTGCAGGTAGTGTAAGTAAACAACATTGCTTTTCTCAGATCTTTGCCATCATCTCTTCAAGTGAGATAAAGATAACAGTTTGTTGGCAAATTTCCAAAGGAGTACTCCACTACTGGCAGAGATTTTGGGTCTTGATGACACTAAGAATGGCACATTTAGGTCACAAAAAAAAGTTTAAGAAATACTTGTTAGAAGCTAAAAAAAAATAATTGTAAAAGCAGACATGTTATGATTTTTAGAGGTGTTGTGGTGGACCCGGCCGGGATGCCCAGACAATGGAAGGACCAGGAGAGAGACCTTTTTCAGGACATTTTCTCTCCCGGACCAATAGAGGGCTTACAGCGGGGCCACAGATTTGGAGCATGTAAGCTCAGCCCTGCTGGAGCCTGTGGCCTCTGCCAGGGGGCACCAGGAGAACTGCTGAGCCTTTGCTTGCCGCACTTCTGCCATACCTGGAGGTGCTGTTGGAAGTAGGTCAACGAGCACCTAGAGCACTTCCAGGTGTCTTATAAAAGGAGCCAGTGGCTACTACTCAGAGAACAGAGTCGGGAGGAAGTGGACAAAGCTTAAGCGAGGAGTGGAGGTGGAAGAAAGCAAGAGAAAGAAGAGAGAGAGAGAGGGAGGGAGAAGGACTGTGAACCATGGATATTGTGCTCTTGTTGGGAGTGAAGAAAGCACATCCCCATCTGAAAATAAAGGTTTGCTGGCCAACATTTGTGTCCCATCCTGTCTGTGTCGGGGTTGGGGCAGCTGCAGTGACCCGGCATTCCACAGTGTACTTGTTGTCCATAATTCTTTACGTCGCATTTAATAGTATCGAAACTTTGCTTTTGGTTTATGACCAAACATATTATTTGAAAAAATTAAACAAATGAAAATGGCAATATATTGCTACTCTTAACCTAATATTTAGTAGCACAGCCTTTGGTGACAATGGTTGCCATCAATAGCTGTAGGTATGAGTGAGATTTCTACACTTGTCGACTAGTCATTAGGCCCATTCTTGTTCTTTGATGGGCACCTTCTGCGAACTGTAACTTTCAGCTCTTTCCATATTTCAAATTAAATTCAGATCAGGGCTCAGAGCAAGTCACTTCCGAATGGTCCAGTGTTTTACTTAAATCTTAAGGGCTTTTTGAGATATGTTTTGGGATGGGGAGAACCCATGATCTGTGACCAAAACACAGATTTTTGATACCTGGCACATATTCAAAGAGGCCTAGAAGCAACCTCTAAATATTACTGAGCCCCTTCACTGTTCTATGATAAGGTTGGTGTTCTTTTTTTTTTACTGTCAACAAAGAATTGATGTGATTTAACAAAAAGCTCTTGTTTTGTTTCGTCCATCCAAAGGACATTCTCTCAGAAGGACTGTGATTTGTCAACATGCTTTGTAGCAAACTCCAGAGTTTGTTTGTGTTCCTCTCTTAACTGGTCTTCAGGCAGTGTTTCCCTGACAGCAGCACAGAGAAAATTGTTGAAATGGCTTATTAAATTTGGTCTGACATTGCTTGGTATAGATGTCCTGAAAGTTAGAGACTGCACTCACAGTAAATGTGTTCATCTGATCGCAGCACTCTCTGCAGATCCTTCCAGTTTTCAAACCTTGTGGTAATAGTTTTTGTCAGGATACCTTTAACAATGAATAAGCAGAGGTTCGTTAGTTACTTGGAGGGCAGCCTAAAATACATTATCTGAGGTAATCGAGATGGTAAAGAAGCTATTGTGCCTTCTTAACCAAAATGTCAATATTCTTGAACCAGGTCAGCCAGGCTGTGATATGGATAGCAAAGTATCTGAAACTGCCCATGCTCTCCAGTATGGGCAAAGCGACCATCCAAGCCGGGCTCGACAAGGCATGAAAGAACATCAGCATTGATGTGTGCAGCCCCAGGACAGTGGCAAACATCAAAAGCAAAAGCCTTTAAATTAATAAACTACCGAGTGAGCCAGACATTCCTATCCTTCTGTTTGTAGAGCAATTGGAGCAGGGTGAGGTTAGTCATTAAGGCGAGCAGACTCTGTTTGAATGGCAGTCTCTGCTTCCTCTGTGCCTGATGCAGCATCGTGCTCTCCACCCGCTGCTATTTCGTTGGGTTCCGTAGCGGGTGTCTGGTCTGGGGAGGTTGTTTGCATGAGCGACGGCGTGATAAAGTCCACCAGCTGCAACTGGGTTCTCACTTGAAGATTTGTCCCCAACCTCACTTAACAAATCTGGTTCAGTTTCAAACCCGACTGCTTTGCTGATGTTATCAGCAGTGAGCCCCTCTCTATCCACCTCAGACGGAGGCGTTTTGCAGGTGGCCAAGACCCATGGGGAAAGGGAATTCCTCTTTCCTATTAAAAGATGCCAGGGTGAAGTGTCTGATATGGCAGTCCTAACTCTTTTTCCCTTTAAAGTAGTAATATAGTCTCTTATGTTTTAATGTCCCCATGGACACAGCGAATGTTCACCTGGTTTGTAGTAGGAAACCCACGCAGACATTGGGAGGACATGCAAACTCCACTCAGGGAGGACCCGGGAAGCAAACCTAGGTACCACCCATTGACCAGTAGTGTACATATATATATGTATATATATGTGTATATATATATATATATATATATA
>JANRMT010062807.1:52953387-52980667 GCA_026402145.1 Polypterus bichir lapradei
ATATATATATATATATATATGTGTGTGTGTGTGTGTGTGTGTAAATATATATTCTCCACTCATTATGAAGGGTGATTTAAGTAATATGTGTATTTTTCTGTCAATAAAATTACATCATAAACTAGGAAATAACTAAAAATGTCCTAAATGAAAATTGTTGCAGATAGGGATAGTCAAGTGTCGATTTTGGTATCTTAATGCAGCCATTTCAGAAAATGGCCCGAAGCTATAATATGAATTATATTAATACGTTTGGTCTAGCACCACCAGTTCATTTTTATTTTATTTGGCATGCTTCTCCTGGCAGCCAATTTCTTCTCAGAGTACATCATCGATCAAGATTCATCAATCAATCATATATAACAGCTGTCATTGTGAACACCATCTCAAAGCACCTAACATGAGCAGGTAACAATAAAACTTACATTATTATTAAGGTTTGAGCATGGGAAGTTTGTAACTCACGGTCAGCTTAACATGTGGCTCCCTAGCCAGTAGGTTAATAACTGCCTGCGGTACCCTCTACTGCATGTGTGAATAAAATATACAGTACATCATGGTATGACTAGATGAGTAGCAAGACTGGTGGATACATCAACAAGTTTTTACTTTTCAAAATGAATCTTTAATGTACTGCACTCTCCTACTGCAGGCACTCGTCTATTTTCTGTATTTTCTTTTTTCATTACATTGTCACAAGGGGATGGGGGCTAATCCAGCACAACTGGCAGCATGGCAGGAAACTGAATAGGACACCAGTTCATCAGTGGGCACACACGCTCATACACTTCCTGTTTATACTGATTTTAGCATGACTTCAGAATATATGTGGAAAGCACAACACTAGTAAAGAAATTTGTGAAGATATAATGAGAAATGCAAACTCATTAGTGTCCAATTTGGGAAACAGAACTAAATCCACAGAGCCACTAGGCTATGGCCCTAGCCAGTTTGCTAACCATTCTCTATGTGATTGCATAGTCTTTAAACTGGATTTTGGTGAACTTTTCATCCCTTTTAATTTGAATGTATGCTTAGGATTTTCATTCAATAATGTTCGCTTTATTTACAATGACAAATACTTCAGTCCCTAGTTAAAAGATAGACTTTCCTTTTCAGAACTTTTTTAAACTAGGAGTTGTGTTCCTAACTTTTTGTGTTGCAAACCACTAGTATTGGGCCAGGTAGGTCAAGGCCAGCCTATGTTGCCCATTGGCCTACCCTGTTTTGTTTAAGATTTTTATTTTATTTGCGCTAATGAAAATGAATCTATTCTATGTGCATTACGTGTATTCTTTTTAATATATATCCCCCATGATTTCAATATCAGCTAATTATAGGCCTATGTTTTTTTTTTATAAGATAAGATTGGCTTTCAAGTTTACTTATGACAATCACAATTACCCATTCTGAACAGGTAATGGTAACATAAGCCTGGCAAGTAGCAATGTTTGTGGATTTACCTGCTATGCAGGTATGTCATACTAGAAAGAATCATGAACATAGAGTAGAACGTCTCAACAAACAACACTTTTAAGTTTAATTAGGAAACAAAAAATTTTGATGACGCCCCATTGGTAAGTGAAAACCTCATTGCTAGCAATGCCGATAAGTGAATATGCAAAAAAAAAAAAAAAAAAAATGCTGACGATGCTGAAAGATAGGCCAAGGTCCTGGATTTGTCTAATATTGACAAACTGTCAACTCAAAGCTGGTCCATAGGTTTCTGGCACCCTAGGCAAGATAATTTAATGAGAGAAATAATGGAAATTATATACACTGCCTCACCATGTGTTTTTTGATGGATTTTTAAGCTTTCTGAGAGTATATGGACAGATCAGAGGACTAGTTTTTAAAGAATTTTTGAAGCAAGAAAGCGATTTTTTTACCCATTGATCGCATCCCAGTTAGCACTGTGCCATACTGTTTTGTTTTAGGTTACACAGTAATATCACTTATTATTTACTAGACAGGCCTATAAAGTGTCAAGTACATTGTTGCTTTTACTGGAGTGGTAGGAATACTTTTAAACTCTGCGGTGTGCAAGTTTTGTAACCAGAACTGTGACCAACTTGAACTAATTGGTGTTCAATTGAAGGAGATACCATGCCATTTGAACGCTCTTGAGACAATGACGATCAAGGATATGTTTGTATAAGTGTTAACCTGAAAAAGGTACGTTCATCCAATGTTACTGAAATGAGCAATATCGGTGGCATGCGTAATACAATCATGATGTTAGGAAAGATGGAAATGAGGTCATTTGTTACAATGTAGCTGAAAGCTTGGACCAGAGAAAAAGCAGCTTGAATTCTGGGGTCAACAGCTTTAATCTCATCACATAATGGTGTACCAAACAATTCTGACTGTTGACCATCTGTGAGTGCAAACTCCAAGTTGTTGTAATGTTTCTTTAGTTCCTCCCTATCCAAATGGGTTCATCACATAGACACCCAAATACATGGTGAAGTTCCTGTAGTCGATCAAATCTTTCTTTTGCTGACTTAAGAGTTTGGTCCAAAATGGTAATTTATTTTGACATTTTGTTTCCCATCTTGCACAGCTTCATCTTTCCTTTTGAAAATATGTTCTTTTTCCTTCGAGTGCATACTGTCATTTCTGGAAGAAATGTACCAGAAACCTCAGTGCTCTTTGCTAACTCCCCTGCATCCAATTGAAAAAATGATTTTGCAGAGGCTGGAGACTTTTAATTTATTTTGATTATTATTATTTATTATTTATAACATGGGAACTGGGCACATCTTTAAACCTTCTGTAACTGATGCTGATAAGTGCGCTCAAGAGCAACTTTTATTTTATTTTAGATGTTAGCATGATTTAAAATGAAAGAAATCAGATGTGCAGAATGTGATTTATTGTGTTAATGTATTTTAATCATTCTTATTTATTTGTAAATAAAGGCTCCCCCCGCCTTGTTTTTGCCACCCTTTAAAATTTTCAGCACTCTAGGCAGTTGCCAAGCTTGCCTTTGCTTTGGGCCAGCCCAGCATCAATTGCATCAAAGTTTCTATTGGTTGGGAAGATGTGGAGCTTCAGCTAATTGGTACAACGTTAAAGGTGGAAAGCTGGAATTCAGTATTTTGAAAGGCATGATTGTTTACAAAATATACAGGCATTTTGTAGACAACTTAATTGAAACATTAATTCATGGATTTAATGTACAGAATGCATGAAGTTCATCGAAAATTAGAAAGTCATGTTAGCTTCACAATATAACCATTTGTAAGTAAAGGAACACAAACTGATTCAACCTGAATGCAACAGCAGCTAAAAAACTATGATACCTCCTTTTAGTCTGGGATGACTGTATTTTGTATATATTTGTATAACACATTTAGTAAATGATAATAATAATAATAACATTAGACCTACTCATAAAAAATCCACACTGTTTTGAATTCATTGTTCTGTTACTGATGCACTGTGCTGGGTTTTTACCCAAAATAAAATTTTGCATTTTTTACATTTGACAATTTTTATTTTACAAGAATTCAGAATTATTTTGTTCAACATTAGCAGGGTAAGGGAAAGAAGATCTGATCTAAATTGACTTGAGCATGCAGTAGTACAGCATTACCTTACTGATACTGTGTGCAGCCTAGTAATTATTCTGAAATCTTTAAAAACATTTAACTTAAAAAAAAAACCTTACATCTGTAATAGAATGGACGCTTGGTGGCACTATTGCCCACCTTTTCCCCAACAGACAAACACTCTAGACACAAGTTAAAAGCACGAAGACGTATTTTAATGCTTCTTCTTTTTCTTCTCAAACAGTGCCTCCAAAGCACCACAGCCACAATAAACCAATAACCACACAATATTCTTCTCCTCTACACCTCCCAGCAAGCTCCGTCCAACTCCTCCCGACTCTGGCTCACTTCCTGGGTCTTCAGCAGTCCTTTATATAGTCCTTGACCCAGAAGTGCTTCCGTTCTTCCATCCCCATTACTTGCTAGCACTTGTGGGTCAGATGGGGAACTTTGAGGTTTTCTTCAGCCCAGAAATACTGTGGGGTTTCTGGGCTCCCATGACTTGGGAGTACTTCTGGGCTATACGGAAAATAAAAATCCCCAGATCTTCCTGCAGCATCTCCTGGTGGCACCCACGGTATCCAGCAGGGCTGTGATGCCAAACTATAGATTCCATGATGCCCTCCAGTAATCCGGGACACCGCTATGCTGCAGGGAACTTGCCATCTCGCATCTTGGGGGAGGCAGTGTCCCTCAGTAGCTGCCTTCCCCCATCCTTCTCTTCTTTGGGCATCCCGTCCGAGTCGAGCGGCTGGCAATCCGCCACACATTATAAACTGAGCATGTACTCAATACAAAATTAAAGTGTTTGTTTTTTATCTGCTTTTGTTATATGACCTTGAAATTGTAAATATCTAATGGTATCTCCATCAGTAGGTGATTACTCATTTCTTTTGTTGACTTTTTTGCAATTTACATTTTTATTTTGAGCCGAATGTGTCCAAATTATTGACAATAATATTTCTTATTAAACCAATCTTAGGTTTAACATCTTCTTTATGTACTACACATTGGCCCATAATCAATACTACCATAATCAATTAATTATTATATACAGTACAGGCCAAAAGTTTGGACACACCTCCTCATTCAATGTGTTTTCTTTATTTTCATGACTGAAGGCATCAAAACTATGAATGAACACATGTGGAGTTATGTACTTAACAAAAAAAGGTGAAATAACTGAAAACATGTTTTATATTCTAGTTTTTTCAAAATAGCCACCCTTTGCTCTGATTACTGCTTTGCACACTCTTGCCATTCTCTCGATGAGCTTCAACAGGTAGTCACCTGAAATGGTTTTCACTTCACAGGTGTGCCTTATCAGGGTTATTTAGTGGAATTTCTTGCTTTATCAATGGGGTTGGGACCAGCAGTTGTGTTGTGCAGAAGTCAGGTTAGTTGGACGATCATTTATTTTTCAACAGGACAATGACCCCAAACACACCTCCAGGCTGTGTAAGGGCTATTTGACCAAGAAGGAGAGTGATGGAGTGCTGTAAATGGTCATGAAAATAAAGAAAACACATTGAATGAGGAGGTGTGTCCAAACTTTTGGCCTGTACTGTATAACACCAATAACAGTATGCACCATCCCAAAGTACTTTACTAAACACACCTAAAGTAAAACACAGTATTAAATATATAATATTTTTGGACAATAAAAATAAAAATAAATAAATAAAAATAAAAACAAGAACTGCAGCATAGACAATTACCAGGAGAACACATGTACACATAATCAGTTTTAACTGTGAGTTATCCTGAAAATAAAAGTTACTGGTATCAGTGGCAACATACAAAAAATGTGTCTGAGAGCCGATGAAAAGACAAAAAAACTGAGTACAGATCAAAGTTGGGTCCTTAACCCAAGTCAGTTTCTTAGGGATCTACATAATCCTAAGGCCACCCTCTCATTATAACAGATTCAGACATATTGAAGAAATCTGTGAAATCTGCAAACAAGACAAAAAAAGGACACCGAGAATACCAAGGGTTTTTGCAAGAGCCATGAGCCATTTAGAGGACCATTATAGCTGGACAAACACCTGAAAACACATTGAATGTGGATAAGCAGAAAGGGCTAGACTTAAATAGCAGGAATATAAATAATAAATACAAAGTGGGAAATGCTTAGTTAAAAGAAACAGGTTCTGAGAAGGATTTAAGGGGTTTATATCGACATGTTCTAATCCTTCAGGAAATGTGCAGAAGCAATTAAATAGTCTGATAAAATGCTAGGGCATATTGTAAAAGATGCATGCTATAAATCAAGGATTTTTTTTTCCATAGTGATTCAGTGCACTAGTGAGAAAGCAGACATTCATTTTGAATACTATTTACTTTTCTAGCACAGGGACAGCTTTTTTGCCTCATTCTTCAAAGTAGAATAAGTTGAATGTGTTCATACCCACTATAAATATTCAATAATAATAATCTAAAAAATAAGTTTTGAAAACTGCTATTTGCAGTTTTGCTAGTAGTGTAAGCAAATTAGCACTTTCATTACATTATTATGCCTTTTTCCACAACAATAATTTACAAATAATTTGTAATACATAATGCATGTCCTAATATGTACAGTATGTTTATGTTACAAGCTTATACAAAGTGGCAAAGATATTTTTCAGGAGTCTTACTATTTCCAACAATATATTATTGTTAATAGCATAATTAATCAAATGTTAGTAGACTGTACATACTCATAATAGATAAATACACAAAAGTGTTACTTATTATGAAATAAAATATTATTTTAAAATGGATTAGTGAAATATTTTCAGCTCCTGAGAGCTGATTTTATTCAGCACTTAATTTATTTAGTGTACATACAGTATTTAGTACCAGGCAAGACCATATTTTGCCTTCAAAAGTTAATAACCAGAATATTTAAACCGTAAATGCAACAAGGGTCACATAATTCCTGCAGGCATTTTCACCACACTTTCATTCTGCAAATATATCATTCCACTCCATCCTGAAAGAGCTCTATTGACATCTGGGGACTGTGACAAGCTAAGGAGGAAAATGAAGTCAGTATCATGTCCATGAAATTAGCTTGAGATGATGCAGGCTTTTACGTGCCACATTATCGTGTTTAAGGTAACCATTTAAAAAGAGCATACTGGGGCCATAAAGGGATGAACATGGTCAACAACAATGCTGTGGTATTCATATAAGGCTTATTTGGTATTAGGCAGCTCAATATGTGTCAAGAAAACACACCCTTAAATCACTAACGCTAACTGTACCAGTAGCACAAGATGAATTCATACTGTTTACACCAAATGTGATCATACCATCTGCCCGACACAGTTGAAATTGAGATGTGTCAGGCCAGCTGACATTTTTCCAGTCTTAGGTTACCTAAATTTGGTGACCACATTTCTACTACATTTTTAATGTGTTTTTAGCTAAAAGGAGTGAAACTGGCATGACCTCTGCTGTATTTACAGCCTTTCTATTAGCCTGAATGAGTCTGACCATTTTCCTTCAACTCCATCAATAAAGTGATTTTTTTTCCCCCACAGGACTTCAGCTTACTGGATGTTTTTGTCTATGGCACCATTCACCGCAAGGCCCAAGAGACTGTACTGCATAAAATTCCCCTCTGGAATTATCATGGGGTCACTATTAGCTACACAGTCTAAGTTGATTACGTTACACATCTTACCAATTCTAGTGTTTCGTTTAAAAGGGATTAAGTTTCTTGATCATGTCTATGCACTACATGGATTGAGTCACAGTCTTGTGATTGGTTGGTTGGAAGAACAGGCTATTTGTGTTACTGAGCAGATATACTTAATAAAGTAGTCAATAGCTGTTGTGGAGCATGGCCCGGACACAGACAGGCGGACACCAACAGTTCACCCAATACAGTTTAATCTGTATATTTACTATTTATAAGTGCCACACAACCCCAAAGTCCCCCAAAGTCCAGGCCTCACAATGCCTCTTTCTCTCTTCAGGCCGCCTCCTTTCTTCCACCAAGACCTTGTCTTCTTTCACTCCCGACTCCAGCCAACGAATGGAGGGAGGCAGCCCCTTTTATAATCACTCGGATGTGCTCCAGGTGCTTCCTGATAGTCTTCCACCGGCGCTCCAGGTGTCCCTGGTCTTCTTCCCCCCAGCACTTCCTAATGTGGCGGAAGTGCTGAGGGCCAGGGCTCCAAAGGCATTGGGGCACCCCCTGGCGGTGACCACAGGCCCCTATAGGGTTGAGCTTCTAAGCCCCAAAGCCGCCAGGGCCATCGCCCCCACGTGGTCAGGGGGAAACATAAGCCCTCCTCCGGTCCTCCTGGGCGTCCTGGCTGGTACCATCCCCAGCCACCTGTGACACTGTATATAAAAAAAATAAATAATACATTTTGTAAAGGGAAAGGGCAAAATCAGAATACTGGAGTCAAGCTGAGAAAGCCCTGCTTTATTTCGAAAGGCAATGTGTGGGATAACAAAGAAAAAGACACATTAGACATTGAGAGGTCAGCTCCTGGCTCAGGTCTTTCCTCTAACAATGTGGACAAACAAATGACCATCCATGACTGGTTCTCTGTTGCTCTTATATCCTAGAGTGCTGCAAAGGGTGGAGCTAATGGTGGTGCTGGTCCCCTTCAGACACTTTCTTGTCGATTCTATGGAAATAAAGTGGAGGTACCATTTTAATGACTGTCCTTTTCCCCCCTTTCCCCCTCGTTTTCCCTTACATTGCATCCCATAGGAGATTCACTATATTCACATTTGACAATATGTATGTGTGTACAAATACACACACACACACACACACACACACACACACATATATATATATATATATATATATACACAGTGGTACCTCGGTCTATGTCTGCTTTGGAATAAGTCCAACTTGGTATACGTCCTGTTTGGACACGAAAAATTTTGCTTGGTATACGACCTTTGTTTGGAATATGACTCGCGTGCTAACCTTGTTTACCTCTCTTGAGACAAAGCCACGACTGCCCATGAGCGTTAGTGCGGCAGTTGCTAGCATTCAATGAACAACCCGCGCTATAACTCTCTGTGAACTTTCACGTGTGTGGTATAGCGGGTCCACAGCTCCTGTCAAAGTCCAGCTTTAAAATAAATAATCACCGCGCTCGCAGCTTGGTGAGGGGGCGTGGTGGTTATGAGGCTGAAGGTTGTCAGGGCGATTCGCGATGTGGGCATTTCTCACCAAAGTGCACTTATGAGGGACCGTTTGCATTCATTATTGTTCCTGGGGCAGCTTATCTTGATTAACAGAAGCGGGAGTCGGCTAGAAGGGGAGGAAAAAGAAAGAACGGATGGGAGGTTGAATGAGTGAGTGAGAGAGAGCGAGCGAGCCAAGTAGCTGAAGTAGGCAGAGTTAACGTCAGCTGCAAGTAGGGCGACTCCCCTGTTGGGAAGCAGGGGGGCCGCAAGGTAAAAAGGCACCGGGCTTCTTCTTGGTTTTTTTTTTTTTTTTTTTAAAGAATGCTTTCTGCTCTATTTTAACTTTGTTGTTTTTAAGAAGACTTTTTTCTATTGTTTTTAACCTCCACGTTTCACTTCTGATTTTATGGATTATTTATTGGAACTTTGGAGACTGCACTTTAATTTGAACACCTTGTTTTGTTAATTGTTTTAATAAAAGCACTTTGCACTTTTTCACCATCCCCTTGCTTTGTTGTTACTGATGAGGTTAGCAGTGAGGCACATTACCGACGGTGTAGGGTTCAAGGGCTCCCCGGCAGCAGATGGGAGCATACAGCAAACCCGCATCATCACAACGTGATTTTGTGTTTTTTTCATGTAAATTTGAATTGATTGTTGAAAAGTATGAAGGTGGCATGCGTATCCAGGACATGGCTGTTGCATACCATTTGCCGAGAACGATGGTATCTACGATTGTGAAAAACAAAGATGTTATTAAAAAGTAAAGTGAGGTAAAATTTTCATTTATTTCATCAAATTGCTTTTGTATGTATATATTTTAGTATTAAGCAGTGTTTAAAATTTATTTTATACAACCCCATCAATGTATAATATGCCAATAGCAATAGGAATTTTTTTTCATGGGAACGGATTAATCATTTTCCCATTATTTCTTATGGGAAAAATTTGTTTGGTATACGTCCTGTTTGGTATAAGTCAAAGGGTCTGGAATGAATTAAGAACGTATACCGAGGTTCCACTGTATATATATATATATATATATATATATATATATATATATATATATATTTTGTCATTTATTTCGCTTTATACAATTTCTCATATTAGAAATTTGTTAGTTTTCGCATACCACTTGGGCTCAGAGCGCAGGGTCAGCCATTGTACAGCGCCACTGGAGCACTTGAAGGTTAAGGGCCTTGCTCAAGGGCCCAGCAGAGTAGGATCTCTTTTGGTAGTGACAGGGATTCAAACCGGCAACCTTCGGGATACCAGCACAGATCCTTAGCCTCAGAGTATATATATATATATATATATATACACTGTAAATATATTGAGAGACTCTTCTGTCTATCATCTTTTTGCTGCACCTACATTTTCACCAATTTAACACTGATTTATACTTCAAGCCTTTCATTCCTTTGAATAATTGATCCTAATTAGCAAAAGGACTCAGCCCATAGGTTGTTTTTTGATTAACATACCTTCGTCCCATGCATCTCTAGATCACCTCTGCAATTCTCTAATTCTATTTCTTGTTTCTCCCTTGCACTTTTGCATACCTCAAGATTGTCTACAAAAAACATTTACAATCTCCAACAATAACTTTAATGGTCTCTAACATAGCTATTCATGTCTCCTGGCAAAATAAGTTGCTTTCCTTTTTAATGTCTCTCATCATCATCTCATCTACTTTTCTCAAAATTACTGTTTGTCTTTTTCACTACATTCCACTAAGGGTGCGTAACAGCTGAAAATTTGCCATAAGTTGCCATTCTACAAACCTTTCATTTTCATCATCTGATCTGTTCTTCTGTTAATTTCTATAATTCTCTCCTTCAGTACTTAATGTACTGTGATTTTTACTCCATTTCTTTAAGCATTACACTCAGGGTAGAACAATTTATATTCTACTCCTAGCTCTTTGGGTTTTACCACCTTTCCATTTATTCTACTTACACACAATATAAACACAGTATACAATTTTTTTTCTTTCTATTATTTCCACTAGGTCTCAACATTTCAGACTCCCAAAATTCACTATTTCATCTCTTAAACACAACGTCTTCATCTGTTACTTACCATATATACTTGCAGATAAGTTCTCCCACGGATAAGTCGGGACTTGATTTTACCAAATAATTTCAGGTATTTTATCATATCGGTCATATATATTAAATGCCGAAAACACACGCTATTGGTCCAAGAGATTATGATATGCTAACACCCACCTGAGAGAGTAACCATAGAGAACTTTTTTTTTTCTATGCAGGTGTGGCAATGCACTGTATCAGCGGGTGCTCCTAACCTCTCTCTCTGTTGTGCCTACATGACCATACGGTAATACCGGAACTATTCTGAAACAACGTTTGCACTGATTTGTGTATTTTGTATCTCACACCCTCATACACCTTTATCATAAGAGCATCCTTTATCTACGATGGAGCATTTGATCAGAAGAAAATATGAAGCTGGTTTTAAATTAAAAGTTGTTGACGTGGTGAAAGAAATTGGTAACTAAGCTGCTGCAACAAAATTCGATGTGTCTGAGAAACTGATGCGAGATTGGAGGAGGCAAGAAGATGTAAAAAAAAAAAAATAAAAAAAATAACTGTCGCATTTCTGAACGGGCATATAAGTCAGGGTCTGATTTTATGATCGATTTTTCAGGTTTCAAGACCCGACTTATATGTGAGTATATACGGTACATTCTTCTGTTAAGGACTCACTTCTTTAGCCATTTTTTCCTTTAAGATGGCAGCCCTTGCCCATTTTCCATCAGGTTCAGGCAAGGAACCCACACATTGTTTGTAGAATATACCCTAGCATCGATTGTATTACTTTTACTTATAGTTAACACCTTCAAAATAAAGCTTTGTCTTACAGCTGCATGGCCTAGTGGATCCAGTCTTTACTCAAAAAGGCAGAATATACAAGACAGCAGGTGGTTTTGTGTTAAGATTGCCTCCTAATCTGACCATGAAAAAGACTTAACCTAAAAGGCAGAAGTTGGCTTCAATTTAGAGATTTCCTTCTTCTAGCCTTAGCCTAATTTCGTGGATTCTGTTATACTCCTGAGCTTGATTAGTAATGTTAAGAAGGTGCCACATCAAAGCTACAAGCTGGATCTCACTTTACTCATAATACAGGAATTTTAAGCCATCTTATATATAAACGTCTATAGGTGGAAGTGTGTGTGTCTGTCCAGCCTGGAAGTGAGAGGTGGAGTCAGGGTAAGGGCTCCACCTCCGAGGAAACAACAAACTCGCTTTGCAGCTAATAACACAAGCGAGGCCAGCACGTCAGCAAAATGAAACCTCAGAAGAAAGACAAAGTCGCTTAGCCAATAACATCGGCAAAATGGTATCTCTTTTACTTTTCCTTTTCTGCTAATGCACAAGTGATGTAAGCACGTCAGCAAAACGAATCCTCCTAGATGAGTGATGCCCAGAGTAGTGGACATCTCAACATTTCAATTTTTTTTCTGACAATTTCAATAGTTTCTAGGACCCTGGGCTTTTTGCAGCATGGGCTTACACAGCTAGTTTCATATAATTTCCACATTTCTTAAGTATCTCTCAGATAGATACAAAACCAAACTTTATTGGAAGTAATGTAAATAAGCTGCCCCACAGACATACTTCAAATATTACGCGTGACATTAGTTGGCAAAGTGCCATACTACAACACAGAAGATGTATTGTACAGATAGCACATTGTGGACAAGGTAGTCAATAGTTACAAAAAGAAACCAAAGGGTATACAAGCACAATGACAGAGATTGATGGATGCCAAAAGTCACAGTACAGGTCATTAAGTCTTAAGCAATCTTATAGCCTAAAGGAAGAAGCTGTTACTGCGAATATTGTGGAACCTACTGCCAGAAGAAGATGAGTAAGCTGTCTGTATCAGAGTTGTGAATAGCCTTTAATCATGTTTTGGGTTCCCCTTTTGTACCACCTCCTGTTGAAGTCCTGGATGTAGTAAGGAGTCTTTGCTCACCTGCTGCAGAGCCCTCCTGTCAAACACAATGCACTTTCAGTACCAGGCAGTATTTCAGTTGGTCAGATTGCTCTTTATTGTGAGTTATAAAAATTGCTCAGGATTGCCGGGGGCAATTTGGCCTTTCTTAGACTCCTAGGGAATTGAAGGTAATAATAATAATAATATATTTTATTTATATAGCGCCTTTCTGATTAAGGTTGAGGTGAGGAGTTGATCTAAGTTTTAAACACTCAAAAACTATCTACCCAAAAGCATGTATATTGAGGCATGTTCAGCATGGAAGCTGGCTATGCACTAGGTCTACAACAATGGCACTTGCTCCCTGTAGGATGACTCATTATTGTAATATTGTACATTAGACACACAACTGTAGCATCATCAACTAATCTAATGTTCCTGTTAATATTATGGCTAGCTATACAGTTATGGGTGAACAGAGGCTACCAGTGGGGTAGGTATGCGTCCCTGGGCTACTTCAACCCGTACCTGTATTTCTACCAACAAAATCATTTTTACTGTTGTTTTTATTCATTTTATTTGCATACTTCCTCTGAATTTGAAATATATATATTTATCAGCCCTCTGAGAGATCATTTTTATCATTTGCTAAAAAAAAAAAAAATGGACGTGTTGCGCACATTTACTCTATTAGCTACCAGTACAGGACTTACTTACTTTAATGTCAGCTGGCATGTGTTTCATCTTCAGCATTTTGCAGTCTAGGTGTGGAATGATGCCTTCAATGAAGTGTTGCTTTCTTAAGCTATTTCTAGTAGTATTTCTGTTGACATTCACTTTAAGTAGAGACATTCTAAACATTTTTTTTTCACATCTCGCAATTTGCAAATAAAAAAGGTTTTTCTTTAACTGTTTTTGCGGTGACACCTTTTCCAATTTCACAGTTCAGTTGTGAGTTTATTCAGGGAGCATCACCTGCTTTGTAGTCATAACCCTTCAGGTTGAAAAGCCCAAGTGGCAAACCAATAAAAGCTGCTTCTAGAACCCCCCCGCCCCCATGCCATTTTTGGTGGCACATTGACCTACATTTCATTTGACCAATGCTGCCAGGTCAGATACTTTTGTTATAGAAAGAATATGAAGGACCCTTAAAATCCTAGGGATTAATATGGACAAAAGGCCATTCAACAAATTAGATTGGGAGTTTCTTAGGTCTTTGAATACTATGCTTAAATCTGCATAATACTCTTTAATACCTACTGCCAAAATAATTTATTTTAATATAATCTTATAAAGCGCAGGGTGGTATTGGGGCAGACAACTTTAAATTGAATGACCACCCTGATGCTGAAAATGACACTGGTGATGAATGAATGCATGAAAAGTATACTGTATATCCATTTATATGTTTATTATGTTATACAATATTAGATATAGAATTGTAAACTAAACTGTGAAATTTATCTAAAATGGTCTAATTATTAAGGATGTGTGAGTTCTCCTTTGCCTCCAATGTTCATCAAATGTTTCTGGAAGGTCAAACCTACAGCTTTATGCTTCCAGACCATCATGCGTAGTAGAAAAAAATATGAAGCTGAACTTAAACATACAGTACCTAACACAAAGTTCCAGAGTAATTTAGTGCACTTGTAGCAGGTTTAATCCTTACAAGAATATGTACTGATAGATAGATAGATAGATAGATAGATAGAATGAACATGCTTGTATTCCCAGGGCTCTACATAGCTATGTCCCTGTATAGAATCCCATTTTTCTGCCCATACCTTTCATCCTACTGGAATAACTTTTATCACAGATATCTACAGAATAGCAGATAAAGACTTGTTTAATTAAAAGAAAGTCATATAAGTATGTACCCTTATATGGAATTTTATCACACACTTTTATTTTTTTAACATTTTATTGAAATTTTTAAATATTATTATTTATTCCATACAACCAAGTCAAGTTTTACAAAACTAGGTTCAAATCAAATCAATCCCAACCCATGATTAAGAGAGCTAGACCAATAGAGTAAAACTTTAATAGTAGGAAAAATAAATAGAATAAAAAAGGGAAGAGAATCCACTTCCTCAATTTAAATACTTATTCTAAAATGTTATTGATTAAATCCTTCCTAGGTTTTCAAAAAGTTTTGTACAGATCCTCTAAGTGAGAATTTGAGTTTGTTCAATTTCAAATAACATATAACATCAGTTACCCACTGATTTAAAACAGGTGGGCTAGGATTCTTCCATTGGAGCAAAATAAGTCTATGTGCTAGTAATGTAGTAAAGGCAATTACAGTTTGTTTGTCTTTCTCCACTTTAAGACCATCTGGAAGTACACCAAACACAGCTGTTAATGGATTAGGAGAGATTGTGACACCAAGGCTGTCTGAAAGGCATTTAACGATTTTGGTCCAGAATGACATTAATTTGGTGCAGGCCCAAAACATGTGACCCAGTGAGGCTGGAACTTGATTGAAACATTCGCAAGTTGGATCTTGCCCTGTAATTATTTTGGACAATTGTAAACAAGACAGATGTGCTCGATAGATATGGAGCTAAAGTGAATTCTGTGCATTGCTACCTTCCACTTCTTTCCTGAAATGTTGAGTGAGAGATCCTTTCCCCACTATACTGAGGGACTTTAAAATGTTTTTTATATATCACAGAAATGCTGTCTGAGTCCTCAAGACTGATCAGTATTTTTTCCGGCATAAAGGTAGGTGGGAGGTGAGGAAAATTGGGCAGGCTTTGTTTAGTAAAGTTTCTAATTTGGAGGTAGTGAAAAAAAAATGTGTTGCTGGAAAGTTAAATTTGGAATGTAATTGTTCATGGATGCAAAGACGTTTTCTATGTATAAATCTCTAAGTGATTTAATTCCGAATGTTTTCCAGACATTAAAAACTGTGTATACGTTTGAGAGGCTGGAAAAAGGTGATTATCATGCAGAGGTGCCACAGATAAAAGCTTCTCTATCTTGAAGTACTTCCTACATTGGTTCCACATTCTGAGTGAGTGAAGCACAATTGGGTTGTTAGTATATTCGCAATAACTTGCATTTATTGGGGTACAAAGCAAGGAATATAATGAAGTACTGCAGGATTTTATTTCTAATGCGGGCCAAGCCTGTGTGTATTCTTCTATTTGTGTAAATGTCCAGGTTTTTATTGCTTGTATATTTGCCTCCCAGTAATAAAACTGAAACTTAGGTAGAGCCATGCCACCTTCGGCCTTAGCTCTTTGTAGGGTCGCCCTTTGGAAACGTAGATGTTTTGAATTCCAAATAAATGAGGTTATGATTGAATCTAATTTCTTAAAAAATTATTTATTGATGTATATTGGAATGTTTTGAAACAGAAAAAGAAGCTTTGGAAGGATATTCACCTTGCCAATGTTAGTTCTTCCAGCTAAAGTAAGATGAAGGGTGGACCATCTATTCAAGTCTTGCTTAATTTTTTCTATGCAGACAGCAAACTTTTGTTGATAAAGAGCTTTATGATTACTTGTGATGTATACCCCTAGGTATTTAGACTGTTCTTCAATCTTAAAAGGGAAGATGTCTAATATTGTGTGCTTGAGATTTCACTGGAAAGAGTACACTTTAATTCTGAGACCAGAAATCTTTTGAAATTCTGTTAGTGCTGTTAAGACTGCTGGCACAGTATTTTGTGGATCTGATATATATAGTACCATATCATCTGAATATAGTGAAATATTCTGTTCAAGTCCTTCTCTGATAATCCTCTTTATCTCATAAGCATTTCAACATGGGGCATCCTTGTCTAGTACCACATTCTAGTTTGAAGTAGTCTGAAATAATGTTAATACAAACTAAAGCTTCTGCAGTGGAATACAGTAATTTGATCCATGCACAAATGTTCAGACCAAACCCAAATTTCTCCAATGTAGTGAAAAGGTAGTTCCATTCAACTATATCAAATGCTTTTTTTGCATTCAGCGATAATAATATTTGCAGGGTGTTAGACTTTGTGGGTGAATATATTACATTAAACAGGCATCTAAGATTGGAAGCTAAGTGTCTAGCTTTAATAAATACTGTTTGGTATGATATTACCAAAGGAAGCACTTTCTCAATCCATCTAGCTAGGATTTTGGAGAGTATCTTAACATCAATGTTCAGAAGTGAGATTGGTCTGTATGATGCACATTGTAATAAGTCCTTATTTTGCTTAGGAAATTAATGCTAGGCAAAAAGTTTGAGGTACAATTTTATTGTCTCTAGCTTCTGTAAATGTTGCTAATAAAAGGGAAGCTAACTTAACTGAGAATGTTTTATAAAATTTGACAGACTAGCTGCTTTCCCACTCTGAAGTGAGTTAATAGCATCTAGTAATTCTGACAGTGCTAGAGGTTTATCTAATTCTTCTGCACTGAGAGTATCTAGTTGTTGTATCTGTAATGCATCCAAAAAGGCATTAGGTTGTATCTTGTCTTCTTTAAGCTGAGTAGAATATAAGGACATATAGTAGTCTCTAAATGTGTGCATTATATTTTTATGGTCAATGATTTTGTCTATGTCTGTGTTGGTATTTGCTGGGATTGCATTGCGAACTTCCTGCTTGTGGAGTTGTTGAGCTATGATCTTATTAGCTTTCTCTCCATGTTCATAGTAATGATGTCTTGATTTAAAAAATGAGTTGTTCTGTTTCTTCAGTTGTCAAGAAGTTTAGTTCTGTATCCAGAGCCTGTCTTTTCCTATGAAGTGCCTCATTTTGACAACTGGCATGTTCTTGATCTATTCTGGTAATTTCACTGATTAGCTCTGATACCTTCTTGGTTTCCCATTTATTTTCTGAGATAGATATGAAATAATCTGTCCTCTTAAGAAAGCCTTCAGAGTTTCCCAGAGTATTCCTGCAGAGACCTCTGATGATGTATTTGTCTCTAAAAAAATTGGTTTCCTTGGATATAAAGTCTGTACAGTTCTCATATGCAAATAAAAGTGGGCTAAGATGCCAGCTGCGAGATGAGTACATGGGGCTTAGTGATTTTAGCTCTATGATTAAAGGGGCGTGGTCAGAGATAACAATAGCATTGTACTTACAAGATTTAATTTTAGGCAAAAAATTGTTATCTATAAGGAAATAATCAATTCTTGAGTAACAGTGATGCACTGGTGAATAGAAGGAATATGCTTTTGAGTTTAGTTTTAGAAATCTCCAGGAGTCTGATAAGTTGTAATCAGTTACAAACTGTGTAATTGGTTTTGCAGTGTTAGATACCATTGCCCCTGAAGCAGGAGACCTATCCGGGTCTGGATTCAAAACACAAAGTCCCAACCATTCTAATTTTATGAGCATTCACATTGGAAATGAATGCAAATGCATTTTGGATGAAGTCCCTATCATCCAGATTGGGAGCATAGATATTTATTAAAATCAATTTACAGTTAAATAAATTACCAATGACGATCACATATCTCCCTTCAGGATCAGATTCTACATCTGTTACTACAAATGAGATTGTTCAAATTATAAGAAGCCCCACATCTCTCATTTTCTTTGTAAATCTAGAATAGAATATTTGGTCAGTTCATTCTCTGTGCAACCAAAACTGATCCTTGCTTAATAAGTGAGTCTCATGTAAAAATACTATTTTAGCGTTCACACCTGTTAGGTGAAAATACTTTCTTTCTCTTTAATTCTTGATTGAGACCTTTAACATTCCGGCTCACAAAGTTAACTGTCCTGTCATGGAAACATTGCTTCTGAACTTTTGTTGTCATTTTGTAGTCTTAACTGAAAATAAGACAGCTTTGACCTTAATTTCCAATTTCCCCAGGAGTTATTGCCATGAAGCCTATTGTTATGTTGGAACTTATAGTTATAAGGATTAAAAGTATAGTTTAGAGATTGTTTGCTCTCTTTCTCTCCACCCTAGTCCCCCAGCCCCCTCATTTTGCCTCCCCACATGAGGCCAGACCACACATCACAAAGTCCCAGTCCTCTGACATACTTAGAGACAGAGCATCTCCAAAACAAAAAAGCCCCCCAGCAGCGCCATATGAGTATTGAAATAGAGATATCTATTGACAATATAGTCCAAATACTATAAGCATAAAATATAATCTTAAAGAGTCTTGAGAGAGTAAACCCAGGGAATGATGTTAAACAGCAGCCCTGGATAAGCATAGTAAGCCCTAATACAATAAAGCAAGGGTATGATGTTAAACAGTCCCCTTAAAAAACAAAATTACACATACATACATACATATACGCATATAATTATAATTAAAACATAAACAAAAAGTCAAGAATGAAATAGGATGTATAATTATGGTACCAATATCATTGCAAGCGGATCAAACAGCAGGTAAGATCTTTGCCGTGCCAGGTCCGGATGAGAATTACAATCATTTTTCAAAAAGTGCCAGGATCAGTTTTCTTAGCTGTTTTTCTGCTTCCTCCATAGAAGTAAAAATGTAGAGCTTGCCTTGAATGTCTGCTTTCGGTTTGGGAGGATACAAGAGGCTGTATCTGATCTTGGCTTTCCATATGTGCTGTTTAATGCTGTAAAATGCGACATGTTTAGCAGCTGTTGAGGGTGAAAAATCAGGAAAAATACGAATGTGGTTATTTTCAAATATAATCTCTTGTTTCTGTTTAAGAATTAATATTATATGTAATTTAAATTGTAAGTTTTTAAAATGCAAAATGAGAGTCCACAGTTTTGAGATATTCGATCCATGTATGCGGTAAGCTGCTGCTATCTCGGTGTCTAGTTCTTTCCATTTATTTTAGAGAATAGTTCAGCTACTGATTTCACTGGGTTTGGACTTTCACAATTCTTGGGGAGACCTTCGATTCTAATATTATTCTTTCTGCATCCATCTTCTAGTGCAGCTAGTCTGTCTCCAAGCACTTTGCATTTGGAATTTGCAGCCATTGCTTTTCCATCAGTGGTAATGCTAGTTGTTTAGCTATTTCAATATGTGTTGTGAACGTTTGCTTAACTTCTTCAAATTAAGCTCCAAGTACTCTAAGTTTATTCTTAAACTTAGATGTATTTTCCTGTATTTTTTCCTCAGTTTTTTCTAGCGTATATTTAAAGGTTGCCACAAAGTGATTACTTAAATGTTTTTCCTGGTCTTTAATATCCTGAAGCAGCTTCTCGTTTCTCTTGTGTATGTTCTTTATTTCTTTCCTTATATCCTTTATATCACTTTTCCTTATATTATTTATTTATATCATTTTTGAGATCCTTTATGTCTTGGCCATTGAGGTGATCACTACCTTCAGCTTGGACAGATTGTTTCGGTCTTCTCCGTGCTCTGCGGGTGAAGTGGCAAGCCCAGTTGGAGTCAACATTGCTGGCTCGTGATGGGCCCTCTTCACTCACGTGGGGCATATTTTACATCTGCTTAGCTAGCTAGCGAACAAGAGAACTACTTAGCAGTTTTAGATCTGTTTTTTTTCTAGAATTTGCTTGAACATTCTGGGTGATTTTGCGAATTCTCTCATCGCACTAAGAATCACAGTTTGTTTGCAGGTGTGATATATTTGCGCTAACCCGAGACTGAGGCTTTGGGCCGAGGGGAGGGGAAAGCGTGACCTCAGGAGTGGGGAGTCGGTCTACCTCTGAATTTTGAAATGTACCTTGCCTCTGCTTAGCTAGTGATACCTTTTTGTTTATTGATTTTTAAAGCTTTTCCTGCTTCACTACTATGTAGGGGACGGCTAGTATACTCTCTCTCTCTCTCTCTATTTATATATATATATATATTAGACATATATATAAATTAGACATATAAAAACAAAAGACCTGTGCATGTGTGTGTGGAGCAGTCTTTTCTGCTCATGCACAATCACAGCCATAGATGACATATGCATGTACTTTTAAATTATTTTGGCATTTGCATGCACCTCACTACAAAATACCTGTGTCAGTAAATGCCGACATGCAACAATGACATTGTGCTGACACAAATGAAGAGACACAACCCAAAAAACACAACACAACACCAAAAGGAAGCAAATGCTGCGGCTCAACAACATGCAAGTCAAACACCTTAGCAATGGAGGGCAAGTCTTGGAAGTATTCACTAAAAACATTGTCTATCTAGAGGTATTTTCTCAAGACAAAGATTAATATGGCTAAGATATGGTATCACCAGTGTCTTCTTATGAAATCCCTTGGGGCAGTAAGCACAGGTGGGTCCACCTCCTCTGCTCTGGTTAATTCTTAATTTAAGATGCCACCTCCCCATGTTCATAATTTATAAAATTGCTAGGGTGTCTTCGAGACCACACGCAGCTAGTATATATGTATACACACACACGCACACACACATGCTCAATACATATAGTATATAGACATATTTGTGTTTGTGGACACATGTTTATCTATATAGCTCAACAGACATCATATTAATGAAGTATTACAAAATAGGAAAATGTCTATTTGAAACAAAAAACATTTGAAACAGCCATGTGTTTTAATTAAGCCCCATATTTTTAAGATTATCATTACTTAATCCACCCCAAATCAAAAAATATCATTATTTTTTTGTATTGCCCAAAATATTACAAGGAGTGCCGCAATGGGCTTTAACTTGCCCTGCCTCTTGACAGTCCCCCAGCCTTGACTCTCTAAAAAGACAAGGAAAAACTCCCAAAAAACCCCAGTAGGGAAAAAATGGAAGAAACCTCAGGAAAGACAGTTCAAAGAGAGACCCCTTTCCAGGTAGGTTGGGCGTGCAGTGGGTGTCAAAAAGAATGGGGTCAATACAATACAATACACAGAACAGAACAAATCCTCAATACAGTATACAAATAAAAATTTTAGATGTAGCAGAATTTAACAGTAGATGATATCCCATGATATGATTTGGATTTGTTTAGAATCCTGGAGACCTTATCAATCAAGCTGCCACCACCATTTGGCCATTCCACGGCTGAAACAGTGCTGGGCCAGCACTTTTGTGTGTTCACCTTAAATATTACTGCTATCTGCTATGGTTACTTGATTGTTTGCAAAATTATTTTAACAAATATAGTTTCATGTTATTATCACCCAACATATATGGGAAGGGAGTCCCAAAAATTCTATGAAACAGTCAATAGCATAGGAGTAGGGTGTAGTCATTGAATATACCTTGTAAGGAAAAGGAAGAAACAACATAAAGGTTTGGGGCATCTGAGGACAAACCCCATATAATTTGATGATAAAAATTAAATGTGTTGTACAAAACAGTGTTAAAGACATCTTTTCAAATTGGAGTCTAAATGTTGACTGCCTAAGATGGTGGATCTTGCCTCTTTCTGCCAGAAGTGCCTAAAACTGCGAGTCCAGGTGGATGGACACCAGAAGTGACGTCATTGGTGTTAAAGTCATTAATCTTCCAGTCTGCACAGGAAGGAAAAGAAAAGGCGTTACTACACAGCTCCAACTCCTGGACTGGCAGGAAAGCTGTCCCTTATGCAACACATGTGTAACAACTGCTAGTTTGGTTAATGAGTTTTTCAAATGGTGCTTTGATGAATTTATTGATTGCGTATTCCTGGCATTTATTCTACAATTGTGCAGGAAACTTCTGTGATTTTCTTTTTCTGCATGACAACATAGCAGGTTTTCAAAAGACAATGATGATCACCTTTTTCGATACTGATGGACTTGTTCAGGGACTTTGTTCCATGTGAACAGTCTGTTAATCAGTTACATTACATTGAATTGGACTGCTGAAGAAAACCACCATGAAATACGAGAACAGGAAATGTTTTCAGTAATGGGAGTATTGGAATAAGTGTACTGTGGCTAGGCGCAAAAATGACATGTCTTCCAAAGAGCAGAGATGGGGACAAGTCGCATATGATCAAGTCCATGCAAGTTTCAAGTGTTAACCATCAAGTCTCGAGTCAAGTCTCAAGTCACAGTTAAGACAAATCAAGCAAGTCAAGTCAAGGGTTTACCCTAAGCAAGTCAAGTCGAGTCCTGATAAGTTTCAAGCCAAGTCAAGTCAAGTTGCAGTACTAAAACAAACAGAGGTTAAATTTTCGATACATTTATTTTTGCACAGAAAAATTTTTACAGAAAAGATGAACTTATATACATATATTATGTATCTTATTTGCATTGCTATATTTAAATTATATGCATATCTGTGCTACATTAATATCTGAAAATAAAATTGTGTTGCTTACACAAAATGTTTAAAACTAAGAAATCCAGTCTAAAATGTATAATGCAATTCAATCTGAAAGGATTAGTTTACTTTGACAACAACAATGTACAGATAATGTACTCACCCCCTTGTCATCCAATATGTTCATGTCTTTCTTTCCTCAGTCATAAAGAAATTGTTTTTTTTTTTTTGTTTTGAGGAAAACATTTCAGGATTTCTGTCTATATATAATGGATATGTATGGCACCCCAAAGTTTGAACTTCCAAAATGCAGTTTAAATGCAGCTTCAGAAAGCCCGAAATGATTGGTTATTTTCCAAACAAATTGACAATTTATATACTTTTTAGCCTCAAATGCTGGTCTTGTCTCCTCTCTGTGCAGTCTGTGTGATTCGGGTAAATACAGTTAATAGATGTCAAAAAAACAACAATCTCTTTTATATCTTTAATGTCAAAAACATCCTGCAATGCTGTTTTTACCTTTTTTTGTAAAGGGCATTTGAGCTTCTATACATGTTAACTGTGTAAACACTGTGTCTGCACTTTTGCTGCAATCTAAGACTGTATTTACCCGAATCACACAGACTGCGCAGAGACAACACAAGACCAGCATTTGAGGTTAAAAAGTATATAAATTGTCCATTTGTTTAGAAAATAACCGATTGTTTCGCTAGATAAGACTCCTCCTCCTCGGCTGGAGTCTTCTGAAGCTGCATTTATTTATTTATTTATTTATTTATTTATTTGTTTGTTTGTTTTCTATTTGAACTGGTTTCATTGTTATACAGCACACAACATTTTGTTGTTATTGTGAGTGTACACAAAAAAATTATAGACACTTAACGTAACCGATTCGAACGATGAAATTATTCTTGTCTGTATGACCAAAAAGTTTTGAACGAGTTATTGAAGGAGAAGTGATTGCACCAACGCTTTCATCTTAGATTTTCATGCAGTATAACGTTACATGAGCTGCCATTCAACTAACCACACGCAGTCAGTCCATACAAACACTTGAAAATGCGCACATTTAATATAGACATTATAGTTTACATGTAATATCGAGAAGCCCTTTCATTTCAAGTTGCACTCAACATTAATATGTGGCTACGCCACTGTTAATGTTATAGCGTTTTATTTATGAGATGATCATCACTTTTCTGATAAAAAAAAACATGCAACCAAGGCCAAATTATGACAAACAGAAAAGATTAATTTAATTAATTAGTAATCGTTTTATTAAATTGACTATAAAGAATTCGACTTTCTTACCTTTCCTTGTGGTTTTTGAAGAAATTTGATGTTGTGGTTGTCGTGTCTGATACTCTCGCGTTGCATTCTCTGCATCTGGCAAATCTTTTTTTGTTAGTACGGTCTAGTTCAAAGTCCTTATAGCCAAACGTGACTATATGAGGAGCTCGACTATTGTCTGCCATGTTTGGCACGGTTTGAGTTGTGCAGCGTTCTTCTTCTTCTTCTTGGTAACGTTAAGAGTTGTGCAGCGTTAAGGGCGCAGGCGCCAATTATGGTGCTGCTGAGTCATAATTATTTTATTAAATTATTTTATTTTATTAAACGAATTATATTTAAAAGTTCAAGTCATTGTCGAGTCTTCCACTTTAAGTCAAGTCTCAAGTCAAGTTACTTACTCTCAAGTCAAAGTCAAGTCATTTTCTTACTTCAATCAAGCAAGTCTCAAGTCCTGAAAATTGTGACTCGAGTCTGACTCGAGTCAAGTCATGTGACTCGAGTCCCCCATCTCTGCCAAAGAGCAAAAAGAAATGTTGGGGCACCAACTGGGTCATCCTTTTTATTGCCCACAGACAAACAGTAAAGTAAAGAAAAATAACACATTATGTCATGTGTCTCTAGCTGAGCTCCAAAAGACCAATAAATAAAGTTTCTCTCTGGGATGCCTGGAACTTTATGACAGCTGGACTTAAACTTCTTAGCGTTAGACCTGAGCATCACTTCGACTATAAAAACAGTGCTAAAAGCATTAGTCCTGAGTGTCACTCAGGCAACAGTATAGACTCATCTCATGTAAGATGCGAGGATTACTCGGGCTGCAAAAGTGCCAACAGCGTTAGAGCCAAAACATTACTTGGGCAATGGTATAGGTATATTGAGGAAGAAATATTTAGAATTAAGGTGCTTCAGTCTTTCCAAATAATAAAGTATGGTGCTAATAGAACTATAAGAAACATGTCACTTATGTATTAATAAATAAGGATGTATTAAGCTAACTGAACAAATGTGATCTAATACAGACACTAAGCTGTAAGAGTGTATTCCTTTAAGACAAATGTACTAAACTAACTTTTAAGGTAGCTTTTTATATTGTATAACCAATTATAAAGCGTGATGATCATTATGTGTGAAATGTAAGTTATAATAAGATTCTTAAATTGTAACTGCCACATAGCTGTTGAAGTGTTGTAACCTTGATGGTGCAGAAGAATAGTACATGTTTTGCAAAGTGCTGTCTCTGTAACTGTCTTGCAAAATTAGCCATAAAGACTACTGTGTACTTCTGCACGTAATGATTTAATGTGTCATCTTAAGCTACTTGTAAACTCTACTTGACCTCAAATTGAACTGCCATACTTCCTCCTTTTGTTTAGTAAACAAACTAGTATAAAACTGAGTTAACTCCCTTCTTTGGACTGGCTGTCTGATCTGACTGTCAGTGAAAGGCTTGCTGCCTGTAGCAAATTGAATGGGCAGGTGGAGGCAGCCTCTCTGCTCACCAAGAATAAAGAAATTGCTTTTTACTTTTTATTGGTGTTCGCCTTCTGTTGCTCAGCGATCACAATGTCTTGCATAAGCGTCAGGTCAAAGTGTTAACAGGGGAATGGTGTAGATGCATCATCTCCTAGCCTCATAAAGGTGTCTAAATAATGCCTCTCATTAGCAGTAACAATGAGGTGATCTGTCTTCAGACAGTGAAACTGAAAGTGATTCTGGTGAATCCAAAAGTGATGGTTGCGTCACTTGCACATGTGCAGTGTACTGTTCATAATATTATCATCATTATTATTATAATTAATCATTATTATTATTTGCATCATTATTATACTTTCTACCATCTGACTTTGTACTATTAGTGTTTTGCATGTTTTACAGTAGAAAGATGTAGATTTAATAAAAATGTTACTTTTCAAGCCAAAAAATACAATCTTTGACATGATTTTTTGAGAAAAATGTAATGCTAAGGTGGTTAATTGCTATCTCTGGGCAGCTCCTCTGTGCTGTGGGGAAAAAAGGAGAAGACAGGGTTAGTGGCTCACACTCTCTCCTGTCTGTGAGTTACTACATACCTTGACTGAGCCTGTGAAGAGGCCCTCCAACGCACATGCGTGACACTCACTCACTTTATACTTAATCCTAAAACATGTCTCTCACACCATCAAACTTCTTTCAGATGTCTGAACGCTACTTAGATTACTAGAAGGTAGTTGTTGTAAGCAGAGAGCAGCAATGTAAAGGATGGTGGAGTGCCCCTCTACTACACACTACAGTACTCTCTGTTTCATTTAATGCCTTGCATTTTTTTGTTTGACTGCTTTTAAACCAATTTGCAGATATATGTACTATTAAGAAAGAGCCAAGAAGTTAGCCTGTGCCAGTGCAGATAGTTCAACTAACCCATCACCATTAGGTTGGCAATTTCATGGTAGAAATTAATGTTTCATGCTGTTTTGTTATCCATTATACTATACATTAAAAAATGTAAATCAATAAAATTGAATTATTTTGCAATAGGTGAGTTTGGAAACAAATTTGAACCCAGCTTTATAGGATGCTCAGAGACCAAAGTAATTGACAACAGACAAGTTTCTTTCAGGTCCCACAGATTGTCATCACATTTCATATAGTTTATCAGAAAATCGATCAGAAAAAGAACAGCTGGCAATAGATGCCTGGGGCAGGTCCAAATGTGTCACTGTTTATTTGTGATATTCCTCTTTTCCATAAGACATACATTTTTTATATTTTTCATGTAATATAGTGTGTGAGTGGCCTGATAGCTGTTCAGGCAGTTAGACAATTTATGATATTGGCCTGCCATCTATACTGACCTACCAATAATGGAAAGGAGAACATTATGCAACCAGAAAATTATACAAAGACAGAGCATGTCTTTGTCTGACTATACTCTCTGACAAGCAAGTAGAAATTTGGGATGCTTAACCATAGGATTGACAAAAAAAAGATGTATATTTAATGTCCACCATCCAAAAAGAGTAAACCAAGCTGCATGCGGCCCATATACACAAAGGCACACAAGATACAGACAAGCAAAATCTGAGGAGCAGGCAAAATGTCAACAATAGTCAGCAAAAATCAAACAAAGGTATCATAAAATAAAAAGTAAAGCAGAATCCAAAATTACATGGAGAAGGTCATAGAACACTATATATATGAGCAATACAAGAGCAAGGGTACAAAGTGTATTGCAAGAG
>JANRMT010062807.1:52990667-53007702 GCA_026402145.1 Polypterus bichir lapradei
CTCTTGCAATACACTTTGTACCCTTGCTCTTGTATTGCTCATATATACTCAGCAAAAAAAGAAATGTCCTCTGACTTTCAACTGTTTTTACTTTCAGTAGACTTAATGTGTAAATATTTGTATGAACACTAAAAGAGTCAACACCATAAGACATAAACTAAAAATGTTTCACAATGTGTCCCTGAATGAAGGGAGGCTCAAAATCAAAAGTACCAGTCAGTATCTGGTGTGGCCACCAGCTGCTTGAAGTACTGCAGTGCATCTCCTCCTCATGGACTGGACCAGATTTGTCAGTTCTTGCTATGAGATGTTACCCCACTCTTCCACCAAGGCACCTGCAAGTTCCTGGACATTTCTGGGGGGAATGGCCCTAGCCCTCCTCCTGCGATCCAACAGGTCCCAGACGTGCTCAATGGGATTAAGATCTGGGCTCTTCACTGGCCATGGCAGAACACTGACATTGCTGTCATGCAGAAACTCACGCACTTTTTGCCACTCCTGTCTAGTCCAGCGAAGGTGGGTTTGTGCCCATAGGCGGCGTTGTTGCTGGTGATGTCTGGTAAGGACCTGCCTTACAACAGGCCTGCAAGCCCTCAGTCCAGCCTCTCTCAGCCTATTGCGGACAGTCTGAGCACTGATGGAGGGATTGTGTGTTCCTGGTGTGACTCGGGCAGTTGTTGTGGCCATCCTGTACCTGTCACGCAGGTATGATATTCGGATGTACCGATCCTGTGCAGGTGTTGTTACACGTGGTCTTCCACTGCGAGGATGATCAGCTGTCCTTCCTGTCTCCCTGTAGCGCTGTCTTAGGCGTCTCACAGTGTGGACATGGCAATTTATTGCCCTAGCCACATCAGCAGTCCTCATGCCTCCCTGCAGCATGCCTAATGCACGTTCACGCAGATGAGCAGGGACCCTGGGCATCTTTCTTTGGGTGTTTTTCACAGTCGGTAGACAAGTCTCTTTAGTGTCCTGCGTTTTTAGAACTGTGACCTTAAATGCCTACTTTCTGTAAGCTGTTAAGGTCTTAACGACCATTCCACAGGTGCATGTTAATTAATTGATTATGGTTAATTGAACATGCATGGAAAACATTGTTTAAACAATTTACAATGAAGATCTGTAAAGTTATTTGGATTTTTAAAACATTATTGTTGAAATACACAGTCCTGAAAAAGGGACATTTCTTTTTTTGCTGAGTATATATATATATATTGTATACAGGGCTGAGGATTTGCATTTTGTTTAATGATTAATTAAAGATTAGTTATCAAAGAATTTTTATGTGGAGTAGGAGTATACTGGGTGAGTAGCGCTGGGTAAATCAATTTTTGACTGATCCTATCTTGTGAAAAAAAGAAAAAATATCTGTCTATATATTTATCATAGAATAATTATTTGAGTTTTTTTGAGTGTACTGGGGGAGTAAAAGTGTGTAAATTTGATTAGTAACTGTTTCTTTCTTGTGGAATTGATGTTTATTTATTAACTGTATTGATGTTTTGGAGATTTATATTATTGAGCAAAATAATGTTTATTTCAAAAATAAAAATGATCTATCTATCTATCTATCTATCTATCTATCTATCATTAGCAAGAGGCATGCAACTTATCACTAGATAGCAGGTCTGGTGAAGATGCTACATAAGACAAATATTAAATAATTATTTGAGAAAGTAAAAAATTTAAAAGGATTAACTGAAGGATGTAGACTATGCTAATGTAATATAAAAAGTTGACCATTTTCAGGAATCCACAATTTATTTTAAAACAACTGTCTTTTTTAAAGGTACTACATTTTCACACTCAGTCTCAGGCTTAGTCAGTTTAAATTGAACGTACTTTACCGTTTACATACATTAATGCTTACACTGATTTATTTTCTCAAGTTTTTTCAGTCTTGAATCACTGAGCCCTGCTGCGAACTGTTGATTATAATCAACTTCTGAAGGGTAATTTTAATTTTTTGGTAATTCTTTTTTGTAATCTTTTCTATTAAAATTGTATACCTTTTTTTAACATACAACACTTCTGTCATTGTGCCTTTGTAAATTGCTGCTTTGGATGAAATCATCTTCTATAAATATATTGTTTATATTCCTCCTTTTCTGTATAGTACATTTAAGATATTAAAAGGCAACTGCTGTTTTATTAATTTATGAATTTAATAAATAAATTAAGAAATGGCTTGAGTGATTGACAAGATTAGAAAGGTTTAGCATTTGGGGCAAAGTTTTGCAAAGCCAGTATAGCAGTATATTGGTTCACAGGTTCATAGTACTCTAATAAATTGAAGGGTAAAAATTAATTGTAAAAGGCTTCACTGTCAAAGGTGCTTTATTGAATATAGGACTGAACAGAAATGACAAATTTTGAAAAAACAAGCATTGTTTACAAAAGATGGCAAAGTTACATAGAAGTGCATGAGAGATAAAGCAAAAGCTGAGATCGTTTTAACAAATAGTAATGCATATAAGGAGCTAAACTTACACATACTGCAATGTAATATTTATCACCACAAATATGTTTAAGCCATTTAGTCCTTTTTTTCAAAAAGCTATAACTTAGAAGTAGAAAAAACCTTATTGTACATACTATGCAGAAGAATCATACAGCAGCGAAACATATTTTGATATCCACACAGTTGTCCAAAATGGTGTTTAATATAAAGGTATGTCCACATAAAAATCATCCAAGGAGTTTGAAAATATTTGAATGGTTTTAAATTGCACCAAAATGTAATTTCCTGAACATGAAGAAGATGCAATATAGTATATTATTTTATTGCCACAGCAATATATGTTTCTGTAAAATAAAGAAACCAAACCATTACTTTCTAAAACTATGTTTAATATACCTTAGATGTTAATTGTAAACACATAGCTTTTTTCATGACAATTCTACAAGAACACTTGCTACAGTTTAGATGTCACAAGTGAGTACATGTCCATTCAACGTAGTATAGTCAAGTGCGGGAATGACAAAGAGAAAAGTGCAGAAATGGCAAAAGAAAGTATATGGCGACAACCGGGTAATCCCTTTTATTGTCCATAGACAAGCGGAAAGTCAAGAAAAAGAAATAACGCTCTTTGGCGTGCATCCCGTATGCAGGAAGTAACAAACAGGGATTCAAAAATTAGTTTGTCTAGCGAAACTACATTTATCTGTTGCTCAGGCCAGTAAATGAATCTCCTTCTGAGACACCCAGGACTTTATGGCAGCTGGACTGGAAGAGGCGGGGTTAATCACCATCTCCAGGTGGCATCTCAGTACTGTAGGGAGGGAGAGAGAAGACAGGGTTTGTGGCAATGCCCTCTCATCCTGGCGGGTTACTACCTCGACTGAGCCTTTGAGGTGGTCCTCAGACACACATTTATGACATTAAATAATTACAAAAATCTGAAACTGACATTAAATGATACAATACACATGGCGGTTTTATGAGTGTTCACTGTGCTGCAACAGTTTTCTGTTAACATACATGTTATACACATTAAATTGTTTGGACTGATAAAAAAATTAGCTATAGTTAGGCACTTGTCAAAGCCATTATCTATTGTAAAATGAATAGACCTTGACACCAAAAGAGGTTTTGGGGCAGCTACCTGTATTCTTCAATAAGGGGTCTTCACTGCAGCCTTCAATAAGGCTGCAAAAAATGAGATTTGGCAACACAGAAGTGTACAGGCTGAGTCCAAAACAGAACTGAATACAAGTGAAGGCTGTCTTGCTTTTAAAGCAGGTCAGTGGAAGTGGTGTCATCGGGGGCCCGTAAACGGAATTGAGTTCTTGAAGCCAGAACCGGAAGTGACATTCTTGTAGCCGGAACCAAAAGTGGTGTCCTCGGTCCCAGAACCGGAAGTGATGTTGTCAGAATTAGGCAGAATTTCCTGTGTCTGGTCTGCAGAGGTAAAAGAGAAAGGTTTACTGCACCTATCTATCTATCTATCTATCTATCTATCTATCTATCTATCTATCTATCTATCTATCTATCTATCTATCTATCTATCTATCTGTAGAAGTAGCATTTGTGTATCTTTATTGCACAGAGCCTTTTCTATTCTATCAATTATTTTTCAAATTTTAGCATATTGTAATTTCACATTTTGAGTTTGGCATTTAATATGAAAGACATTGGATGCAATAATTGATTGTATCATTAAGGAATTAATAGTATTAGAGTTAAGTGGAAATTAAACAAGTGCTGGCTTACTGAAAATAAAACTTGCAGGGCATCCATGTCACCTGATGTTTAATTACTGATGTATTACCCAATCAGCCACTTTGTGTAACAAGCAACATTATTAGTAGATATTCAGCAGGGTCCATTGCATAACCTGTCCTACTCATCTAACTTAAACCAATATGGCAATAATAGGGAAAGGGGATTCCAGAAGGAATCATGTGGAGAAATGTAATTGTTATGGTCAAGTTTAAAACATAAACAGCAAAAATGCAAAAACGTTTTTGCAGTTTGTTCAAAATGATTTGAATGCCCTTTTTCATAAAATATTGATGTGTGAGAAGGGTACAGTATAAAATAGGAGTTTAAATTGAATCAATCAAATTCTAAAAAGGAAGGACTAAGTGGGCCATTTGATGTTATTTAATACAAGACTTTTAATTAACAAATCCTATCGATTTAAAAAAAGACCAGTTAGCAGCCATTTAAAGTCTTTACCAGCATTCAGGAAATGCTTTCATATTAATTAAAACAGAGTAGTACATTTTAAAATTCTGGTGGTAACACTTTAGGTATTGCAAAAATATCTATTACTCATTTACTCTTATGTAACAAGACTTTAACAAAAGCTTCTTTTAGGCCTTCACCACACTTATAAAACATCAGTAGATTGGTTATTCATCTCAGTGCAGTGTGGCATATTGGCATGCTGGTAAAATGACTTGTTAATATGAAAGAGGTCTCAGTTAAGCCACTCAGGCCACTGCATTGTGAAGTTGTGTTAGTAGGTCACCCTGCATTGAGATGAATAAACACTTTACTGAATCTTTATAATTGTTATGAAGACCCAAAGAAATGTTTGTTACATAATAATATATAAGTAATAGATGCATTTTTGCAATACCTAATGTGAAGTTTTACCAGTTTACAATTTTTTTATTGATAAACTTTTATCAAAACTTTACAATTAATGAATACTTGCAACTTTAGATTAAGCACTTCAGATGGTTAATTTCTTAATCTTGTACTTTAAATTAAGTACTAGATTATTTAAATTTAGATTAATACCTACAGCTAATGAATACATGATTTATAAGGATATAAAAAACATTTATTATGTTTATTATGACTTATTAATTAATTATAAAGTGTTACCAATATACAAATAATCATTTAATGGCATTTATACCAGCACTGAAAAAATGGCTTATCAGATTAATATAAAAAAATATGTACATTGGTTGCCATAACAAAATTGTTTTTATCAAAAATAATTTAATGATGCTTAATGCACTAAATTAATATATCCTGAAATGACATGATATTTTTATATAAAATGAATGAAACTTTTTCATTCTCCATTAAATTATTTATGTTATGGTAAATGAACATGACTCATGTCAATAAAGCATAATATTTTAACAATTGTTTTATAAATTATTTGTAAAATGCACCTCACCAAGTTATTTAGCTATAACCTTTTTATGTTGTCAATTATACTTTTTCCAGTATCATTTTATAGTTCATGTTCAAAGTTATTAATAAGAAATAAACAGGTTTGCTTATACCAAAACTAGTTTTATTTGGTAAAAATAATACAAACCAACAAACCATATTATAAAATACATGTATTTATATTTATGTAACTGTATATATTATAGAATAAATGTTAAATATTAGAAAAATGTATAGTTCAAAAATTGCTGCCTTGTATTGTATTCAGGTGTATTATTTCTTTGTCTGTATTAATAGCATTTATCTGGTAGAGCAATATTATGATAATACTAATGAACAGCAATGCTGAAAGTTTTTGGCCCATAACGAAAGTCAGAAGCTTTGTTTTTTTTTAGTATGTAAACGTACCTGTACTAAGTGTCTAAATCTAGACAACTTAATAGTACATTTACTGACATGTGACGGTAGTTAGTGAGCAATGTTTGATAAAATATTAAAAGAGAATACAAGGAAAAATGCAAAACAGAGTAACGTTAGTCTGTGTGATGAAGTGTTTTAAATGATTATCTGAATATTTCTCGTGTGTGTTTTTATTTTAAACTTTTATTTCACTAACCTTTTGCTCTTAACTGGCAACAATAACTGAAACCCACAACCTGTTGCTTCTTTGAAAGTCAAATGACTTTACCGCCAAGTTATCCAACCTTCGCTGACGATGAATCTGTTTGGTGTGTATTCATTTCCGGTGAGGACTAAATATAAATGTTTTGACTTCTAGCTAAATAACTGAAATTAGTATATTGTACATCCCACAAGATTCAATAAATTAAGCATGATGAAGTTATGTTCAAAAGTGGAACATAAACAATGCATGCAATATAAAGTAAATGCATTTTTGTAAATGTAACAACCTGCCATTTCCCTTTTTTCAGTGTGTTTGAATATAAATAGACTAATATTTGTTAATTTTTTTAATGACATTAGTTATTGCAAAGTGTGACTAAAATTCTCACATTAGGAAATAGGATTTTATTTGCAAATGAAAACAATATTTTTCAACATGTATAATTTAGAATTATAGGTTTATAAATAGTTAAAAAGATTCGTTATGCAGAGTTTCTATAATAATTGAATCTAATCATACCAAAAATAAGCACACTTGATAAGTAAACAAACTTAATTAGAGCATAATAAGGAGAAAAAAATGAACTTACCTCAATTAATCCAGGAAATTTCCAATATATACTAGAATATCTCTCTTCTTGGTGATCATTCAAAACAAGAATGTTATTCCTCATGAGCAATGTTGCAAAAATCCTCACCAGAAAGTTATATTTCTACATTTTACTTTTACTGAACTTTTTTTAAAAATCTAGCTTGATGCAGTATAGCATTATTAATTTGTGATCCTTTAGTTGTTTACTGTGCTTAACACTAGTGACTCCCATAGTTATGTTAACAGTTTTTGGTTGTATTAGCATCTATGAAAATGGATACATATGCTTTTCTCTAGCTCAGGGTCAAGCTCCTTCATGGTGGTTTTCACTACTGACTTGTTCATCTTGAGGTGCTTCTCCTTCATCTACTAAGCTATAGTAATTCCTTTCTAATAAATCAAAGATATTTTTTGGAGCTGCTCTAATGCATTCTATTTTAGACTTGTGCGTGCTAAACAGAGACAGAAATAATGAATAAATTACTGATATTTACATTTTTAAAATGCTAACCATTCTCGCACTTAAACACAGATTACATTTACTGATGTTGTTCACTATGAAAAATGCCATAATGATAAATTGAAATTTACTTTGAGAAGTATTTTTTTCTTGGAGTTCCTGAGATTGCTAAATTAAATATTGCTTACTGAATTCGGATGAAAGCTTTTTTTTTCCTTGATAATACACATTTATGAATGGAGTTATTGATTGAGAGTAAGACTAAGAAACCAGAGTGTCTTCATGAAATATGTACTGTAAAGTTAATGCAGAATAATGAGTGAGAGAATGAGGTGGTGCTTAGTGGACACACGAGAGAGACTAAATAAAATTTAAAAAGGACCAGACTGGGAAGTTATTTGTTAATTGTGTCTTTTGTGAAAACTTCTATAAATCTTAATGCAAAGCATTAACTTAAAAGTAATTAAAATGATCTGAAGTATCTAACACGAAGGAGGAAACCTGGATAATAAAGTGACAGATGAAGATCCAGTTAGTCAGATCTTTTTTAATGGCTGTGCTAGCTAATGTAAAGATTAGATTAGACAAACTTTATTAATCCTAAGGGAAAATTCAGATGCATGCAGAGATAAAGAATAAACTTAAGCAAAGAAATAACTTGCTAGTGCAATAAGAGAAATTCAATTAAAAAAATACCTGCCTGGAAAATGAATTGCAAAGTTTATTTTGAAGTGTGTGACAAGGACTTATTTAGCTAAATATATATACCTGCATATTCATATTTAAAAGTTCTAAATGGTTTATGTGCACTATACTTTTAGTATTATAACAAAAGTCAGCAAGCAAATAGCTAACATTATCCTTGTAAACCCCCAACCTACAATCAAACTAGATCACCATCATCATGGGTCTGAGAATAGGTGATGTCATCAAATGCTTTTCGATCTTATTCTTTTCCCTATCTCTGTCATCAAATTAGCCATTGTGTATTTACTAATAATTCAAGCCATTCTGTTTTTATAGGCCATTCCCAATGCCAGTGCTTCTTTCTTCAGGTCTTTCCATAAGGCAGCACAGAAATCTACATGATTAAGTTTAAAGTCTTTGGAGACCCCCTTACATATTCTATTTACATGCATTTATGCTGCTTAAACCATATATGCCATTCAAACCCTGAATATTCCTCTAAGGCCTTCGGGGGTCCTAGTACTGAAATTGAGCGAACAAACCATATTATTATGGAAACTTTATTTAAGCATCTGTTCCCACTGCCCCCAGAGATGAAGCCATAGGCATTAACAACCACTTGGGCAATGAGATTGTTCCTTTACCTTTACTGGATAAGCTGTTTTCTTTTCATCCTTCCTGATGGATGACACTACCGCACAACCTGCATTTCATTTCCAATCAAGGTCTTTAGAGTCAGCTATGTTCACTTTAGAAGCTAATCTTACTTTATTTCTAGGCATTACAGTAACCTGTTACTTAGCGCTCCTTCTTTATAGACCCAGCTGACTGAATCTGAACAGGCCAGACTCCATGTGCAGTCTGCATATTCTTGTAATGTCTGCTGGGTTTTCACCCTGGTAAGCCAGTTTTCCCCCTCACATCCTACTGGATCTGTGTGAGTGAATGCACCCCATGATTGACTAGCTGCCAACAGAGTGATACGGCTTAACAGAACAGATTCTTTATTACTCCTAAAATGCAACACATGTAGTACATGATATGTTAAGGATGTATATTGTACATTTTCCATTAAGCGTTTATCTATGTAAAAATAAGCATTAGTGTTTTAACAATAACATGTTTGGCTTAATAAAGTCTTTCTGCAACACCTAACATAGTAGTTGTATAAACAGAAACAAATGACTGCCTGGCACATAAATACTTTCAAATGAGTAATTATTGACCTTCACCATGGTGCCTTGTACAGCTGATCTTGCCACCTGCCTCTATTTTTTTTTTGCTTTGTGTGGCCCTTAAGAGAACCAGAATCCTGGGGAAAACAAGCTTCACGGCCCTGGGAGGATAACACTACTCTGTAGATGTTAATTAGCACACTTGTGTTGGAAAATAACGGAGAAGGTAACCCCTTGGAGATGGTTTGAGCTGGGACTTGGATCAGTCCCCACCTGCTGTGGGGACCTAAAGACTTAAACCAACAAACTAAGAGCTTACAAGTGAATGGCAACAAGGACTTTTAAAAATAGATACATTTTAGGTTATTTTACTTAGATTAAAGCAGATCCATTTGTTCAACAGCAGCCTTGAAAGAGACAGACTCAGGTTGGCAGTTAGCATTTGTTCTTTTTGTTTTGAACTCGTTCATCTTCCTGTGCTTATCTCTTGTTAACCTAATTAGAAGGATCTGTAAATGAACCTTGGCATGCACTGGCTTAGCCATGTTTAAGTGGCATTTTTGACTAGTAATGTAAATCAAAAAGCCTTTAGCAAAATATTGAGCTTCAGAAATAGATCAATCTCTCATTCTTATTGATAAGCAAACAAAGCCAAAATCCACAAATGACATTCAAAACAATACAGGTGTATTAGCAAAATACTCACAGAAAATTACATTAGAAAACACACCCTTGTTTTGCATTTGTGTTTTGTTTTTTTATTTTCCTTGATGCATCTTGTGATGCAAACCTGGACACATCTTCAGTGATGTTCTTGAGGTCATCAGGAGTCTCTCAATATCAGATTCCCTCACCCAGGTGACCCAGCCAAGGTTGATCAAGCCCCTCCGTACCTCATGGCTCTCTTCTTCTAATCCACAGCCACTTCAACTGCCTCTGTGGCTGTCTTTATGGTCTTCCTTTTTTTAGCCCCACAGATATCAAAGATGGTAAGCGTCTTGTAGCAAGACTGGCCAGCAAAACTTTTGCAGACTACTTCAATCAGTTCTCACCTCGCCTACCACCCATTCTCCCTTGTATTGCTCCTCCAGCTCTGCATATCCTGCTTTTTTCCTTTTGTTGGGCCTCTTCGATTCAATTCTCCCATGGAACAGAAATATCTAGAAGTATAATCTGCTTGGAGGATTTGGTATACAAGACAATGTCTTCTCTCAGTGATGTGGCCGTGATTTCTTCTGGGGATTTGAGTTGTCTATCTAGATTAATTCTCAGTTCCAAGTCAAGTGCTATAAAGCTGCAGAAGCAGAGTTGGGGGTCCCAGTTGCTGTTGGTGGCTTCTGCCCTGCTTAGATAAAGTGGATGGCCCACACTCGTACTGTTTGGCGGTACTACTATGACTCTCAAAACCTGATTGTGCCTCCATCAATATCTCCCTTCTCTCAAAGCTGTCTTTGCAGCATCTCATAAGAATAAGATGATTAAAAACATAAGAAATTTGACAAATGAGATGAGGCCATTCAGTTCGTCAAGCCCGTTTGTTAGCTAATAGTTAAGCTGTCCCATTAAAGTATGATATGGTTATGTTTGCAACAGTAGATTCATTTTGATATAGCCTCATTTGACAAAGCCAGGGCTTTAACAGGTCCTGTCAAAAAACAGGGCATGTTAAAGCCCATTGAGGTATTGCTTGTGTGATTTTCGGCTATACAAGAAATACATTGCTGCTGTTGTTGACATAGGGCATATAAATCTGTCTTTTTATTGACTTTAAATGCATTATACCTTTGCTAGCAAAGTGCTGCTGCTTCACAGCTCAGGATCCATGACTAGATATCCAATAATCAACTCCATGAGCAATGGGCAACACAAAACTGGCCAAGTCTGTGATAGATAAGCAGCCCATTCAGGGGGTTCAATCTAACTTTGTGCCTCATGTTCCTGTAAAATGGGCCCTGAAAATCAGTGGATGGATCCTAAGTGTCTAACAAACAGATCCTGAATCTGTAGGAATTCCCTGTTGTTACTGTCTTTTGTATATAATAACTCGGCTCTTTTCAATGTTTTAATCTTCCTTCTATTTATTGTAGATTTGAATTCTTGCTGAAAAAAAATTACCAAATTAAAGATAAATACATTGAACTCTGCAGGGAGGCTGATGGCACTTAACATGCCCATTTTCAGCAGTGCTCTGGTGTTGTTTCTGACAGTCAGGTTTTATGGATTTTGTGTTTTTCATCTTCTTTTCAGGAATGTAATTTGACAGAGTGCAAATATATGTATATATTATCAATATCAATAAACCATCTAAGCACCTCTCTTATTTAGCAGTAAAGTGTGTTTGTCAGATTATATGAAAAAAGCTGTAATCATATAAAATACATTTTTTTCAGCACAGCAAGTAGTTATGCATATGCATAGGATGATTGTCAAGTGCTAGCATATGAATAATAGGAGTATACCCTTGAGCCATGCAAGGATTCCATTCCTTCTAAAACTTATCACATGAATCAAATTTACAAATTTCCAGCATGATGAAACAGAAAGGTAAAGGAAAGTGTTCTTGTAGCTAATTCTGTGTATGAACTGTGGTGTATAAGTACAAGAAACCTCAAGCACCTTTTTTTGACTTTCAGCTCCACATTAGTGGTGAGTAATAAGATACTGTAGATGCAAAGTAACAGATGAGGCGATTTAACAGGAACAAAAAACTATTTTTTATCATTCTTCATCTAGCTGAAACCTTCAGTCATGCAACAAAAATAGGCAATATGATTTCAAGTCTGAAAATGTTTTGATAATTTGAGATTTATTCAACACATGGATAAATAATCAGAAGGACAAAAATGGAGAGTATTTGCTTTCTAACAAGGGATGGTTGTGTTGTCTTCCACTCAGGTGCTGACAGCTGCTTGTACTGTAGTTCCCTGTGGGCAAAAACTTGGGGAGTTTTTTTGTTGTTTTCTCAGGGAGTCAAGGCTGGGAGGCTGACAAAAACAGAGCCTCTTAAAGCCCATTGAGGCATTCCTTGTTTGATTTTGGGCTATGCTGTATAAGAAACAAAATGTTGTTGTTGTGGGCAGTACTGGGTGTTGAGGCTGGTCAGGGTTCATGAGAAGTGTTGTAAGGTGGATAAAAGGCTAAAATAAAAGGACAGGAAGGAGGACAATGAAGAGAGAATGTTTGCTGTAGAGTCTATAAAAAGGTTGAAAAAAAAGTCCATAGAGGGGATCATTGAAAGAACCAAAGCAGTAAAGTCCTTAAAACCAGATCATGCCATTCAGTTACTCTGAACAAAACACAGTTGTGCCATCCCTTTGAATTAGCAACATGACAGCTTATACGCACCAACACATAAATGATGTACAAGGTCTGACAATTAGGTTTGCGAACTTGCCACCGTGCACTTATGTTGGCAGCACTGTACAAACAGCTCGGCTAAGGTTTCGTAACCTTGGTATATCAGTGTCTCACAGCTGTGCTCATGTCAATGTGTGGCTGCATCTTGCTGAGTGGCATTCATTATTTTTGCACATTGTTAAACTTGGCAAGAGTGGAAGTGATATCAGGGATATGTTAGTCCAAGTTTATGGGGATAATGCCATAAAGAAAATGGTAGTGTACAAATAGATTAAACGTTTTTCTGAGGAGAGAGAAAATGTCACTGATGAAGAGAGGTGAGGGCAGCAAATAACGAGCAGAACTGACGAAAACATTGCAAAAATTTGTCAAATTGTGCTTCAAAATCATCAGCTGTCTGTGAGAAACATAGCAGACCACGTAATATGGATAGAGAAAGTGGAAAATCTTAACTGAAAATCTTGGCAGCATGAGAAAGGTGTGTGCAAAAATGGTCCCAAAGGAGCTCACCGATGAACAAAAGCAAAGGAGAGTCGAAGTTTGCCAAGACCTATTGAAGAAGCAAGACGATGTTTTGGGCTGTGTTATCACTGATGATGAAACACAGGTTTACCAACACAACCCTGAAACAAAGTGTCAAAGTGCACAGCCAATTCTCCACAACCAAAAAAGTTCTGTCAGTCCAAATCAAGAGTCAAAATGATGTTACTAACCTTTTTTTGATGTCAGAGGGATTATTCATTATGAGTTTGTACCACCTGGACAAACGTTTAACCAAGTTTACTATTTGGAAGTGCTGAAAAGGCTGAGTGAAAAAAGTTAGATGAAAACGACCTGAATGTTTCACCAGCAACTCATGGCTCTTGCATCACGACAGTGCACCAGCTCACACGGCACACTGTCTGTGAGGGAGTTTTTAGCCAATAAACAAATAACTGTATATGAACACCCTCCCTGCTCACCCTAAGATAAATGAAATACTAAAAGGAAGACGTTTTGATGACATTCAGGGCATCAAGGGTAATATAATGCCAGCTCTGATGGCCATTCCAGAAAAAGAGTTTGAAAATTACTTTGAAGGGTGGACAAGGCACTGACGTTGGTGCAGAGCTTCCCAAGGGGAGTACTTCGAAGGTGACCATAGTGATATTCAGCAATGAGGTATGTAGCACTTTTACTAGGATGTGTTCTTGAACTTAATTGTCAGACCTCATATGCAATCTAGTATTGGCCTATACACATTGTGAGGTTTCTGAACTCTTTTGGGACTCCCCCCAACGGGACAACACGCCGAAGCATGATTGCTACGCCTGTGGAGGGCTGCTTGTCCGTCACTGAGGCAAACACAGGTTCGCAGCACAGTGGCATAGTGGTGCGGAAACAAATACGAGCCAATCACGGTCACGCTATAAGTGCCTGTCGCCGATGGGTGATGCAAGAAATATTATAAATGCAGGGAACAGTATAACTTGGCCACTGACCAGGCCCCAACTATGTTCGTTTGTTGTGTCTGTGTATAGAATAAATAACCCTGCTGTTTCTGTTTCAATCAGAATAAAGCTGGTTATGCTAAAGTATTGAGACTCAATCTCGTTTTTGGGGTGCAAGACAGCGACTCACACATCACAACACATACATGCCAACACACACACTGTATAAATATTGTAGGCCATGGTTGCAAAGGTCTTAACTGCTGTTTCAATTTTCTGTGTCAGTTGATGCCTTATAGATCACTGTAGCAACTCCATTAAGGCTATCCTGCGCTATTGTACTCTAGAGGTTTAATATCTAAGAACCTTCATTCTTCTGATGCCACCAAGACGGAAAGACTGAGGAGTACTCTATAGATAGATAGATAGATAGACAGATCTCCAGGGGGCATAGCAGCACCCCAAACCAACAACAAAACTGACATGACAATAGTCATGGAATCAAATACGATAATTTTTATTCTTTCCAGTACATTTACAGGCCCTCCTAGAATCATCCCTCACAGTACACCACAACAATAAGAATAAAAGTCTTCCTCCTTCCTCTTACATCTCTTCCTCCAAGCAAATGTTGTCCTCGGCCTTCTGACTGCAACTCCCTAAGGTGAGGCGGAGTGATTCTGTTTGTCTAGGACCTGGAAGGGAATGGTCTGTTGGAAGTACTTCCAGGTAGTCCACAAAAAAAAGGTTCACAGATCTGTGCAGTATGCCTTGGCAGCACCCACGGAACACAGGAGGACAAACCTGCTGGACTACAGACCCCAGTATGCACTGTGGGTGTTTTTACTGGTGCCATAGACCAGAAGTAATGCCATCTCATATCATGGGGGTGCAAATAGTTCATATACTTCATCTCCCCTGGTCCTTCTGGCATAATGGCCTCCCAGCCAGGCAAGAATCCTCGAATGAGTCCTCCTGGGATGTCAGCATCACTGCTGCATCATTGGCACCTTCTGCCCATCTCTTGATTGAGGCAGGTAATGTCCTCCCTTCATTCCTAAGGAATGAAATTTCAGGTAAGGAAATTTGAACTATCCTGGTGAGGTTGCCAGCCGAGATAGACTTATTGATGCATTCGCTTCACCACCAATATAAAGTGCAAACTCATAGTACACACCATTAAATGCAAAGAGTACAATGCTACATAAGGGAAACACCTAGAACTGTACCCACAATACACCCAGTGTACATTTAATGTAAAGTACTCATGAATATTGTCCTTAGACCAATGTATCTGTTACAACTGGCAAAGGAAGATGGATTGCTGTTTGCAGTGTGATGGTATTGGGCATATAAAGTCCTGTAGAGCCTCTTAATATGCTGTGAATGAATGAGCCTGTAGCTAAAGATGTTCCAGGATAACATGTGATGGACATGATGGAAACTATTAGTCACAATGGCTTTTCATTTTGCCATCAGTAAGTCCAGGATCAAATTTATAATTAGTAGCTTACCTTTCTGATCAGTTTATTTGTTTATCTTGCATCCTCTCAGCTGATGTTACTGTTCCAGCTAAAGGTAAAAAAATTCAATATGAATGCAATGTGAATAGCCACTAACAGATATACATAATACTTAAAAGTATCCATCATTGACATCATTGACAAATACTTTATTTCTTGAGTTTCAGTGTTCTTATAGCCCTAAGACTTTTCTTTTACACTAGTGTTATTAATTTGTAATATTAAGTTAGCCTGTATCTTGAGACTGGTTTTATATAGTCAGATGGAGCAACTGGAAACCAGTGATTTAAGCATTTGATTTGCAGGATATGATCATGCAGAGAAGAAAGTGAAATCCACCAACAGTAGCAAAAGGAAGGGATCCTGTATAAGCCAGTGTGGAGACACAGGCGATGCTTGTCGGAAGTAAACCCTTCCATGTGAGTAATGGTAAGACTCCTTTCAGAAAATCTGAAATGGAAAATATTCAAGAATAGGGTGGTTAATATTTTTTACAACAAAAATTAAGAAGTAGAATTTCATTGGCTCCGATTGTTGAATTTCATTTTTCATAATTCCACAGAGCAAAAACACGTACTGTAAATACTTTGAAATATCATTTTGGTATGAAAAGAAAGGGATGATGGAAGAAGTACTTACAGTATGTAGAAAGAACAAATCTATCTTGCTGCAAAATAAATGAAGTGTAGAGCCGCTTGAAATAGGACCAGCCTGAGGCACTGGGCTATGGCAGCTCTTACCCTCAGGGTGTTGGAGCTGGTCACCTGCTGAACTAGGACATGACCAATAAAAAATGAAAGAGATGAAAAAAAACATTAACAAAGCATTTTAAAATATAGACTCATTTTTTACTTTTTAAAATATTTCTGGTAAATTTTTAAATTTCTAAAAACAATAAAAAACAGTAGGTCGGTTTATAATTTATTGCAGTGAAGTTCTAACTGGCTATCTACTAATAGATAAGTTAAAAGTAAATTTACATGAGCGACTGTCCATACCTTTTTATGCAATAAATTATAAACAGGAGTGGATTTAGAAAGTGTTCAAACCCCATCAGTTTCTACACACTTTATTGTGTTGTAGATTAAATTGTAAATTAATAAATTTACCATTTTTGCCCATCAGTTTTCATTCACTACCCCATAATGAAAAGGTGAAATGAAGTTTCTCGAAATGTTTGCACATTTTAAAAAAATCAAAAACTGAAATCCCTTTTCATATTAATACTCAGATCCTTAATTCAGAATTTTGTAGGAGCTTTTTTGGCAGCAATTTCAGCTTTGAGTCTTCTTTGGTACAGCTCTACAAGCTTTGCACAGTTGGATTTGGGCAGTTTATCTTCTTCCTGGAAGATTCTCTCAATCTCAGTTAAATTGGATTGGAAGCATCAGTAAACTGCTATCTTGAGGTCTCTTCATAGATTTACTCTAAAGTAAATTTTCAATTCATATTAAAATTATCATTATACTAGCAGAATACCCGCGCTTCGCAGCGGAGAAGTAGTGTGTTAAAGAAGTTATGAAAAGAAAAGGAAATATTTTAAAAATAA
>JANRMT010062807.1:53013687-53065048 GCA_026402145.1 Polypterus bichir lapradei
CTATCTATCTATCTATCTATCTATCTATCTATCTATCTATCTATCTATCTTCTTCTTCTTTTGTCCGCTTCCACACCGGATCATCTTTTTCCATATCTTTCTGTCCTCTGCATTTTGTTCTGTTACACCCATAACCTGCATATCCTCTCTCATCACATTCATAAACCTTCTCTTAGGCCTTCCTCTTTTCCTCTTACCTGGCAGCTCTATCCTTAACATCCTTCTCTCAATATACTCAGCATCTCTCTGCGCATGTCCAAACCAACGCAATCTCAGTCTCGCCTCTCTGACTTTGTCTCCCAACCATCCAACTTGTGCTGATCCTCTAATGTACTCATTTCTAATCCTGCCCATCCTAATCACACCCAGTACAAATCTTAGCATCTTTAACTCTGCTACCTCCAGCTCTGTCTCTTGCTTTTTGGTCAGTGCCACCGTCTCCAACCCATATAACATAGCTGGTCTCACTACTGTCTTGTAGACCTTCTCTTTCACACTTGCTGATACCAGTCTGTCACAAATTACTCCTGACACTCTTCTCCAGCCATTCCACCGGGCCTGCACTCTCTTTTTCACCTCTCTTCCACGGTCTCCATTACTCTGTACTGTTGATCCCAAGTATTTAAACTCATCAACCTTCACCGACTCTATTCCTTGCATTCTCACCATTTCACTGACCTCCCTCTCATTTACACACATGTATTCTGTCTTGTTCCTACTGACCTTCATTCCTCTCCTCTCTAGAGCATATCTCCACCTCTCCAGGGTCTCCTCTACCTGTTCCCTACTATCGCTACAGATCACAGTGTCATCAGCAAACATCATAGTCCACGGGAACTCCTGTCTAATCTTGTCTATCAACCTGTCCACCACTATTGCAAATAAGAAAGAACTCAGAGCCGATCCCTGATGTAATCTCACCTCCACCTTGAATGCATCTGTCACTTCTACCGAGATCTCACTACTGTCATACTTCCCTCGTACATATCCTGTACAACTCTTACATACTTCTCTGCTACTCCCGACTTCCTCATACAATATCACAGCTCCTCTCACGTTACCCTGTCATATGCTTTCTCCAGGTCCACAAAGACACAATGCAACTCCTTCTGGCCTTCTCTGTACTTCTCCATCAACATCCTCAGAGCAAACATCGCATCTGTGGTGCTCTTTCTTGGCAGAAAACCATACTGCTGCTCACTAATCATCACCTCACTTCTTAACCTAGCTTCCACTACTCTTTCCCATAACTTAATGCTGTGGCTCATCAATTTTATCCCCTTGTGGTTAGTACAGTCCTGCACATCCCCCTTATTCTTAAATATCGGCACAAGTACACTTCTTCTCCATTCCTCAGGCATCCTCTCACTTTCCAAGATTCCATTAAACAATCTGGTTAAAAACGCCACTGACATCTCTCCTAAACACCTCCATGCTTCCATAGGTATGTCATCTGGACCAACAGCCTTTCCATTTTTCATCCTCTTCATAGCTGTCCTTACTTCCTCCTTGCTAATCCGTTGCACTTCCTGAATCACTATTTCCACATCATCCAACTTTCTCTCTCTCTCGTTCTCATCATTCCTCAGCCTCTCAAAGTACTCTTTACATCTGCTCAACACACTCTCCTCGCTTGTGAGTATGTTTCCATGTTTATCTTTTATCATACGTCTTTTCTTTAGCCTTTGCCACCTCTTTCTTCACCTTGTGCCATCTCCTTGTACTCTTCTCTACTTTCTGCATCTCTCTGACTATCCCACTTTTTCTTCGCCATCCTCTTCCTCTGTATACTCTCCTGTACTTCCCCATTCCACCACCAGGTTTCCTTTTCTTTCTTCCTCTTTCCAGATGTCACACCAAGCACCCTTCTTGCTGTCACCCTTACTACATCTGCTGTAGTTTCCCAACTGTCTGGTAGCTCTTCACTGCCACCCAGTGCTTGTTTCACCTCCTCCCTAAACTCAATCTTGCAGTCTTCCTTTTTCAATTTCCACCATTTGATCTTTGGCTCTGCCCTCACTCTCTTCCTCTTCTTGATGTCCAATGTCATCCTACAAACCACCATCCTATGCTGCCTAACTGCACTTTCCCCTGCCACCACTTTGCAGTCTTCAATCTCCTTCAGATTGACTCTTTGGCATAGGATGTAATCTACCTCCTTCCTCCACTCTTGTACGTCACCCTATATTCTTCCCTTTTCTTAAAATATGCATTCACCACAGCCATGTCCATCCTGTTTGCAAAATCCACTATCATCTGACCTTCTTCATTCCTCTCCTTGACACCATACCTACCCATCACCTCTTCGTCTCTTCTGTTCCCTTCACCAACATGTCCATTGAAATCCAATCCAATCACCACTTTCTGTCCCTTGGGTATACTGTTCATCACTTCATCCAATTCACTCCAAAAATCTTCTTTCTCATCCATCGCACACCCAACTTGCAGGGCATACGCACTAACAACATTCATCATCACACCTCCAATTTCCAGCTTCATAATCATCACTCTGTCTGACACTCTTTTCACCTCCAAAACACTCTTGACATACTGTTCCTTTAGAATAATCACTACCCCATTTCTCCTCCCATCCACACCATGATAGAACAGTTTGAATCCAATTTCAATCCATCCTGGCCTTACTCCCCTTCCCTTTGGTCTCTTGTACGCACAATATATCAACCTTCCTTCTCTCCATCATATCTACTAACTCTCTCCCTTTACCAATTATACTGCCAACATTCAAAGTTCCTACCCTCAGTTCCACTCTCTTTTCTCTTTACCTTCTTCCTGTCCTTCTGCCTCCAGACACGTCTCCCCCCGTCGCCCAATTTCTGCCAGCACCCTGTTGGCTAACAGTACTGGTCGTGGTCTTGGTTAACCCGGGGCTCAACCGATCCAGTATGGAAATTTGCATCGTTGTCCGCATATTGATTTGGCAAAATTTTACACCGGATGCCCTTCCTGACGTAACCCTCCCCACTTATTCAGGCTTCGGACTGACACGAAGAAACACATGGGTTTGTGCATCCCCTGTGGCTGTTATAACATGCCTAAAATGGTTGATGTCATCAGAAATCAGTTGTGAATTCTGTCACCCCTGGGCAGTACAGTTTTGTCCATTAACAGAAAAATGTCTTACAAATGTAGAACAAAGCTGTAGTCCATCAACTGAATGCTAGGATAGGCATTAGCTACCTCATATGTAAACTGGTTTATAAAATACATGAGTAGCCCTTACAAAACAATGCAGACAAACTGAAAATGAAACAAAGATTGGAGAATATAGGACAAACTAAATAATCCACCGTACACAATGAAAATAAACAACTAATTTGAGTTAACTCACTAGCAAATCATTCATTCAATTTTTGAACCTACTTATTTAGTAAGGGTATACAAACTTTGTTATTTAGAAATAGCTCTCATTTACCTGCATTCTTTGGACAGCAGGGGTTTCACTGATGCATCCTGCTTCACTCTCAAATGATTATGGATGACAGTGCAGTTTAACTTTATGAAGCTCCATTTCAGTCTTATTACTTTAAGCTTTATTTCATCTTTTAAATTCAATTGACACTCTTTGTGCTGATATATAAACTAAATGGCACTTTGCTCCACCTGCAAATTAATCTGTGGTACTGAAACTTTAATGGGAGGGTCTTTTTATAAGAAAATTGTTCAATCAGCCTGTAGTTTATAGTACCATTAATAGCATGTACAATCACAATGTGGTTTGGGAAAATAAAATGACAATTTAGGATAAAAAAAAATCATAATAATATGTATAAAGATTCATCATTTTACTGAACATGCTTAATCCAGTTGTAGGGTTGCTGTGTGTCACAGCCTGCCACCAAAGTTTCAGCTGGAAGGTACGAACCACCCCTGTAAGAAAAAACAGTCCATCACAGGTGCAGTAAAAATCAAAAACTCAAAATGAAAGAAAATCTGGTATTGGGGCAAATAAAAGGCACTATTCTACTGGGAATTCCTATTCCTGAGCAAAAGATCTGAAGTACAGTATGACTCACATGAATGTGAATTTTAGGAGAATGGCCTGGTGCTGAAGAGGAGAATCAGAATGAGGGAGAGTTGAGAGCATGGAAGTACTCCAGCTTTACTGTATTGTTGGTGACTGTGACACTCAGAAAACGGTGGAGTGGGTGATAATATAAAGTTGCTGGAATTAAAAGAAAAAAAACACCCATGAATTTCTCTGCAATATTTAGTTAATGTTTCTTAATCTTTGAGTTATGCAGTAACTGATGGCCTGATTGTGAACAGTTTGCCTAGGGAAGCGGGCATATGGGACGGCACACAAAAGAGTAATGTTTCTGTAGGGTTTTTCATATAGGGCTCAATGAGACCCTCAGATTTCTAGTAAGGGTAAAGAGGAGTCACACTAGAGCAGTATGCCTTACTTGATTAATTAAACTAATTACTATGGAAATGTTTAAGTGAGAAAAAGATAAAGAAAAACTGACAGAAGACAAGAACAACACTTCTGACTGTTTAAAAAGCTCAAAGGATGTCTGTCCCTTTAGAATAATAATCAGGGCAAAGATGTCAGGATTGCCCAAGTATTGCTCCATTTTTTAAATTATTGTTACCATTATGATTGTAGTATTATCATCATTTCAATAAGATTAATTATTCATGGGTTTCACCATTTTATGCTTCTGGTTTTCATGGGTTGCCGCTATTTTGTGTGTCTTGTGGCTATGTTTCAATGTAGTGGTTAACCAATTGATGATTCATGACCTCATGGCGCTCATGATTGCAGCGACGGTTTTCAGGTCTAGCCTTTGACTCCCAATTGCTGTTTAAGTCCAGAACAAACTTTTATTTTAAGTGGAGCTTAATTAAACAAGTTGTTATTCGTCAATGTCTATGTTTTTGTATCAATCTACAAGTTACAAATTGTTTATGCTAAATTCTTATGGAAAGAAACAAGAATTTATATGTGTTAGAAGTCATTCTTTTTGCTTTTTATTATTGTATTATTTTTAATATTCTGATTATTTACTAATAAGTGAATATCACTAAAATAGCTGTCCATCAGCATACTATTTGTACAGGTGCCTGCTCGGCTCTGAATTATCAGCATTCAGACACAAATAAAAGAGCAAACTCCTTAGAAAAAGATCATTAAAAGAAAATGAGTAAGCAGGTTTTAAGCATTCATAAAGATATGGCAAAAATACAAATATTTCTTAATGCCTTATAAATGTAAATTTCACACAACCGAGTTGTAGGTTAGATGGTGGTAATTTAGGGACTTTCAAAACCTGATTCGATAAAATTTTGAGAAATTTAGGCAAACAATCTCTTCAAAAATTTTCTAATGTCCTAATGTATTGCATTTTTTAAATACAGAATGAGACAAAAAGAAGACTAGCCAAGTAAAATGTGGTATCAATTAGAATTAAAATGTCACATACTGTACTGTGAAACTGGTTAGAACAAAAACCTGAGGCCCACAGGGCTGAACTTGAGAAGCACTGGTTTACAGTATAAGGTGCCCATATAGTAAAAACTGCATTTGTAGCAATATAAAAGATAACTTTCACAAAAATGTTTATTTCTGAGCACGCTTTTTGTAAGAAAAGTGTGTTTTTCCCTGAGAATGTAGTGTTTTCCCTTGAATCAAGAATAATCGATCACTTGTCTTAGCATGTCTTCATCTTGGCTACATCTGTCTTTCCTTCTGATCTCCGTATAATCTCTGACATTCAATTTAGTTAATCAGTCAGGACTGAGGTGATAAAATCAGAACAATCATGAAATACCTGGTGCCACTAGAGTCTTCAGTGATGAGGTCACCCTAGTGCTTCAGAAGGGATTGCCCTCAAATTACCGACCCCATTGGGTTTTATAGGTAACTCCTTGCTGGTGGCCACTTGAGCTTAAAGCAGAAGGCAAAAGAAGCAAAAGTACTACTAGTAGATAGAGGAGCAAAAATACAAATAAAAAGGGCATGCTTGTTGTTTGTTAGACTGCATTTTAAGGTGAGCAACTTGCATTTTACTTTCTGTCATGGTCAACAGTGGTTTGTGAATGTTTTGCTGTTTTGGGTGTTTTTTCTCTGTATTGTTTTCCTAAAATAATTTTTCTTCATGTATTCTGTTACATTAATGATGATATGCTTTCATGTTGTAGGGATACAGCTGCAAATGTGTCAATTTCTGACTTGGCAATCTTTATTAATTAAAGACAGAGGGTTCTGGATTTTTATATCTGAAATATATGACTAATAATGTGAAGACTCTTCAGGATTGTTAAACAGAAGAGTAATAGAGGACTAAAAATGTTGAAATGTCTTGTTTAGATGTTGCTAATTCCTAACCTTAAATATTGTTTTCCTCTTTACATTAAAGTTTGAGTAATCTTTTAAATTCTACCTGTTAAGCATGTCTGTTATTGATGTTATTGATTTCAAACATGTGCCACTCAGACAGAGAATGACATGAAATACAAACCCCATTTCCAAAAAAGCTGAGACACTTTCTAAAAATACAATAAAAAGGAAAATGTGTAAGTTGGTAATTCACTTAACTTTTATTTAACAAAAGGACAAAGACAAACTGTTGCCATCATCAGTTTCTAAATTTGTTTATGTTTAAAAAATAGAATTAAGTTTGTCGGTGAAACACTGAACATCTTTTCTTTGTACTTTTGCCTGATAAATAAAGGCTCAAGTGAATTACCAAATTACACATTTTAGTTTTTTTTTGCATTTTTAGAAAGTGTCCCAACTTTTTTGGAAATAGCGGTTTGTTTTGAAAAATGGGTTAACTGATCACAATTTGGCACTTTATGATTTTTGCTTTTGATCATTCCTCTTTGGGTGCAGGATGTTCAAAATCATTTTTTATTTAGGATGTTTAAAGCATAAGTCCCAGGTTAGGATGACACTAGTTCACTGAAGCCAGACGTATTACATATACATATGGAGACACCATGAGTGAATTTTACTTAAAAGTGTGTGGGAACAATAAGATGGGTGATTATCACGCTTCTAACCAATCCAACGCCTCCTGAAGGCAGGGCTCAATGTAGTGGTGGTGATTTCAAACAGTCCAAAGCAGCACTACTCTTGGGTCGGACAAAGAGCAAGATTCTGTTTAAGATGAGCCATCTTGAGAAGTCTCCTAAAAAAACTCTATTAAGCATATAAATCGGGGCCCTCCTCACTCATGCGCCATCCTCGGGGCATTCCTTACCTCCGCTTAGCTAGCGAACGAGAGAACCACTTAACGGATTCAGATAATTTTTTTTTCTATAATTTGCTTGAACATTCTGGTTGATTTTGCAACTTCTCTCATTGCACTAAGAATCATAGTTTGCTTGCAGGAGCGATATATTCACGCAAATCCGAGACAGAGGCTGCGGGCCTAGTGGAGGGAGAAGCGTGACGTCAGGAGTGGGGAATTGGTCTTCCTCGTGTTTTGGAGCTGACCTTGCCTTCGCTTAGCTAGCGATACCTTTTTGTTTATTGGTTTTTAATGTTTGTCCTGTTTCACTACTACAGTGTTTCAAGTGAAAAATCTTTTTGTACAGTAACATCAGATTATACATTGGCATTCAAAGATATCAAAGGACGAGATAAGCGTAAATGATATATTATTTCAAATGGCGTGTGTGCTCTCTGTTGTTCACTGTTACAATGACAATGTAGGAATCAATGTGAGTTTGAAAGAACTGCCAATTATATTCATGAAAATGTGAGGAGCAAAATATGCACTTGAAGTAAACAGTGTATCACAACACGTCAAAAGGACTGCTGTTAATAGATCTGATAACGAAAAGCCACAGAAGATGCAGATTTCGGAACTGAACACATCCACCTTTTGACTTCAAATCCTAACAAGAAACTGAAGGAAATTATCATTACTGTCTAACTGAAAATGCAAACATGCCATGACAAAATAGCCGCAATGTTTTAACACGTAGTATACATATGGACCACAATGCTTATATATGTTAAATGTTAGCTTATATTTTGCTTTATCATATAGTGGTGCAGTTGACGTACCACCTCAGGATCCCAAATTTGGACCCGAGTGCCATCCTGCATCAAAATACACCTCAGCACCAAACTAGTTTTAATGGAATGGAACAGAGTGGCATTTTTTTACAGTGGCTAGGGTGCCAATCCTGCCACCAACCCCAAAATTTTCTCAAGGGCCCAACAGAGAGAAATCACTTCTCCTATTTACGGGATTCGAACTGGCAACCATCTGCTTGCTGGCGCAAATCCCTTGCCTCAGAGCCACCACTCAGCCTAGTGATGCAGCAGTCAAAATGACAGAAAGATATTGTAGCAGACAGAAGTACTTCTTCATTGCGTGTAACTGCGGTGGTCTACTTAGATGTGTGTGTGTGTGTCTGTGTCTGTCTGTCATTACAACATACAAATTAATCATAAAACTTCAGTTACCTTGTGCTACTGAGCACCTGAAAGGATATCGGCAATTAATGATTTGTATTTCCTTTATGTGTTCAGTCTTTTATTCAATTTTTTTTTTGCTCTATCCCTGAATCCCAACAGCTTAGTTTAGTGCACAGACTGAAGGAATGAGAGGTGTGTGTTTTAAGAAGAAACCCTGTGGGATTAGCCTTTGCAGCACTGGATGTTGCCACTATTCACTGCAAATTTTTTAACAGGTTGTCCCCAAACATGAATTCTCGTTTGGTCCAGTGAGACTAGAATAACACAAATAGGGGGCCACTGTAAAATCTGTTTAATCATAATTTAATATCAGTTAAAAATAGTTATCGGGGAGATGGAGCAGAGCTTCTCAATGTTCTTGTTAGTCTTTTTAGACTTTCATCTTTGCCAGCCTTAAAGTAAAAAAACTTTTGAACTAAAACGTGTTTCGGCCTGATTCAGCATTTATTGTGTCAAACCAGCATGTAAACCAGCAGCCATTAAGGCCCCAGGATACATAAAATTCACTGCCTCTGTCAGATTTTTTTATTTTCTCTTTCTTTTTACCCTAATAACGCACATCCATCTGTGCATTTTCTTAACCTCCTGTCCGCACTTCAGGGTCAGATGTACTGACATTAAGTCATTGCAGAGATATCTACAGAATGGCTGATTAAACTGTGTAATTAAATTTTGTTCCAAAACTTACTTTCAGGTTTATTAGCAGTGCTATCAACATTGCCCGAAATGATCATTCACAGTCAATGCTACACAGCTGGTAAGGCAGAAACCCATGCATTTTAAGAGTATCCAAGGAGCAGATGCTGTTATGGTTGTGCATCTGAGTGGTGCAATGGCAGCATAGCCTCAGTGCATGCATGAAATGAAGCTGAAAGGTTAAAAGGATCCATTTTTACTTTGTAAAATGGCATTCCACAAAGCAAAAACTTTTAGCCATTTGAAATATATGCACAGCTGTGCTGGAACTGATAATTTCAGGAGAACCACTGATGGTCAATGTTACAGATGCAACACCGTGAAAATAATCGCAAGGGCAATTCTCCAGATTACACATTTAACGATTGTGTCTATGAAGACCTTTTGAATAGTTGCCCTGGGACATGCCACTGTTTAAAAAATTTTAGATGGAAACTTGATGACTCCTAACAAAATTATGTTTAGGCAATAAAAGATCAAAACTTACTTTTAAGGGAGCCATTTACTTTTAGGAGAAGCAGTCTACACCTTCAGAGGAATACAGGCACTGCATAAAATGTTATATAAAATAAACTGTGGCCAGTTCAGTGGTTAGAATGGCTCTCTCCCAACTTCAGAGTCTTGGATCTAAATCTCTAGCCACTGTGTGAAATCTGCATGTCACCAACACAGACAAAATGGTTCCTTATATATTCCAAGAACATGTTAGTTAGGTTAGGTTTTTTTTTTTGCTTTGGGCAACTGCTGTCCTTCAGAACTGTGCCCTTGGATATGCCCCTTGTCCTCACTTACACTGGGTGAATGATTGCAAGCTCCACCCTGTAGGATAGGGTTAGGGTCCACTTTAACTGGATTTTTGAAGAACTGATGGCCTGTCTTACTCCTCTGCATCATTCTAGTTAGTAATAAACAGTGTGATAGGAGGCCACGGCCATTACCTGGCCAGGATGGAATGGAAGAAATGGAAGGACCTGCGGAGAGAGCATTGCTGAGGCAGTTGCTACCCTGGGACACTAGAGGGCAGCACTTCCGGGTGGCTGTGGCACCATGGATTCCTGCGGGGCAAGCTGAGAGTTGGAGTTTGGTGCAGCCCTGTTGGGTTCCGTGGGGGCCACCAGGGGGAGCCGCAGGGCCTTATAGTAAACTTCTACCACACCTGGGAGTGATTCCAGGTTATACTGATGAGCAAAGTGATCACCTGTCTATGGCAGCATGTATGATCAGATATTACAATTAACTGTTGAGTTTCAATCACTTGAAGGAGAGGCAGGGAACTAACAATAACAAAAACAGGGTGCGTGCATCTCTTTAATCTTTTTGGAGCAGTAACCTAAACCACTCGATTGAAAGAAAAAATGTAGCGCCTTCTTTGGGTTTGGAAGCTAGTCTCTGTAGTGCCTTGGAAGTAGAACTAGCTCTAAGATCCAATTCTCCATGCCTTTCAGTGACTAAGCATGGTCTGGAAAGGCTGAGATCTAACTTTAATTCTCACACTAAAAAGAGTCATGATATATCCTATAAAGTTTCAAGGGTCACATAACAATAATGAATAACATTGAGCTCTGGAAGAAAACACCACACCACAGACAAATTACCACGTTGAAAATTCATAAGAGTGCACTCCAACACAAGCAAAGCTGTAAGCTTGAACCCAAAAAAAAAACAGCCCACAAATCCACAAAACATCGGACATCACCCCTAAAGCCTTGATAGCATAAAACTATTTATCTGTGCCAAGGTGAATTTGAACCCTAAGTAGCTAGTAAACATGAAGCTGAAGACTTGCTTTCTCACAATTGATTGTTGATGTATAACAAGATCATTGACTGAGTTAGGCAAACCTTTAGTCTCTTTTTTTGACACAATTGGAAACAAATGCCTTGAATTGTTAAATAACAGTTTACATCTCTTTCATCCGAAACTGTGCATTAGATATGACAGTCAAATTCCACAGGTGGGTTGCTAAAGCATCAAATTTATAACGCAGAGAAAGTAAAAAAAAATATATAACTAATGAATTATATTTATCTGTATTATATTCTGTCGCTAAAAGCCAGTGCATAGTGTAAGCAGTTATTATATTTCTATAATCCTTGTGTGTATCAATAAATTGTTTTATTCAATTTTTTAACACGTGTACTTCAGTTACCTTTACAATAGGTGGAAACCAAGGTAAGAAAAATAAAGGAGACTTTGCAAATTATATAATTATATAATTGGCTAAAATGATAATTTATTAATTGATTAACAGCAGTCAATCAATCCATTCTTCTAAGTCACACTTCCCTACACTGTCATATTCAATGTGCTCATTTTTAACCTCTGTCTGTGAATTTGTGTTGCTCCTTTAATAAACGGCTTGATTTATTTCCAAGTTGTGATCCTTTGCTTTGTTTTTGAGTATAATTTCAGCACTTATGTAATTATTCTCTTCTATTCATAATAACAGATGAATCCATGGGTGAAATAAAACCATGTCAGTTTATCTGTTTCTATTTTCAGCATAGTAAGATCATAACAGGCAGGCTTTTTTTTCTGTAAAATGGATTGAAATAAATTCTGATGCCTTTTCATTGCCATTACAACAGTGTTATGTAATCCTTTAGATTTTTATTTGTCTATAATCAGAGAATGTGGAAGTTTTCTTTTAAAAGGTTTCTATAATTCTGCCGAACCTCATTGCTAAAAGGGGATTTATCCTCACAGAATAATTTACAAGCAGAGATTCATTAATTTCCTAAACAGAAAGCATCCCTTGAGAATTTGGGTGACAGGTTGTGAGACGATTCTGCACCTGAACAAATTTAGACATGCAGTTATGTATGGACTGATGATAACATAACATTCTCAAAACACTTAGTCTAATTTAAGGTTTGGTAGCATGTGTCGCAAAGCAGGAGCCAACACCGGATGGGGCAGCAGCACATTATAGAGCCTACTGATGCACACATCCACATTCATACCTAGCAAATTTAGAATAGCCTGTTAACTGAACATAAATGTCTTTGGGATGTACACTCTTAAAAATAATAATTCTTTAATCACATTCTATGGTTCTTTACTGGGTTTTTCAGTGCTTTTTCACAAAATTATTGCTTGGTTCTTTGTGCTTTGAAAAGCTTCCTAACATGTAGAGAAAAAAAAATAATTCTTTAATATGTGGTAGGCTACTTATCAGGAAACTAACAGATTAAGAAAACCTGAACTTAGCCTGTGTTACTGTATGCATTAAGATTCCTCTTAAAATTATTAGCCACTGGTATTTCACAAATCTGTTACCATCTATTCATGGCTATTTACTGTAAGGAGCCTTTTACAGATCTAAATAAATAAAGGTTCTTTCTGAAACATTCATGAAGATAGATCTTTTGAGAACCAAAAATGGTTCCCCCATGGTATTACTCTGAATAACCAGTCTGGCACCTTTATTTTTAAGAGAGTAGGGGAAAAAATCAAGTGTTTGGGGTAAAGCCTATATAGACATAAAGAGAATGGTCATCGTTCCACAGAACAGTACACTGGTTGGATGAGGCACCAGTGCTAACAGCTGTACCTCACTTGAATACAATAAATGCATTTTACATAAAATACAGGATTTTAAAAAATATTTTTCATTACATTTCACAGACGTTCTGGAACAAACTGCCAAGTCATTTAGTGGAAGCAGAAACCTTGACAATGTAAAAAAGTTTCTGGATGAGATGTTGGGACATATCACCTATTAGCAAAAAAATGAGATCAATGGACTTAATGGCCTCCTCTCGTTTGTCAAATTTCATATGTTCTCATTGTTATGTTCTAGCCAGAGTTTATTCCCTGGTTTATGTTTATTTTCCTTTATGTACCTGTAGTTCAGCGTTTGTCAACTTTTAAGTATTTGTGACCCGAGTTTTCATAACAGTTTTAATCACACCTCCTAACGTTTTTTTGAAACCCTAATGAAAATTGATTCCTATATTTTTTGCTGCCGATACACTGCTACAAGTTTAAAATTTCCCTACGGAATAGCGAAATTACACCACATATAGATAGATAGATGGTGGATTCTCCATGATTGACAGGAGCCTGCTCATCGCCCGTCGCTCTGCCACAGATGTCAAACTGTCCAGCTCTGTGCCTACAATAGAGCCTGCCTTCCTCACCAGTTTGTCCAGGCGTGAGGAGACCCTCTTCTTTATGCTGCCTCCCCAGCACACCACTTCTTCTTATTTCATATTTATTTATTATTATTTGTTATTTCTTATTTCTCACTCTTTCACGGAAAGTTTCAATCTTTGCCGAATTTACAAGAGATGCACCTGCTAGTATAAATGTGAACTTCGTCTCACCGATACCATATTTCAGTCTGGTTGATTGACTTAAGTACTTGATAGTGTTCGTAGCAACTCGAATATACGTTGTAAAAACCAAACATTTTTAAGCTCACCACCATGGATAAATTTTTAATTGGGCGCAAACGAGCATCGGACAATTGTGAAGCATCAACAAGTGCGGAGAAGAATGTCGTTCTGAAGGTTAAATCAAGAAAATATTCTGAAGAGTATTTAAATTTTGGATTCACGAGAACCGAAGTAGCCGGCGAGAAGAGGCCCCTTTGTGTTATTTGTTCGAAAATTTTGGCGGTGGACAGCATGAAACCCAACAAGCTTAAGCACCATTTGGAAACAATTCATAGTGAGTACGTTAATAAACCTCGAGAGTTTTTTGCTGCTTAACTAAAATCACATGGAAAGCAAAAATCTGTTTTTAAAAAAGCTTTGTCTTGTTTTCTTTTTTCACATCTTTGCGCCCCCTTTTTTGTTACTTCGCTTCCCCCTAGCCGCTGTAGATATTTATGTTGTGTTTCAATGACTTTTTTTCATAGATTTTGTTATTATGTGAATTGTCCATTTTGTTATGTTTATTTATTATTCAGTATGTATGTATCATGTAATCCTATTCATAGGATTCTGGTTTTATTTATTTACTTATTTATATTCATTTATTTATTGTGTGTTTTTTTTTTTTGGTCTATGTTCACTGTCTGGGGGGGCACATACAAGCAAGCATGTCATTGTACATGGTACTTGTACTTCTACACATGACAATAAAGAATTGAATTGAATTTCTTATGTCCCTTATGTTTTGTATGTGGTACCAGAAGAGGCAGGTCTGCCCTGTTGTCACTATTGAGGGACTGCCTGTATATTTCAGGCTGGGGAGTAGATCCATCAGAGGTTCATTGATCACTGAAGTGCAACTGTTATCTTGTGTTAACCGCTATTAGGTTTTCTGGTTTTGATTATTTTTTGTTCCTTTTTAAAATTCAGATTTTTAATTATAGAATGGACTTATTGGCCTTGGATAGCCTTTTTAGGCAAACCTTTCTTACATTGATTTTTGCCTTGTTTCCCCTTAGTTTACCATTTTTGTTCTTCTTCTGTTATCCAATAAACTCTTTGTTTATTTTAGTTGGCCACCTTAAACCAGAGTTTGATGGCTTATCCTCTGACTTTTAAGATTTTTTTTTACTTTTTTGAGCCTGCGACAGCTAAAGCCTGCCTGTGGGGTTTGGGGTTAGCCTACCAGGAAAGTAGACTAACTTTGGACAGGCTAGGTGAAGGCCCTCATCTGGTTTGTGAGCCTTTGAATGCCTTTCACCCTTTTCTGCTATGTGGAGTGCACTTAATCACAACAGTTGTGTACCCAGTTAACACAATCCAGAGTCAAAGGTGGCCAGAGCCTATCTGGGTAGCATTAGACACAAGTCAAGAAACAAATGTTAACAAGGTGTCAGTCTAACACAGTGCACATTTATATATGCATCCATGCTTACAATAATGAAAGAAATTTAGAATTACCAATTAATTAACAGATGTGTGCTGGGAAATGCGCAAACGCCATACACACGATGATGCATTTTAATGCATCCATACAATTTTGAACCTGCTTGTTCAATTTGGGGTCATGGTAACATCTGCAACAATTAAGGAACCAAACCTGGCTCTGTTCCATCACACACTCACACGTACACACACGCTCTCATACTCATTCATATGTCTTTAACTTAGTACCTGGAGATAATCCCATACAGGAATGTGAGACCTACGTAAGACAACAACCTAATGTGGAATTTGAACCTAAGACACTGAATACCCTAACCACGGTGCACCAGTTCTACAGTTTATCTTAAAAAAATAAAATAAAAATAATCTGATCATTCTTATTAGCTTTTTTACTAGAATGTTGTCTCAATGAACTAATTGTATATTAAACATTTCAAAAATTCTCATGAAAATGTTACACTTTGTAAATTTTGCGTAATGGCTAGACTTGAACCATGTCATCCTGTGTTGGGCATTGTAACTTCTTTCTGGCTCAAAATGGCCCCATCTGATGCCAATGACCAAAACAATTCACATAAGATAAAGGTAAACCATTTAACTAATATCAGTCTCTGGTTTCAAGGGTATCCTGTGCTACTCTTATATAGGAGAAAGTAAGGTGAAATTACACCTTTTATTGGCTAACTAAATAGATTACAAATGCAGGCTTTCGAGGCAGATAAGGCCCCTTCATCAGGCAAGGTTAGCTGCCTCGAAAGCTTGCATTTGTAATCTATTTAGTTAGCCAATAAAAGGTGTAATTTCACCCTACTTTCTCCTGTATCAAACTATGGCTAATACGGTACAACACTCTACTGCTACTCTTATATGAAATATCGGCTTACAAAATAGAGCAACTAAATGGAGACCCCTAGTGTCCACTGTTGATTCAAACTTTTATTTTCTCCTATACACCTATTTCTGAATTTTCCGGAAACACACATGTACAGCACGCAGACAGGTGATGATGGTTTGTGAACACATGTAAGCGTTTCAGAAATTTGGAAGTGAGATATAAGCATAGCTGTAAATTATCACTTTCTCCAAAGTGATGCAACACACTTCAACATAGATAAAATTTTTAAATGTGGTTTCTGTACATAGATTAAATTATTTATGAAAGTAAGACTTCATCTGCATAAGTTATATAAAAACTGAACTTTACACATTTTTTTCACACACATTTGGTCAAAATTAACCTCTAACTTGATCTGAGATTTCAGTTTCATCCTTAGAATATGGAGCAGACAAACAATTTAGTCATGAAGGTGTTTCACTATGGACTGCATCTCTATTTTTTTTGACAGCCTGTACTTTTTAGATTATCCAGTTTTCTGATTTAATCACCAGCCCTTTGGCTGGCTGCACATGCACCTGTTTGTAAAATCATCTCAAACCACACATATGGACTGTAGCTTGAATGTGAAATTAAATTTGTGAATGTTCCATACACCCTCCCCATCCCTCCATCCTACTTTTGGTATGTTTGGTAATCAATCCTTTCTCCTCATTACCACCCATCACTGACTAAACCAGATTACTAAGAAACCAATTACAAAGTTTTTCACCCATTAGAGTCTACTGCAGCAACTACAATTTTCTCATCTCAATTTAACAGCTAAATACATTTTAACAACAATAAAAGGATGTATTTGAGAACGAGTTATCATCAATCCACCAACACCTTGTTTGCAAGCAGTTGAACTATTTTTAGTTGACTTAGTAAACTGAAGCACCACATCATAATACATTCAGATGTTTTCCTTATTTGTGTTTGCATTTTGTTATAGGGTAAAATAATCACATTTTAAATATGTAAAAATCTAGAATTGGAAAACAATTATCATAAATAAAAAAACAGCTAACTCTTATGCAGTGTTTCATTTAGAGTAATTTCTACTGAATAAGGCAAAAAAAACCACTAAATGTTATTATCCACCAAAAGCACAATAATTAAGTTGCCATTAACACTTTGGGTATTATTGCAAAATTCTGAGGCAGACCTGGGTGTGTCTGTGTCGGTTGAAATAAAAGTTTTGAGTATTATTTCTAAGCTATTAATGTTTTGAAGCTATTTTCTTTTTAAAGTAATTGGAACAAAAATAATGCCCATGGCAAATGACTGCTTTTTGAAAGTATGACAGAAGGCTAAAATGAGGCATCACCTGTCTGGATTTCATCTTTTTAAATGGTGACGGCAGAATAAAAAAATAATAAAGTTATTGTTTGTGTATTTAAGCAACAGTACTTAAAATACAATGTCTTCAGAAAATATTCAGACCCCTTCACTTTTTCAAATTTTGTTATGTTGCAACCCTGTGTTATAGTCACTTAAATTAATTTTTCCCCACTCAATGCCCCAATATGACAAGATGAAAACAGGATTTTAGAAATTTTTGATTTTTTTTTAATACAAACTGAAATATCATAGTGACACAATTATTCAGACCCTTTGCTATCACACTTGAAATCTGGCTGAAGTGCATCCCATTCTATTGATAGTCCTTGAGAGGCACATGGAGTGTGGCATTGTGGTTAAAGATTTGGGCTTTGGGTTTAAATCCTGTGTGGGGTACAGCCCGGATACAGACAGGTAGACATGTTATTTCGCCACACACGTGTTTATTTACACTATATACAAGTGGTAAAGTGCACAAACCCAGTGCCGCAGCACCAATCACCCCTTCAAGTCCTGGCCGCACGACAATGCCTTGCACAGTCCTCAGACTGCCTCCACTCCTCTCCTCTGAGCTCTGTCCACTTCCACCCAACTCTTGCTGTCGACTGGAGGGAGGCAGCCCCTTTTATGTATGCCCGGATGGGCTCCAGGTGCTTCCTGAGGAGCTTCCGCTGACACACCCCCGTGTGGCGGAAGCACCAACTGTGTAGCCGGAAGTCCTCCGGGTGTTCCTGCTCCTCTTCCCCCCCAGCACTTCCTGGTGTGGCGGAAGTGCTGGGCTCCAGGTTTCTTCAGGCACCGGGGCGCCGCCTGGCGGTGGCCACAGGCCCCTACAGGGTTGGGCTTCCAACAAAACCAAGGCGGTTGCCCCCACGTGGTCGGGAGGAGGCACCAGCCCTCCTCCGGTCCCCTCGGGCGTCCCGGCTGGGCTCCACACCCAGCTGCCTGTGACACCTGTTACTGGCACTTTGTGACCATGCCTGCCTGTGCTCCAATTGAAAAAAACAAATGTAACCAATTGTATCTCAGATGTTGCAAGTCACTGTTGATAAAGGTGTCTGCTTAATAATAATAATAAAAATAATAATAACAATGTTGCTATACCTTGTTTGGAGTCCACCTGTCATCAGCTCAATTGACTGAACATAATTAGGAAAACCACACACCCGTCAATAGAAGGTTTCACAATTGAGCAAAAACAAAGCCATGAGGTTGACAGAATTGCCTACAGAGCTCACAGATAGCATTGTGCCAAAGCACAGATTTGGGAAAGGCTAAAAATAATCCTGCTACATTGAAGATTTCCAAGAACACAATGGCCTCCAATATTCTTAAATGGAAGAAGTTTGGTCTTCCTAGAGTTGGCCACCCAGCCAAACCAGTGACCAAGAACCCAATGGTTACAATGGCTGAGCCTCAGAGAACCTTTGTGGAGATGGGAGAAACATTAAGAAGAACGCTCATCATAAATTTGATCTTTATGACAGAATGGCCAGACAAAGTCCTGTCCTCCATAAAAAAGCAAATAGAAGTCTGCTAGGAGTATGATAAGAGGTTCTCTTGTCTGATGAAAGCAAGATTAGAATCATATCTGGAGGAAACCAGGCACAACTCATCACCTATGCAGCACCAGTCTAATAGTGGCAGCAGCTTTATGCTGTGGGGTTGTTTTGTAGATGCAAGGACTGGGTGACTAATCAGGGCAGAGGGAAAGCTGAATGGCGTAAAATACAGAGATATCCTTAATGTAAACCTGCTCCTGAGTGCTCTGGAACTAAGACTAGGCTGAAGGTTCCCCTTGCAACATGACAATGACAATAACCAAAAAGCTAAAACAACAAAGAAGTGGCTTGACTCCAGCAATGGGAATGTCCTTGACTGGCATAGGCTTAAAACCAATTGAATATCTCTGGAAAAACCTTAGGATACTAACAGTCTTCATCCAACCAAACTAAATTTGAGAAGATCTGCAGAGAAGTGTGGCAGAAACTCCACAAATCCAAGTGTGACGCTTGTCATGTCAAACCCAAAAACACTCCAGACTAGAATCAGTGCAAAAGTGACTTCAACTAAGTACCGAGTAACGAGTCAGAGAACTTGTGTCAATGTGACATTCCAGTGTTCTATTTTTAATAAACTTGTAAAACTTTCTACAATCCTGTTTTCACTCTGTTATTCTGGGAAACTGAGTGTTGCCTGATGAGGGGAAAAATTGACTTAAATGATTTTAGCAGAAGGGGTCTGAATACTATCCAAATCCAAATCCACTATGATTAACTTTGAAACACATACAGTAAATACACACCAGAACAAAGACTTAAGGCCAACTTTAGGAGGACAAGGAAATATTTAGAAAACACAGAATGGGGAAATCCGAGCATAAAACTGAAAAGGTTAAAAAATGGATTGAAAAGAACATTTTTAAAAACATAAGACTGGAAAGCTCATTCTGATGAAAGGATAGGAAAACCATTCCAATGGTTAAAACAAACTGAGGGAAAATTGCTTTTGAAGCTAAAACAAACAGCAAACAATTTTTTTCAGTTATACTTCAATACAAGTGCAGGAAAACAGAAGAGGCCTCAGAGATACAGAATGAAATATTGAAAATACCTATTATTTCTACCTCACAGTGAGTCAGTCTTTTTTTAACCTGCTTTGTCCTGAACAGCGTCACAGGGTGAAGATGGAGCCTATCGCAGCTAGCATAGCGTGCAAGGCAGGAACAAACCCTAGACAGGGCAGTGGTCCATCACAGAGCAAACACAAACACACATACCAAACTCGCACTAGGGACAATTTAGTATCTGCAATGCACGTAACTGCATCTCTTTGAACTATGGGAAGGATGCCCAAGCAGGCACAGAGACAACGTGCAAACTCCACAGAGGGAGAACCCAGGATATGAACCCTGGTCTCCTTACTGCGAGGCAGCAGCTCTACCACTATGCCACAAATTTCTTTATTATTTATTTATCTGTTTATAGAATTGTATAGTTTTTTTTACCTTACTTGCAGTTGTCCTCTGGTTATGTAAATGTTTCACCAAAGTCCTGGGGAATGTTATATCGTACAACTGTATGCTGCAATATGGTGTGTGGATGGCATGACAATAAAGCCACTTGATTTGACTTGACTTGCAATGGAATGTGAACACTTCAGGCAAAGGTAACAAAAAAGCTTTAAGCTTCCAGATTTTAAAATAGAAGAGCCAGGTTTGCTTCGAGCCCTCAATGTGTGGAAGATTAATGTACTCTTAGGGGCCAATAGGATTTTATCACTAATTCATAAACCTTTATTAACATTATTAACACTTCAAATGGAAGAAGTATTTGATGAGTAGAAAGAGATGATGTGGCTCTAACCAACCAGAAGAGAGACTGAATGAATCCTAGTAATAAGAGACCAAAAAGTCTTCACTTTTGCTCAAGCAGAAACTACATTTCAAGACTACATGAAAATAAACAATGAACAATATCCACCGGAATTTTTAAGATTTATTTTAACAGGCAACTTAACTAACAGACAAAAGCAAAGCATGTTGTATGTTATAATTTTTTTATGACTTGATGCACGTTAGCACTAAAGATTCATTTTGAAACTAAATTAAATTGGGATCAGAGGTAACTTACTAAGAAAGATATCTACAGAGCAAAATGCTGTACTGTTATATTTCAGCCAGTATACCTTTCCTGTCTAGTATTCAAATTCCTTTTTTATGTCTTTTTTTATTTTAATACTGTTATTAATGTTTATTTTTTGTATTATTAGTTTTTTTTTTCATTTGTTCAGTATTTTATTTAGTTTCTCTGTGTCAATGTGTGTTCTTTTATGTCCCACGTGTTTTGTTGGTTGTTCCCTAAGATGCAGTCCCACGTATCCGTCACTATCAAGGAAATGACCTCAGCCCTATAAAGGCTAAGGAAACCCACAGACTCTTGCAGTACATTGTATATGCTGCTGCTGGCGGGTTCTCTTGATTATTTGTTTTATTCTTGGCTTTTTGATTGTGTTTCTTGATTTGTTTGGTTTGGATTGCTTTTTGCTCTGTTTTTAACCATTCTTGTAGAGTTTGAACTGGGTCTTGTTTGCTACTGGATTGCCTATTTCAGGAAACTCTTTCTGTGTCTTTTGTACTCCTCAGAGCTTCAAGTGTTTCAGAGCATTTTTGAAAGTAATTTTTTCTTTTATAAAGATTCTTCATCAGGTTTTTATGTTTTACAAGCCTAAGGCCTTGTGGGGTTTTTGAAACAGTTTTTGGAACTTTGTTTGAATCATCTCCCTAATTCTTGACATCTGCTTTGAAAAGGTTAGAACCAAAATGCAAGCAAAATTGATGAGATGACCAACAGAAGAGTCGTTTAAACGAGTAAGTGTTTGTAACCAAAAAACTATTAGAGAAAGCATCAAACCAAAATCATAGCCCAAAAAACTGTAGTCGAAATACTAAAGTAAAAAGTCTGGAACCAAGAATTTTTTTAAAGTAAATAGAAAAATAAATATGCAAAGACTTTATGATTCCATCACGCTGATGATATAATTTTTAAAATTTCTGGGACCACTCTTCATGCCAACTGCAGACACAAAATGACTACCCACAACACAAAATGTCAGCATTTAGGAAGCAAACAAAAAAGGACAAGCTGTTTCAAAATAAATAATAAATATATGAAAATGAAAAAAAATGCAAGAGAAAAGCTAAGTTAGGAATTACTTTTTACTTTCTCACCTTTTTTAATTACATTTTCAATGGAAAATCAATTTTTCTGATATTGCCAGAACATGTTTGTAACATTTTCGTAAATTTGTATGTCAGTGTCTCCAGGTTTCTGTGATAAAATGTTTGCACATACTGTAACTGGAGAATAAAACAGACAGAGTCTTCTTAAGAAATTATGCAGACAACTTGCAGTCATTGGTCTTAAGAGCTGATTAAGTTTTGGTTGAATTAAAACTATTCAGGCTTAAAGCTTTTACAGATTTTAAAACTGATACCATCAGCCGATGCTGGGTATATTGGGAGAAGGATGCTAAGGATAGAGCTGCCAGGGAAGAGGAAAAGAGGAAGGCCTAAGCGAAGGTTTATGGATGTGGTGAGAGAGGACATGCAGGTGATGGGTGTGACAACAAGATGCAGAGGACAGGAAGATATGGAAGAAGATGATCCGCTGTGGCAACCCCTAATGGGAGAAGCTGAAAGAAGAAGAAGAAGAAGACCATCAGCCAAACAAGTGCAGAATTTTGAAAACATTTTCATTTATGTTTAAAAATATATATATATTTTTTTTAATTTAACTCTTTCAGGGCTGATGTCAACTTTTGTCGAAATTCATTGGTAGAGGATGGTAATCAGCTGTAAATTGCAACAAAACTCCGCCGTTATATTTAAGTTTGAGTCTCTTTGCTAGAAGGAGAATTAAGTAGCTTTGTTGATTTAACTGCGATTCCCTGCGTGAGTAGCGAAGAGCAAAAAACCTCTAAAATGGCATCGACATCTGGAGAGAGACTAAATACGCCATGGACGTTTTACATATTATCGCAGAATCGGACTCTGACTGGTCAGACTTGGAATTTGATGTGAGTGATCAGGACATGGACATCAAATACGAACATGAGGTACCAGCATCAGCTGATCAGTCCCCAGTTGATCGTGGTGTTGAACATGTTTGTGTAGCCGCATTCGCCTGAGAGGACCACCACTTACGATGACAAGAGGTACAAACCATATTGCGTCACACTGTGACTGCCACCGCTGCCCACCTGCTGTGCTAAGGCAGTCAGCCCACTGTGCATTCCTGCTGGCCATCGAGGTGCCCCTGAACAACCACTGCCTCCAGAGATGCCGAACATGCGACAACAGCAACCACAGCACATAGCAATAGACGTTTTATGTTGATTTATGTGTGAAGCTGTTGCTCTGTGTGCTTTTTAGAAAACTGAGTTTTTTGGAAAAAATATTCAGCCTTCAAAGAGTTAAACCAAAGCTTGAACTTTGACTTTAAAATTTCAAAAATTCAAAAAGCAGTAATCAGAGCAGCTGAACTTTAATTACAATGCTAGAAATACAAATATATATTGATTAGGTTTCATAGCTTAAATAAATTCAGAGGTTATGAACTGTAGTAGTATCCCAACTGTATGACAGCGGCTACTACTGTATACTCCTTCACATTTTTAGCAACTTAAATGAAGGAAAGTATGAGTCAATGAATTAAAAGAATTGAATACTTACAGGAGAATTGATTCAATTAATGGTTCAGATTTAGATGGAAAAAAAGGTTAGGTCCAAATATTTAACATTTCTTATTTGCCACCTGCACATACAGTGCATCAATTTGTTTTCCACTTTGTTAGAAAATTCTTTGAGCAGGCCTTTTCAAATGGTGGCCCATGGGCAACATGCAGCCCAGAAACAACCACCAAGTGGCCCAGCCCATGATCCTGTCAGGTCTTCAGACTGCAACTAAAATGGTCTCAAACGCAACCAAAAATAGGCTTCGGCGATTATCATTTCTACTTAGTTCACCAGTTGTAAATGAAATCATTGAAACTTTAAACTGATTATATTGTAACAGATTCAAAAGGCAATTTTTTTATTGTTAAGCGCAGGTGCCATTAACATATGTGCTAGTACGGGCTCCCCCTTGCATATCCCTAAGCCACATAAAGGCTGATTTATATCCCGCGCTGGGTGCGAGGGATTTGTGGCAAAAATGATGTCAGACTTGGAGACACGTATGGGAAAATACTTCAAAGTACACAATGCTGCTGATGGGACGGCTGTGAATTTGAACGAGAGGCTGGTTATGCTTGTGCCAGAATAGTGAACGAAGGGCTGAATATGACGCAACCGGTCATCAAAACAAAAGGTAGGCATGCAAAACATTTGTAATTCATCTGCCCATCATACAGGTCCCCTGTTATGAAGGTATATGTACTCTGTGGAATTCAGTTGTCCCTTCTGATTTGGCGCAGCACACTAAGGTGTGATTGTCACCGATCTCCTTGTGTTCATGCATCTTTGCATGCCATTCCTCTTTTGATTTAACACATACTCCATGCAAAAATTTAAACATGTACTAGCAGTCGCCGGCTTACTGTTTCATCAAGCACAGCGATGTGATGAGGTCTGCGTTTTATGGTTGAAGGTGAATTACCGTCATTTTATCAGGGTGCTCTGTGATTGATAGCGTACAGTAAACTTTGTTAAAGTGGTATCAAAAAAATCCACTTTGTTAGTTGTTATTTCAGTCATTTTGGAATGCACACTATACTTTCTGTTACCAATAAATTCTTCAATGGGAGCTCTTCAACAAAGAAACATGGAAAACAAGATTTAGTAAAAAAATAATAATAGTAATAATTATAATTAATAAGTTATGATTTGACACCCAAGAACTCTGTACAAAGACATTTTAAAGACAAATCATTACAATAAATATACCAATCCACTTTTTCGCCATACTTGGGGCATTCTATTTTCTTATTTATTTCTTCATTATGTAAAGCACTTTGAGCTACATCATTTGTATGAAAATGTGCTATATAAATAAATGTTGTTGTTGTTGTTGCTCTTAAACATTTATTTCTCAGGAGCGGGGAAACAATTTCAACAGGAAAGGCTTTGTTGTGGAACTCTGTCATATGAGTGGTTAAAATTGTGTGAATAAAATAGTTTAAGTTCTATGAAAAGTAAAAACCTCTTGCCTGTCACGACCACCCATTTAAGTTGTATGTGTGTGTGATCTCATATTTCAAAAGGGAAACAAATGTTATTGCTGATACTGTGTACTTTTTTGATTTTATGCACTTTGAGATGTGGCTGGGTCAGATGCAGGCAAACGTTTTATTTTTTTTATTTCAAAACAAGGAAAAAAAGTATTGCTACTTCCTCAGATTTGGTTCAGTTTGAGCTTTTTTGCTGTTTATTTATACATTTTTGATGTGCCTGTGTCAGATGTGACCAAATGTAAAAGGGAAACTATGAATAAACATTATTTGTTTTTTGAAGACATTCATTTGTGTTCATTTAAAATTTGTCATTACCTGCTGCTTCCAGGCTGCTGAAAATGTCTGGCCCAGTTAAATTTCATGGTTTGAAAATCTGGCCCAACTGAAATTGTAACTGAATAGCCCTGTTTTAGAGATTGTTTTAGCCTACATGGGGGAGATGCCCCCTTAGCTGTCATTACCACCCAAAGTTCAAAGACATGCTGTCAGCTCGACTGCCCACTACATGGCCGAATGCATGAGCGTGTCCTGTAATGAACTGGTGTCCTGTCTTGTACCTGGTTTGGACTCGTCATGGCCCTGGACATCAAAGCAATGGCAAGGAAAAGGAGTAAAATTATCGGTGACCTCGAGCCTGCACTATAAATGTTGCAAACTTATATTGTGTCAAATTTTGCACTCTTGTTATGTCTTCTAGTTACTGTAAGCCAGATAGCGCTAGCAAGGGTATATGTATTAAATAAACAAGAGAGGCTGAAGTTGCATAACAGAGAGATATATTTTAAACACAGCACATGCAACATTTATGCAGTGTGGCTCTTGAGAACTTTACATTTCTCATTATGAAAGGCAAAACGGCAAGGCAAGAAGACCCTATGTGATCGGAGCTTTGTAGGTTTTCATGAAAAAGTTGACTACATTTCAGCATATACTCCCCCAGGATACAAGTCACTTTGAATCTGGTAGATGAAAAGCAAAAGACTTTATGACAAGTGTCAGCACATCATATGCAGTACCAGTACATTCTTTTGCAATTAACATGAATTCCTATTTAAATTATATTCAGTGTCTAAAAACACATCAATTTATAATATATTCTGTATCAAAGTCTTTTAACACTTGCATGAACTGAGGGCAAACAAATATGTGTGTGTAGCCGTGGAAAACAAACACAAAAAAAGCTAGTAGGGAGAAAAATATGTTATGGCAAAAATGCATAAACTTCAGCATGTTCTCTTTCTTGAACTCCTCTTTCTTAAAAAGAAATTGTCCAAAATGTCTCCAGCAAGCTGTAGATCATTCTACTAAATGGCTAAAAGCTGTTGATATTTTTATGGAATAACCAGCCATATTATAGATAATAGATTACATTTTAAAATATTTGCAATCTCTTGCCCTACATGTACCTTCATTGCCTTTCCTCGGTGTCTGAACCTCTCTTCCATGGTGCGCCCACTCTTGTATTGACAGAATTATGTATATGCAAGATGGGCATGCTGCCCACCCAAGGCCAGCATCCTATCCAGGGTGACATCAGGTGCCTGCACCAAAAACTTTAGAATAGTGATTACAGCCTAAGCTATTCAATCCATTGGGGTGCGTTCGTGAACGTTAAGGGGTGTATCAATTATGTAATTGAAGGAGTGTGCATTCTGAACACCAAGGAAGACTCCCCATACCCTAGTCATTGAAGAGTCTATTACTACTTCTTGCACGGTGTCACCCAAGTTGTGACATTTATAAAAGCTAAGGGCAATGTGTTTTGTAAATTCCGCAGTATGTACACAGTATTTATACCCCATTTATACTGAAGGGATGTGCGCTTTGGACATGGAGAGGGAAACCCCTCCTCCCCATTAATTTTATTGAATTCTAATACTACTGAGTACCAAATATGGATACTGATAGGTGGGCGGGGCACCACCACACCCCAGGGCTCCAGAAAGACTTCAGCCGGTAATGCTCTCTCAAGTGCATTCTCGTAAAGCCTGCTGCTCAGGCTCTGTCATTTTTGAGGTGCCTTGCTTGTCTCCTGTCCTCCTGAATTTTATAATTCCCGTGTTTGAAGATATCTCTCAGTGTGGCTCCTATGCCTTTACTCCTATTAGTGTGTCTCACACTCACACTTACTCTTTCAATCATGTCATCAAAGTTAAACTGACCAATCAGATTGCCTGGATGGACTAAGCACACACATGTTTTATTACATAATAGATGTATGACACAGACAACACAAAACATTTACTTACTGCTTTCTTGACTAGTAAATAAACCCTAAATTAACCCTTTTAGTAACAGGTATATTCAGACAAAGTGTTCACTTATGACTTGAGCAGAATTTTGCTTGTTATTGATTTTCAGTATTAATAAAAACCAAGCAGGCAGAACCTCACAAATCTTCTGCAGTTTTGAGTGTTAAGCAAGATGTGACAGAAAAGTTATTTGAATTGTGGCAGTCAATTTGATTTTTAATCATTTACAAAAGATTTTCAAAAGATTACAATTTCTTAAGATGTAATCAGAAATTTCAGGTTGCTTCATGAACAAATCACATTTAGGAAAGGAAGAATAGCTAGACAGACAGTACTTTTTTTGGAAATAACTGGGAAATTTAGCTTTTTACAGATATAACAACCCCCATGTCAAATACGAAGAAGAAAATAAAAAAAAAATAATAAACTGACTTTGGTAATGATAAGATTTTAAATAGTATTGTTCTTTTTCAAGCATTTATTTAGTAAACCTATTTGGCATAGGTTCTTTGCTGCCATCTTTATATCTCGCTGTATTCAGAAGATAATAACAGCTGTTATAGCAAGCAAACATTGTGGAGTTGATGTTTTCTGCTAATGTTTTTTTTTATCAGAAGTGAATGACAGATATTTAACAAAAACAGTTCTAAGTAGCTATATATGCTGGTAGCATCACTCATCACCCATCTAGGGATTTGATCCTTTAACAGCTTTCATTACATTGTAAATGAAAGCAAGTGAAATGAAAAACATTTTACACAGAAACAGTTACCTAAGAAACTTTTTCAAGTGTATTTTCAAATCCTCATGAAGTAACATTTCATGGTAAAGGTAATTAAGCAATTTATCAAATATCTAAAGGTTGTGCAGTTAAAATGATGACCATGGTGCAGGGCTGGAGTGCATGGAAAATAATAATAAACATTTTCATTATGAATTTAAACATCGGTAATGCAGGTATTGTTCAAATGGATGCTGTCTACTGTTGCCCTAAACTGTGTAGTAGATTTACACTTTGTAATCCATCCATCCATTATCCAACCTGTTATATCCTAACTACAGGGTCACAGGGGGTCTGCTGGAGCCATCCCAGCCAATACAGGGCGTAAGGCAGGAAATAAACCCCGGGCAGGACGCCAGCACTTTGTAATAGTTATACAAAATAAGAAATAATTAATTGAAGTGTGTTTTTAAAATAAAAATTGAATTGAATATAATATAATAGTTTAAAATAGGCAGATCATAAAACCAAAAAGTGGTTTATCCAACAAAAGGAGAGACATCAGCAATTGGTAAGACTGTAAAAATCTGGAAATTCTCCTTTTTTCTACAAAATCCTATACCAAATCCTGAAGGGATCCCATGTTCTGAGGTAGATATTAGCAACTGCTGCCATGCATTCATTGCTGGGCAGAGGTGACTCTCTGCACCCATAAAATGATAAATGTGTGCTTCAGGCAATGAGCATCTGGCACCCCTCGGTAAACAGCAGTGGGAGCTATATTTATAGATACCACATTTGCACACAGGCCAACACATGGCAAATTAAATTTACTAGTGACAAATGCAAAATAGGACACAATTCTGCGAGTCAAAAATATTGGAGGCTGCTCATTGAATATGTTTTTTTTTTTCTTTAAAAAAGTAAAAGACGTTTCTTTGAAGTAAGCTAACACTCTGATCTTTTAGGAAAGTGAATACACACGCATAATAATACAGTATACCTATATGTATAAAGTATATATTTATAATATATATAATTTATTTTTCCACTGAGGAAGAAGGATGCTTTTGATAAATGAAACCCATCTAAATGCCCATCAATAATGTATTTTACCACCTGGATGTGTGATATAAAAATAATTCAGTTTCTTTATTTGTGGTGACTGATGTTCAATAATATTTCATTTCAGACATAACCACTACTTGTTTTAAAGGACATGCAGCCTGCAATTTTGATCTATCAACATTATTTGACTGTTATGTACTCATATTCTATATTTTATTTTATAAAATGGACTGACAACCCTTACAAGTTTGTTTTCTGCCTTTCACCCGATGATGCCAGGATAATTTCTGGTTCTTCACAACTCTGTGTTTGTGGCATTTGCAAAAATAAATGGAGGACTTACTAACATATGCAATATTTTTCTGTTTGTTGTGACATGTTTCATAATTCTTGGCATAAAATGTGTTTGCTTTTCAATGCTGAAGTCCATTATTTGGTGAAATTCAAGTAAACCTTCCACCCTATTCATACATTCACTGTGTCTTAGGTTTCTTGGGGGGATAGCAATGAGTTCAAGGCCCGCTCGTCCTCACACCTATATTGGGTAAATGAACAGCAGCCAATGAACTAAGCGGCAATTCTTTGGACTGTGATGGCAAAAAGGAAGTCTGAATATTGGAAAAAAGAAAATGGCCTACCTCAGCACATGCAGTGCACATTAGAACAATCTAGATGAGAAAGGATCATTCAGCCCAAAAAAGCTCACCAATCCTATCCACTTAATTCTTCTAAAATAAAATCAAGTTTAGCTTTGAAAGTCCCTAAAGTCCTACTGTCAACCACACTACTTGGTAGCTGATTCCAAGTGTATATCGCTCTTTGTGTAAAGAAAAACTTCCTAATATGTGTGCGAAATTTACCCTTAAAAAATTCTCAACAGTGTCCCCATGTTCTTGATGAATTAATTTTAAAATAATAGTCCCAATCGGCTTTACTAATCCCCTTCATAATTTGAAACACTTCAGTCATGTCTCTTCTTAATCTCCTTTTGCTTAAACTGAAAAAGCTCAGCTCTTTTAATCTTTTGTCACAATTCATCCGCTGTAGCCCGGGAATGAGCCTAGTCGCTCTTCTCTGGACTTTTTCAAGCACTGCTTCTCGGGTGTCCTTTTTCTAACCTGGAAATCAAAACTGTGTGCAGTACTCCAGATGAGGCCTCACCAGTTCACTATATAGTTGGAGCATAACTCCGTGGACTTGTACTCTACACGCTGTGCTATATAATCAAACATTCTTTTTGCCTTCTTAATGGCTTCTGAATACTGTCTGGCAGTTGATTGTGTGGAGTCCACTATGACTCCTAAATCCTTCTCATAAGGTGTACTCTCCATTTTCAGGCCTCCCATTGTTTATTCACACCTCACATTTTTACTTCCTATGTGTCTTACTTTACATTTACTTGACATTAAATTTCCTCTACCACAAATCTGCCCAAGCCTATATGCTGTCCAAGTCCCTATGTAATGATTTAACAGATTCCAGATTATCTGACAGTCCCCCTAGCTTGGTATCATCTGCAAACTTAACCAGCTTGTTACTTATATTCCTATCCAAATCATTTATATATATTAAAATAGTACTGATTCCTGTGGAACACGACTCTTAACATCAGACAATTCTGATAAGGTTCCTTGCACCATCACCATCTGCTTCCTGTGTCTGAGTTGATTTGCACCCATCTACAAACATCACCCTGGGCTCCCACTTCTTTTAGTTTGATGCCCAACCTCTCATATGGCACCTTATCAAATTCTTTCTGTCAAGAGAAGAGAATATAAGTAAAGCAATAAGTATGAGCATTTCAGTAAAGTTACAGAAAATACTTGATTGAAAGAACTTTCGTTTTCGCATTGTGGTCATGCAAAATCAGAAAGCCGAAAGTATTATTGTATAGTTACGAGTGAATAGGTTAATTTCAGAGGTGGGATTATTTTGTTCTGCGGTGGGCTGGGGCCCTGCCCGGGGTTTGTTTCCTGCCTTGTGCCCTGTGTTGGCTGGGATTTGCTCCAGCAGACCCCCGTGACCCTGTAGTTAGGATATAGCGGATTGGATAATGGATGGATGGGTGGATTATTTTGTTAGGATCTAGAGTTTGGGACTGAAAAAGTTAAAATAAATGTTATGAATGTCAATGTGCTGAAAAAACGTAAAACATCTCCACATTAAGGTGTACATTTTCAGATGATTTCAACTTCCTCTGTGTGGCGCAGGGTTTAATCACAGGTTGTGCTTACCTGATCTTTTTTTAAAAGTCAAAAACTTAAGTAAATGAATATATTTAATTTTACTTTGAACATTTTAAGATTGTGCTATTGATTCATTTACCACCTTATATTGGTTTAGCTGATGGATCAATAAATGTTCTGAGATCCTGTATGCATTGACTAGTTTGGTTAGTGTCATTGTTGTCAGGACCTTTGTTACAAAACAATCTGTTTTGGAGAGATCTACAGAATAAAACATGTATTTTACTGGCATTATTTTATACAAGTTGTAAAATGCTCATTTTTCAAGACACAGGTAACACAAGTATCCTTGCATATCATAATGGTATTCCTTTGCATTCTTAAATTGCTTTTTCTTGTACACATTTTCTCCTTTATAAATCACTACCTGTGTTTCCTGGTTTTACTCTTTTTATAAGAAAAAAAAAACTATTGCTGTAAATTTTACTTTACACTCCTCTTGGCAAGCATCATACAGTGCCTGTGACAGAAGCAGACGTAAACGGCTTCAAAACACAGTGTCACAGGCAACTGCAGCTATTTGAAATGAAGCAAGTAATTTGATGGGATGAGAGAAATAATTATGGATTTTTCTTTAACACGTTCCACTAGGATCATGGTCACTTGTTGTCTCGCCTCCCCAATTTAAGTGTCATTCACTTTTTTTTTTTAAATTGTAATCATATTATTTGAAGAAAACAACATTGCATACAGTCATGTCAAACTTAACAAACCATAATTCAACCCCCCGATTGATAAGTGTCATTCACTTTTGACAAATCAGATTTAAAGTTCACTTCTGACATTGTAAAGGAGGAGCATAATATTTGAGAACAGAAACCACCCGGTGACATTATGTAACAACAACAACAATAACATTTATTTCTATAGCACATTTTCATATAAACAATGCAGCTCAAAGTGCTTTACATGATGAAGAAAGAGAAAAAAGACAAAATAAATAATTAAAATTAGGGAACACTAATTAACATAGAATAAAAGTAAGGTCCGATGGCCAGGGAGGACAGAAAAAACAAACAAAAAAAAAAAACTCCAGCTGGCTGGAGTAAAAAAATAAAATCTGCAGGGGTTCCGAGGCCACGAGACCACCCAGCCCACTCTAGGCATTCTACCTAACATAAATGACCTCATTCAGTCCTCATGGTATTCAGGCTTGATATGGAAGAACTTGATGATGATGGTCATGTGGACTTCTGGCCTTTAATCCATCAATGCAGGGACATCACGGTTCTTTGATCAGGAAAACCGGAAAAAGAACAAAAGAGAAAGTAGGGGTTAGTACGGATTTTGGAGCCACCATAAATAATAATGATAATTAATTGAATATACAGAGCATCAGGGTTTAACTAAGATGAAGCTATGAGAAAACTATGTTAAAGTAATGTGTTTTCAGCAGTTTTTTAAAGTGCTCCACTGTATTGGCCTGGCAAATTCCTATTGGCAAGCTATTCCAGATTTTAGGTGCATAACAGTAGAAGGCCGCCTCACCACTTCTTTTAAGTTTAGCTCTGTGAATTCTAAGTAGACACTCATTTGAAGATCTAACGGGACTACAATTAGATCTCCCATGTTATCTTTCTCCTCTTAAAGTCCATGTTGCTCTCCTCCATATGTTCTGGGAATGTCCTCTGGCTGCGGCTCTCTAAGGCTATGTGGATGAATCCCTATCATTTCCTTCTACACCTCTCTTCTCTTTCCTCACAGGAAATCTCCTGACATTGCTTCTTCTGCAATCTGGAAGTCATCATTTTACAATCTTACCGTTCTTGAACTTTCTGCATTTTGGATCAACAACTTTTCTGCCACTATTATCTTCAACAAGATACTTACTGTTCATTCAATAAAGGGCTGGTTGGGGATTGCTCCATAAGGCAATTTTCTCCTGTCCCACTTTCCTTATTTTCTTTTTTTTTTTTTTTTTACTTTTCTATGCACTATTGCATGGGGTGTCAGCTCTTTTTATCTCTTACTTTTGTTTCTGTTTAATTAGCCATCTCAGGTGGGATGTGACGAGGTTGGGTGAGTGGACACTGGGGGGTTAGTTATTGTTCTTACATAGCCAAAAATCAGTCATTATTGTTGTATTCTGTATTTCTTTTTCATTGGATCAATAAAAATTAGATAAAAAAAGAACATAAAATGAACAATGTCCGATTTACTAAATGTTCACTGCCGTTGCATCAATCTACCATTTAGCCTATATTCTAAACTGGAATATCCCTGAGTTATCTTCCGATATACATATAGATATGTACAGCCATTTTTGAGTGATGTTGAAACAAAAAATATTCATGTGGATACAGACAGATGCCATGTTGGCTTTATTTATGTGTTTTCTGGCATTGCATAGCATTATTTCTCAAGTCCACTGTAAATGTAAAGTGGGAAAAATTTGTATTCTCAGTTTATTCTGAGATTTGATTTTGTTGGTACTACTGGTTAAGATTCAACAGAGAAATAGTTTTTGTGCAGATTGTGACGGTAGTGTAATGGGGACAGATTACACTTGTGACTCCAAATAGCAATGAAAACTTCCATGGAAAATATGGGGTGTCTTGGAGCTTTTACATTAATAGTAAGGGAAATTCTTCATTAATGAAAAAGTTGAATTTAATTGTTAGGAATCAGGCCTGGATTCCTTGCTTGAAAGATAAGCATGGGAATTTCCGTTCCACCACTATTACAACCTACATGCACCATTGAAAGATTTCTTTCTCTCTCTATCTACTGGTTAAATGGCCACTTTCTGTGTTCACCTAGCTTGAGTGGTTGGCCCAACCCCAACTTCAGCCAACTGGTTGTTCACCCCATCCTGGGCATTCTACACTAGAGTCTATTCTGAGCCATCTTATATGATGACAGAAACTACATGACTCAGAAGTTACTTCCGGATTTTTATAACTCTTTGTGTGAAAACTTGATTCCTGGCTTCAGTCTTAAGTGCACTTCCCAATAACTTCCAGTGGCATCCTCAAACATGTGAGTAACTATTTATCTGACCTGCTGGGCCAACTTTATTGAAATTTCAGAAATTTGAAGACCAAGATTAATTTTCCACAGTCTTCTCTGCTGAGCACGTCAGAATAGGACATACAGTTTATTTCCAGGATGCAGTTGGTTAGCTCTCTGCATCTTCAGGTGCTACTGTGACTTTTCATATAGTGTGGTGACCAAAAGACTGCTTTGATCATTGTAATAATAATAATGCAGTATTTTTCTCCTGAATAACATGTGCAAAGATTTTTATAACTTAGACGACTGATAAGTGAGAATCTGCTGAACAGTCAAGGTGTCTGATAATACTGACAAATTATGTCAAAATTAACAAATTCCCCACTCTGCCTGATGGAAGCCTTTTTAAATTGATTTGGTGCATTCTTATCAACAAGAAATGTGTAGGCAGGGCAAAATTCTGGTGAGGAAGCTCATCTCCCCACAATTGGTTGAGTTCCAATTTGTTACTTAAATGCATCCTGCACACTCTGACCATTAGCTTGCAGAGTCTTGACTAAATACAAGTAACCTAAAGTCTTGATCTTGGGGGATGAGTTTATCCTAATTCACTTACTCAAAATGAGAGCATCATTTGATGTGCTTACCAAGAGTGTGCTCACATTTGGAGTAAGTCTGCATTTTTCTAAGGACTGACTGTAATGCATGAGTTGCTTGCAGCTGGCATTTTACCCAGGACATCGATAGCCATGAGTCATGAAACCAATATAGACTTGGCAATAAGGACACACACAAACAGAAAGGAGTGTTATAAAAGTGCTTTTATTTCAGCAAGCAATGTTCAAAAATAAAATTAGAGGGCAGTGCTATCTCTGTAATAAATAAATACTCCTCAATATAAATAAGCACTCCATGGAGGATAAAAAACAACCATAAATAAATTAAAATCTCAGACTAAAACCTTGCAGACTTTGGGGGTCCTTTCCTGCCAGCCCAGCACATCCTTCTTCTACTACATCCCCAGCTCACCCGTCGGGTCTTGCAGCCAAGTTGGAGACACCAACAACTGCAGTCCCTCTTTCTGGCTCTCATCACACCACCATCTTTTGTGGTCCACCAAGATGCTCGGAGCTGGACCTTCATCTTCATACAGCCTCCTTACCTTCTAGAGCAGGGGTGTCAAACTGCAGTGGCTGCAGGTTTTCATTCTAACTATCTTCTTAATTAATAACCAGTTTTTGATGCTAATTAACTTCTTTAGCCTTAGCTTTAATTAGCTTGACTCAGGCCCCTTAGTTGTTTTTTCCTTAATTAGCAGCTGGACAGTAATGAGACATAAAACAAGCAGGACATGACCAGCTCACCTGGACCCATCAAACAAAATCTGAAAATAAAGATGAAGGTCTCAGTAAGGTTGATCCCTCAGGTTACCAAAACATTTGAGGATTTCTTAGAAAAAAACAGAATATCAACAGTTCTGGAAATGTCTGCTGTGGCAGAAAAAGAGCAGCAACAAGCCATGGAATTGAATAACAGGTTTAATTAACAGCAAGGATCAGCTTCTCATTAAGGAACTGGTTGGAGTTTAAAGCCCCAATTTAGCTGGTTATCTGTTGGCTCGTTTCATGTCTCAATTATGTTTGGCTGTCATTTAATGAGGAAAAGAATCAATTCAGAAGACTTAATCCTTAAAAACAGGGATATTAAAATAGAGGGAAAAGAAGTTAATTAGCAGTGAAAACTGGACACTGATTAGGAAAAGGGTTAGAAAGAAAACCTGCACCCACTGCGGCCCTCCAAGCCTGGAGTTTGACACCTGTGTTCTAGAGGATCCTTAGGAGTCCACTAGATTGCTCCCTGTTCCTCCATTATGTTCAATGGGGGACAATCCACCCTTAGAATTCCATTCCTCTTACTATCTCATGGGCCCACTGACCGCACTGCCTCCTCACCACCACACTGGCTTGTACTCCTGATTCTGCTTTTGGTTTCCTTTTTGCTCTTCCTCCCTCACGCATACTCGTAGTTATTTTATGATCCTGTTGGCATGATATTCTGATTACAACCCACTGAGAACCAATGAAGAAACTAGAACCAATTGCACATTCACATGCAAGCACAATAAGCCCCAATCTCTCCATCTCTTCCGGAGGCCTCATAATCAAGCACATCCACATAGTTGGACCTGCACCGTTTGCTATTCACAAACTCTAGCACCATGGACCCCTAACACACTTCACCACAGTGGCCTTTTGTATATGAACATTTGATCAAGGTAACAAATTCAGTTATGAAATACTGTAGCACCACGGAAAGCTACTTGCATTTTGGAAAAATGTTTCCCTTAAGTCTAGACTTCACAGATCTCAGCTTTGGTAGGTGGAGTGAATTAGGAATAGGAAACTCAATATTTTGCAAATGTGGGCTTTGTGTGTAACAGCATGATGTTGCATAGACTTGGTAGAAGAAACGATAAAACCGAGATTCAGATGTTTTGGTTAGAATACACTGTACATGTGTTACAATCTTATTCTTCAAATGTGTTCCCAATTTCCCTGAACTTTAAAGTATTTATTTTCTAACATTTCCTGTTAGTTTAGAATGCATGGCCATATGACTTTATAAATGTAAGGAAACGAGTACTTACTCACAATTTAACTCCTTGTCTTTTTGTTACAATGAAGGTTGTATTTTTGGATGCTGTTCATAAACTTGAATATTTTGTGGAGGAGTGAGGTGTGGGTGAACAGAAGTAAAAATAAAAGAGCTGCTGCTAACTTAATCATAGGCCACCTCCAGGCCATTCTCAAACTCTCTTGCTATTTTCATCATATTAAATGCTTTTTCCTTTTTTTTTTAAGACTGGTCATTTACAATATTTCATACAATTAAAGAGGAATGATTAGATCAATCATCCAGTCAGTTCAGGCAGATGAATTTTCTTCATCAGATGAGAGAAGAGTTGTTGAACCTGCATTCAGACAAGCGAGATATGAAGTATGCCTGCCAGGAGGCTGCCTCAAGCAACTCAATGATTGTTAGTGCAATGATGGGAAAAGAAAAATCACTTGAACTGACTTGTCTCCAGGAAGTGACACATCATAAGATGCATTGCCACAGAGGTAACGTCTATCATTTGAGAGAGGCTGGACAGGAAATCCAGTACTTACTACATATGCAATAGAAAGATGAAAAAAATCAAAAGAGCATTTACTGGATTTTGTGCCTCAACTTCATAGTATAAAATATATAACTGTCTTACTTATATTGAGTACACCAGGCAATATATGAGCAATACCTCTTTTCAAGTGCCTCTTATTACTTCTGAAATTAGAAATACATATTTAAAACTAGAAGGATGAAAGAGGTTTAAAAGGAGGCACATAGTTAGAAATCATAAATAATCTATTATTTCAATTCAATTTATTCTCATAAACAGTAGTGTTTGTGTCAATATGAATTACCATGTAACAAATACAACAAATACCATCCTTAGATAATTAGATTATTGACTTTAAAACTCTACACTAATTCTGTTTGGTTAGTGGTAGCATAAATTAAATTAAAGCAATCAGTCATCATTGAAGGAGATCAAAATAAAACTTCATTTGATATAAATCTAGGAAAAATAAGTGTTTTATTTGCATGGTCAATGAGAAAAAGCTAAAGGAAAATCTAGTCATAGAGAAGCTGGCCTGCTACCTTCTCACAGGGTATTCTCAAATACAATATGGTATTAGTAAATTATGTAATTAACTATTTTATCACTGCTGATGCCATGTTGTCCTATTTTCTTCCCTTAACTAAAAGATCTTGTTTGAAAACTGAAATGATGGTGTTAAGTGCTACCGCACTAATGACTGTTACAACTATACAGTGCCTACAAAACAGTATTCAGCCCCATGGAATTGTTCACATATAATTGCTATAGATCATTAAATTACTAATATTGATCAAAAGAAAAATACTCTTTAATGTCAGTGTGAAAAAACAGATTTATGCAAAGTGGTCTAAATTAAATACAAACATAAAACTTTTTTTTCACACATTAGGATATGCCCAAGAGGTGGGACTCAAGTCACTGAGGGCAGTCCCAGTGATGCCAAAGTCAGAGAGTGTGGCAAGAAAGATCTGGTGGTTGACCATGTCAAAGGCAGAGGAGAAATCTAGCAGGATGAGCACACATGACATGTTGGTAGCTCTAGCCTACCCTAACGGGTTCACAACAGTAAGCACAGCCATCTTGGTGGGATGACCAAGTTCTGTTGGAGAAAGGAAGTGATTGTAATAAAAAGGTCAGTTTCAAAGCACAGTTTTATATAAATAATTATGTTCTAGAATGTGCAGACTCTGAACAGGTGTGGGTGTGCACATGTTGGATTCCACTCCAGGCTTGATTGGGTTGTTTGGCTGATCATGCATTCATATTCAAATACGAGTGAATCAGTCAGTTTCCTCATTCACACCTCGGTGTAGGTGGAGGACCACACCTTCACCCAATTGGGTAGTATAAAGGGAACTTGCATGGGAGATGGGAGACAAAAAATATTACAGAAAAAAAAGACTGAGAATGGATCAAAGCAATGAGAAGAAAAGAGAGAGGAGAACGAAGGAGATCAAATGTGAAAAAAGTCAGACCAGTAAAGGAGACACACAGAGAACTGAGGTTACAGGAAGTACAAAGAGACTTGGGTCAGATCAGTGAAAGAGAACAGAAAGAATAGAGGTTAAGGAAGAAGAAACGGGCAGGAGGAGCCTGTGTGGTAAAGAATGAAGGCAGTTGGTTGGGAGAATGTCCCAAGGAAGCAAGCATCAGGCCTGCGCTCAGGAGTGGGGCTGGAGAAGGGGTGCTTTTGAGTGCAAAGCAGAGGAGTAGGTGTGGCCCCATTGTATGCCGTCTCACTTTTAGACACCGACGGACTGGCTGAGGGAGATATGTATGGGGTTCAGTGGAGAGTCCTACAGATGGTGATAGACTAACAGTAGAATCCCAAACCCAGGATTTAGTAGAAGACTGCACCTGTTGGTGGGCAGCTCCGTATGCAGCAAGGTCCTTATTGGGATAAGCTGGGGAGACACCAGATTTCAGAGGGAGACATAGGGGCTTGTGTCTGTTGTCCCACCTATTATTTTACCCTCATTTTTATTGGAGTATTTATTTGGATTTTAACCTCCAATGGACAATTTTGGTGTTGTGGATTATTTATTTAGGGGAGTATACTGACTCTGTGACTGGGTACATAGGAAAGTGCATTGAAGATGTCACTATTGTAAAAACCATCATTATACACTCCAACTAGAAGCCATGGCTGACGGCCTAGTTCTGTGCTGTGCTGAGAGCAAGAAATGGTGACTTCAGATCAGCAGAAGAAGGGGCTTGGCTCTCAGATCAGCACAGGCTAAAGTTTTCAAGACCATCAACAACTTCTGTGACTTTAAAGATCCTAGGCACATGTAGCAGTGCATCCAGGTATTAACAGATTATAAAATCTCACCACAGGCTAACAGCACTGATACTTGCCTCCCTGATATGCTAAATAACTTCTATGCACATTTCGAGGATCAAAACAACACACAGGCATATAAGTCCATGCCCACCCTTGAGGAATGTATGGTCATTCTGGACCCTGCCAATGTCAGGAGGACACTTTCCAGAGTCAATCCACAGAAAGCTGCAGGACCAGACAACATTCCAGGGGATGTGCTTAGAGACAGCACTGAACAACTGGCTGATGTCCTTACAGACATCTTTAACATCGCTTTGAGCCAGGCTGTGGTCCCCACAAGTTTCAAAAACACCATTATTATTCCAGTGGCAAAGAAGTCAACGGTGATGTGTCTTAATAACAACCACCCTGTGGCAATAACTTCTATTATGATGAAGTACTTCAAGCAACTGGTCAAAAAAACACCATTCAAACCGCTCCACTGATAATGCCATTTCCTATACCATGCACGCGGTTCTGTCACACCTGAACACCAGGGACACGTATTTCAGAATGTTGTTTGTTGATTCCAGCTCAGTGTTCCACAATCATCCCCCAGCTTTTGGTGAGGAAACTCTCTCTGCTGGGCCGTCACATTTAACTGTGTAATTGGATTCTGGACTTTTTGATAGAAAGGCCAAAGTCATTGCGCATTGGTATCAGAACATCAAACCCCATCAGGCTAAGCACAGGTGCCACACAAGGCTACGTTCTGAGCCCACTGTTTTTCACACTGTTTACTGAAGCTGCAATACTAAGTCTGAATCCAATGTCACCGTCAAGTTCGCAGATGATACAACCATAATGAGCCTCATCAGCAATGATGATGACACATCCTACAGAGAGGAGTTTGAACATCTGGTGAGGTGGTGTAGTGAAAATAATCTGTTTCTAAATGTCGATAAGGCAAACAAGATGTTCATCGATTTCAGGAGAACATTGGCTGACTATTCCTCACTGCTCATCAGTGGCTTTGCTGTGGAGTGAGTCGGTAGCAACAAGTTTCTTGGTGTGTATATCTCTGATGACCACTCCTAGATAATCAACACCACTTCAGTTGTCAAGAAGGCTAATACCTCCTTTATTTTCTGCAGACTGAAACCTTTCTTACCATCACATCAATGCATCACTGTGTGGTTTGGGAACAGCAAAGCCCATGAACCCAAGACTCTGCAACACGTAGTGAGGACAGATGAGATGATCATAAGGGTCTCCCTCTCCTCAATCCGGAACATCTTTCAGACAGGCTGCCTGCGTAGAGCCTCTGCCATTGTGAAAGACGTCTCTCACCCGTCAAACACACTATTTGATCTCCTGCCGTCAGGCAGAAGATTCTGCAGTATTAGGACCATAACAGTTCCATAACAGTTTCTTTCCACAGGCTGTCAGACTTCTGAACTATTACGTATCACCCAGCATCATATTCCTATAACATTTAGACTGCATTTTCCTATGGACATTGAACTTTATTGTTCTGTGTTTTTTTTGTTACTTTATATTGTTGCACTGGTGTTGTTAATATTATGGTGTATGGTAAATGTATGTTGATTTGTTCATGCACCTGCAACTGTAAGGAACGAAATTTCATTCAACCACATAATATGTATGTGGATTAATGACAATAAAGTTGAGTTGAGTTGAGTTATGGATTATTTATTTATTAAGGATCTGATTTTTATATTACACTTGTTTTTGAACACTTTTGATTGGTTTTAATAACACACTTGACACCCTTGTACCACCAATCCCTTGCTGATTGTGTGTGTCCTCATTCTCTGGCTCATCTTGGTTAATGACTATCGACAGTTCCGGGTTCAAGAGGTGCAACCATAGTGTGTGGAGTTAACGTGGACCGTAACAGCTATTTACTAGCTGAAACCAAAGGGGTATCTGATTTATAAGAATGAAGATTATTTAATATATCTAATTAGATATTTTATGATCCTCTAATTACCAGTTCTAAAACTAAAACTGGTATAACACAGTCCATATCACAGACCATACACCACTATGTGAATCAGTTCCTGAAATCACAAAAAAGGCGAAATGCCAGCAGTGGCTGCATTCCATATAGAAAGTACAATTTGAATTTTCTGGTTTTCAATGTTTCAATCAATTTTGTTATTACTTATCTTCGGAATCCACAATGTTGCCCCCCTATTTTGATATCTAAAAGGGTCTCCCTTACTGTTCATGAAAGTGAAACTCAAACAAGTAGCAAGTGTTCAGTACGTTGCTATTCCATGCCACCTCTCTGCTGTGAACTGAGGGATGTGTCTTCTGCCCCAGAACAGGACAAAGACATAACCGCCATGGCAGCTCATAGTACAAATTCAAAATCATTTGCATAACACATACAACATAGTAAGAGTAGCATCACAACATTAAATAGACATTAGATAGTTACTTTCTATGAACAGAAATACTACTATTTGACCATAATACATAGGCTTCAATGGCAACATGTGGTGACATTTAAGTAGAAACTAATGAGTGTGAAGGGGCATAGCTCAAAACAACTGTATGTGTTTCATGTATATTGGTGCTGCACTGGAAAATAAAATAAACCAAAAAATGAACTACAGCATCTGTGGTCCACTCAAGCACTCCTTTGACATAGACAGCACAGGTTAAAGTGTCAGCAATGAAAGCTATGTCACTTTTACTAAAACCAGTTCTACACCATCATTACTAGAAACAGCCTGTCTACATGCTAAGGATCCGGCTTTCATTTTTCCACAGCTGTTTTATTACAACAAAAAGAAGTTAAAAAGAAATTTGCAAGGTGTGTCAATTAATACCAATAAAGACTTTAAGTGACAACACAAAAAACATTAAGCCTAACAAAGTGCCACAGCTTTGTTCCAGTAAAATGCCAGATGCCTGAAGGACTCAGGAGAGTACGAGGCATCAGTTCTGCTCCAGCGCCGTATCAATCTGCGACACGCTGAGCAGAGGCGCGCTTGCGGACAACAAGATTCTCCCACCCTCTCCCTCTCTGAGTGCAGTATTAATGAAGCGGCAGCGCTGGGCCTGCTTCCGTATTCATTAGACATCTGGGCCAGCAGATGTGAAGTGCCGCCTCAAGACGAATAAAAAAATTACTTCCCATCTGGAGTCCCTAAACTGGAAAGACAAGACTACTTTTCTTTAACAGTTAAGGTGTTTCAGCCAAGATACAACACTGCATAGTCTTATTTGAAAACTAGAGGTGGAGACAAAAGTTTAGGTGATGGTGAGAGTCTGTTTAGTTGGCACCAGCAGATGCAATGCTGCTAAATGTGTTGTAATTATTTATGCATAATATTAAGTTAAGTGCAACTCTTTTCAAAGAGCTGATGCGTTTCATTGTTAGCAGAAGACAATATCCATTAGCCATTACTGGTAGTGATCACTTAACAGCAGAATTAGTTAATATATTGAAATCAGGTGATGTTTAGTATTCCCTTGGCTTTCAGGGACAAGATGAGGTGTCATGATTCATTCTCTGATCATGTAAAATTCTTAACAGATAGTCTCTTGTTTCTCCAAGTACCAGTACTGCTCTCCTTTTTCTTGGCACCATCCTGCTTTAACTGATTCACAGTGTAGCTTACTGGCTAAGAAGATGAACTTCAAAATGCAAGATGACAGGCTGCCTGCCTATGTAACAATACCAGTGAAATTACACCTGTGTGAGTCTAGGTTTATGTATAGATAGTATCCCCTCTTAAATAGGGCTGTGTCAATTAAATATTAAAACTACAGATTAAATTAAATTTTCGAATACCTTTTAAGAAACAACATAGGGCCAATGATTGAAATTGTGTATTGGGACAGGAAAAGAGATGTGAAGTACTGTATTTAGTCTGAGGCAGGTAGAATGACCAAAAGATTCAACTCTGCTTCATGTGTAGGTCTCCAAAGTACGGTCATCAAACTGAGAAGCCAACTTTTCTCAAAACTACAACAATTTTTCCCCATACAATTAGGAAAATAGACTGGAGAATTATATCTACATATAGTGCCATCACCTATTGTATGTTATCTTGATGTGAGCTGCTATATTTTCATTTTAAATAATCGTTTTGGGGGTGTGCTTCACTTTTTCTTTAATGTAACTAATCAACAATTTCAAACTAATGTGGACGTGGCCCGGACACAGACAGGCAGACATGTTGTAATCCACCACCACACGTTTATTTACAATACTATATACAAGATTAAAGTGCACACAAACCCCAAAAGTCCCTAAAGTCCTGGCCAATAGCACATCTGCCTTCACTCTTCGGGCCGCCTTCACTCTCGTCTCCTGCTTTGTCCTGCTTCCACCCAACTCCAGCCTCGAATGAAGGGAGGCGGCCCCTTTTATCCACACCCGGATGTGTTCCAGGTGCTCCCTTGCAATCACCCGCCGACACGCCCCTGTATGGCGGAAGTGCCGACTGTACTCCTGGAAGCTCTCCGGGTGTCCCTTCTTCTCTTCCCCCCAGCACTTCCTGGTGTGGCGGAAGTGCTGAGGTTCAGGGCTCCAAAGGCATCGGGGTGCCTCCTGGCGGTGACAACGGGCCCCTACACGGTTGGGCTTCCAAGCCCTCTACCCATGGCCCCCAAAGCAACCAGGGTGGCGGCCCCCACGTTATCCAGGGCGGGCGGAGACCCTCTTCCGGTCCTTCAGGGCGTCCCAGCCGGGTCGTCGTCCCTGGCATCCCTGACACTGGACAATATAATGATGGTTAATACTGCTGTCTGAAGGCTCTAGAGAGGGCAGAAAAAATTAATAAATTGATATTATAGGCTGCAAAAAAATCAACTTCTGGTGTGCCTCTCAAGTCAGTTCCAGTTGCTCAGTCTACTGTATGTGTTTCCTAGACCAACTGAATGGACCTGGTGAAGCGATAGTCATAAAAGCAGAATGACTACATTTAAATGAATGAGGTCCTCAGTAACACGAGAATAGAACGTAGTCCCAGTGTGAGACTACTAAGACCATGTTGACATTTTAATGGTGGTGTCTGAAATGACCAGAGACCAACAAACTTGATGGACTGAATGGTCTCCTCTTGCTTGTCAAATTTCTTAATTTTGTTATGTTTGTTATGAGTGTCTTCTGTGCTTTATTTGTGCTAAATCTACTATTATTAATTAATGTATGCATCCTCTTTGGCAGGCTTCCTGCTGTGGAGAGAATGTAAGGGCATCCTCTTCTGTTAGAATATGTAAACACACACATATGTATGTATGCCTTTGTGTATAGTTGTACATAAGTGTCATTTTTTTTGTAAATGTGTACAGCCCTGTCAGCACATGCTGTCATTTAGTTGCTACTTATTGAACATCTTTTAAAACCTATTAGGAAACCTACAGAAATGTCATCACTGCGCAGCATTTGTTTTCACAAAATATTACCTTATCTGAAAGATCAGAAAGAGATGGGAGCTGATAATTCACCAAGCCTTTCAGTTTCTGAAACACTAGACTTCAAATAAGCACAAACTATTTCGGAACAACATGAAAATCTTACAACAGCAAGCATTTTCTTCTGCTCTGGGTCCAATAAAACATTTATAGGTCTTAATTGCAAATATCATGGATAAGAGACAGCCTCAGCCAATAAACGTTTGTTGATTCATAGCTGCTGTAAACGAGGAATGGTTATAACATCATTTGGTCCTCCATCGAGACCTTCATAACTTGCCTGCATATGCAGCATCAAGATTCTGTTAACGGTACCCCATACTGAGGTATGTTGTTTGCATTCTTTATGCATTTCAATGTTTCTTATGGTTAAATCATGAATTTGTCATAAATGTCTTCAATATCTATGAGGAAAAAGATTTACTTGCCTCCACTGTTATTATGGACCTCATTATGTAAATAATTAGGTCACACAAACCTTATAAAGAAGAAACTAATCTTATGTGAATCCCATGTGTAAATGCCAAATTAAAGCAAAATACTAATAACTATGACTGATCTATTAACTTATGCATACATCTAAGAGCATGGCTGGCACGGCTATTGCTATTGCAATGCAGTACATTCAGAAAATAACTGAACAGATGATCTCATATATGAGGGCACTGATACAGATTAAGTTTTTTTCTGCAGTTTATTTCAACAGAAGTCCATTTTAGTGTGTGGCTGCTTAGGTAGAAGACCTTTAGCCTGTGATGTAAAAAGGGTGATGAGTCAGCGTCAAGTAGTATAGCAGGTCCTAATAGTGGCTTATTTTAATATTTATGTATCATTTGTAGATCATTGTCCATAAGGGGGCAGATTTTAAACAAATGAGATAATGAAGTAAGAGTGCAGGAGTCAAATGTTTAGTTCATTCTAACAGAAACGATGCATGGCAGGCACTATAGAGTAATGATTTAGGATCAGACTGTAAACAAACTGAGGCTCAATTGTCATCCTTGACTCACTTTCTTGACTCTAAAACAGTCAAGGTGCGTTAACTGCCAATTAAGAATTTTCTGTGTCTCTGGGCTTTCCTTTAGGTACTCTGCTTTTAAGATTTACTCAAATGCTGGAGTGTTTGGTGAAATGCAGGAACCAGCACTGAACAGGACGCTACTTCACGAGAGAGTACTCTTACCCACATTGGCCTAATTTAACATCTCAGATGCCTTTGACATGTGTGAAGAAAATACAGTATCAGTGCCCGGTGAAAATTCCATGGAGAAAACTTTAAGATTCCCTACAGACACTGACTTGGCCAGAATTGAACCCACAATCATGCAAAACAGCAGTGCTAAACAATGTTACACCCCAGAGCAAAACAAATTTAGCCAAAATTAGTATAAAATTGGGAAAATTGAGCAGATGCCTCAGAAACATGAGAAAATGAAGAAATTACATCTAAAAGACGGAAGAAAAGCTAGTAATATCCCTCCTACAGAAAATGAGATTGTTAACATGACTAAATATGGTGCCTATTAATACGCTGTTCATATCTCCCAGTGTGTGTTTTTTTTTTCTTTAAAGAATAAGAAGCTGCCAAATGTTTTCTAACAATATGAGTGTGTCCTTCCATCTACTTCCAGAAGATTCCATGTATTTACATTATTCAGTTATATAAATAGCTGGACTTTCCTTTGTAAAATAAATGTACATCTCACGTCTTCTGATTATTCTTTGGTTTAAACAAAAGAAATTCTTCAAAATCTGCACACAGATCTTTCTACTAAACTCTTAACTGTAATATTGAACATTTTTTCTTTAATTTTGGAAAATTGCTTTTTGGAGAGCGAAAATATGCATATGAATTGAATAGTGAAATGTATGCGCTCTGTAGCATTCCAAGTGTTAGAACATTAACACTGCTATAGCAGCTGTTTCAACCCAAGGACTTGTTAATTTACACATATCCAATGTAAGAGTTGCTTTAGGCTCAGGAGAATCAACACACTTCCTCAGCTTGCAGGGTCATGTAAAAAAAAAATTTTAAATAAAAACTGGCAAAAAAAAAATTAAGATGGACCAGACCACAATGTTTTCTGATTTGATAGCAACTGCTGTTCACTGTGGATATTAAAGATTCACTTTGCTTTGGTTTCTTTTCATCATTGTTGTGAAGCTGTGTTCGAAACACCAGGACATGAATTTGAACCTGGCATTGTGCTATTGGATCCTAAACAAATCAACACAGATTGCAAAGGTAAATAACATGTGGTTCCATTGCTTGTCAATCAGAAGCAGAACCAGCAATTTCTGTTTTCTATGTTCACTAATGATTTGCCCAGTCAGAACAACAAGACTAAATATATTGATGACACCACCATTAGTGGAGTAATTTCATACAATGATAAAATTTCTTACTGGCGAGTGGTAGCTAAGGCTAGCAGGCCCCTTACCAGGATTATATACAGGTATGTGGATCATAGTAGATGGCCTTTCCTGTGTCCTGGTTAGCAAGCTGCTGTGCAAGTAAAAGCAAAATCATAGCCTTTGTAAACAGCTGGTATTATTTTGGAGAGAGATGTGGATTTTTATGATTATAGTCTTCATTCTAATTTAAGAGAATGTTATATTTTATACCAAAATATGCAAGCAAAACTGCATTGCTAACTAAGTAGCGCACCAAGCTGGCTATAGTCTCATGATCTTACCTCTAATGATGTTTTCTATTCTTTATTTTTCTTTGGTAGCATCTATCTAAAATTGATTTAACAGCAGAAGTAATGTTGATGACACCACTGGGGACTGTATTTTAAAATTTTTAATTATTTCATTATTGTGTGTGTCATGCTTGAGTCCCATCTTGACTTTTATTAAATAGCTACACTACATTGTTGAATCTGTAAAGTCCAGGAACCATCAAATGCTAGTGTTCGCCGGTCAGATTTATATAACACACAAATAAAGGTTTGAAATATGTATATGATACTTTCCATACGAAAGTCGAGATTTATAAAAGAAAACTTTGTAGGAGAAATAAATAAATATATATACAATATATATATATATATTTCTGAATTCTCTGATCTCCTGGCTGATATCACCCTCTCCCATGACAAAATATTTATTGTTGGTGATTTCAACATTCACGTTTGTTGTCAATCGAAACCTTTGGTCAAAGACTTTTTATCACTATTGGACTCATTTGATTTTATACAGCATATTAATACGCCAACTCACTCTCTCGGTCACACCCTTGATCTCGTTCTTACTCGTGATATTTCAGTGAATAGTATTGATTTATGTGATGTTTCTTTCACTGATCATTTTTCTGTAATGATGGATCTGCATATTACTGTTGATCTCCCAACTAATAGCCGTCCACCATGCTGCTCGCGCTTTTTAAGTTCTTCCATTATATCTGATTTTAAAACCATTTTCTCTAGTCTTTATATGCATGACCAAAATAATGATATCGATGACTCTGTCGTAAAATTTAATTCCTCCTGTGAAATGGTTTTAGACGCAATTGCTCCGCCCAAGGTACGCAGTAATAAGGTAAGACCTGCTCCCTGGCTAAATGAAACTATGCGATCACTGCACCGCGCCTGTCGAACTGCTGAATGGCATTGGAAAAAAGATGGACTGACTATCTCTAAACAGATTTTCAGGACTTCTCTTTTCAATTTCCAGGCTGAAGTTAAGAAATTGAAACATGACTTCTTTGCCAATTTAGTATCCCGCCATTCAAACAATCCTAGGGTTTTATTTAATTCAATTAATGCGGCCATTCACCCTCATTCTATGATTAAATAGTACTGTTCTTTCATGTGAGCAGTTTCTATCATTCTTTGTCAGCAAAATTGATACTATCCGCCGTGGCATTATTCAGACTGGCTATGAACTTCCTACTGTTAATCATGACATTGTTCTAGATTCCTTTGATCAAGTCTCACTTTCAATGCTAAAAAGAACTATTGACACCCTTAAACCAGCTTCCAGCCCCCTTGATATTGTACCACCATGTCTCTTAGTGGAAGCCTTTGATGTGTTGGGCCCATCTTTACTAGCCATTATAAATGATTCTATTAGTTCGGGTGTTGTGCCCTCATTTTTTAAACATGCTGCAGTCCGTCCCCATCTAAAAAAGGCAGGATTAGATCCTGGAGTTTTAACCAACTTTCGTTCAATTTCCCGGCTCCCATTTCTGGCTAAAATTCTAGAAAAAATTATTTATAATCAATTGGTCGATCACCTTAACTCCAATAATTTATTTGAGACCTACCAATCTGGTTTTAGGCGTTATCATGGTGTTGAAACGGCACTCCTGAAAGTGTTCAATGACATCTCTCTTATTACTGACTCAGGTGATGCTGCAGTCCTTGTCCTCCTTGACCTGTCTGCTGCCTTTGACACCATTGACCATGAAATATTGCTGATGCGGCTCGAACATCTTGTTGGGATTAAAGGGGCTGCTCTTAACTGGTTCAGGTCATATTTAACTGGTAGACACTTTTCAGTGACTTTAAATTCCTCTTTTTCATCTACTGTTCCTCTTAAATATGGTGTTCCTCAGGGATCCATTTTGGGTCCTATTTTATCCTCTATATACCTTCACTCTATTGGAGCGATTTTTAGGAAATTTAACATTTCTTTTCACTGCTATGCTGATGATACTCAGGTTTATATTCCCGTCTGCAACTCTGCAACAAATCAACTCCACAACTGTCTGTCTGAACTAAGATCCTGGATGGTCAATAATTTTCTTGATCTAAATCAAAATAAAACAGAGGTGCTTATAGTGGGTCCATCAGCTAAAGCCCAAATTGATCTTGGACTTCTCGGCTCTTTCTCTGCCTTTTCCAAACCTCAAGTCCGCAATCTTGGTGTTACCTTTGATAGTAACCTCTCTTTTGAGAAACAAGTAAATTCTGTAGTCAAGAGTTGCTTTTTTCCAACTTCGTCTATTAGGTAAGATAAAGCCTTTTTTATCTTCTAAAGATCTTGAGAAAGCTACTCATGCTTTTATTTTTTCTCGCCTCGATTATTGCAATTCGCTGTATTCTGGGATTAACAAATCTCTGATACACAGGTTACAGTTGGTCCAAAATGCTGCCGCTTGCTTTCTGGTTGGGACAAGGAAGTATGACTCGGTTTCTCCTATTTTAGCTTCTTTACACTGGCTGCCTGTCAGTTTTCGAATTGATTTTAAAATCTTGCTGCTAGTTTTTAAATCTTTACACGGGCTTGCTCCTGCCTATTTATCTGAATTGTGTATTTTACAGCAGCCATCCAGAGTGCTTAGATCTTCTGGTCAGTTGTCTCTTGTTGTCCCTCGTACCAAATGTAAAACCAAGGGGGACAGGGATTTTGCAGCTGCTGTCCCTTGTCTGTGGAAAACTTTACCTCATCATATAAAGGAGTCGTCTACAATTGAACAGTTCAAAACAAGATTAAAAACTCACTTCTTTTCACTTGTATTCAGTGACCTTCAGTTATACTGATGGTTTTCCTTTTTGTGATCATATAACATTATTTCTATTTATTATCTATCTTATTTTATGTTCATATATTTTATTACTATTTGTGTTTTATTGTTTATTGTTTTTGTTTTTTTTTATTTTTTCTTTTATTCTATTATTGTAAAGCACTTCGCTGCAGCATTACTATATTGTTTTAAATGTGCTATATAAATAAATTGACATTGACATTATATATATATATATTGTGACGGACAGCTGGGTCCCATGCCCGGCCGGGACGCCTCTGCTGCATACGTCCCGGGGAAGCCATCATGGACATTGCAGTACCTTCCCCGGGGCGCTTGGGGGCAGCCTCCCTGGCCGTGGATCCCTCCTCAATCTCCCCCGTGGCTCCATGGGACATGGAGTCCACCACAGCAGCCCGGTTGGGAGATGGGGTGGCCGCTAGGGGGTGCTGCGGACAACCAGCCACCACGCTGGACGGTTTATCAGCCCCACCCGGAGGTGCAATTAAGACCAGCTGGTCAGGCACCTGGAACACTTCCGGGTGGGGTATAAAAAGGCGTGCCTCCCAGCAATCAAGGCCAGAATCGGGAGGAAGAGGACGAGGTTGCCTGGGAGGAGTGGTGGTGCCAGGAAGCGTTTTGTTTGTGTGGGTTTTTGTGCATAGACTGTGTTGGGCCTGTGGGACACGGGGAAGATGTGTGCCCACGGCTGAAGAGGTAAAAATAAAATAAACCCTTTGAGTGTGAACACGTGCCTCAGCGTGGTCTGTGCCAGGTCGGGCGCTATATAGCGCCTTTATCACAATATATATATATATATATATATATATATATATATATA
>JANRMT010062807.1:53075687-53097353 GCA_026402145.1 Polypterus bichir lapradei
TGAGTGAGTGAGTGAGTGAGTGAGTGAGTGAGTGAGTGAGTGAGTGAGTGAGTGAGTGAGGGCTTTGCCGTTTATTAGTATAGATATATATAAAATGCATATTGATGGCAACACTGACTTGTGTGTACGCAACATTTCAGAGAAACTGGGAAATTATGACACCCTTAATCAAGTATGGAAATGCAGCCAAACCAGCTACTGTAAGTGATTACTCATGCATATAACCAAGCTGTTTTTATAATGTGTGTTTACATGACAAACATATTAAACCTCAAAAGCAATGAATATGATGTACAGATTCTATTTTACTTTTTTTAAAGAGGCCCAATGAATCTGCACTGAAAAACTTTGGTTTTTTTTTTGTTTTTTTTTTAGTTTCTACAGTGTATGTGTTGTCACTTATCAAGAAACTAACTAGCAGGTCAGGAATATCTAAGGAAAGCTTCACTCCATCATGCCCAGTGTGCTGGAAGCCATTAACCAACTGACAAGGAGCCACATTCAGTTTCTGTGTGGCGTGGGTATACAGGGCAACATAAAAAGTCAATATGCAGCAGTGTCTGGTTTCACTAATACAACTGAAGCAACTGACTGTACGCATATTGCAATAAAGGCATCTAAATGAAGCTATTTTTTTTAACCGTAAGCAATTACATTTCATTAATGCACAAGTTATATGTCATGCCAAAATGAGACTGAAAATGTTGTGGCTTGGTGCCTTAGGTCAATCCAGAATTCATTTACTTTGAAGTAACATTAACGGATGATTTGCTGATGGTGCTGTACATGATGGCTATCTTGTTGGTAAGGTAACTCGCTGAATCCTCAGTGTCCTATATGGCCTATAGTAGTCATTGTAACAGCAATCATGTCATTCATCTTACACTTTCCCTAATCCCAGAATGCAGAGGAGAGAGACTATAATGCTGTGTGTAATCTTCCACGTTCAATTGTGGAGTGCACTGTAGGACTCCTCAGATACAGGTGGCAGGGTCTGGATGTGTCATGTTAGAGGCTGCTGTACCAGCCAGGGAAGGTCTGCTGCATCTAACTGCATAGCCAATATACAGTTTTTTCAGGGTGTCAATTGGGCAAGTTTGAGGTGTATTCAAGTACACACATTTACAAGATGACTGTGATTTATAAAGAATAAATTTTGTAAAAATATACTGTATGTACGTTAGGTTTTATAAATATAAAACCAGTCTTAAAATGTAGTTGCAGTTTAAAGTGCTTTTTGTTAAACATTCTTTCATTGGGTAATTAGGGCTGCTTTGGTTGATAACATTACACAAGGTAAACATCATTCTCTATCCATATAGTGTGTGAGTACATGCTGTAGTAAAACTGACAATATTCTTTCATTTTTCTCAGTTATTGCTCCTAAGCTTTGGAATGACTTCCCTTTCCACATCAGGTCTTCATCCTCTATTGAGGTTTTTAAATGTCGGTTTGATACCTACTTGTTTTCTTCCACCTTTCACTATGTATAATGGTATGGTAGTAAATGTTATAATTTGTTGTTTTATTAATCTGCTTCTGGATGATCATTTGCATTGTGTTTATTTTAATGCTTCTTTGTATAGCACTTTGGTGTAACCTCTGTTGTTCTAAATGTGCTTTTATAAATAAATAATCTAATCTAATCTATCATGGGATAGTCTTACTTTCCAACATATAACAAGAGCTATTGGTCAAGGAAGTGTTCTTGAAATTATTTTAAACTATGAACTACATATTTTTCTGAATATGTTTAGAGATGCTCATTTTAGATATTAAACAGGATCTACAGGTAGAACAGCATAGTGGTAATTTATTAAACCACACATATTCATTGTTTGTGACTGAATTCAGCAACCTTTACTCTACCCTAGCTATAAATTAATTAAGTTGTTTTGATTTTAGTGTCGATATAGACATGTAAACAGACATTTTCAAATGTTTTAGACAAACTTCTGAACTCAGTATGGTTTTGATATATTTTTGAAGGTTCAGCTCATTATAACCATAAACTGGACTTAATCATTACTCGCATGGTGCAGATTTAAAATGTAAGCATTACTCCACTAAATTAAATGATCCCTGATCACTTCATAATTATGTTTCAATTGCTCATGCCCTCATCAATGCAATCACAGATTAAAGAAAGACCAGTGCAACATCTTGGTTGCATCTCTTTTGAAATTTGTGGATGTGCATATAATGAGAAAACAAAACATAATTTTGGAGAACAATATATACTGTAGTTAGAGGCGTTAGCCACACTCAGAAATCACAAGAACACAAAACTCAGTTTTATGAGAGAACTGTAAATTACATTTTGATGCCTTCTGATTATGCAAATCCTATAGATAATATTTTCTTAGATTTAAGTGCACCTAATAATATCATTGACTAATCTATTCTTTTACATAGTCTAAAAATTTTGCTGGCTTCTCATGTCACAGTTTCAGAACTCAAAAATTAGGATGCTGAAAACTTGAGCACAGATCGAAAGCAATAAAATTATGTCTTTCAAACTCCATGCAGATAGTAATAAAAAGTATAGAAATCTGTTTTCCTCACCTGCTCAGACTACTTTTTCAGATTCATAAATGAAAACAAAAGACACATTGTTTAGGCTAATATGACAAATGGGAAATCTGAACTGTCATGCAAAGCCCTACAGACATTAGCAGCACAGAATTTATAAAATTGCTTAATAATCTAATTGATAACAACCCACAATTCAAAGCTATCTCACAAACTTATTGCAGTATGAAACCTTACCTCTCCTTGTCTCTCTCCATCTTGGTAAATAAAACTTTGGAAGACAACAGGAATGTATAACTTCAATTTTGAAAATGAAATTACCTACCTGTTCCGTAATCCTGTCAAAACAAATGAAGAGCTCAATTACAGCTCTGTTCTCAAGCAGTTTTAACATTATCAATAGATCATTATTTACTGGCACTGGTAGTAATGCATGAAGAGTGTAATTTCTAAAATAGACCCAAATAATTTAAACATTGCCTTTTGTTTATATAGTACCTAAAATAGTACTTGCCATGTAGCTTCAAACTCACCATACATAGTACAACTTGGGAATTTCAGTCTGTTTTTTGCACGTCCACTTTGAATAAGCAGCATTATGTCATGTTATAAATTACATTTTGATGCCTTCTGATTATGCAAATCCTATAGATAATATTTTCTTAGATTTAAGTGCACCTAATAATATGATTGACTAATCTATTCTTTTACATAGTCTAAAAATTTTGCTGGCTTCTCATGTCACAGTTTCTGAGTGATTTAGTTAAAGTTTATGAAATTGATTTCACTATATACAAAAACATGGTAGAATTACGTCTCTCAGGGCCCAGTATTCCAGACTCTTAATTGTTCTTACTTTACATGCTGCCACTGGGAGATATCATCATAAGACATAATGTTTAATTCCATTCACATGCAGGTAATACTTGTTATGAAAGTTACAAGTAGATGAAGCGACCCAACAGCTATCCTGTATAGACACTCACTACGACACTTTTCCGAGATTTAAAAGCTCCCAACTGTCAGTAGGGATATGAGCTTGCAACAAAGACCTCAGCTGTGGGGATTAGTAGAACCTGGACACATTAGTGAAAAACTACAAGAGAAGTAAAAAAAGGACTAATTTGTGTTTTAACAATGTGTTTACACAGATTATTGTAGAAACGGAACACACATGAAATGCATATGTTCCAAATAACGATCTATTATTTCCACTCTAAAACTCCAGCACTTCACTCCCAGATAATCAAACAAGGAATGAGCTGGGAGAACTTTTTGCACATTCTGTGGCAGTGGAGGGATAGAATAGTAGGCTGCTTGCTGCTTATCTTTATCAGCACATTTACAGGACAAAAGACACTGATGGAGAGGTGCGATGGGATTTAAGGTGTGCTGGATCTTCAAGTTTTTTCGTAGACTCTGGTAATTCTAGTGTTAAACCCCCAAACTTGAGGTTGGACATTCAAACCCTTGACCACTACCACACACTGAATGTTAAGAAACAGTAGGAGCTTTAACAAAAATACCCAAAAAATAAAGAATAAGTAGTGCCTAAAGGGCAATCCAAAGGTTAACAATACATAATGAGAAGGAAAATCCCAAAACCTTAGCAAAAATAATCAAAGAAAATAGAGAATCCAACAAGAAAAACAACACTTAAAAAAGAACTCCTTCACAACTTCAACGCATCACTCCTGAGCTCCCTTTTTGTCTTGGCTATAAATAGTCAGAAGAGGGCTCAGGAGTTGTGATGTCAGAGTGGCCCCACCTCTCAGAGTACCACCCACAGAACATACAGAATAGATTCAAATTTAAAGTGACAGTATATCATTACAGAATATAACAAAAACAACACTGCAGATAAAAGTTAAGGTAAACATATAAAGTCCCTAATCCTGCTATAACATGCTGTCCTTAATTTCTGTACATTTTAGATTTTTGCAATATTTTAAAGCAAAAAACTGTTAACCACTATGACTACAATCACAGCCTTGGGTGATGAGACAGCAAGTAGCTGATGCCATAGCCAAAAACAACATGGGCGCATCCATATTTAAAAACTTGAAAATGGTGTCAACTATAAGGAAATGGGAAGTCAGAAAAGTTGGCACATCTTAACCATGACAATAAAAACACCAAAATCAATAAATATAATCATAAACTGTAAACTTTATGAATTGGCTTGTGTTGTTGACAACATATTGTAAAATTACTCCTTTAAAAAGGTGCTGGCACTGTCTTTGGTGTGGGAAAGTTTTTGGTGTCTTTAGTTAGGCTTGTAGGGCAGCATTAACACATTAGTGAAAAGTTGTATTTTTTAAATTTATTTGGGATAAATAAAAAAAATGTTTTGTTGTTTTAAGGTAAGTCTGCTCTGTCTGCTTTCCAACACTGTTACTATATATCTAGAAAAAGAATGTGAAAGAGAAAAAGAGAAAGGGAGTAGGAAGACTTTTGAGGTCACTACTGTGAAGTTGCCAGATTTATAATGAAGACTTTTATTAGGCCAAAGAAAGATGAACAAGAGTTTTACACAAAAACCATAATTCCTCAATCCATTTCATGCAGTCATAACAAAGCCTTTTTGTCCTTGACTTTTTTCTGACTCTTCTTCCCAAAGAGAGCTGCATGTGAGGTGGTTTTTATATTCCTCTTCAGGTTACTGGAGTTATTTCTGGGTTGGGGAAGGAGACATAAATTTTCTTCAGGAACACTAGGCTAGGGCTCTGTCTAATGATACCTGGCATTTCTGCACGTTTTCTTCCTTTATTAAACTTGAAGAGCCAGGACAAACATTAAGATGTTTCTGGGACCATGTGAGCTCTGGTAACCCTGGTGGCATTGTCCATTGTATTGTTCTTTCATAAGCCACTTTGTCTCAGTTAGCAAAGAATGACTTTCCCCTTACAACTGCTGAGTTACTTGCAGACCACTAAATACTAAACATTTTCTTCAAGATAACTCCTTACACATGCCCCTTACAGGCTCAAAAGGCATTCTGACCCCTGTGTTTTAGTTGATGCTCTTGTATGGGAACTCATTTTCTCTTCTTTAATGTGACACTATAAACAAGTGTAATACAGTACATACCAAACTGCCTGTCAACCAAGTCCCTAATGGGAACCCCATCAGTACATGACATTTTAAGAAATATTGGTTTGAAAAAATGTTTAAGAACTTTAATTTTTTGCTTTTACTGTGAAGATTTATACTCTTACTTTATTGCATATTAATGTAGCATTACTTTGCGTTGAGACTCCTTCTTCACTTCTCACATGTCCCCCATTCCCACAACTTTATGTGTCAACATATTGCCAGCCATGTTTTCTTTTGTGGAGATACTTTGTCAGTGTTTTCTCTTGTGAGATACTGTGTCAATCTCCTACTTGCAACGCTAACAGTTTATAAATATCTGTCTAAGACGTCTAACAGTTCATTACGCATGTAGGTAGCCTGAAACAGGATCTCAGAGAAGAGGAGATACTGCACTTTAATTAGAGACAACCTGAACAAAGTAAACAGTTTGTTTTACTTTCTGTTAAGGAAAGCAGCTTCATGTGTATGCACAGTATGTGCACAACTTTGTTAGCATGATAAAGAACTTATGTTACTGGTCAGAATCTCCAAAGAAATTGCAGACATTACTGCATTACAATGGAATTGCAAAGAATAAGGTAAACTAGAAAGTGTATTGCTGTACCCAGGGTCTGAGTAGACACATTTAATAACTGAAACTTTGAGGTTTGTTGGGACAGAACAGCGAGGGACCAGTAAGCAAACTGGTACAATATCAAGCCAAAAACAAAGAAAATATGCCAGTATCCACACTGGGATGCAGAATGAAAGGGTAATGGACTGAAAAACAGTTCCTGATGAAAAGATGAGAAGCAAAAGTAGGGCACAGAAGCATTGTGCACTTCTGGATGCCATAGTCCAAGAAAGACATCAGCACCACAAGAACATAGTAGAGCAGTCAAGTACATCTCCATACACAACATGGCTAAGGGTACTGGAGCTCTTGAATATGAAAAAGAAGAACTAATATGAGGATCATGTCTAAAATTCTGAAAGACATCAATATGTTGATCCAGAAGAATTCTGGGGGATAAAGAATGAAGTCGCTTTCTCCAGGGCACTGGTTACAATTAAGAAGTGCAATCAAGATGGAAACTAGAAAGGGATTGTTTACACAAAGACCTCTGGGAATGTGCAACTAAGTAAGGTCTCATATATCTGTAGCGGACACCATATCACTGTTAAGCATCTGGAGGAGATTTTGGGAGGAATAGCAAAGAGGTACGGTGGTTATTGTCTCACAGATCTCAGTGTCACCAATCCTGAGCACTATCTGTGGAGCATTTGCATGTCTTTCCAGTGCCTAACTGTGTTTACTACAGGTAGTTTGCTTCCCCTCCCCATGTTTGTTAGTTTAGTTGCTAACTTTAAAGGGGACTTGAGAGGATGTGTTCTGTGATATGATGTGATGTACAGGTTGTCCATGTTAGGTCCCTGTATTGAACATAATGTTAACATGATGAGCAGCAGTACCCCACAGCCTTGATTTGAAGTAAGCAGGTACAGAACATGAATGGATGGGTGGGTTCACTTCACAGATGGACTGAGATACTGGTATATTGTATTTATTAGCTAACTAAAAAAATGAAAAAAAAATGAATGATCTCCTTTTGTCTTCAAAATGTATTCTAATATAAAGCATGCTAGTAGGACTGAGCACAAGTCAAGGACTATTTTAATTTACCTTGTAAAATAAGGTAATTTTGTGAAACTTTTTGCAGTATAAAATACTTATTTAACTATGGCAGATTAATTTTACATTGTTGAGACCTACTAGATTGTATAAAAACCTCCTTGATTGTGTTTTATGCAACTTCTCAAAAGACTCAGAGGGATTACATTTCCTGGGTATCAATTAAAAGGATCATTTGCTATTATTATTTGCTTCAGTGCAAACTCCATCTGCAGAGCAGCGTCCAAATGTCACTGTTTTCACACCCAAGCCGCCTATTGTACACTAAGCTATCTTCGACAGTCTGTGACGGTCATTGCTGAGCTTTTTCTTGCCTTTCAAAGTACTGATCGCCTTCCAAACCCAATTACCCGAGGCTCATTACACTCAAAGCTATAATCTGAAGCAAATCTTTTTCAGTTTCCCCACCAGCTTTGTCATTTTGCATTGGCCAAAATTGTTGTTCACACATCACAAACTGGATGAGGAAGAGTAAAAGCTATAGAACATCTAATAATCAAAGAATGTTCAAAGGGGTAAAGCACATTAAAAATATATCAGCAACATTAGATTATTATTATCATTTTCATATTGCAGATTATCTTCACCTTAAGCAGGTTAAAGGATTTGGACAACATTGCACTTCATTACATACATACTATATATATATTTATATTATATATATATTGATATATATATATATATATATACACACACACACATATATATATTGTGACGTACTGTAATTAATGTTTTCTGTTTACTCAGTGTGGGGAAGGCTCCGCGTTTTTATAACTACATAGAAAGACAGAAGGTGCATGCGCAAGAGGAGGGATGAGACAGGAAGGAAGGGGATGTGGGGGCAGGTGTGTCTAGCGACCCTAAAACAGCGGGCTGGGGAAGTTTTATTGCTGTTCTGTTCAGTTCTTGTTTAATAAACTCAGCATCTTTGGAGCACCATGTTTTAAAGCACTTGTATTGTGTCTCACCCTCCTTAGTTGCTACAGTGGTGTCAGAAGTAAGAGGATGGAGTGAACTCCCATAGCGACTACCAGTGTGAACGAACAAGAAATATAAGACTTAACCGCATCTTTTAGACTTTGTGGAAAGTGCACAGCGCCCAGCTATGCTGTCAAATGCATGGGATGCGCAAACGCCACCTCGCCGCTGCGTTAACAATGGAACCTCAAGTACACAATGCGGTGAGTCATGAACACATGGTAACAGTAGAGTGCGGTAATGTTTTGCAAGGAAGTTTCTGGGGACAAAAGTGAGAACCAAGATACGATGTAGTACACATGGAAAGAGAAACGAGATGTGTTTACGAGACACCAAGCCCGTGCAGCCAGGTTGCAGAGCTTCAGCGAGGTACGTTGCCTATAAATCCGGATATGCTGAACAATCTGCTGCGGGTGTTTTCGGAGGTGGCCCAAGCCACGCACGGACCTGACGGGTTGCAGCAACATATGTCAGCATGTGAAGGTCAACTACCTGTAGAATCTAATACTGCATGGAAGAATCTTGCAAGAGAAGGAGGGGCTTACATGCAACAGGCATCAGTGGATCGTCATGTCAAAGTAGGGCACTATGATGGTAAGAGCTCATGGGAGGCATTTCTATCCCGCTTCCAGTTAGTTGCTCTAGCCAATAGTTGGAATCCACGAGATCAAGCTTTGAACTTGGCCATATCCCTTGAGGGTGAAGCATTGCAAGCACTAACTGATCTCAGAGTAGAAGATAGACTCAACTTTAAAGCACTGTCCAATGCACTTGAATGGCGTTTTGGAAAGAGGGAATCTGAAGCCGACCTGCGCAGTCAGTGGGCCAGCAGGGTCCGTGATGAATGAGAAAGTTTAGGAAACTTTGATGCAGATGCTCAGGCAATAACTAGAAGAGCATTCTCTCAATTCCCTCCAGCCTCTCAGGACAACTTAGCCACAGAGGCATTTCTGAGGGGATTGACACCTCTTCCCTTGAGACAGCACGTGCGCCTGGCCGCCCCATCTACCTTGGAACAGGCTCTACAGATAGCTCAGAGAGTGGAAGAAGTCTTGAAAGAAACCCCACCTATTAGCGGTAGCAGTTTACACATGATCAAGAGCCAGCATCTGTTTCATCGGGCACGGGGAGCACAACCTGTAGAAGACGGGCCACAGAATACGATCACAAGATCAGGTAGCCAAGAAGGCCGTGGGCGAACTGTGTTAAACTCTTGTTTGTGTTGTCGCTGTGGAAGAAGTGGCCATTTAAAGCGGGACTGTCCAGTAAAAGATGAACAACTGCCAGGAAACACTGAGGGGCCAGCGTAGATGGGACAGAGCTGGTCCCTAAAGCCGTTTGGAGGAACAATGGGGGATTGTTACATAAAGTCACAGCGGATGAGTTCAATCCATATTGTGAGCTGGAATTCCAGGTGGGGCAGATAGGAACAGGGGCAAGCTGCTATGTTGCCATCCATGTTAAAAATAAGCCCTGCTACGCATTGGTGGATACTGGTTCTACAGCTACACTTGTACGCCCTGACACACTCCCACGGGACTCCAACCTTGAGTGCACTACAGCACACTTGAGTACAGTCACTGGGGAGGAAACACCAATGATTGGAAGGGTAAAAGTGAAGATGGAATTGGCTGGTTGGACCGGAGAGCATGAAGTCTGAGTAGCTGTAGTGGAGGATCCATGTATTCTGGGGCTGGACCTTTTGCAGAACCTTGGTGCCAGTATCAATTTACAGACAGAAACTCTGCATCTGGCTGGGGGTTCTATCCTACCCTTAACCTCTTCCTCGGGATCTTTGGAGAGCTCAGCCATGGCTGCTATATCAAGCTTGGTCCTGCCTGTCACACCTCAAAACTAATCTACTACCATAAAATCACCACACTTGGATGCCCTTTCTGCTGTACAATCTCATTCCAGCCTCTTGATGGGGGCGGCACCAGAACCCCCACATTGTCCCGTTCAGGCAGACAGCCCTTCATCAAGCTGCAAAGAAACTGGTGTACCTCAAGTGTTGAAAATTATTCAAGCAATCTGGGAGGCCAATATGGAGGGGCTTGATTTTGTACAAGGCCAGCGCCTGAAGGCACTCTTAATAAAGTATAAGGATTGTTTTGCTACCAATTCAGTTGAGGTCGGACAAACCCATCTAGTCCAGCATGATATTGTGACTGGTGATGCCCCACCTATACGGCAGACTCCACGCAGAATCCCCTTGGGCCAGCAGGAGGCAGCAAATCAGATCCTGGAAGAGATGAAGAACGCAGGTATTACTGAACCTTCTGAAAGCCCTTGGGCCTCCCCAGTAGTAATGATAAAAAAAAAAAGATGGCAGCTGTAGGTTCTGTGTTGACTACCGATGGCTAAATAGTGTCACACTTAAGGACTCCTATCCTCTACCCCAGATGAATCTCTTGAATTGGTTGCTGGGTCGGCCTGGTTCTCCTCATTGGATCTTTGCAGTGGGTATTGGCAGGTGGCTCTTACCCCGCAGACACAACTTAAAACTGCTTTCTCTACAGAGTGAGGTTTGTGGCAGTTCCGGGTCATGCCCTTTGGACTATGCAATGCCCCTGCGACTTTTGAACACTTGATGGAACGAGTGCTTGCTAGGATTCCACCTACACAGTGTTTGTTGTACTTGGATGATCTCTTGGTGCACGGGAATACTTTTGATGATGCACTTAAAGCCCTAGAGGAGGATGTTCAACAGAGGATACAGAGTGTAAGACTAAAACTTCACCCACAGAAATGCCACCTGATGCGAAAGAAAATTTTAATTTTGGGTCATGAGATCAGCCACGAAGATGTAGCCACCGAGGAGGGAAAAGTAAATGCTGTGAAGCAGTGGCCAGAGCAGAGTGACCAACATCAAGTTAAAGAATTCCTAGGATTGGCCTCATATTACCACAGGTTTATCCTAGGATTCGCCACAATTGCAGCACCTCTACATAATCTCTTGCACACAGATGTGCCTTATCACTGGACAGAGAAATGTAAGGAGGCATTTAGTGACCTTAAACAAGCCCTCAGCCAGACTCCTGTTTTAGCTCCTCCTGACCTGAAGTTTCCCTCCCTCTTGGACATTGATGCAAATAATGTGGGCTTAGGGGCAGTACTGTCCCAGACACATCCTGATGGTGAATGGTGGTGGCCTATTATAGTCGGGCATTGTCAAAAGCAGAAAGAAACTACTGTGTGACTCATCGGGAACTCCTGGCTGTAATTTCTGTACTTCAGCATTTTAAACATCTACTATGTGGGCTTCCATTTGTCATCCGCACAGATCATGCTGCTCTACAATGGCTGCTGACATTCCAAGAACCCAAGGAACAGGTTGCCCAATGGATCGAGCAGCTTCAAGCATACAATTTCTGTGTGGAACATCGAGCTGGACAGTGTCACAGCAATGCAGATGCTCTGTTCCGGAGGCCGTGTGCAGCCGAGGGTTGTGGTCATTGTGATTGTTAGAAAGCCCAGGATGCTGAAAGAGCAGATGAGATAGGTCTGAGGTGTGGAGTCTTAAATTTGATAGACATGGTTATAAATTAGGAGGGCTGACAGAAAGAAGATCCAGCCCTACAATTGATCATTCAGTGGTTAGAGACCCAGCGTAAACCCATTTGGGCAAAGGTGGCCGGAGAATCCCTGGAAGTTAAGGGCTTGTGGGCACAGTAGGACAGTCTTGCTCTACAGGAAGGGATTCTAATGCGGTCCTGGTGCGTACCTGCCACAGGTGAATTGCAGTGGCAACTGGTGGTTCCAAAAGCCCTCAGGGAGCAAGTTCTCAAAGATCACCATGGGGCCCCAGGAACTGGGCATTTTGGCATAAGAAAAACTTTATGCCGGATACAACAAAAATACTACAGGGGTCACTGTATGAGGGATGTAGAAGATCACTGCAGGAGATATGATGTATGTACAGCCCGTAAAGGCCCACCCGGACTGTCCCATGCGCCCCTACAGCAGTATCAGGTGAGCGCTCCCATGGAACGGGTAGTTGTTGATGTGTTAGGCCCTTTTCCTAGGTCAGAGAAGGGAAACCGGTATGTTCTTGTAACAATGGACTACTTTACAAAATGGCCAGAAGCTTGCGCCCTTCCTGATCAAGAGGCTGTGACTGTTGACCAGGCACTTATTGAGGGTTTCTTTAGCCATTTTGGCATCCCAAATTAACTTCATTCTGATCAGGGGCGCAACTTTGAGTGCCGGGTATTCCAGCAGATGTGTCAGCAGCTGGGGATCCAGAAGACTCGGACTTCCCCTTTACAATCACAAAGTGATAGATTAGTGGAACGGTTTAATCGGACTCTGGGTATCCAACTTGCACTTTTCACATCCCAGGGTCAGAGGGACTGGGATGACCAATTACCACTTATCCTCATGGCATGCCGTTCTGCTGTACAAGAGTCTACTGGATGTACACCTGCACTCTTGATGCTAGGATGGGAGATCAGGACTCCCCCAAACCTTGCTTATGGCTTTCCCCCGATTCGCTCTTTCCTTACCCAGGTCCCGAATATAGCCGCCGTTTGCAAGATAGACTGGAGAAAGCCCATGCCTTTGCCAGGGACCAGCTGAAGGCTGCAGGGGAGCGACAACGGCGTAACTATAACATCTGAGCCCAAGGAAGGCACTTTCGAGAGGGAGAACAGGTCTGGGTATACCGCCCTCAGCGTCGAAAAGGGCATTGCCCAAAGCTGGATAGCCCATGGGTAGGTCCCTGTCAGATCCTTGCTCGCCTAGGGGAAGTAGTTTATCGTGTACAAATTAAACCAGAAGGGAAGAAAGTTGTTCTTCTTCGAGATTGTCTTGCACCATATTTAGGTGCCCATTTAGTTTCTCCTTCTGACATGGATGCCAGAGACGGCCCACCATTGACTCCCATCCCGATTCCAATTCAAAGCACCAGTTCAGTGGAGCATAGTGATGGTGGATCTGGAACTCAGGAACATGTTCCTCCATGGCCCAGACGCAGAAGAAGGCTACCAAGACGTTTATTGGATTTTGTGATCCCTCGGGGCGAGGGACTAGGGTCGGGGGGCAGTGTGACGTACTGTAGTTAATGATTCTGTTTACTCTGTTTAGGGAAGGCTCCATGTTTTTATTACTACATAGAAAGACAGAAGGTGCGTGTTCAGGGGGATGGAGGAGACAGGAAGGAAGGGGGTGTGGGGGCAGGTGTGTCTAGCGACCCTAAAACAGCGGGCTGGGGAACTATTATTGCTGCTCTGTTCAGTTCTTGTTTAATAAGCTCAGCTTCTTTGGAACACCATGTTTTCCAGCACTTGTATTATGTCTCACCCTCCTTAGTCACTACAATTTTATATTTATTTCAATTTGGGCACAGGCAGATTAAGTTACTTGCTCAGGGTTAGACAGTTAACAAGAAAAAGTGATTGGACTAGAATCTTGAGGCTTTAATTTCAATATGCTACAGATATCAGATGATTATGAACAGAAAACACGCTGAATAGCCCCATGCAGGCTGCGGCTTACAGACGTCCCGAGTCCGCTGTGTTTAGTGTTAATCTTTGTTCGTCTTTGTCAACTAGTATAAGAAAAGAAGTAGATTTAAGTGATAGTGGTACACAGACATACATTTACTAGTGACAAATCCTGCTCGATTTCCGAAGAAACTGTGCCGAAATATCCAGTGAAGTGACAGACGCTCTGCTGCCTTTGCTTACTTCGGCAGCCTGAGAAGCTGAGCTGGCAGAAACACAAGCGCAGCGATCGGAAGCAGAAATGAGGGAAAAGCAGCAGTGTTAGCACAAGGCTAAAAACTAACCCCACCAGACCTGCAATACCATCCATTCTGCTTGCAAACGTCCGATTGCTAGACAACAAGCTGGATTACATAAAGCTGCAGTGGGCCAAGCAGTGGGAAATGAGACTGTTGCATCTTTATTTTCACTGAGACATGGCTCCAGGAAAACATTGCGGACTCGGCCATCCAGCTAGACAGACTGACCATCTTCCGAGTGGACAGAGACACCTCTTTGTCCGATAAGACCCGCGGGGATGGGGGGGGGACTGTGTGTTTATGTGAACAGAGAGTGGTGTATGAACGCTGCCTCATTCGCGCAACACTGTTCCCCACTGTTAGAGGTTTTATCTGTAAGGTGCCGGCCTTTCTACCTGCCGAGGCAATACAGTTGTGTGCTAGTGGTTGCCATCTACCTCCTGCCTAGCGCAAATGCTAACCAGGCGCTAGCGGAACTCTATGAGATCATCAGCAAACTGCAAATGATGCACCCCGAGGCATTTTTCATTATTGCTGGAGACTTCAATCATGCCAACTTGAAGTCATTTCTCCAAAAATTCTTCCAGAATGTGAACTTTGCTACTAGAGGGGGAAGCTGTCTGGACAATGTTTACGCGAGTGCTTCTGAAGCCTATAAGGCCCTAACCCGCCTCCACCGCTGCTACTCAGACCATATCAGTGTTTTAATGGTTCCTGCATACAAGTCGCTGCTGAAGTGCACTAAACCAGCCCACAAAAACATCAGAGTGTGGCAGGTTGGTGCTGTTTCAGTTCTCCTAGACTGCTTTGAATTGACAGACTGGGACATTTTCAGGGAGGCTGCTATGGATGGTGACTCCATCAATCTGGAGGAACACACAGGCTCTGTGACTGGCTACATCTCCAAATGCAAAGAGGGTGTTACTGTTACCAAGGATGTTACCACAAGAGCCAACCAAAAGCACTGGATGATGACAGAAGTGCACAAGATGCTCAAGATTAGAACTGTAGCCTTCAGATCTGGAGACAAGGCCACCCTCAGGGTGGCCAGAGCCAACCTGTCTCACGCTATAAGGAGAGCTAAGTGGGCATACGCGCAGATGATTAACAAATACTTCAGCAGCACCAGAGACACGTTGTATGTGGCAGGGAGTTCAGGCAATTACAAACTACAAGCCTCCCTATTGGATGAGCTGAACAACTTCTTTGCACGGTTTGTGGCGCAGAACAAAGAGCCTGCGAGAAAAGCAACACCTCCCTCCACTGACCAGGTACTCTGTCTCTCCATAACTGACGTGAAGGGGACTATATCAATCCACGCAAGGCTGCAGGACCTGACAACATACCTGGTTGTATGCTCAAAGAATGTGTCAGTCAACTGGCTGGTGTCCTCACAGACATCTTCAATGCATTATACCAGTGCCGAAGAAATCATCAGTGACATGCTTGAATGACTACCGACCAGTTGCACTCACGGCAATCATGATGAAGTGCTTCGAAAGGCTAGTCATATCACACATAAAGACTAATCTCCCTGTCTCCCTTGACCCTCTTCAATTTGTATACCGCTCAAACGGGTCAACTGAGGATGCCATATGCTCTGCTCTTCACCTCTCCCTGACACATCTGGATAAAAAAGACACATATGTCAGGATGCTATTCATAGACTTTAGCTCTGCCTTCAACACAATCATCCCTCAAAAGCTGGCTGTAAAACTGAGCAGGTTGGGCCTGAACACCACCCTCTGCAATTGGATTCTGGACTTCTTGACAGAGAGGCCCCAGTCAGTTCGGATGGGCCGCAACACTTCCAGCATCATCACACTGAGCACTGGAGCGTTGCAGGGCTGCATGCTTAGTCCACTGCTCTTCACCCTGCTGACTCACGACTGCACACCCACACACAACACCAACCACATCATCAAGTTTGTGGATGATACAATGGTGCTGGGACTGATAAACAGGGATGATAAAACAGCATACAGAGATGAAGTGGAACAGCTGTCCGCATGGTGTGAAGACAACAATCTATCTCTCAGTGTTGACAAGACAAAAGAGATAATCGTGGACTTCAGAAAATCACACCCTGCCCACATCCCACCCAGCATTAATGGTTTAGATGTGGAGACTGTTAGGAGTGCCAAGTTCCTCGGTGTGCACATAACTGAGGAATTTACGTGGATGCATAACACCTTATCACTAATCAAGAAAACCCAACACTTCCTGAGGCGGCTAAATTGAGCAAGTCTTCCCCCTTCCATCCTCACCATGTTCTACAGAAGCACCATGGAGAGTGTTCTGACTAGCTGCATCACTGCCTGGTATGGCAACTACAACATATCTGACCGAAAGCACCTGAAAAGGATGGTGAAGACAGCAGAGAACATTATTAGGGTGCCTCTCCCTTCACTACAGGACATATTTTACAAACGCAGTGTCCGCAAGGCCTGCAGCATTGTGCAGGACCCCTTACACCCTTCACATGGACTTTTCACACTTCTGCCACCCAAGAGAACATACTGCAGCATCAGATCTGCAAGGCTGCAGGAGAGTTTTTACCCCCAAGCTGTCAGATCCTTAACACCATGCTGCCCCCTAGGATCTTCCACACTGCCTCAGCCACCTCTAAAAAAACACTTTCCTGCAAAGACGAGTGGGCATGTAGAAAAAAACTGAAAATCTCATACTGACCTTTAAGTATTTGACACTCTTGATATCCTTCTGCTGTGAAACATTCTGACCTGTCATTGTTTACACATGTCTTAAACAACTATTATCATACACTGATAATTTCTGAATCATCTGTATCTATTATTTATTATTTATTTATTATATTACATATCTATAGACTATATGTATCTAGATTGAAAATACCATATATTGCATCAATGTTCATATTTCTTACTACACGTCAATATTGCTGCTACTTCTTTGTCTTGTCTTTGCACAATGTCTTGTCTTGTTTGTGTTTTAATTTTAAATATAAATATAAATTTTAGGGGTGGCACGGTGGCGCAGTGGTAGTGCTGCTGCCTCGCAGTTAGGAGACCTGGGCTCTCCCCATGTCTGCATAGGTTTCCTCCGGGTACTCCAGTTTCCTCCCACAGTCCAAAGACATGCAGTTTAGGTGCATTGCCGATTCTAAATTGTCACTAGTGTGTGCTTGGTGTGTGGGGGTGTGTGTATGTGTGTGTGCATGCCCTGTAGTGGGCTGGCGCCCTGCCCGGGGTTTGTTTCCTGCCTTGCGCCCTGTGTTGGCTGGGATTGGCTCCAGCAGACCTCTGTGACCCTGTAGTTAGGATATATAGTGGGTTGGATAATGAATGCATATAAATTTTAATTCTATTTTTAATTTATTATTTGCACTTCATGTTGTTACACTGTGGACCCTAAGCTTCGCAGTTTTGTCTATCTGTATACTTGTATATGGTTGAGATGACAATAAAGTTCACTTTGATTTTGACTTTGAATGTTTTTTTAACAATTCACAAAGGAAGAAATAATGAATGGCTTACATTCTCCTTGCCTTAAACTGCATATTGGTGGCTATTTTCCAGGGCGACCATTTTGATCTCAAGATGTTGGTGTTAACTCTTAAAAATAAAAGTGCCAGAGTGATTAATGTGAGTAATACCATAGGGGAACCATTTTTGGTTCCTGGAAAAAAACATCTATATGAAATTCTACATGAAGGTTCCAGAAAGGACTTTTATTTATTTGGATCCGCAACAGGCTTCATGCAGTGAATAATCATTAATAGATGGCAACAGATTTGTGAAATACAAATGGGTCATAATTGTTAAAGGATTTATGCTGCATACAATAACACAAGCTAAACCCAGGTTTTAATCTGTTAGTGTCCTTCTAGGTACTAGTAGATTACCATAGTTTAAAGAGTTCAGTTTTTTACATAAGTTTTTCAAAGCACAAAGAACCAAATTCATATAACAAGGGTTTTCTTCTCTGTAGCTAATAAACTACTTCAACCTGCCTCCAACCCAACTACCTCCTCTACCAAAGTCTGTGAAAAATTCCTTCATTTTTTCTGTAATAGAATTAAAGATCTAAATGATTCAACTAACATAAATCCATCATCCATTTCTATCTTTCCGTGTCTTCTCACTCCATCAAACTTATTCTCATAATTTTAATGAGTCACATCTGCAGTTGTTAATGACCTGCTTTGTAAGATGAGGCCCACTACCTGTGTACTGGACCCCAGCACACTACTTACTGTAAATCCTGCCTTCATGCCATAATCTCGATTGTTACAACAATAATAAATACAACCTTTGACACAGGCTTTGTACCAACCACTTTTAAAATCACTTCTGCAACCCCACTGTTAAAAAAGTCTGGTCTTGATGCTGACACTCTTAACAATTTTTGGCCTAGTTCTAACTTGCCTTTTCTGTCAAAAGAACTTGAGCGTGTTTTATCCTCCCAACTCACCAATTACTTAACTTCTAATAATTTGATGGAACCCATTCAGTCTGGTTTCAGAGAGCAGTACAGCTGTAAAACTGTTACACTTCGGGTAACTAATGACTTGCTTATGGCAGCAGACTCTGGACAAACCAGTATATTATTTTTGTTAGACCACAGTGCAGCATTTGACACTGTCAGACATGACATTCTACTGTCCTGAATGGGGAACTCTGGCACTGCCCTCCAGTGGTTTTAAGTCAGGCAAGAGTTTGTTAATCTTGGCAACAGAAGATCCGGCTCAGCACCGGTCACACAAGGGGTTGCTCAGGGCTCTGTCCTCGGCCCTCTGGTCTTCTCTATTTATATGCTTCCCCTTAGCCATATCATTTGTAGCTATGGACTGGGATATCATTTTTATGCAGATGATACTCTGTTTCAATGTTAAAAGTGAAACTTCATCAGAGCTTTCTCGGCTCATAACTTGCCTCAGTGAAATTAAAACTTAGACAGACCATGACTCTTTAAAATTAAATTGTAACAAAACTGAACTCCTGCAAATAGGCGCTAAAGCACAACTTAAGAAAATGAGCTCCTTCTCAGTCACTTTTGATGGTGATCTCATCGGACCTTATTCAAATGCAAGGAATGTTGGTGTCATATTTGATTTCTCCATTTCTTATTCCACCCACATAAATCACATTAAGAAACTTACTTTCACTTCCATAACATGTTCATTCATTGCTCTCCTTTTCTAATGTTAAGAAATTTTCCTTTCTTTTATCACATCCTGCACTGATTATTGTAACTCTCTACTGGCAGGTGCCGCTTCTAATCTTATATCATATCTCCAGTTGATTCAAAACTCTGCTGCAAGAGTCCTAAATGGACCAGTAACAGCAAGCACATACCAGCCATCCTGCTTCACCTCCACTGGCCCCCTGTGTCTTACAGAATTAAAAATAAAACCTACAAAGCCACACAGCTTTATTTGGTCTTGCACCGGACTACATTAGTGACCTTTTCCATCACTATGCTTCTGTTTGCCCACTAAGGTCCTCTGATTCTACAAGTCTTGTTGTGCCTCACACTAAACTGCACTGTATGGGTGACAAGGTCTTCAGCTGTATAGCGCCTAGACTTTGGAATGACCTCCCGAAATTAATTAGATCAGCTAACTCTATTCATTGTTTTAAAAAACAACGTTAAAACTTATCTGTTCAGGAATGCTTTTAACGTAACTGAACATTCTGCCTCTTCTTCCAGTCTCCCTCTCTGTTTAGATGCTCAGTATACTTTGTGTGTGTTGTTATTTACTGGACTTTCTTTTAGTATTGAATTTAGTATTTTATCTGGATTATTGTGTTTTATTCTATTTAATGCATTTGTATATCCTGTATCTACCTGTTTTAATGTTCTATTCGGGAAATATCCGAATCCAATGTTACATTTACCTGCTGTTTCTTTATGAGACTCTGTGAAGCGCCTTGAGCATGGGAAATGTGCTATACAAATAAAATTTGTTATATGTAAATAACCCTTCCCAGAATGAAATGATGGTTTGTCAAGTAATGGTTCTATTAGTAACCACCCAACCCCTGTAAAGAACCATAACGTGCCATTAAAAAATCAATATTTTTAAAAGTGGGCTTAAATATTGACCCTGTAAACCTAAAATAAAACTAAAGTAGGACCCAGAACCTTTAGCTAGAGGGCTTCCAACACTTTAATTATTTGCCTTCTAATATTAAAGAAGCCCATTTTACAATATCCGTTTCAAGACAATCTCCTCCCTCTGACAAAACACCATCCTTTCTCGGACAAAACTCAATTTTCCTTTCTACCTCTTTAAACAGAATCTGTCATCAGATCTCAGAAAGAATGGCATCTGCATTCTGCTGTTCATTAAAAGTCACTTGATAGGTGTCAATCAAATATACAGTGACAGAAATTAACCTGCCCAATTGTTTACTTGCTCATTGCAATGAGATATGGAAAACCCTGTTCATTTCCTCCAATGATTTCCTACGTTGTAATTTTTGGTTTTCTCTACTTTATTGTCAACTGATACAATCTTCAGCATGACTTTGATTACATTTTAACCAGTACTTTTAAAGCACTAGGTTAATTGTTAATGCAAAATTGGTCGGATGTGAGTGAATGTGTGACATCAGCTCCCCAAATCACTGATTAAAGTAGGCAGGCTAGAATCTTGAGATATAGTGCATTGGTCAGTATTGTTATTGGTGTCTTTCTTTTAGCTTTTTTTTTAGTGTTTGTGGTCATCTTGGTGTCTGTTTTATAGACCCAAAGAATCCAAATCTGACTTTTTTTTTTTCATTTCAAAATGTCTGCAAAAAGGTTTAATAATTTATTTTATCATTATGCCACAATGGCATTTTGTTCCTTCTTGCAGGTATCTCTGTTTCGTGACTTTCAATTATTAATTAATTACTTAATTATATATATATAGTACTACTCAAAGTGCTTTGTATGGTCAGTGGGGAACTACTTCACCCACCACCAATGTATACCATCCACCTGGATGATGCAACGGCAACCAAATTGTGCCAGTATGGTCACCACACATTAGTTATTAGGTGATGAAGGGGACAGAGAAATATTACTTAGCCAATTAAAGACAGGGTGTGATTAGAATCCTAACTAGGAAAAGAAAATCCGAACACATTTCTCCAGTTTTGATGTCACTACACTGGTTACCTGTGTCATTCAGGATTGACTTTAAAATTCTGCTTATGGTTTATAAAGCCTTAAATAATCTCACCCCATCTTATATATCAGAATGTCTGACACCTTATATTCCAAATCGTAACCTCAGATCCTCAAATGAGTGTCTTCTTAGAATTCCAAGAACAAAACTTAAAAGAAGTGGTGAGGCGGCCTTCTGCTGCTATGCACCTAAAATCTGGAATAGCCTGCCAATAGGAATTCGCCAGGCTAATACAGTGGAGCACTTTAAAACACTGCTGAAAACATATTACTTTAACATGGCCTTTCTATAACTTCAATTTAACTTAATTTAACTTAATCCTGATACTCTATATGTTCAATTTCCTCATAATAACTATTCAGGGTGGCTCTAAAATCCGTACTGACCCCTACTATCTTTTCTGTTTCTTTTTCCGGTTTCTTTGTGGTGGTGGCCTGCGCCACCTCCACCTACTCAAAGCTTCATGATGCTCCAACAATGATGGATGGA
>JANRMT010062807.1:53109000-53166516 GCA_026402145.1 Polypterus bichir lapradei
GTAGAATTTCGAAATGAAACCTGCTTAACTTTTGTAAGTAAGGTGTAAGGAATGAGCCTGCCAAATTTCAGCCTTCTACCTACACGGGAAGTTGGAGAATTAGTGATGTTTGGAAAATTCAATATGGCGGCCGACAGTGGCGTCATACCACCGAAATAAGTACATACATCGATTTTGGTTAGCGCAGGGAAGCCACCTACTAAATTTCGTGAAGATGGGGTCAGCCTTCTACCTACACGGGAAGTTGGAAAATTAGTGACATTGGAAAGTTCAATATGGCGTCCGACAATGGCGTCATACCATCGAAATAAGTATGTACATTGGTTTTGGTTAGCGCAGGGAAGCCGCCTACCAAATTTCGTGAAGATGGGGCCATAAATAAGAAAGTTCAACATGGCGGACGTTGTCGACCGTTATCGAACGTTATGACCGTTATGTGTAGAATTTCGAAATGAAACCTGCTTAACTTTTGTAAGTGAGCTGTAAGGAATAAGCCTGCCAAATTTCAGCCTTCTACCTACACGGGAAGTTGGAGAATTAGTGATGAGTCAGTCAGTGAGTGAGTGAGTGAGTGAGGGCTTTGCCTTTTATTAGTATAGATTGTAAACGGCACTATATAGCGCCTGACCCGACACAGATTGGACACTGGAGGCACGTGTAAAATAAAATGCTTTTTTATTCCTCTTCAGCTGGAGGGCACGTCTTCCCCGTACTCCCCCCAGCCACAACACAGTCCCAAACACCAGTAATACAGCACAAGCACTCTTCTTCTTCTTACTGGCACCACCACTCCTCCCTTGCAACCTTGTCCTCCTCCACCTGACTCTGGCCGATGAGTGGTGGTTGCTGGCTCCCTTTTATAGGTCACCTGGAAATGCTCCAGGTGTTTGATCACCAAGATCCGACGGCACTTCCAGGTGTGATGAAGCTGTTGCCCACACGGGCTCAGGAGTCCCAAACACAGCACCCCCTGGCGGTACCTGCGGGACCCAACAGGGCTGCCCCCAACTCCAATTCCCAGGGAGCCCTGTGGGAAACTGAGGCACTACACCAGCCCAGGGGGACGGCCATCTAGCGTCCAGGGGGAGGTATTGCACTGTCCAGGGCTGCTCCCCCTGAATACAGTGTACAGGGGCGTCCCGACTGGGCATGGACGCCAGGCGCCTGTCACAAGATATATATATATATATATATATAATAAATAGAAAACACGCAAAAGAAGGGGTTTAATGTCCAATATAATAAAATCCCAAAAAAAAACACAAAAGAGTTACAAAAGAAATACGTCATGATTGATGTTCCGAGAGCTCTGGTATCCTGTGAATGACCACCATGTTTTTTTTTTTGCCCTAGCACTTTTACACTAGCAGGTGGTAGGTGGCTTGCTCATAAACACAGTGATTCATAGCTGGCGACTAAATTGACACATTTAGTCAATCTCATTTAATTAAATATAACAATTAAATAGCTATTCTGTCCAAATATCACATCCATATACTTGTTGAAGACTATCAAAATTTGCACTTCACCTACATGACTCAGTAGTTTGTTTCAGATCCCCACAATTCTTTGTGAAGAAATACATTCTGACTTCACCTTTAAATACATTTCTAAATAACGGATTTTAAAAATGTATACTGTATGTGCTCCATTGATATAAATGTATAACAAATCAATGTAAATAGGAGAGGCCTCCTTAGCAAATGGAAAACAATTAAAGGTAAATTCTTATTAAAAAGGAACAGAAATGAACTATCAGTTTTTGAAATTATTTAAGATAATTCAGAGTCTTGAGGCACAACTGGAACAGAAAACACTGGCAGCTAATTAAAAATCATGTTTGCCAACAGAATATATAAGGGTAAGACTGATGAAGCACAAATCTCACACATCCAAGCACCAAACTGTTTGCCTCTGCTATCAAGCAAGCACTGTTTTAACATTTGATCTTAAACCACCAGACTAATTTCTTAGCCAATGACTGAAATTTCACTATATATGCATGCATACTACTATAGAGGAAATTTCAAACAAGATTAAATAAATAAATAATTAAATATGCAAAAAAGTGCATGCTTAAAGTTGTGACATTCATGGAAGAGATGAGTGCAAGATAAAGTTGCCCAGAATTATTGTGTGAAGCTGAAGATATGATCAGTTGTCTGCATCTCTACCAACAATTCACCAATCAAAACACAATACTTAGATGGGTGAAAATTATGTTCTTCAGCTCAGTTCAGTTCTTCAGTTCAAGGCATAATTCATATTGCACTTTTACAGGTAGAGACCATCAGGAGGTCAGGTGGAATCCTGCAGTCAACTTATTTATAAAGGTTACATCCTTAGTTTAGAATAGGCTAGGTACACATTGTCACAACTACAACAAGAAAGGCACTCTCAGCAGAGACCAAGGTTTCCCTTTGCTATTAGTATGGATTTTTTTCTCCAACCCATCAATCCATTTAATTTTTGGTAAACCACTTAATGCAATTGTAGAAGAGCAAGAATCCTGCAAGACAAGAAAGCATCCAACACTTGACTTGTACCAGTTGAATTGTTTATAGTCCTTTACGTACAATTATGTATCCACTTCTTGGATCAGAAACCATCTGGGATTTTACAAAATAAATTAATTGCTATACCACACAGCAGACAGGTGGCAGAGATATCATTTCCTTACACTATTGGAGAAAATACTAACAAGATCCCAAGGAAGACCATGCCATGGTAGATAAACAAGAATAATTTATCAGAAAGAAAGTAGAATTCAGGTCAAAGACAATGCTTGTCCAAACAGTAATATGTACTGTTTTATTGAGATATTATTGTCATGAGAGTAGGGAAATTTGTACTTGCATGTGCTAATCAACATAAAATAAATTGCCAGTTTCTGGTACCATGATTAGTGTGTAGAACTCCCTGATCTTGAAACGTCAGCCTTCCTTACCTAAACAATTTCTGAGCTTTAGTATCATAAGCTAGCTTGCTTTATCTCTGCAAAGATAAACTGGAAATAAATTTTAATTATAAATAGCCAGTCAATGTACTGTACTAGCTTTTAAATCGTTTTGCCTAAATAGTGAGAAACAGAATCAGAAACTGTGCATTAGACCAATACAGAGAACTGTGAGGTTATAAAAAGGTTTACAAGAGAAAAGATTTAATGTCATATATTTTATATCAAAGGAATGTATATATAACCAGTTATCCTACTTATTTAACTTTAATGTTTATTAATAAAGTGTATTATTATATTTTTTTAAAGGAGTATTGTTGAGTTACTTTGATTTACCTCTAACAGACAGGATTTTTAATTCACTAATAAAGCAAAGAAAAGGACAGTGGAACATTAATGAAAAGTGTCATTAATTATTGACTTTGCTACCCACTTGTCCCTATAGTATTCATCATGAAAGTTCTTAATAAAATAACAACTTTGTCAGGAAAATGAAAGGAACTGCTTTAACAATGCTTTCCTTTCTGGATGATATTCTAACCTCAATGTTAAATTTTGGACTGTTGCGTAATCAATTCAAATAATGTGCTTATAACCATAAAGTCAAAAACAATAAGCTTTATTTCAGGCTTTGTGAAAAATGTACCTTGGTTCCACTGAGACACATTTCCACTGTAAAATATGCCTATTTAATTTTTAATTTAAGAATGACTTTTTACAAATTCTGTAGAGGAATGATAGCAGGTAAGGGTTGAGGTCATGATAAAACAGGGCAATGTCTGACATGCTGACAGACAATTTAAGGAGGCCACAGGCACAAAATAGGAAACCCAATTCAATGATTGGACTGTCATCTATGACAGTGGAAAGGAGTGGAATGCCTGTGGATTTCATTTGCTCTATTTAACAGAGTTTGGAGTGCTTAACTTACCTGTCAATTAAGAAGGTAAATAGTGAAATGACAATCAGTAGACTTTTAGTTTCTATGTATATAGTAGACAGAATTAGAAGATGACATTTATATTTTCTGTCTCATTTGGTGCAAGTTCATTTCCTGTTCCCAATTCTGTAGGCTGAGATAGTCTTTTGCTCTTCAATATGCTTGATCGTAAACAGAAGATATTATAAATACATAAATACCTGGAATTTGGACTCTGTGGTGTCAAAAGTTACATTTCAGAATTATCAGTATATAGCATCAACCACACACTGCCTCAGGCATGCTGCCTATTTGAACTGCTTTCACACTGCAAACGCTTTAAAATCTTTCCTGTACTGACCTCGCGGTTCAGAAACAGTTTCATCCCAAGAACTATAAACGCACTCAATCAGTCCATCAAGTGCTCCTTGTAGAACTGTTTGTACTTCTTAGTACAATCACCTCACTGTAAACTTGCGATACAGTTATAATATTGCACAACCTGAGCCACTTTATAAAGCGCATATTTACATACGATGACGATATTATTTTAAAGATGAAATGCAGCAAAATATGATTATTATATTATACAGATAAAACTTTAACTTCATTTAAATAATCTATATTGTTAATGAATAAACATGTGAGGACACAGTGTCGCTGCGCTAGCAAGGATCTGGCACTCCATTCACGGATTGTTCCTGCCTCACGTTGTATGCTTGCTGGGACTGGCGTGACACTGAAAGGATAGAATAATTAAACATGTACTACAAAGATATTTCAATGTTCCTTAAAAGTTTTGATGAATTGGCGTTCTAAGCTTACAGATGGCTTAACGTCTATTACATAGCTGATTGTGTGGCGATTGGGTATTTGGAAAAAGAAAAGTAAGGACAGGAACTGGGGGTTAGTACGTTTGAAAGTCGCGCACAATCACTGCGCCACCGTTTTCCCATGTTTAATAACATGCTTTAACTCCTATCATCATGAAAATGATATCAAGTATACATCTCAGTATTTTAATTATTCAAAGAGCTGTAATATTACGAATGTAATGGATTCTGTGTCCTGTCAGAGGAAGAGAAAGCCCGGAAGCACATAGTGATTCACACACATAGCACATAGAACAGTGCACATAGAAGCACATAGAAGATCAAATACAAAACAAAGCATTTAATGTGCTACTTTAGTTACGATAGGATTTGAGAAACTAGTATATTAAATGATTTTAAGATTAAGTTTATATTCTTCTACTTTAATGACAAAATAAACTATGTGATTAAAGTGAAAATATCGGGATTAAAGTTGACATTTTGTGCTTTTTTCCCCACTGTGTGCCTATTTTTTTCTTCTCTGTATCCTAATAAGCTTTTATATGAAACTCAAACGGTGGGCTACGACTCGCCTTTTTGCAGCGACTTTGATATCTGATACACTTCCATACCTGCATTCGCACATACTAGGGCCAAGTTGAGTTAGAAATGGCAGTTCTCCTAACCTGCATGTTTTCGGACCATGGGAGGAAACCAGAGCACCAGCAGGAAACTCACATGGGAATCGGGGAGAATCACAAAGATTAAATACTTTTGTAAATTATTAAACTGTGTCAGGAATGTGTGGTTCCTTAATGATTGTGTGTGCTTTTACTTCAGCGTGTTATTCATTTTTATTTCTTGTTGCTTTGACTTGGTATCTTTTTAAAATATATATATATATATATATATATATAGAGAGAGAGAGAGAGAGCAATATATATTACTCTACCAAGATAAAACAGTATCAGTATCCATGTTTTTAATAGGCACTGCCATTCCATCGCTGCAGACATTGAGCATTGTTGGGAGATGTGGCTTCCACCTGTGAAACTCAGGGTTTTGGCAGATTTGTGTCTTAAATAAATGCAACACTCACAGTGAAGGATCTAAACTTTCCTTCAGAACAATGAAAGGCTATAGCGAGGGGCTTAGGGGAAATAATTACTGGCTTTAAATTGCATTTTGTTTTGGAGTTTTGCTTCTGGTTTAGTTCTCATAACATTGTGAGAAAAATACATCATCAGCTAAAATTTTGCTGACACCTCAAAGGAAAATCATACAAATCTCTGCCATAATGCTCGTTTTCCCTGGATCTTCCCATTTTTCCTACTGATCACACTAATAATCTTTTAAGCAACGGGTTATTTTGACAATACCAGAATACACCTGTTAGCTAATGGAAGGTTCAGCTTCTAAGAAACCAGTCAGAAGAGGAGTGTCATTGAAACTACATGTATTCAAAATTGTACAACAACATCCTACAAAAACAATGTCACACTTAATTTAAATACAGAAGAAGAAAAAACAGCCTCCATTATTAGTATGGATTATGTCTTAGTGCCAAAAAACTTTGAATTTTAAACTGAGAAAGAAAGAGAAAAAAAATAAACAGATCCCACTAAATCCTAAACCATTACTGCTGTAGAAAAGAAAAAGATTAATGGAGTTTGACCCTTTCAGAAGCATGGGTCAGTTTTAAAAAGTTGCCTTTTGTTGTTCTTTTCCCATCTGTTTCATATCCATTTTCAGACTTTCTTTAAAAAAAATAAATAAAATACATTAATCATTTTTCAGATGGTAAGTATTAAAAAGCCTACCAAATGGCTTAGTGGTTACCAAAGCTGCTTGAAACCTGGCAGGTCAAAAGTTAGGTCTCGAATGTGGTATATTTTAACATTGCCGGAAATCTAAAAATGCTTTTTAATGCTTTTCTAATTTCTTTCCATTTAATCGTACATTCCGTCTCCCACAGTCCCATTTATTTATACATTTATTCATACTTAATATCTTATTTTTGTCCATTCTCGCTTGATTCTCTCTCATCGTTCCATCCATGTTTTTTTTTCACCTTCTTTTTATATGACTATCTGTTTGCTTTTGTTAAGATTCAGATGTTTTTCTTTTATAGGTCAACACAACCTTCGCTCTTGAGACTTGCAAAATCAATTGTTCAGATGGTCAGATGTTACAGGTTTTAGGTAAAGTGAAACAGAAGTCTAATTATTTTATTTCAAAGATTGACCAACTAGCTTTAACTGAACTGTACTTCCCCTAAAAAAGTACACTCGACACACATCAAATTTGCTTCAAATGTTCAAAAATCACTCAATTTCACTACCTCAGTATAAAATGTTTAACTCAATCTGTTCTTTTAATACACACTTTAACTTATCGCCCATTGAGTTCAACCTTATTAAAAAGTATAATTACACCATAAACAAAAACAGATTATGTTAAAGTAAGGAGCATATTGGAATTACCAAGAAATGACTGGGAATATTGAAGTGTGTGGCATCCTAACTAATTTAGTCTCTGACATAAATGAAAAATAATCTCACCTGCCTCAGTAATGTGTCCATAATTCAGTAAAAGAAAAACAAAGCAATTGTCTTGCCTCAATTTTCTCTGATCGCATTGCTTATTTCATTGTTGCTCTCAGTAGAGGTGGCAAGAGAGCAACCATTACACTACCAATCTGCGATGTCTGTAGGTCCTACGAAGAAGCAGTTGTAACAATTGTCTGTCACTGATTTTATACAGGCATAGGTGGAGTTTAACATTTAGGCTGGTGGAGTGGGGATGTAGTTTTAGAGTCACAACCATACTGTTATATATTTACATCATATTATAAATTGTTCATAATATGAAGTAGCAATACAAACTAAATCTCACTTAAACTGAAATTACAAAAAAGTACTGAAGTACCATTAACTATTCAAATGACAGGAAACGCTTGTTTTATTTTGGTTGGTTATCTGCTTATTGTAATTGTGTGAAAATAAGTATGATCTTATTATTTTAATTCAAATTTTCAAATTGAATTTTTTTTCAAAGCACATTTAACAACAGCTAACAGCTGCACCAAAATGCTGTACTAAGTAAAGAAGAAAAATCTGTAGTATAAAACACACAATAAGACTAGAAAAACCAATGGTAATAAACAAAAACTCTAAATCCAAAAACACAGAAACATAAAACACCAAATCCAAAAACATTATTCTACGTCTCGAAAATCCAGAGAAGAAAAGAAGTGTCTTTAGATGTGTTTTAAACATCTGGACTGTGGAGGCAGTTCTGACATACGAGAAGGTAACTCATTCCAGTGTTTTGGGGCAGCCACTTTAAAAGCTCGAGCACCTTTCCAAGATCGACACCCTGATAGTAGAAGCCAGAATGATGATCTAAGCGACCTAGAAAAGTAAAGCTGGATAAACGAGTCAGAAAATGTTTGCATGGTATAACATTCTAGTGCGCTCTGGGTTTGGATTAACTGTTTTGAGAGTTTGAGCATTTTTAGCTTTTTTATTTTCTTCATGAAAGATACCTTTTGTTTACTAGATTTTTGTTGCGATTGTATGTGTGACACTTGACGGAAGTTTGCTCATACCAATTGTTTGTATAGGAAGCACATTCAGGCTTAAGCTGTGGGCAAGCTCACGCAACCCTGTGGCCATTTTAATCGCTCGGACTGACTATTGACAAACTGTTTGCCCAGCTATTTGTCATGTAAAAGAGGAAAATACTGTGTACAAAATATACAAATTTAAATGATCTCTCCCAAGCTAAATATGAAACAGAAAATTAATCTGTAGTTGAAGTCATACTGAACTTTTCTCTGTTTATTTTAAGGATAGAAGACATGCAAGAGAGAGATACTTAAGGTGGGATGGATTTAAGTGCTGTATACATTGATTAACATATTTACATTAGCTGTTACTTAAAAAAAGCTTTTGAGGAAAAGTAGCCTTTACTGCAGATTTATTTTAGTAACATATTGTGTCCATTATGGGGGACAGGCTGCCTCGGCCACACCTTAAGCTCTATCCCGGAATTCATGAATTTGTGAGTGAATGTTATCAACCAGGATAAACAAAAAAGCATATAACAGTCTTAGTAAGTCTCACCCAGAAGTTGGTGCCTCTGGGAATTAAAGATAGGAATTTGGGCTGAGTCCAGCAGCCACCCGGCACTATGACTTGCTAGTTTTCAGGACTGGTGCCAAATGAATGGATGATTTTTGCAGTATAAAGTTCAGGTAGTGTAAGATACAGAAAACCAGATTTCCATAACCATAAGGAGATATAGTCAGTTTATTTACAGTGAAAAACTAGAATTCTCTTCACATCTAAAGTTTCCAGCCTAAGCAGGAGCAGGAGAACAAACCCAAGAACTCCATCCACCGTCTGAATGAGGAATTCATGGTTACCCTTGCAGGGAGATACTGCAATGCAAGGTGTCTGTTGACACAAATATCTGTTAAGCTGGCATTGAGGTGAAGACTGAGAGGAAGTGGAGGGCAACTAAATCAGTAGAAGTACAAATACAACATAGAGCACTGGTGGAAGGGCAGGGCTGGTTACTATTATGACCCCATGGCTTGACAAGGCCCAAGACGGAGAATGGGACCAACTGGTTCAGCAGGAGATGGTGCTGTGGTGGAGGAGATGTACTCAACTAGGGTGGTGGGGATAATCAGCAAGGTACATAGACTAGATGGGAACAAACGATTGACTAAAAGATATCATGGTCTGTTCTGAGTAAGGCTGATCCTGTTGAAAGTTTCTGGTAGAAATTGTCTATGACATCTTCCCCAGGCCAACTTACCACTTAGGGGGCATGCTGGTATCTGAGCTTTGCCCCAGTGGAAGAGGTAAGAGAGCTAGGAGCAGGGTACTACTGCTGGTGCCACTACCAGATGCTGATAGAAACGTCCAGTACAATCTCCAAAACCATCTCTCAGTGTAGGCACAATCACCCAATGCGACAATATTTAAGCTTCACCGTGACTGGGGTGAAGTCACAACCATGGTCAAAGGTAGTGGCAGGACTCCTCAGGAGCACATATGATTGGTAATTACTTACAGAGTGTATCATCAGTACTGCACTTAGACCAGACATGGTACTGCTGTCAGAACCAACAAGGCAGGTAGTTTTGTTAGAGCTCAGGGTACTCTGGGAAGAACAGATGAAGGAGTCATTTCATTTGAGAGGAAATGGTGGGAGAATGCTGCAGGAAGGGGTGACATTCACATTTCCTGCCCATCAGAGTGGGATACAATAGGTTTGCTGGTAGATCCCTCTGCATGTTATTCAGTCCCCTGCCTATAACAGACACTTGCACAAAAAGAACTATAAGAATTATCACAGAGGCAGCAGAGAGGGACCCTAGGTGGCAATGGCTTAGGGGCAGTAATCCTTATACTCAGTCTAGGACCTAATCCCAGCTGGTTTGCCTGGGTGAAAAACCAGAAACACCCCTATGGCCTGAGGTAAATCATTGATGATATGTCTAAGTGAAACTGGATGAGCTGATGGTTAAGGTTATTGAGCAAATAACACCTATATTCTGATAAATGGAATCCCTTGGAATGGGAATGAACCATGTCTAGGACAAACCAAAACAACATCCCTTTATATTTACTGAATAATTCAAATGCAGCATTACAAAAGACAAGGCATGAAAATGAAGAAAAAATAAGTTTTGCCTAAGAAAGAAAAATCTAAAGTAAATAAATACAATAAATCTTAAACCAGAAGACAGTAACTTTAAGACAGGACAGCCTGTAGGCCAGTAAATCCAAGCAAAGCACAACATGAAACAAAAAAAAACAAGAGTCTAGATCAAAACACAAAATGCCAATTACTATTCCCTCTGTAGCTTGACCACACCAGACCAAAGAATCATCAATTTTGAAGTGAAAAATAAAATTTGACAGAGCCATCTCATATATAGACACATTGCGTATCCGGACATTCAGAGAGAACAGCTGTTATCCATCCAGGTTGTATGGGGTGTTTTCTTGAGTCTACCTTTCTTTGCTTTTATTCTAGGCACAGTGAAAACTGAAATCTACATAGTGTTATGAGTAAATAAAAGTGTGAACTTGCTCCTCTGTTTGCTTTGTTCTTTACCTTACTGACTAGGAAAAGAGGGTTAAATTAAAAAGTAACATTATCAGAGAAATCAAGTCTGATTCATTCTGTGGCTGCAGCCCTCTGACAGGCCGGTTAAGTGTGACTAAGGGCTCATTTATACTTCACACGTGCCCAACATTCATTTGATGTGTCCTCTGAGCAGGTCCTCAGGAATTAACGCGACACTTGCGCGAGTTGCAGTACCTGCAAAAAGTCGGGGGGCACAGTGTGATAAAAGTCGGAATGTAACGTCAGAGTCTCTGTTTACTATCTACATGTGACAGAAGCTGCTTTGAGGATCCTACGGGATTGATGTGCACGCTTCATTGTTTGATGAATGGTTTCATGTGGTGAAGTAAAAATGCCGACATACAGATGCATTTGTGGTGCTTTTATATTCAAGCGTCGCATATTATAATGACACGATACATTTTAAAAGTCTAACGTACCATTTTTTGTGCCATCTTCTTTTTCTGTGACTTCCTCCTGACCTCACAGCAGCGGCAAACAACAATAGATCACCACACAGAACACATTGGTATGATATTCCAACTCTCTGTACATTTAGAATCCTTAGTTATACTTGATAGCACTTTCATGATGAAATACATTAAAGTATGTATGTTACATTTTACAGATAAATTGTTAATTTTGTTTAAATAATGAATACTGTTAATAATTACACACATGGGGGTGACACAGTGGCAGAGCGGTAGCACTGCTGCCTCGCAGGGAGTCACGTCGCTGGTGTTCCCTGTCTGGAGATTACATGTTTTCCTGCTGGGTTTCCTCAGTGTGCTCCGGTTTCCTCCCAAAGATATGCAGATTTCGTGACACTAAAATGACGGTAGTGTATGTGAGTGCTTGTATTTACCTTGCGATGAGCTGATGCCCCGTCTAGGGATTGTTTCTGCCTCGTGCCCAATGCTTGCTGGAATGGACACATCCCTGGATTGATGGATTTAAGCATTAAACATCCTTTTCAGAGATATTGCGCTAAGGTGTTATCGGAATTTAATGGGTGTTCCAGGCAATTCACTACACAGCGAAGCTGAACCTGTTCTCACTGTGATAAAATTGCACTGCCACCTGGTGGATTCTTCCAGATTTACGTAAAGTATGCGTGCAAGTATAAACAGTAAAATGCTTGCGTAGCAGGAGTGTCTGCTGGAGCGTGCGTCGCGTGAAGTATAAACCCGGCCTAAAGACAGCAAAGGTCAAAAGCTTAGAGCAACTCTGGTCTATACAAAAACAGCTCCTAAATTAAACTGGAAGTCATCATCAAACTCCCCCCCCACCAGGAAAAAATAATCACCCCCACACCACATCACTACATTGGACTTCAGCTTTCATTTAAGTTTTAATGCTAATAGTGTCCCTTATACAGATAATAATTTTCAATAAAATTACATCCCTTGAGTATTTTAAGAAGCACTCCACTGATATAAAATAAATTGAAACTCTTAACTACAACAAAATGAAAGCAAATTCTCTTATATCCAGATTTGGTGGTGTCACGTATGTGCAGCTGGGGATCACCATCCTGGCAATGCCTAGGTAAGCAATACCACTCCAGAACATGAGGGGGCATTTATGCTAACAGTCTCTCCTTTTCCACCTGCAGCTCCAACAACCTGCCCAATGAGAGCAACTAACCCTGGCAGCAGTGCTGGCCCCACCCCTTCCTGTTAAGGCTGTATAAAATAAAACAATGCCAGAGGGTGGCATCTCACTTTAGACCTGGAACTTCCTAAGAAGTTCCACGATACCCTACTCTGGGAGAGACTACTTTATTAGGCTACTTAGCTGTTTTTTTGTTTGTGTTTGTACCATTATGCATTGTTTTTCTTTGCTTTTGTTATTAAACAGGGTCATCCAGCTTGTGCCTCAACATTCACAGTGACTCTATTCTTCTGTCCTGGGCACAGTGGACATACATAGTTTATGGAGTCTAGTAACTGTTTAAATCTGCTTTAAGCAATTACAATGCAATACAGCTATAGTGCAACTTATTTTTTGTATAGCACTCCTTGCTGACATCGACATGTCATTTTGTATGAAATCTTTTTCTCACTAACACAAGTGGCGCAATACTCAACATACATAAAGACAATCTCTCTTCTGTTTATGGGGTCAAAAACACAAATTTTCTTGTTTTTTTGAGGCTCCATTGTATGCAAAGTACTTTCAGCTGAGTGGTCATTCATTGCTAGTTCTTTCACATACGATATAAACATTTGACTTAATGCAAATCAAACCAATTTAATTTTGTCATGGCTGTATCCAAACCATTCTGATGTCCTCACTAAGGATGTCACACTAAATGACTGTCGAAAACGTGCTGAGTTAAAAGACGGCTGGCTGGAAAAGTCATGAAGTATGAGGCCAACTTAAGATAAACTTGTTTACTTATATAAATAAAAATGCAATTTTCATAAACTTAAATAAGTTTGTCAAAATCTGCCAGTTTTTCAAGAATAAGTATGTACTGTAATTTACATAAAGAGTACTGCTTTTTGATCACTGTTTAATATTTCAGAAACAATAGGGAATCGGCTGATTATCTTTGAACAATTCTTGTAATGGCACGACCTGAGCTTGTGTGAGGGTGTATTGCTCTGTGCATCTTCTATGTAAATTAAGCAGGTTTCCATTGCTTAGAAGTGATATTAAAAAAATATGACTGGGAGCTTATTATTACAGAATAGAACCATTCCAGAGGGATGCAGCATTGCTTTTATTTGGTTCACATTAAAAATGAATGTCATTCTGATAAAGAACAAATAGATGAATTGCCTGGCAAGCAATTAGCTTCCGCATCTTTGTGTTTCCTTCTTAATTAGAGCCTGGCCATAAAGACAAGTCAATATAAGGACCTGGTGTTCAGCACTTAAATTACCACTTTTACTAAAATGTAATACTTTGAATGTTATGGGTATGCTTCTGTTGTGCATTTATGCTATATTGCATACAACTCTGATCTATATTGTTTTCAATAAAATACTAATTTAACCCTTCAAGTACAGAAAACACCTACACTTTGATTTAGAAGCATGATTAAAAATGAAATTAAAACCTACCATACTGCAATTCAACAGTCACCAATGGCTGCAATAACAGGTGAATGACAAAAAAAATAACATTTGATTGGGTGTCAGTTCATCACAGGGCACACTCATATGTGCATTAACAATTTAGAGTCAATAATGTAGCATATTGGATTTTTTGACAAAGAGAGTTCTTAGAGAAGACCAACACAGACTATGGAAGAATATTCAATTACAAAAAAAAACAAAAAAACACTACAGATGAGGGTGCAACTGCAGCCCACGTCAACTGCTATCACTAACAAAAAGTCCACTTGTCATCTGTTATGCATTTGTTTAAAGTTATGTGTATTTTATGTTAAATTGCTAATGTTATTATTTTTCATGTCTATACAACATTATTGTTAATTTCATATATGATTTTGTGATTATTTATTATGACTTTAAACATGGTTATATTGCTTGTTCTTTGTGGATGGAACCACAGGAGGCAGGGCCACCCTGACATCACCATTCGTGAGTAATCCTAAGGCTATTTGAATTGGCTGAGAAGACTCATGAGTTGGGAATCATTCATTTGTTAAATTTTCAGTGAGTATTGCGTTTTATGTGTTGGATTTTCTGGATTTTTGAATATATCCTGCTTTATTTTAAGAATTCTGACTTTTGGATATCATATTATGATTTTCTTTACTGTAGATTGCTTTTTGTTTGTTTAGCCTTTCTTTGAATTTTGCTGTTTTTGTTAGTAAATCTTTCATTTATAAGGATTTTTCATATGCCCTTTTACTATAAGCTGTGGGTTTATAGGCATCCCTCTTCTCGGGCTTTTGTTATACTTTTGATATTGATAGTTGTTTTTCCCATTTCCCCATTTTTGGGCCTGCTCCAGCTAAAGACTTAGGGGGATTGTTGGATTAAGGTGAGGCTCTACTGGACAGGACAGTAAAGCTCCTGGCCTACTAGAGTAGCAGCTTTTGGAAGCCTCACACCCATTTTGTCTTGGAGGAAACTCCATTTCATAACAACATCATTATCAGACATCAAAGTAATGGCAGTAAATTATTGAGAAAAAAAGAAAAATCAACCTCAAAAAGTTATAGATTAAGTAAGAGTTAGAAATTAAGATGTCAGTGAGTAACTTTCACTAACATTAGAGATTCCCACACTCACTGGTAAGGTACAAGTCAAAAATGACCCTCTTAGGTTTCAGCAAGTGTTCCTTCCCGGCTAGGGTTTTGTGTCCAGCAGATTTTATTTTTATGTCTAGCCCTCTGGAGTTTTTTTTTTTTTTTTTCTGTCCTCCCTGGCCATCGGACCTTACTTTTATTCTATGTTAATTAGTGTTCCCTAAGCACTTTGAGCTACATTGTTTGTATGAAAATCTGCTATAGAAATAAATGTAGTTGTTGTTGTCTTGTTTGTTCATTTTGGATTTTTATATTTATATTAATTTTTTTTGTTGAAGTTTGTTATTTCTATAATTATGTATTCTTTGTAGCCACTGTTGATCATTTAGTTTCTATATGTCTATATCTTCTGTTATGTCCTCCATCATATATAGGCTGAAGAAAACCTACAGTCTTTTGCAGTACATTGTATGTGCTGGTGTTAGTGAGTTCTTGTGGTTATTATTATTGTACTTTTTGCTTTTTCTGAATTTTTGACCTCTTGATCTGTTGCTTGATCTTTCCGGATTTGTGTATTGGGGCTCATTTGCCACTGCACTGCCAATTTTTTCTGAAAGGAAATTCCTGCTGTGCCTTTTGGACTCTTCTGAGTTTCATTGCTAAAGGACATTTTTTTAAATTAGTTAATCTTTTATTTATAAACTAGCAAAATACCCGCGCTTCGCAGCGGAGAAGTAGTGTGTTAAAGAAGTTATGAGATAAAAAAGGAAACATTTTAAAAATAACGTAACATGATTGTCAATGTAATTGTTTTGTCACTGTTATGAGTGTTGCTGTCATCAAGGATTTGATTATCATTATTTCTTTCAATCAGGTTCATATTTGGAGGATGTGTTGTTTTCAAGTTACATTCCGTGTTTGTCAACCGTTGTAAAGATAACAGGTTTCATTCATCGAAGTGTTCACTACCCAAATCGCTACTCGTGAATCTAAGATGTTTAACAGGCATTCCCGGTATTAAGTTGTGGATTTGCCTGCGAATATTTAGTGGCAGCGTGTCTATGAACGAAATTTGAACTTAAGCTTTACACCTTGCTTTCCTATTGATATGTGTACAAAGGCTTCTTCAGCGTCAGAGGGTTGTTTGTTTCCTACTGCATCAATAAACAGCTCGTCTTCCTCTTTATCTGAGACATCACACACTGCATGCACGGGTTTACCTTTCCCAGTCCTGCAAAGTCATTTCACGTGAGCCGCTCGGAGTACATGCATCGAAGGTTCTCAGTTGTGATTGTGCTATCTCATGTGATCTTGCGATGTCCACGGCTTTATTTAATGTTAGCTAAGACCCGGCACTTAAAAGTTTCTCTCGCACTTTTGCTGAGTTTCTGCCAAACACTAGTCTATCCCTGACTATCTCATCTTCGTTTGCATAAGCACAGTCCTTCACCCGAGAATATTTAGCGGCAGAGTGTTTCTATTGGATCGCTGCCGACGCACGGCCTTATATGGGCAGGCACTCAATTACGTGGGAGGTGTGACGATGAGGGATGCAACTCCGCCTCACATGGCGACCGAGCTGCAGGCTATGGCCGGTATATATGTATATAAGCAGGTTCCAGTTATGGCCGTTATGAGTAGAATTTCGAAATGAAACCTGCCTAAATTTTGTAAGTAAGCTGTAAGGAATGAGCCTGCCAAATTTCAGCCTTCTACCTACATGGGGAGTTGGAGAATTAGTGATGAGTGAGTGAGTCAGTCAGTCAGTCAGTGAGGGCTTTGCCTTTTATTAGTATAGATATTCTTTGTTTTTCCTGTGTCATAAAAGCTGAAGGTTGACAGCCCCTTCCTCTTTTCTTACAGTTTTTTGGGATTTTATGATTAGGTACCCTTGAAGGTCATGACATACACCACAGAGTGGGTGTGTCACAAGTAATGTTACATATTTAAAATATACAATTGTCAGATCATGGACATTTGCATTGATGTTAGATATCCATTTTCATCAAAAAGAGTTGCCTTCAGAAACAGAAATTGCCATTTTAATCCAGATAACACACTTGATGAAGAGTAAAAGCTTTTTTGTAGTGTCTTATGAAAGGCACTCAGGTTTTCATGTGTTCACCCAACAAACAATGAAATAAGTCAAGAAATGTATTAATTTAAATGTGGGGAAAATATTTTCAGTTATACTCTTAAATCCATGCTTCGACTCCTGGCCTGAATGTTTTCACATTTCCTCATATTGATGTGAGCTTTCTATTTCTTTTGCATTTCTGCTCAAATTCCAAAAATGCCTTTGTTATTTGAAATGTTTAAGTTATCATTTTATGAGCTTTAGTGTGCATAAGTGATGCCCCGCCTTGTCCCAGATGTTGCTGAGTTAAGCTTTTACTACATACTTAAGTAGATGATACAAATTTCCATGTTAATTCACTGATTTTGCACATATTTTATTTTTTAAAATAAAATGTATCTGCCAATAACATTATCTCATGGCTGAAAACAAAATACATTTAAAATAAGTGTAAAGGAATGGAGAGCTTATTTGCTTAGATGTTTGACTTTCATGAAACATCAATCCAAAATCCTAAGTAGGTAAAATAGTAAATTTGTTAATGGAAAATAAACATAAACTCTGAAACATATTAGGAATTCACATAAAAAAAATTTCAAGGTCCTACAAATTAGAAAATGTCAAAATTTCACAATATAGCAAAGAGAGTAAGCAGATTTTGCAAAGTGTGGCGACTGAAGTGTAAATTGTTTTTTCACATTGTACCAATCCCCAAATGATACGATTAAAAAAAAAAATGGATCTACATATTTGAATTTCCAGAATGAAAATTACACAACATAAAAAATACCCTTCCTTGCAGGGCCAGACTGGGAAGCTTATTCAGGCCAGGAATCCCAAGTCTAACCCAGGACATACAATATACATCAGTTTCCTTGTACAGGCAGAGACTGAAAAAACAACAAACTCCATTTTGTCTTGGATTTTTTTTATGAATGAGGAGACAGTAGATTCAGCTTTCACACATACATTTCACTCTTAAATATTAGTCTCAAGACAACCTCTGATAAAGGGTGGAACAACACTTTACGAATGTAAACACTTCCTAAATAAATAAACCATATAGTTTTATAATAATTATATCAAAACAAATGTGAAAAAAGAACTGAACCACAAAAAGGAGTTGTCAGTGGAATCCACAGTGCAGAGATGAAGTTTGCAATTTCAACTGTGAATCTGGAATCTCCACAGCCGAACCACTGTCAGAGTCTGGATGCTAACGCTGAATACTCTTCCACAAAGTTTGAAGTGTTGGTCAAAAAAGATCACTTTGAATTTCTTCAACAGACAAAAGACTCAAAAAATGTCTCATTGCCACAACATTCTGTCAAGCATTTCTTTAAAGAATGCATTTAGTAAACAAAAAACTATGAAACATTTTGTGTAGTCCAGGGGTGAGCAGATTCAGTCCTGGAGGGCTGCAGTGGCTACAGGTTTTTGTTCCAACCCACTTTCTTAATTATTAATTTAATTAACCCAAATAGTGCATGATAAATACACACAGGTGTAAACGGAAACAAGCTAAATTGAGGACTGCTGGTTTCTTTTGTCATTTGAATCTTATAGCTAATAAGGAGCAATTAAAAACTGAGAATACAGCTGTTTAAGTCTAAAATAAGCAATAAAGCTTCAAAATCCTAACGAGCAATAAGGGCTTCTTATTAAGCAACTGGATTAGAACAAAAACCTGCAGTCACTGCAGTCCTCCAGGAACAACTTTGTCCACCCCTGGGGCCTCATGCATAAACGGTGCGTAAGCACAGAAATGTTGCGTAGGAATTCTTCCACGTTCAAATCGTGATGTATAAAACCTACACTTGGCGTAAAGCCACGCACTTTTCCGCGGTACTTCATACCCTGTCGTATGCAGGTTCTCCGCTCGGTTTTGCAGACTGGCAGCACCCAGCGTCAAAGCAGTACTACTGTTCCTGTGTGGTTACCCTTTATTTCTTAGAACCACATTTCTGACGCGGCTTTATAAATACACTGAAACTAACCGCATATTGTTTATTAGTGTAATTCTTCTGATTGTAGATTACCTGTAACAATATAATGGCCCAGGGACTAGCCATAGTATTCCAAATACCATAACTGCTTTAGCGTTGTTACTCTCACTGTACCATCTTCTTCTTCTTTCAGCTGCTCCCATTAGGAGTTGCCACAGCGGTTCATCTTTTTCCATATTACTCTCACTGCCCCACTCTGAGTATTTATATCACTGTATCTGAGAGGGGAATCACAGCAGCAGCTGATCGGAAAGAGAATTATCGGTATAGAGACTCAAACATATGCTACCAAAGCCACGGCCAAACATTTCAAAGTCTTTCCTGTACGGACCTCGCGGTTCAGAAACAGTTACATCCCAAGAACTATAAATGCACTCAATCAATTGCTCCTTGTAGAACTGTTTGTACTTATAAGTACAATTAGCTCACTGTAAACTTGCACTACAGTTATAATATTGCACAATCTGCACCACTTTATAAAGCGCGTATTTACATATGATGACAATATCATTTTTAAGATGAAATGCAGCAAAATATGTTGATTATATTATACAGATAAAACTTTAACTTCATTTAAATAATCTGTATTTTAATAATTAAACATGTGAGGACACAGTGCCGCAGCGCTAGCAAGTTCACGTATTGTTCCTGCCTTGCACGCTGTATATTTGCTGAGGCTGGCGCGACACTGGAACGATACATGGATAGAATAATTAAACACGTACTATGAAGATATTTCAATGTTCCTTAAAAGTTTTGAAGAATCGTCGTTGTAAGCTTACAGATGGCTTAACGTCTATTATAGAGCTGATTGTGTGGCGATTGGGTATTTGGGGAAAGAAAAGTAATGACAGGAATTGGAGGTTAGTATGTTTGAAAGAGACAGTACTGTTACAATAAATTATTTCATTGAAGGTCGCACATGGCGCAACAGCATCTTGTGTGAGACATGAACAATCACTGCACCATCGTGTTCCCATGTTTAATAACATGCTTTCATTCCAATCATCATGAAAATGATATCTCGAATACATCTCAGTATTTTAATTATTCAGAGAGCTGTAATATCATGAATGTAATGGATTCTGTGTCCTTTCAGAGAAAGAGAAAGAACTGAAGCATGTAGTGATTCACACATATAGAGCACATTGAAGATCAAATACAAAACAAAGCATTTAACATGCTACTTTAGTTACGATGGGATTTGAGAAACTAGTAAATTAAATGAATTTAAGATGAAGTTTATGATGTTCTATTTTAATGACAAAATAAACTACATGATTAAAGTGGAAATTTCGAGATTAAAGTTGGCATTTCATGCTTTTTTCCCACTGTGTGCTTATTTTTTTTTTTGTCTGTACCCTAATAAGCTCAGACAGTGGGCTACAACTCGCCTTTTCACGGCGACTTTGATAAGTGACTTCTTTTTTATTTTGGCACTGTGTGACTTTGTGAACTTGAGCTTTCGAGTTTCTCCGACACACTTTTGTTGTTTATTCCACTGTTTAAATCAACAAATAGTATGTTTTTCCTTTGCCTCCACTTGGTATTCGCTGAAATTCTTATATTTTCCCCCGTGCTTTTCCCATTGTCATTTCACAGAACGCTGAGCTTAAGGGCTATTTATATTGATTTGCATATTCAAAGAGGTGTAATTCTGGGAGGAGTTTGGGCGGGACATCACGCGCGTGCACAAGCATTACTTTTCACGCTGACTGGGATTTATGGAGCGGAAGTTGGAGCACAGATTCCTGCATCTGGATTTTTCTGTGCGTAAGTACATTTCGGCTTTTGTGCTTACGTCATGTTATAGTGAGAATTCTACGCACGCCGTTATGCATGAGGCCCCTGGTATAGTCTATTTAGTCACTCTCTCATCATAGCGCTAAGGTTTAACTGTCAGAGTGCAAGAGATGCACAAAATATTAAAATAAAGTAAAAACAAGACACGTTCATTAACAAACTTTTTATGAAGGTTTATTTAAAACACAACTCATTCCACTCACATATGTATTTCATTAATAAAAAAATAAAATAAAAAATTTCATGTAGCCTATTCAGTCACTCTGAGAGAAAAAGGAAAAAAAAAAACGTTAAAAATGTGACCGTACAATAACAAGAATAACACTCATTTATATAGCAAGTTTTCATACAATACAATACAATTTATTTTTGTATAGCCCAAAATCACACAAGAAGTGTCGCAATGGGTTTTAACAGGCACTGCCTCTTGGCAGCCCCCCATCCTTGACCCTCAAGAAGAGCAGAAAAAACTCCCAAAAAAAAAAACCTTGTAGGGAAAAAAATGGAAGAAACCTCAGGAAAGGAAGTTCAAAGAGAGACCCCTTTCCAGGTAGGTTAGATGTGCAGTGAGTGTCAAAAAGAAGGGGGTCAATACAATACAATACACAGAACAAATCATAAATACAGTATAAAACAGAAAATTTATAGTAGATGATATCACATAATATGATTTGGATGATTTTCATACAATTAATGTACCTCGAAGTGCTTTACATGATGAACAAAGAGAAAAAAAAAGACAAAGTAAGAATTGAAATAAGAGAACACTAGTTAACATAGAATAAAAGTAAGGTCCGTTATGCTACACTTCATTAAAATTTAAAACAAAAATATAACAAAATAAATACACAGTAGCAAATACCAAAACCCATACAACATCCAAATATAATTCAAAGTATATTATAAACTTTTAAAAAATCTTCATATATAACTTTATATATAATCACAAAAGCACCAGACAAACGCACATCTCATCATAGTATTCCTGTTTAACTGTCAGGGTGCGAGATGCATGCAAAGTCAAAACTTGACTTGAACAAAAACAAGAAACCACCCAACCAGAAACCAGAAAAGAAACCCTCCAACGTTAAACCGAAAGGATTTGTGCCCACTACAGAGCAATGACGCCTGCTTGCTTTCCAGTATAATAACATTATATAATGTCACCATTCGTTTATTTCACTGGTTGCTCTGAAAGCTAGGCAAGGCCAGGGAGCAGGCCACTGGGAATGCTCCTGCTGATTGTAAACATCAGTCCAGCTCTGCCTCCTCAACATAATTAAAGACCACAAAAGTGCAATACACAATCAAAAAAAACAGAAGAAATGATGAAAAGGTATTAGAAAAAAGTCCACAAATGCCAAAAATTATTGAAGAAAAATATGATATATAATATAAAAAAATATGAAAAAGTGGTTGTGTGATAAATAATAGAGATGTCTATGCAGATAAATGTTATTTTTCCATATAATAAGGTACAGAAAATCAGTTCACCCTTCTTGTAGGATTTGTTCAGGCTTATAAGTCTTATTACAAGTAGTCAAAATCCTGACTTTAATCTTGAAATTTCCACTTTAATTTCGAAGTTTATTTTGTAATTAAAACAGAACGTCGCAAAATTCATTTTAGCTAAAATATGGTAGGCTGTACTTTTCATGTTCTATATTCTCTTCTTTTCTATGAAATGCCCATTTTTTTTCTTTTTCTTCCTAAAACTGTATTTAACACTTTTGTTTCAGCCTACACTCCTCCCCTTGCTGCCAATGCATGTTTCCTATTGGTCCTTTCCTGACATTATTCTTGCTGCAGGTATCGCAATATCACTCCAGTAGACTACAATCAAACGATTAGACTCCTGCAAAAGAAACAGCAGTTGCACATGAACAATGAAGTACATAGTGCTACAAGATAACACACAAATTTATCATTTCAATATCAAGCTATAATTCAAGCCTCTTCAATATTGTTATAGTATTGCAAGATCACTACTTGCTAAAAACAATTTAATGACAATTAAAATTCACTTATCCTGATTTTTTCCCATTGAAGCAGTAAATGATTTTTTAATTGATAATCAGCATTCAGTTTAGATTTAAAAAAAAATTTTAATAACATTTCCTAATGGCAACATGTAAAAAAATAAGGTGGACCTAATATTAAACACTGCAAGATACCATTTTATACAGCATGTGGGGAATAATTAAGGTGTATTGTCTTCAGAAATATGAACATGCAGTTAATTTAAAAACAAATAATAAGTAAGCCAACAACAACAATGCCTAATAGTCAATTGAAAATCTCCAGTCTGTGTAGTATATGGAGACAGTATGACCTACAGCAGCATAATAGCTGTTATTACTGGGGTAGATCTTCATGGTGCAAGCCTGCTGCACAGAAAAGACACCTTTGCAGTGAGATGGCCAATTAATCACTTGAGCTGGTGGAGCCCCAACTGGCTTTAATGGTTGATTTCAGCTTTCCAAGCAGAATGAATACCCAAGTTTGCATCTCATGTGCCCAGTGTGGATGGCTTACAACAGAAATGCCACCTGCAAGAAGAGAATCCAGTTGTACAATTGCTTCCAGACTGGCCTTAAAACCAGTGAAACCAGGAAACGTTTTGTATATATTTATCTATATATATTCTCTAATGAGACAAGTCCATCATGTCACATTCCATGTGCTCGTTCTCTCTTGGCATACTGACTTGTCATACTCAGATGTCTCCTGAAGATCATTTGACTTCACTATTTTGGCAGGTTTTTGGCTCTCACTCAGAACTCTTGTATTAAGTTCTTTGGCCTTGAATGTCAGTCTCTCGGGTTTTCAACAAAGCCTCAGTTGAAATATCACCTTTTGTCAGAGATTTTTACCAGTTTTCCTTCTCTCTTATTTGAGCCCTTTGACTGTATATTTATATTTTTGTTTTCTTTTTGGCCTTCTCTTTCTAACTTGTAAATCTCACTTGTTCTTCTGACTTTTTCCTTAAATCCATCCTACTGTTAATAATACTGTATCTCACTTTACCTTTCTATCTATCAAACATACTGTGTGACCAGTGATAAAAGGAAAGGATCAGGAACTGTACAGCTCTGAAGTGAATAAAGTGGGTCCAGAAAAATGGATGGATACAATTCTGTATTGTATGTGGTTTACTATGACTTCTTATGAGAAAGTGAAGTATGACTGCACATGCAGTGACCTCACAATTACAACCATATACTACACTCCATGTCTCACTCGTGCCAAACTGTGATCCAAAAGGTCTCAAAGGAGTTCAGAAACCTCAGAATATGAAGAAGAAAAGGATGATTCGGCTCCTGATTGATAACAGTGCTGCCCACAACATGCTTCCACATTTAGATAATGTTTGCGTTGAATTCCTCCCACCCAATTACACAGTAGTGCTTCAGCCATTGGATTTCGGCATCATTTCCACTCTGAAAGTGTATTATCAGAAGGTCCTGGGAGTTCGTTATAATTTTACCTGTATATTGTTCAAATTTAAACTTTATGTCGGAGAATTGTAGATCGTCTAATTCGTGTTTCCATCAGGGAAAAGTAGTGTTTCTTCCCAATGAAGAGGCCTATCTGCGAGAATTAAAAGATTTGTTGTTTGGTGAAAGTGAAATCCACATACGTGCACAGCAGAGATGCAAAGTGGCTGGCGCGTAGCACAGGCTGGGGGGTTGAGTTTACAATAAAAATTACATTTCAATAGCTTGAATTCAGTCTATTATACCGAAAAAGTTAAAAGTAATATTTCAAAAACATTACAGTTTCCTGGCCTGACTCAGTTAAATACTGATTTCCAGTAAGGTTTCGGTTCTGCAGTTTCTGTTTTTTCTCTGTATGCTAAAGCTGATATCATATCACACGACTGTCAGGGTTGCTGATTGCAGTTGCTCTTCTTGTCAGTCGGCCTTGTCAGTTCCTACTGCAGAAAATTGCAGGGCTTGGCAAAGTTAGCAATGGCGTGATGAATTTTCGTGCTTGCCTCTTTTTGTGACAGCCAATAACATACCTCCTGATGGAGTGAAGGGTTAAACAGGTATGCAGACTCTGACCTTTTTTTTCATTCTGTCATTGGACGTAAAATATTAAACATTGAGCAACATGCCTCTGTTCTGTTTGTGAGGTCCAAAGCACCCATGTTCCTTATTCCTCACCACTCCATTATATGCATAGAGATTCTGGATCTTTGGTTGTCAGCTTTTATGCACACGTAGCCCTGTGACTAAAGATATAAGTAAAAGTGGCTGGGAAAGTCATCTAATGTGAAAGGAGTTTAACACAATTACAATATGTATGCATTTCAGGTTGGGTTGTAATTATAGCAACTTTAAAGAAGAGAGTCCAGAAATTGTAGATCCATGTATCACTCATAAGGACCAAGAATAGCCCATGTAGGAATGTTCAAGAGACTTTAGCAGTTTGTTAAACCTATGACATGCGGTGACAGGAATTATTTACATCACATTATGCAGATAAATTAGATTAGAATAGCTGTTTATGTTGTACAAGTTAGCACATGCTGTGAATGACACTCCGTCCAATAAATCCTCAGCACTGCGTTATTATTTTGTATTCACTGTTCTAATGCACAAATTGTAATTGGTTTTAGATTTACTCAAATGTGGCCACTCTTTTCACACTGCAGCCTTCAAAGTAGGTTTGGGGTTTGTGCTGAAGCATCCATCCATCCATCCATTATCCAACTCGCTATGTTCTTGTATTCTGTGCAAAGCGCAGATACATTTAAAATGGAAAAATAAAATGTGTTATATTGTAGAAAGTGTTTAATATAAATCAAGCATCTGTATAGCACTAGTGAGACCGTATTTGAAGCATTATAGGTGATTATGGCCATGATGCTAAAAAGAAGACAAAGCAGCACCAGAGACAGTATGAGGATGAGGAGTACATCTCAGGACTAAGTAGCCTTCAGCAGAGAACAACAAAAAAAATTTATATCGCCCAAAATCAAACAAGGAATACCGCAATGGCCTTTAAAGAGAAGGCTGAGTGGGACCTGATCACCATCTTCACAATTCTCAAATTGAAAAAATTGATTCAGAACAACTCTTGTGATTAACTAGCAAATCACATACTGTACTTGAAGACACTAGTGGAAATTAAAGGGGCACAAAGGGTAATCCAAATTTTGATTTAGTACCATGTCATGAATTTGAAGCAGAAACATGACACATTTTAAATAGTTTTTGGATGAGATATTAAGACAACTTTGTGACTAGCTAACAGAACGAGCATGAAGGACTGAATAGCCTCCTTTCATTTGGCAAGTGTTTTTATGTACTTATGATTCAGCATAATTCTCCACCAACCACCTTAACTTAAAAATATTTATACCATTTAATTTATTTTATTGTAAACTTTTATAGCTCTTGATACACAGTGTTCAAACATAATCAGGAAAACTACTTGAATAATAATTCCATTTGTTAACTAGCCTTTACTATTTTTTCAAATTATTATTAAAGATAAAAAATATTTATTAGTTTAGTCTAGTTTAGTTATATTCCAGAACACACAAATTTTGCGTATTAAGTGTTAGTAAAGGATGTTTTGATTTTTATATTTTCAAAAACTATTTTTAATAAAGTTCTGGTCAAACCAAACTGAATGTGAACACGACCGCAGTGCTGAGAAAGTGATAAAAGGCAAAATGTCAGTATTATCAGTATTATAGGCTGTCACATAAAAAGAAGGACATACTGAGGACACAAGACTCCCACTTACCACTATTTACAAAATGGCAACTGCTGTAAAACTGTACCCCATACAGTAAGTAGTCTTTCTTAGTAGAGAGATCTGTTCAGCCTCCAGGCGGAGTGGTGGCTCTGAGGCTAGGGATCTGCACTGGCAATCGGAAGGTTTGAATCCCGTAAATGCCATAAGGGACTCTGCTCTGTCGGGCTCTTGAGCAAGGCCCTTAACCTACAATTGCTGAGCGCATTGAGTAGTGAGAAAAATGCTACATAAATGCAAAGAATTATTATTATTCATTTAGTTAACTAATGTTTAAAATTTTTACACTTTTTCATTCACTTACCAGGCTGACGATAATAATCAACTTTAAAGAAATGATAAATGTTTGTGGCTAACTGTGTGTGTTTCCAGTTGCTTTGTTTCTGTCATTTCAAAAGATGGTGCATCACAAACATTTTTAGTAATAAAAAGCATTGCATTTGTCATTCTAAACAGGTGACACATCACAAACATCAACTCTGCTTTGACGAATCCAATACCAATTGGCTTATAACAGAGACCTATGCATTGCATGGTGCACAGCAAACGTTAACGCTGATGTCTACGTTAATTACTTACACTTCAACTCATCTTAGAGGTCTACCACAGCTAGTTTCTACATAAAGAAAAATCTCTGCTTTATTCCAGTTTCTAAATACAAAGATGCCCTTATGGCCAGTAAAACATCAGGGCAAAATCCTGTGTTTGACAAAGCTGTGTGGCTCCATAACATAAAGGCCCAACAGATGGTTTTGTATTACTGCTGGAAATCTATGTCTAAAAAAATGAAATATTTCTTGTAGTCTGAAAAAGATGAATTCCTGTTAATAAATTCAAATCTATAGAGGATACCCAAATCAAAGATTGGAGATGACACATTTTCAGTGGCATTGCAAGGTAAAACAATTTTCAGCATTTTATTGCACTTAATGCCTATGACACTGAACATTAAAAAATAAATAAGCACATTCTCCAGAGGCATCATTTTCTTGATAAAATAGGCATTATAACAAAAATGTCTTTGGCTTTATGCTTATTTAATCTGCTCATTTTCCCTTTTTATTTCAGAAACTGAGAATGTACCATACACAACTGCATAAATAAAAGCAAATGTCAATGCCAGACCTGGGAAATGAAGAAAGCCTAATAGTTACATTAAGGCATATTATTTAAAAAACCAGGCTGTATGTTGTCCCTTCAGCATGACCCAGGATGCTGTCTCCAAAAGTTCTTGTCATACTCTATGGCTGAGGCAAGAGTTGTTGCACAGGGAGTGTGGTTTACTGGGTGTGAGGTATTGCATTGTAAACCCCAAGATCGCTGGTTCAATTCTCACCTCTAAGCAGCAGCTTTAAAAATGAATATGAACAATTGCATGGCCATATAGGGTCCCATGAGTAACTGTGTAAACTAAATATATATTAATGAAGATGAAGTCAAGACATGCACTAACCATGAATGTAAAACATGAAAGTAGTAATGATTAATTGCTATTATCGATTAAAGACTACCAAAATTAATTTATTAACACTAGAATTACCAGAGCCTACAAAAAAACTTGTAGATCCGTCCCACCTTAAATCTCTTCGCACCTCTCCGTCACCGTCTTTTGTCCTGTAAATGTGTTGATAAGCAGCAAGCAGCCTGCTATCACATCCCCCCACTTCAGTCTTCACACATTATACACTTCATGTCTACATTTTGTCATTAGTAATAAAACATGGAAAAAGGTTGTCTTTTAGGTATGTGTTCAACATTTCTGTCATCTTACACTTACACAGATCTTTGTGGACACGGAACACACGTGAAATGCATGTGTTCCGAATAACAATATATTTTTTTAGCCTAGGTACCTGAATCACTGATAAACAAGGCTTCATTTGGGAGAGGTTTTTGCAGTTTCTCCGGCGGTGGGGGGGGATGGTATAGCAGGCTGCTTGCTGCTTGGGATTATCAACACATTTATGTACAAGACAAAAGCCTCTGAATGGAGACATGCGAGTGGATTTAAGGTGGGCCGGATTTACGAGTTTTCTCGTAAGCTTTGGTAATTCTAGTATTAGCCTATGTTGGGATCATAAAGGCGGCTGATATAACTGAATTAAAAAAAAAAAAAACAAAGCTAACCTTTACAAGTATCATAAATTACACTGGCTGTTACAGACTGAAATCAAATGTATGTGTTTATTCTAAAATAGTAAGAATACGAGCAGCTCACTTCTCAAAACAAACTCGTCGGGGATCGAACCCGTGAAGATTTGATTACCAGTGAACAGTTGATATCGTTGCGCCACCAAAGCAGTTGTAGCAAATACGTATCAATGTCCCACTCTAACGCGGGTTGTTTTTCTGCAGTTATATTCTTGAATAGAAGCGCACTTATTCTGTTATATTTGTACCTTTTGTGAAAGTGTTTCTTTGATATTTGGAATTCAGGCTTCACATATTATACACTTCATGTCTACATTTTGTCAATTATTACTAAAACATGAAAAATATTTTTGTTTTAACGATGTGTTTACATAGATTGTTGTAGACACGGAACACACATGAAATGCATGTGTTCCAAATAACGATATAGCATTTATAAAAGGTGTTTTTTGCTTGACTTCTCACTCTATACAGCTCTAAACAACTGACACGCAGGTAAACAGACTTGAGCTGAGAAAACTGTGCAGGGTGGGGGGATGTGATAGCAGGCTGCTTGAAGCTTATCGCCACATTTACAGGACAAAAGACACTGACAGAGAGGTGAGAATGGATTTAAGGTGGGACGGATTTACGAGTTTTCTCGTAGGCTCTGGTAATTCTATTGTTAAGGAACGATTGACTTTGTTTGGAATTTTGTTAAACATTGTATTAATTTTACTGCATTCCATACAATACTAACATAGCAAATAATGGTACAGTGGTAAGTTTCTGTTTTGATCACATCATTCATTTGTAATCTCTGTTCGCTAAACATGCTAGCCCTTACATGCCACTTTCTTTGTGCTTCTTGTTGCCCCTGTTTATCAGCCATTGCAGCCCTCTTTGGACAATGAACAATATTACGCCCGGGCACAGATGCCGGACATTTTGTTTGTTGTACTGTATATATTTAGAAATTGACACTGCTGTATATTGTTTATTTTTTTTCAGTTTTTCTGCATCCAAAGGTTGGTAAACTTTGAACTTGAATGTGAACTTGATTATAATGTAATACTTCATTCACTGTACTATACTCAGACAGGTTCACAGATAGTGGAGTGTATTTTATGCTTCAGTTATTGCATGTGTCTGTTTCAGCCTGCTTGCCCTCAGTGTGTGGTGTACTGTGAAGCTACAGGTCTACATTTTCTTCTGATGAGACATCTTATCAACAATGTTATACTGGAAGGTTTCAAAATCTGGCAGCATAACTACACAACTGGAAAAGTAGGTATTTTAAGACATTCTTGTGTATGTGGTGTATTGATTGCACATGTAAGTAAGAAATTCACTACACTACTACTTCTATTAATAACAATAAAAACTTAATAACATTTTTATTACTACTACTAACTACTACTACTACTTGTTTACAAACCTGAACAATGTAGGCACGTTTAACCTTTGAGTTTCACGGAAAAACAAAGAGCCAAGCCAATTACCTTTATTATAAATCATCAAAAAATTACTTTATATTTTAAGTACTTCTCTTAAATGATCAACTGATGTTAATATTGTACTGTATGGTAAATATTACAGTTGTAAAAAAGTGTAATTCATTTATGTTTTCCACTTTTTTTACAGTAGTGGGAGGTGTGTACAAAAATGGAATGAAATGCTTAAATCGTATCTTGATTGTCACAACCATTGCCATAAGAAATGTTGTCCAACTTTCTATACAGAATACTTTAGTTTATAAATCATTTTTGTAATTATTCAAATATATTTTTAGAAAAAATAAACATTTGCAAAAATACAGGCACACATCTGTTTAATTATTTCAAAATAAACCAATTACTATAACAGTAAATAAAACGTTGTATCCATTTAATTTTTCAGTTTTGCAAATTCTCTTATTCCGATCCAGCAGATGATTGAAGAAACTGGTTTTCTCAGACATAAAATCAGGCAAACCCAACATGATATTGCCCAGGCGAACACTTGAGACTTTGGAGCTACTGAAGTAGTTATGGCCCACCAACTGTTACCAGTATTCTAAGGGTAAAGAAAGAGATTCATGCTATTTCAAAATCTGTAAAATAATGTTAACAGGTGGCCCACCATTCCATGACACTGTGATTGTGGCTCGCCTACTGTATCTGTGACTCCTGGTGACATCACTGCCTACTTAGCAGATGATTTTTATAAGCTTCAGTTTCAGCCAAACTGAGTATTTTTGTCTAAAGGATTTTCTGGAGTAATGCACTACGAACATCTTTGTCAAAAGTGTGACTTTCCACCTGAAAAAATATAGTATTCCACAGTATGAACCTCAAGGGTCAAGTATTGCGCTGGAAATATCACATCAGGAGTACAATAAGTTGCCATTATTATAGGAGCCATGGATCCTGCTGTGTAGTAGAAAATTCTGGAGGAGAATGTCAAGTCATGTGTCCATGAGTTGAAGGAGTGAAGTGAGGTTAAGCAGCAAAATATTCTTCATTAATCAGTTTCTTCTTTTTGTCTAGCTGTTTAAATGTTTGTTTTAGTTATTTAAATATAGCATTATTTTTGTGACATCATTAAGCTGCCATTTTTGTGGCTATATGTTTTTTCTACACCCGTTTTGACACATTTTATATTTATACTTACCTGGTGCTAGTGACGTGTTCTTCAGTGTTGTGATGTATGTTGCCATCACACAATGATTCACAGCTTTGGTTCACAGATGTCCTAGTTTTGGTATTTTGCCTTAAAAACAATCATTGCTAATCATTTTGATTAGTAATTACATTTGAAAAAAAAAACATGATTATGAAAAAAATTTCTTACTTTTTTTTTTTGATTACGACTTTGAGGTTTTTTAGGTTTTGTTGATCTGTTTTTCTGATGTTTTGTAGATTCCTGTGAATATCCTCTGCATTCAGCCATATTTCTGCTTGGTCCCTTCAATTAAATGCATGTCCTAGTCCTTAAGGTTCTGGCACTGACATATAAATCATTATACACACAACATAAACTGCTTAAATGGCTGAAAAAATGTGGAGGTTTTCAGTGGTGTAGTCAGTCTATTGAGATGGCTGGAACTGAAACAAGCAACTTCATTCTCTTAATGCCTCTTAGTTGAAACACTTCTGCAAAGGTAGCCAGTGGCAAGGACTCACCAGCTCTTTCAGAGACCGATCAGCAACTATAGGAGATATCTGATTGGAAATGTTGGTTCTATATGTAGGCAGTTATCAGGTTGGGGGGGCAATTCATATTTACCGTTGTGTGTACTGAGTACTGCTAATGTCTTCTTTGCATGTCTAACGTGTAACATAATTTAATAATAAAAATAGCTATTTTTAATCATTGTCCCTTTAATCTGTAATGAAGTTGTGGATATGAGCAAATTCATTGCAGAAAGTATGCAATAATGGAAAATATCAGACAGGGGACAAATATTTTTCAAACATTTAAATATGATGAATGCATTCTGGATGAATGCTATGTTACCCTAAAATTATTCTCTCTCAGCATGTTCAGCACAAAATAACTTTTAAGGAAAATGTGAGAGGTGCTGGCAGCTTACTGTACTTTCATTTTTGTGGCTCAGTAGACAAGTATTCTTGATTAAGCTGCACTTTCTGTGTTACTCAGCTGTTCAGACAGCATATTGATTTTTGATTCTTCCATTCTGCGAGTGTTATCCCTGAAAAACACTTTTTGTACTTCCAAAGGCATGCTTTAAATTACTTTGACAGAGAAACAAGTAATACTAAAATACAAAAAGAAAGAGAGTTTGATGTACAATGGTGAGTTTTCTGCTGTAGTTAATGTGTTTTATATTGGCACATCCAACTAATGGGTCTGGTAAAGGCTGAACCCCAAACAGGATTTTAAAGTAGAATGTCTCAATCGTGGGACCCCAGCTAAACTATAATTGTCTGATCAAAAAATGCAATTTAAAAATGGAATTTCTCTCTCCTAGAAACTGAGAAAAAGCTTCTGGACACAAAAGATGTCTGAACCCAATATAAGATTTTAGAGTAGAAATTCTCAGTCAAATTTAAATATCTTCTACTGAACAGGAAATAACTGGAGATTAAAACTACCTTTAAGTTAGATTGTGAACATCCTGTTCAAATGTATATGGTGGTTTACTAACTAAATAGTCCATTCTGCTAGAAACAAGAGATAGCAATAAAAAGGTAACCTATCTAAAGGCAGCCCTCTTGAGTTGTAAAGCCAGCAGGATAAGGTGTGCCCCTGTAATTTCAGGATATTGGGTGTTGGAGTAAAGCACTCCTTCTAAACCATGAGGAAACAAAGAGCTGTTTCTTCTTTAAACTCCAAACATTAGTTACTCTTTCTATTACAATGTGATTAGCTCTCATTTGTTTGTCTACAAGTCCACAACCAACATCACTCTGAAAAAGAAAACTGTACAAACTTGAGCAGATCAGCTACAAGCCTGCTGAGGTCAAAGTTGACAATATGTAAGACTCGGTTCATTTAAATTGTTCTTCTGTTCACTCATCATTACCTCATCAGTATTAAATAACTTTTCTGAACTTTTTCTCTTTTGAAGACATGCCTTTAAACTGTGGATGTCAAAAAATGCAAAATCACTTCATCACTGTTTCTTTTATATTTTATTTAATTTTGTTTTTCCTCAATCCTTTAACTTTGTCCAGTTTATGTTTATATTCATTTTTTAGTTTTTCAGTGATCCATTACATCCAATATACTCCTAATAATTTGGAGCAGAGCCACCATTTATATTAGTCCTTTCAGGTGCTGCAGTCACTTGATTGGACTAGAAAAGTTTTTGTACTGTGTCATTAGCTGGCTCTCTGACAGTTATGATTATTTTTTGGAACACTGTATTAAGTGCTCATTCTAGTTATTAAAAGAATTCCAAAATGTATTTAGCTCTATTCTTGTCTCATGGAGACCTTTTGTCTTAGTTTAGTGTTGTGTGTCTCTTTGGAGACTTTTCACTTAGAATTTCAGATTTTTGTATAATAGTTTTGATTTTCACTTTTGGTTTCTGCTTAAGTTAAATTCACACTTATTTATTGTTCTTTAGGGTATTCTCATTTTTTTTTTAATATTTATATGAGTTTATTATTCTTTATTTCTTATTTGATTTTGTTCAGTTTAGGGGATCTAACTTAATCAACTCTGATGTATTTTTTTTTTTTAGTTCATTTTTGACTTGTTCTTTATCAGGTTTAACTAAAAAAATAACTTCTGGTTAATTTAGGTGGCTCCACTTAGTAGTGGGTGAGTTTTTGTGGTTTTGGCATCATTTGGGAATAATTTCTACACAGAGAGTATGTGTTTCACTCATTGAGAATTACCAGAAAGTCTGTATTGGGTTGAATATTGCATCAGTTGCTTTTGTATGATTTGACTTGGTATAAATATATCTAAGTGGGTAAAACATTTGAGTAAATTGAATGATCTAAGGGATATGGAAAGTAGCTCAAAGTATACAGAGAAGACTTCACATCATGCATTAATACAAACCCAATTCAGAAAAAGTTGGGACAAAATGGAAAATGCAGAAAAAAAATAGAAAGCAATGATTTCAAAATTCACTTTGACTTGTAATTCTTCATACACAGTATAATCATGATATTTAATTTTTTGTTTGGGCAACTTCAATTTTTTTGTAACACATTCCAGAAAAGGTTAGCATGGGAAAAATTAGGGCCAATCATGTGAGTGAAAGCAGATGATATTCAACAGGTGATTTGGTATAAAAGCTACATCTATGAAAGGCCTAGTCCTTTAGAAGAAAAGCTGGCCCGTGCATCATACATTTCCTCACTAATGTGTGAGAAAATCATTCAAAACAATATTTCCCAAAGACCGATTGGAAGAGATTTGGGTATTTCATCCTCAACAATACATAATATAATTAAAAGATTAAAAAAAATCTAGAGAATTTTCAATGTGTAATGGGCAAGGGTGTAAGCCTAGGCTGACTGACCACCCATCATCAAAAAATCCCTCATTCGGCACTGCATCAAGAATCCTCATTCAACAGTAAGTGATATAACCACATGGGCTTGGGGTACTTTGACAAACCTTTAATCAAGTAACACAAGACATAGTTAAATCCACAAATACCAGGTTACAACTGTACTGTGCCATTGACTTCTTAAGCATCTGGGATGGAACATCATACAGTAGAAACTTGTATCGTTGTCAGATGAATCAATATTTCTGGCATTTTTGAAGAAATGCACATCATATCCTCTGGACTAAAGAAGATAAAGACCATCCAGTCTGTTATCAACAGCAAGTCCAGAAAACAGAGGTTGTTATAGAATCAGGTTGTGTCAGTACCCTGGACAAGAGTAGCACTTCTGTGAAGGCACCATTAATGCCAAAACATGCATACAGATTTTTGACATCTCTTTCATGGACACCCATGCATATTTCAGAAAGACAGTGCAAAAACACATTCTGCATACATTACAAAAGCATGGCCACATACGAAGAGGGTGCTGATGATCAATTGGCCTGCCTACAGTCCTTACCTGTCCCCAATTGAGAATGTGTGGCATATTTTGAAACTCGACATGTGACAATGAGGTCCCCATACTGTTGCACTTAAGACCTTTTTGCAAGAAGAATGTGACAAAATTACATCTGAAATATTCAATAATTCAGTGTCTTCCATACCTAAATGTTTGTTAAGTTTTGTGAGAAGGAAAAGCTAAGATACATAGTGGTAAATTCTTTACTGTACAAACTTTTTTGTATCAAAATCAAAGTAAGTGTTTATTTTTGAATTAAACAAAAAAAATCATTATCTGTAACATCAAATAATGGGTTGTTGTATTGTTTTTAGGTCAAGGATCATTTACTAATTACTGCTTTCTGTGTTAATTATGTGTAGTGATTGAAAAAAATAATCATGTGATATAAAGTGATTACTTTTGTAATACAAGTGGACCTTGGAGTACAACCTGTGTTCCTCAGACCGTGTGACAAAATGCATCATGCATTCATTGTTATGCTGTCTACATTTTAACAAAGTTCTTTAGTCTGGAAATAAAACAACAAAACACGTAGCTGTTTTCACAGTCAATATGAGTGCCACAGAAATTGCATCTGTAAATGAAGCAAAGTGTTTTGTAAAGCAAAAAACCTGACTATTCAGAGACATCCGCCTGTGTAAAGGAACATGAGCTGTTATGAGTTCCTTCTGTCTGTGGGACACAAGAAACTTCACCCTCTTATGAATTAAAAAAGGGATAAAAATGACAATGACTTCTCTTCCCACCCTGGCAAACTCCCTGCATGCACAACATCTGCTTAGAGAATGAATAAATTAAAAGCTTGATGCTTGATGTCCCCTGACTGACAGAAGCCTGTCTTAATTGTAGCTGAAAGCTGGCTTTCTCTTTGCTAATTAGCAGATTGCGCTGTTAAATGATTTAAAAAGTCAGAGCTTATTCAGGTCCTGGCGTTCATCACTTATTCACGGGGAGTGCGGCACTTTGTGAAAACACGAAGCCTGAGGTAAATTAATTTACTCCAATTAGCAGGGTCTGTCAGTATACATCACTGTCTCACTTAGACCTTGTTTTAAAAAGTAATGAACTTCTTTTGTCCTCTGCTTTGCTTACATTAGCTGTACAGTGAAGGAGAAGAGACACAAGAAATCGTTTCAGAGTTTCTCAAGGAAAGTACTTTGAAACAAAGTACTGAAATCTCCAGTGACCCATTTTTTCATCCAGTAAAGTTAACCTTATTTTAACACGCCCAAAAAACTGAAAAATAAGACAAATGTATGTTTATACCTAGCCTGCACGCATCTTATATCAACTTATTTTTCTGGTTAAAAATTCATCTTAAGATATATTTTAAAATGTCTCATTTCCCTTAGGAAATTGCTTTGTAAAAGAAGTCAAATTCATGTTGTTTATGACTTTAACTACTAGCCTGCTCTTTTATTTCTCTGATTCCTCTTGCAAATTTCATTTGACTAAATGTGGTACTATGGTCTAGCACACACACACAGGTTACATGAGCATCTTGACAGAGAGGTAAACTGAGAGAAGGGTAATAAAGTCAAGTAGAGCTAAAAGCCTTCCTGAACAGATGAGTTTTGAGTTGTTTTTTAAAAGAATTCATGGAGTCAGAGCTGATCTGATTAATTTTGTTAAGTCATTCCAGAGCCTGGGTGCTATACAGCTGAAGGCCCTCTCACCCATGGAGTGTAGATTAGTGTGGGGCACAAGATTGGCATCTTTTAGGATGTTCCAGTCAGACCATTTGCTCTGGACAAACTATTTAATAAGAAGGAGTTTGTCATGAGAGTATTTTAGCATGATACTGGGCAATACTTATCTGAAAAGCAGTGGAGAAGCAGCACAGCACAGCGGAGCCAGTAGGACAGGCAGGTGTGGTAGCATAGATGAGCGGCAATAGCTTTGCAGTAGAAAGCATAGCAGGAGGAGGTAGCAGGATTTGGAGGTTCCAATACACAGCCACAAACAGTAACGCTTGGTAATTTCAGGCGTGATCGTCCCAGAGCCATAAGACAGATTAGTATGAACATCAGATCAGTTCCTAGTCATAGATTACTGTAAGATGAAATGGGAGCAGATCAGCATAGCGAATATAATCATGGAGACAGATCATCCCGAGGTCCTAGATCACCAGGTACAAAGAAATGTTTGTAGGTCTCATCCCATGATCCACAGACTCAGCTGTTCCCAGTCAAAGTAGAGTCCATAAAATCTGTAAATATTAAGCCAACTCCATGCAATTCAAGTCAGCTGTATGCACGAACTATACGTATAATAAAAGAAATAAAACAAGCGTAAGAAAGTGTAGAATTAAGGCGAATTTTGCAAAAAGTGTTGTTAACAGGAAGGAGTGGCAGCAACATACATGGACCAGCGTCCCCTCACCTTATACTTGATCTACATTTGTCTCCACTCCATTTTCTAAATATACATTTCTCCATTACTTGGTGCCAAAAAGCAAGTGGAAGTGAAAAATTTAAAGCAGCAAACAGCCCTGAATGGGGTTTCAGTCAGTCAAGGGTCACACTACAACTTTATTTTCTTACTAGACATTAAGCCCGTTACAATAACGGGCGCTAGAACAGTAGTGCATAAACATTAGTAGGAACAGTCTATATTAAATGGCAAGGGACCTTGTATGTGGCTGTAATATGCGTCACTGTATTGTGTGCCTTTAATTTTCTCTTGCAGTAATACTGGTTTGTATTTCCGTAATATGCCTGTAATTTTCTCTGACAGTAATACAGTGAAACTCCGGTTCACGACCATAATTCGTTCCAAAACTCTGGTTGTAACCCGTTTTGGTTGTGAACCGAAGCAATTTCCCCCATAGGATTGTATGTAAATACAATTAATCCATTCCAGACCATACGAACTGTATGTAAATATATATTTTTTTTAAGTTTTTAAGTACAAATATAGTTAATTATACCATTGAATGCACAGCATAATAGTAAACTAAATGTAAAAACATTGAATAACACTAAGAAAACCTTCAACAACAGAGAAAACTAACACTGCAAGAGTTTGTGCTATAGTGTTACGAAACGCTCGCTAAAAACACTTTTTTTAATGAGTTTTAAGCACAGGGAAAAAATGAACATTTGAAAAATCAGTAATTTAATAAACAACCAAGAAAAGTAACATTGCAACAATGCACACGCGGGCCTGTGTGTGTGTATCTCTCTCGCGCGCCTGTGTGTCTCTCTCGCCCCTGTGTGTGTGTGTCTGTCTCTCGCGCGCCTGTGTGTGTGTGTCTGTCTCTCTCTCTCTCTCTTGCCCACGCGCCTGTGTGTGTCTCTCTCTCTCTCTCTCTCTCTGCACAGGGAATGCACAGGAAGAGACTGAACACGTGCCGTGCGGCCCCGTGCATGCGCACTTCACCAGAAGACACACACACACGGACACCTGGACGCACACAGGGGTTTTATTAAAGATGATAGCGGCAATGTAGATCTGCTAATTGACCTCACATGTGATCTATGGAAGCAAATATACACAGACACAGTGGACTCATCACCCACCCATCTTCAAGCCTGTGAATCCTGTTAGACTGCTTGCTATATCAGGCACAAGACAGGAAGCTGCCTGGGATTGGATAGAAATCCATAGTTGGGCACACACATGTACATTGTCATGCTCATTCATACCACATCTTTGGGTTGTGGGAGGAATCCAAAATACTCTGAGAGAAGGCATGAAGAGAACATGACAGCTATGCTGGAAATACTACTGCACGAAAAAGGATAACATGTTGCAGTTGATCAAATCTAATATATAAATCTGAATGTGCGTTTGTAGATTCACACTACTGAACCTATCACACCCATTTTAACAGAGGTGAACAGCAGGCTTTGTTTCGTTCTGAAATTAGAACTTTATTAGCGCTTTATTAAAAAAGTGACCTGAGGAGGCATTTTCAGGACTTGACACAACGGAGGGAAAGTGGTCGGTTTAGTCAGTCAAATATTGGTTTGAAGACAAAATTTTTCCCTTTGAGCAAATCATTTAGTGGCCACACTTACACTTTATCCCACTGTGGGCAGTGCCTGGTACCCCAGCAATTAATAATGGCCATATGATGTTGTAATTTTAAAATCAATTAATTAATTCTTTTAATGAATTCACTCTAAAATAATTTAAAATTTAGAATCCATTAGACTCTGCATGGGATGGCTGTATTGTGCTTCCTTGAGATTATTAGGGGACAATTCCCCTCTATAAATAAAATAAACTAAAAACACATAAATAGGTAAAAGGCTTGAGTCTACACAAAGAACTACTAACCTTTATGTTATGTGTAGTGCTTTTTGCCTTAAAAATTATTGTTCTATTAGAGACAGCAACTTAGACAGTGGAGAGCTTCATCACAGTGAGTTGAATATCATTTTATGTTATTTTTTTCAGACCGTCCCCTTAGTTTACATATCTGTTTTAGGTGTCTTTGTTCTTGACTGGACTGTCAAGATCCAGTTGAACAGAAAATAAGATAAAAGCTTATAATGTATTTATTTTCCCCCACTGGATTATTTGTTTTGCTTAGAGTGACAGAAACAATAGACAAGATTATGGTCACAAAATATAGTAAAGGCTGTTAACTATATGCCTTCATCCTCATTGTCCTTTCTCCCACTGTCAGTCTGCAACTGTCAGCTCATAAATGATCTGTTAATTGCTGATAACTTTGATAATCTAAAGATTTTCATCTTTTGATGCACTTAGACACAGTATATCACAAAAATATGTGGAAAGAGTCTTTGATGTGACTGTCATGCTTATTGCCTGGTTTAGGAATGAGCTAGATGTGTACATTCTTCCAGAAATACTGCTGTTCTGGTAGGACCCAAATGAAGATTTTGCTATATGTATTCATGTGGCCAGAGTGACTGCTTTTTTGGGAAAAAAATGTAAATTTATAGTATAGTACAGTAGAACAATATATAAGGGAGTCAGAAAGTATTAGATTAGATTAGAAGTGTTTATTGTCACATACACTGCAACAGCATAGTGAAATTCTTATGCCACACTTGCAGTGACATACTGTATTAATAAATACCGTAAATAAATAAGAGTAGCTGAAGATAAATAAATAAACAACATAAATTATGCAATAAATACATTAAATAAGATAAGAGTTAAAAAGTAACATACAGTACAATTACACATAAACCAGCAGATGGGTACAGTACACAGTGTAGGGCAGGTAGGGTAGGTAGGATCTTGTTGCTGGTAGTTCAATAGCCTTGTGGAGTGGGGAAAGAAGTTATCCCTGAAGTGGGTGGAGTGACTGGTGAGGCTCCATGGTTGGTATGGTTGCGCATCCCAGAAAACAGAAGTGGAAACTGGGGATAAGCCAAATGGCTGTCATCAGAGATGATGGATTCAGATCTCTTCAGACATCAGTCCTTTGTAGGTTGGCCCCAATGATTTTACAAGCTGTACAGATGGCCCTTTGGAGGATTTTGAAGTCCTGGTCATAAAACCCCACCGTGATGCATCCAGTCAGAATACTTTCAATAGTGTAGCAGTAAAAGTTCACTAGTGGTTTGTTTCCCACCCCAAAGATCTTTAGCCTCCTAAGGAAAATGAACTTTTGCTCTGTGTCTTTTTTTTAAGTTTTCTGGTTGTGTTGAATGGCCACGAAAGGCAGTCGGTGATCAGGACACCCAGGAACATGAAGCGGCTAATTGTCTATACAGGCTGTTGATGTTGATTGGATTTTGTTATTTCTAAAGTTAATAATGAACCTCTTTGTTTTTTTGGCATTCAGGGATAGGATGTTGTGAAAGTGTCATACAGTCAGGTCTTTTACCTCCCTCCTGTAGACAGCTTCATCATTGTCACTGATAAGGCCAGTCACAGTAGTGTTGTCTTTAAACTTGATGGTCACAGGTGAATAGACTGTATAGATGGATATGGGCTGAGGCAGCAGCCTTGCAGAATGCCAATGTTGATGAACAGTGTGGAGGAGTTGTTTTGGCCAGTCCTCAATGACTACTTGTCAGGATGTCAAACACCCAGCCAAAGAAAGAGCTGTTGAGACCAAGGTCTTTGACTTTTAGGATCAGGCTGGAGGGCACAATGGTGTTAAAAGCAGAGCTATGGTCAAGGAACAGCATCCTGGTATAGGTGTTTTTATTGTTCTGATGTGTATGTAACGTGAGGGAGATTGCATCATCCACAGATCTGTTACGCTGGTATATAAACTGTAACAGATCCAGGATAGCAGTGATATTGTGGTTAATGTGGATCATGGCCAATTTCTCTAGACACTTCACCACAGAAGTTAACACTATGGGCCGATAGTCATTCTGGCAGGAAACATCAGATTTATTTGGCATGGACACAATTGCGTTTTTTTTAAAAAAGGCAAAAAGACGGATAGGTTGAAGATGTCAGTGTTCATGCCTTCAGGACATGGAATGGGATGCCATTTATGCTGGTCGCTTTGATAGGGTTTAAAATGTTTAAAGATTTTACTCACGTTCATCTCTGTCACTTGCAGGATTGCTCTGCTTGGCAGTATTTGTGACACTCACCAAGTCTGAGCATTTAATCAACTCATCTGGGAGGCAGACACAAGAGTCCACAGGCACAGCTGGTGAAGTTTTGTAGTCGTGATCATCTGCATAGGCTTCCACTGTTGACGCAAATCGCTGCCATCAAAATCATTTTTCAACTTGCTTTGTAAGTAGTCTCTGCTACTTTGATCATCCTACATAGCTTGTGCCTGGAACTCTTGTAGCACTCTGCTATTTGAATTAAAAGCAGCAGCAGCGCTCGTCACCCTGAGTAGGGTAGTCCACACCATATTTGTCCAAATTCGCAGGACAATCTTTAAAGATGGACCAATCATCAGATCCAAATAGTCCTGCAGTTTGGATTTGGATTCCAGCACTGTACCTTCTTCACCACCGACTTAGTGCTCTTAAGAACCTGTTATAAGTTGTTTCCCTTATTAAGCAAAACTAAATACCCCAGAATGACAAAGTAAATAAAGGACTATAGAAATTTAAATATAATAAATATATTATATATTTATATAATCTTTTCATCCACTCATCCTGTAAAGGGGGTGTGTGTTTATACATAATGCAAAGCTGACTCACTCAACTCAACTCAAAAAACTCACATTTCCTATTTAGTTAAAAAGCTGAAATTTGGCAGGATTGTAAATCTAAGTCAGTAGGTATCCATTAATAAAGGACATTTTGATATAACAATATTTAGGGGTAATAACTCTCCTCTTCAACAGAAAAACTAAATACCCCAAAATCTCAAACATGCTTTGACTGGTTTGTTTGAAATGTGGTGACATTATAGAAGAAGGGCAATCAGCCAATTATTTTGTCAACAATAATACTGTAGCAAGTTTGCTATTCTAAGGCACTGTGTCCTTTTTCTGGCTCAGAGATGAGAAGTGATCACACAGGGAGATGGGTGTTGCCAGTCTGTGCCAATGAAAGTTGCCAGCATAAAATTATTGCTTCAGTGAACAATTTAACAAATAAAAGTTGTAAATATATAATAATAAGACAAACAATATATACTCAGAATTCACATTATTCCTACTGATCACCCCTTTCAATTCAAAACAATATGGTTTCCTGTAAAACTGTTTTTCAATGACCATCAACAAAAGGCAAAATCAGATGGTAGTGTATATATTTACGTATACTGGTATAGAGCTATTTTGCTTTTGTTTCATTGTAAAAAGCACATGCAGTCATAAAAGAAGAAAAATATGTCATGCTTGTCTGAGATGCAGTGGGGTCTCATTTTTTAAAGCTGAGTTTTCAAATGAACAATTACAGGCACTGCGGGAGATATGCATAGCAGCTTGTAAAGATAGATGCACAGTAGTGATTATTGATGATTAAAAATCATCAGAAGCATCTGGGAGTGCAATGGATTTTTTCAGGAATGGGTGGAAATGTGATGAACAGTTTTTTTGGGAAGGGGTAGGAGCAAGACAGAACTTTGACAGGTGTGGCCAAACATCAGTTAAGTGCAGACATCTAGCGTAAGCTTCTTTAATCTGCCGCTCTCTTGCTCACTCTCTCTCTCTCTCTCTCTCATGGTCTGTTTTGAAACCCTGGATTCCTTTTTTTCTACTGTTTATATCCTTATCATAGCAAAATTATTCATTGTCGTGGGTTAAAATATCATTGCATACTGCTGGAATCAACACCTGGATGTCAACAAATTTTTTAAAGCTTAATGATCTGAAGCTGTCTGTGCCTGGTTTTATCACATCATTTTACAGAGAGGTCTCACCTTTTCTTGTGAGTCTCTTATCAAGCAGATTACTACAACAGATTTTTTTTTGATTTATAGAAACATATTCAGGCACACCCAGAAATTATCACTTTTTAATAGAATTTTTAAGTTGATTTAAATATATAACCAAGACATTACTAGTGTTGCTAATGGCTGTTACTGCTTAAAATGACTGATTTTGAATGTATTATTCACATATGACTGCAAAGCCCCATTTTTAGCAGCCATTCCTTCAGTGTCCTAATGGTCAACTTCCTTATCTTATCCTTGATTAGTCAAATAAAAATTTTAATTGATTATTAGAGAATCTATGTAATTGCATTAGCACTTCTGAAACATGCTATTCTGTTCACTTGGTTTGCAAGGTACTGGCATTCCTAAATTTCAGTTCTGGGTTCAAAGATGTCCAAACTGAAGCAGCTATTTCAAGAAACATGCAATGTTTTCTTTGCAGAATGAAGGGTATTCAATGTGAGAGATTGCCAAGAAACTGAAGATTTCATACAAAAGTGTTTTTTACTATTTGAGAGAAGACAGCATACTGAATCTAACCAGGATAGAACTGCATAGAAGGTTAAGGACATCAGAGTCTGAGCAATTTGTTTCTCAAATTACACAGGTCCTCAGTTGACTTCTTCCTTAAAATACACAGCAAATACCAGTTTCATCTGCAATAGAGAAAAGGCCTTCCGGGGACAATTTCAAAGAAAAAGCCATAAGTGAAACTGGCAAATTAAAAGAACACAGACATTGAATGAAAGATGACAAGAAAAGTGTAATTTAGCACAATATCGTATACATGAATAAACTGCGTAATTTGTTAACTTTTAATGAAGTGTCTTTTCAGTATTGTACTTAAATGTGACCTGATGCAAACATTTAAATTATATTTTATATTGTGTTCATTGATGTAAATAAAATTAATTCACAATTAAAACAATTTTTAAGAGTTTAATTTTGCAGTACTGTGTTATATCTTATTAATATATTATTATTAAGCCTCATTTAGGATTTTTCATCTTAAGTGTTTGTTTCCTAGGCTTTTTTCTGCTTTTTGCATTATGATTATTGTGTAGTGTTTTTGGACACTGCTATATTTTTGTATTTTGTCAAACATTTCAGCATTCAGAAAAAGTATTACTTGTCTTTCTTACCTGCCTATGAGTGCCCTCCTTTGTAAGTTCATCTAGACTTACTCTCCAGCTTAGGTTCATGCAGCCAGTTGGGCCTAACAAGGTAAGGTACAGTAAGGTATTTTTTCCACAGAAGCAGGTGTTAAGGAGCCATGCAGAGTTTATATCCACACCGTAGGGAGGATAGTTTGGCAGATATGTGCCTTGGCTTTGTTCTCACAATACAATACCCCTTTAATGATGTGTGATATAAAGAAATGGCAGCATACATTTTGCATGTGCTTACTTGGTTCAAGTATATTTCTTTTAACTTTACCACTTCAATTTCACGACAAATTAATATTTGCGTGGTCATAGTATCTGAAACCTTTTATTTATATATTTACAGTGAAACCTCGGTTCACGAACGTCCCGGTTCACGTACAACTCGGTTCACAACCAAAAAGCTCACCAAACTTTTGCCTCGGTTCACAACCACACACTCGGTATACGAACGAGCCAGTTTCCCTTGCCTGTCTGAGCTGAGCTGAGAGAGAAAGAGAGAGAGAGAGAGCAAGAGCGAGCGAGCACATGCCTGCTGGGGAGGGGGAGGAGGAGATTGCTGCACGTGTTTGCTGAACAAGCCAGTTTCCCTTGCCTCCTGAGCTGAGAGAGACAGAGAGAGAGCAAGAGCGAGCGAGCACGTGCCTGCTGGGGAGGGGGAGGAGGAGATTGCTGCACGTGTTTGCTGAACAAGCCAGTTTCCCTTGCCTCCTGAGCTGAGAGAGAGAGAGAGAGAGAGAGAGAGAGAGCAAGAGCGAGCGAGCATGTGCCTGCTGGGGAGGGGGGGGAGGAGATTGCTGCACGTGTTTGCCTGCCTATCTGTAGGCAGCCTGAGAGAGAAAGAGAGCTGCCTAGCTTTTTCATTTAAGCAAAGTCGCTCCTTGTTCATTGTTTTCAATAAGATGTGCACTCTCTTTGTGCTCTACAGTATTTCGTGTGCTTTTGCAGTTAACTATGGCTTCTAAGCAAGTGAAGAGTGGTCAGAAGAAAGTTTTGAAGAAAATTGAAATCGAAGTAAAGAAAGAAATTACAAGAGGTGGAAAAACTGTTTACCAGTTTACTCATTTACCAATCTGAGAACCCTCGTGCTTTCAAGCAGCATAATGTAAACAAAGCCAGACTGCCAGTAATGTGGAGGGTCACAAGAACTTTCTTTTTGGAATGGCTGCATGAGGCTTTCACTCCCACCAGCTAAATAGCTAAAAGCACCAGAAACCCAAGAAATCACAAGAGAGAAAACACCTGAAGGAAAACACTTCATGCCAGAACTCGTCTCATGCAAGGTTAGTTTTCTTGGTGGTTTTTGTATTACGGATTTTTCAAAAGTTAATTTTTTAGTTCATAATGCGATTTGTTGCAGTGTTATTTTTCTCTTTTTTCAAATGTTCGCTTTTTTCCTTGTGCTTAAAACTCATGAAAGTGTTTACAAATGGAGTTTTTCATAGCGCGATTAGGTGCAATGTTATTTTTCTCTTTTTTCAAATGTTCGCTTTTTTCCTTGTGCTTAAAACTCATTAAAAAAATTGTTTACATGGAGGACTTCATCGTGTGACTTGTTGCAATGTTACTTTTTTGGTTGCTTGTGAGTTGGTTTTTAAATGCAGTTCAGATTTGTGCAATGTTTTTTTCTGCTGTGCTTAAAACTCATTTTAAAAACATTGTTTACAGCGATCAGGCTTTAAGTTTAATAGCGTGATCTCCTGCAATGTTACTTTTTTGGTTGCTTGTGAGATGGTTTTTAAATGCAGTTCGGATTTGTGCGATGTTTTTTTTCTGCTGTGCTTAACTCATTTAAAAAAAAATGCTGCGCGAGCACCTGCTACAGAGAGATTAGAGAGCACGAGCAAGCAAGTGCAGAGAGAGAGAGAGCACGGGCAGCTGACAGGGAAGGGATGGGGAAGGGATGGGGAAGGGATGGGCGAGGGACGGGGGGGGGGATAGGGGTGTGTGTGCACGCGCGCGCTACAGAGAGAGAGAGCGCACATGAGCCAGGCTGCTCCTGTAGCTGAGGTAGGGAGGGAGGGGCTTTGGTGGTGTGTGTGAGCGCGAGCGAGCCAGCTCGTGTAGCTGATCAGGGAGCCTGGGTGTTTTGTGTCAGTGTTATTCAATGTTTTTACATTAGTTTACTATTACACTGTGCATTCTATGGTGTAATTAACCATATTTGTGCTTAATCTTTCCATATTTTTACATATTTACATACAGTTTGTACGGTCTGGAACGGATTAATTGGATTTACATAAAATCCTATGGGGGAAACTGCTTCGGTTCATGACCAACTCGGTTTACGACCAAAGTTCTGGAATGAATTATGGTCGTGAACCGAGTTCCACTGTATTTTCTAAGAAACCAAAGCTAGGCAGAAACCAGTCCTGGATGGAATGCCTGTCTATACAATTAACTATCCACACGTACAACAGACCAAATTAGAGTCTCTGTTTCATGTTTTTTGCCACTGGGAGGAAACCAAAGTCATCAGAGTAACAAAACTGGTGTATACAGGTCACGTAAACTCTACACATGAACAAATTAAATAAGTACCTGAGAGTACTGTGGATTGTAAAGAGCTGAGGGGTGGTCAGACAACAAAAAAGCTACGTCGCCTTAGGGCGGGTTTATATTTAAGTCATATTCTCCAAGAAATAGTGACTTCAATGTTTTAATTATTAGAATTTGTTACAAAGTTGGGGCCCAGAAGAAAATACACCAGAAGCCTTCAATAACTTTAAAAATTATATTTCACCCTATCTATCCATCGTCTGGATCTACTTTATTCAGTACAGGGTTACTAGGAAACAATGTCTATCTCACTAGCATGTGGTGTAAATCTGGGACTGACCCTAAATGGTATAGTAGTGCATTCCAGCGCACTCTTGTACACACCCACACATCGACTCAATCTAGGTTAGTGCTGTTAAGGAAGTTTTGTCTTCTTGCATTAAGATAAAAATTGCCTAGTTTCCATATGTAGAGTCTTTTTGACTCCAACAAGACAACTCATGATAGAAGTTTTTTTTTAGATGTTGCCTGTTTAAGTGATTTTAGTGAAAACTTTTTTGTCAAGCTCTCTCTGTCCAAGGCTACAGTCATGGCTTGATGATGCACGTACTCATGGACCATCGAAAAGCAACAGCAGAAGGGGTGCTGCAGAGGAGGAGAAGGGTGTTGGAGTTACATATAATTAGATAGCAGTGGTATTATAAAATGTTATAAAGATGATTCAAAATTGATTTAAAAATACTAAAAATTAAGGAGCTATATACTGAAACCTAAAATTATAACTGCAGCTCATGGACTTGAATAAATATCCATCAACAAGAAGCAGTTAAAGTTAGTAATGGAGTTTTCCACTGTTCTTTTTTAACCAGAATGCTTCAATCATGCTTCAATTTGTTTCATTATAGCTTAGATTTGTTGCACTTAGTAACGATATGCTGGTATACAGTAGCACTAGTTTCTTCAAAAATGCAAGGTGTCACACACGTACGAGTAGGAGGCAGCTAAAAAGCTTGAGTAATTGTAATATCACATCAGACCAGGGGCTGGCAGGGTGCGATGACTGTCTTTCTCATTTCCTTGCAGACCATTTCCGAAAAATCCCACCAGGTTCCGAAGCCTTCAATGAAGTCACTTATGTTTCTGGTGCCTTTGATGATGTCACTTCCAGATCCGGCACTTTTGATGATGTCCATTCCGGTCCTGGCGCCTTAGACGATGTCACTTCTGGTTCCGACAACAACTCTTCCGGTTCTGACCCCGATGACATCACTTCCTCTTAGGGCTTTTAAAGCCACCATCTTTCTTCCAGTCAAACAGTTCTGTTTTGGACTCAGTCTTGTGAACACCTCTGTTCAATTATTTAACCTTTTTGCAGCCAGGATATATTATACGAGTGGCTGCCCCAAACCTTTATGATGTCTGGAGTGCATTTCTTATCACAAAGGCTAAGTTCTGATAAAAAATATAATTTCAGATTTATTGTCACATTTACAAATCACACCTATCCTTGACCAAAATACACCACACTGGCACTGTCTTTGTCTAGTGGTCTGAATCTCACTCCATAGGTAATGTAAAACATAAAATCACAAAAATGTAATAGGTAGTGATGTGGAAGCAGCTAAGTTTATTTTCATATACAGTTTTATGAACTGACACTGAAATTCATTTCACATGCAATTTTGGAACTGCCAAACTCTCTAAAAATATTTTAAAAATTTTATTTATGGGTGGAACAAAGGGAACATGCCTCTTTTTAATGATTTAACACCATATACCCTTTTTGACCTGTAGAGTTTTCAGAAAATAGTCCAATTAAAAATAAATTGAGGAAGAACTCTCTTTTAGAAATTCAGCAGGGCTAAATACAACCCATTATAAGACAGCAAGCTGTAATCCTGGACAAAAGATATATTCCAAGTTAGAAGAGAAGAAAATGCTGCAGATGTGGCCCTAGACAATATCCCACTTTTGCTAGAGATTTTTACATTTTGTGAGCAATGATTAAGATGTCCTCCCATTAGCCTCAGTACACTGCTCCCTGTTGGCAATAGTAGTTTCTGTGTTGGCACTGTCATAATCTTGCAGGTGAGATTAAAATATTGGAGGGAAGGGTTTTTTATGGGTTAAAATTCTGAAGCACACTGCCAATGAAGACTGAATGATAAGGAAGTGCATATAGAAGAAAATCAAAGAGAAGTTATTAAAAACTAAAAAATAAGGAAAGTTATGACAAGTTGCCATACAGTTCAGAGGTGGCTGTTAGTTGTGTGCTAATTTCAATGCAATGTTTAGAGATGCAAAATCAGAATATCAGAATGAGAGTCAGAATGTGAAGAAGCAGTGCTGTCACAGAGAATTGCCTGAATAAAAAGCACTTGGCGACAAGGAGCTGGCTAAGATGTAGACAGTAGAAAGAGAGATGCATTGGAGACTCAGCAATGAAAGTTGAAGAAAAGACTAATGCTAGCCATCCCAGTAAATCAAGATTTAAACATCCTCACATTTTGACTTTGAACACATTCAGCATAGAAGAGGACAACCATTACTGATATAAAATGTTTCAACAGAGCTGGCAGCCCAGGTTCAGTTGGCCGCTTGAAGCATTTCTGAATACCGTAAGAGCAAATTCATGTCAATAAATCTTCTAGTTGGTCTACTTCATTATATTTCAAGGGGCTTATAAATTGTTCTTGTTTTATTATGTCACATATATGTCAGTAGTGTCATGTACTTTTCTTTTTATGTATTCTGTAAAGTGGTCATTAATTCATCAGCAGCACTGCCCATGCCATTCATTCTACATGCAAGACACCTGTAATATTACTTAAAAGGGGTTGGTCAAGGACAGGAAAAGAACACTGTAGTGCAATGAAGCAGAGAGTACATCTTGACATATATCTTTGCTAATATAAAATCAACTCATGAAGCAGTTGATGATTAGAGATATTACCAATCACCTTTTCAAGAGTGTACTTGTTTAAGTGTCTGTAGGACAATGCTACCTCATTATAATTGCTCCCTTGTGGCAAGAAGAGGGTCATAACCTTGTCTTCTGCATCAAGGAAGCTCATCTTTCACACTTTTCATCTTGTATCAGTGCATACATATTATTTTTGTTTGATTAGGGACAATCTTCCCTACCACAACATTCTTACTAATTATGTTAATGATCTCTATTCTATAAAAATGTGTTTTTAAGAAAGATGAATTGAAATCCACATTCACAAGAGACATTGGATGGCTGTTAGCTGTCTCATAATTACCTCTTAACAAATATATTACCTCATCTTCCTTACCCTGTTTCATACCTCTGTAATCACCCATCCAGTAAAAATGCCGACAAGGCACATTATTGCAGATACGTTTGATGATTAGCTACAAAGTGAGGGTAAAGTGATTCTGGTAATTTACTGATGGCTTGGGAATTAAACTGTTCTTCAGCCACATTCCCAGCAGCTTGCTTCCTTTTTAGTAAAGGTGGAAATTTTTTTGAAGGTGGGGAATGAGCCACTTTAGCTGTGTATCCCATTTTTATGTTCAACTTATTTTGTGCTGTGTGTCAACCAGAAGACTCTGTCGGTATTTCAGGAGACACAGAACATGAAAATGCAACATGCTTCTGGAAGAACTGAGTGATGTAGATGCTCGTACGTAGTTGATCAATGGATATTAGTCCTCTGTCAAGGCCTGTCCAAGGCATTGTTAAAGTCTAAAAGAGTTCTTTTTGTTTTGACATAGTCACACCGCAAGAACAGAAATGTTTTAAGAAATAGAATATGGAGTTTCTGAGTTACAAGATAGGCAAAAGCCATTAAACCATTGCTTCAGTCTTAAATGCAAAACCCCATAACTTCTGCTGGATCATCTTAATTAATGCCTTTGAGAATTTTGAAAACCTGGGTTAGATTCCTATAGAGACATATTCCTGAGTCTCTCAAGTAACACATGTACTTTACTCCAAGGATGAACTTGGTTGCAGCTCTTCATGTGTAGCTATCAAGATTGAGATAATGATGAGTGCATAGCAGAGATCAGAAAAAATGTCAGGAAATCAGGGATTTTTCAAAAGCATAGTCAAAATGAAAAAATAAGAACACAAGAGGCTATAGCAACAATTTTAAGTACTAAGGGCTATAGAAATTAAACCATATATTGCAATAGGTATCTTCAGCATGTACTCAAGCAAGTAAATAAGAGATGGACACTCCTGTGGCCAGAAGGTATCAATATGTCTTCGGTCATAAGATAATGGTGGAAAGGTAATCATGTCCTTTAGGAGATTATTTGTGCCCATTAAGCACAAGTCAGAAGGAAGGAAAATGACAGGTAAATAGAAAATGGGGTCTCTCCTTCAACCAGGTGGCCAATGTTCAATTTGGGTCAAGGTAATGGTGGCCGATAATGGTGCAATTACATCCATTTAGAAACTTATCAAAGTTTATTAGGCATTAAAAATATTGGTGACTAGGCAAAAACACAGGAATGTTGGAGTCAGATGATGATGAGAAAAATATAAAGAGTTAGGTAATCTTACAATAAGAAATTGTATTAAAATGAGCTATTGCCAGGTTTACAACACTCAGTTCATTGAACTGAGATGGCTTTTGTGCATCTATACAATAAAGTCTAAATTCTGATTGCCTATGCAGAAATTCTGTGTGTTTTATTCCAAGACAGAATAAATCTTTCTCTACAATAGGGCTTGGCAAAAGTCAAGGTTGAAACAAAACCAAAGTAAAAAAACAAAAGCTTTTTTTACATTGTATCTCTCAAGACAGTCTTTAGCAGAGTCGTTCATATTAATTTCAAAGTTCTGAAGAGCCTTATTGAATATAACTATCTATAATAATGCAAATATGATGACATCACACACAAAGTGAAACATCATTTAATAGCACCCATGAAAACAAATCAACAAGACAAAAAATAAACATCAATGTTGCATTAAACAAAAAATGCATGACATTATTAAGTCAACAATACATTATTGACAGTGGCATGATGACAGGAAATGTGAACAGTTCTCTCAATGTGGTCTCAATAACACGTTAAACAGTCTGAGTACAATACAACTTGAGTGTTTGCATACCTTTGTGAAACCACAGCTCCGGTTATTTACATATTTATTTTTATGTTTTCTTCCAACATTATTCAAGTAGAGCAGAATGACATTTATTATAACATTTCATAGTGTACCATTATCACAATATAGTTGTAAATGAGTGTAAATGCTAATATAAGGTGTGCTATACAAGAATGAAATTAATTGAAATTATTCCTTTTAGGTTGGAATAGCTGACATTAGTTCCATGAGTCCTGCCTGCAAGGTGATTATGTCCCTTCCATAGCAGGTTCAACTGTCTGGTGGCAATATAATGGAATGAGCTACAAGAACAGAAAACACATACCCAGAAGATACATGTAAGTTCACACCACAGTCAGATGACAGGTTGTTCTTGCAGGTAACATTAAATAGGTGGTGCACCAAGCTTCTCTCCGAACAATACAATATCCAGGGATATAATTTCTGTGGGAAACACATCTGCCCAAATGTTGTTTTTTTTTCAAATATTATATTTTATTCCAGATACTTTCAAAAGGAAATTAAACAAATAAATATGCAATTGACAGCCATTCATCCACTTGTCAATTTTGAGAACTCGCTTTTGACATAATAGACCATCAGGATACAGAAGAGGTATGACAAAGGGGCATGGTGGAAGCCTGTTCTATTGCTCACTCAAGACCATCGTAGGCTTTTTAGATTCAGAAATTCTTCCTTGAGATGTAAGTAGAAACAGAGTAGACAGAGAACACTCACATGACCTTGTCTTCAAAGTGACATCAACCAGGCTGAAAATTGAACATTGGTCCCTGGAGCTTTGGAGCAGCAGTGCTAACTTCTCCCTTGTGTTACTATAACATGACTGGATAAAACCAAGCAAAAATAAGCAACATCTCAACAACATACAGTACTAATATAATGAGCAGTTAATGCCATAATGAAAAGATTATTATTTCCTAAACAAGTCTTAACACGTATGCAAAGTTAAACATCTGTAGCACATTGAACACTCAGAAGATGTTAATAAAATGTCAAGCAGTAATATGATATTAAAATTTTAGTCAGTAGAATTTTTAAACATTTACTTGAGAACATAAAATGAAGATATGTGCAGTTAAAGGTGAAGTGCGTTATTCCTTTATTTAATGTGACATCATATGGAGAGCAGCTCCCAACAGAGACTCTGAAACGTGACTGAACTTGACAAAAGCTCCTTGTTAAGTTGTCTTGTACAGCACATAGCACACATGGTATGATCTTACATTACTTCAATTAGGAAAAGCTGAACATGAATTCTGAAAGTTTTGAACATTGGTATCATAACCTGAGATCAAATGGACAACTCATTTGATATCCTTAGCAACAATCTCTTTGTGGAGACATTTGACTGCTTATATCTTAGCACAGCATATTATAGATTACATGGCTTCTTTAAGTTCTTAAAGCAAGAGAAGCAAAAATAGGCCTAATAATGCATGCAGAAGAAAGCATTCCCAGAAGAAGTGTGATGCCTCCTTCCCGTCAGATTTAATTCTGACTACAACCCTTGTTGATTTGCATTTAAGGGATCTGCAGAATTGCTACTTGGAACTATTTGTAAATTATGCTGCTTTAATATGTCACACTAAGAATGCTAAAGTCCTTTTTTTAACACAAATCAAAAGACACATTTGGCAAACTTAAAATGTTCTCAATAAATGAATAATAATCCACCTCTGTATCAGCATAGAAATAAGCCATAAGAAAAATAAATTATCAAAATTCACAACACTGAACTATGAATTAAACATTCATTCATTCATTTTCCACTGTTTATCCAAAACTTGGTTACAGGGTGTGATGGATGGCTGGGGACTGTGCTCTACCAGGAGACCTGGAGGAACAGAGAACCAGGAGGAGGGCAATTTATACCCCAGGACATGAGAGGGCAGCCCCCCTGGGTTGCATCGGGGCCCCGGGCTTGGGGCATAGAAGCTCAAACCTGTTGGGGTCTGTGGCTGCCACCAGGGGGCGCCTGGACAGCTCCGGAAACAAGATCTGCAGCACTTCCGCCACACCTGGAAGTGCTGCCGGAGGTTAATCAGGAAGCACCTGGAGCACTTCCGGGTACACTATAAAAGGAGCCACCTCACTCCATTCAAGGAGCCAGAGTCAGGTGGAAAAGGATGGAGCTTATGAGAAGACTTGAGAGAAAGAGAAGTAAAAAGGATGAGCCTTGTGGGTAATTTGTGCACTGTGTGCTGTGCAGAAGAGAAGTAATAAATGTGTGTGTTTGGACATTGTGTGTCTCAGTGTCTGTCTGTAACCAGGCTGGTCTTCTACAAGGGGCAACAGTCTTAGTAGTGAGGACCATTCGTCCTTTGCCCCAGCCACACTCGGCAAGTCATACTGTGGGATCGCAAGGCATTTCCAGGCCATCTGGGAGATATAATCCTCCTTGTGAGTCCTAGGTATCCCACACGGGTCGAGCCTGTAAAATCTCCACAGGGAAGTCTCTGGGAGGCCCTATATCAGATGCCCAAGCCACCTCAATTGGCTCTACTCTGAGCTTCTACCAGATGTCTGTGGTTCTCACTCTATTTCTAAGGGAGAGCCCAGCCACCTGGTGGAAAGAGCTAATTTCGGCCAATTATGCCTGTGATCTCACTCTTTCGGAATTAATAATTCTTATGAATTAAACAATATTATAAAATAGGAACATGGGGCACACCTACAAGTCAAAATCTGAATTGTGTCAGCTAACGCTGATTAAACAAGCCAGCACTAAGGCCCACCTGAACTTTAACCCTTTTTTTAAAACATTCCTCAAACAAGCTCTTCTTTAAATGAATGTTGTAGATTAATTAAAATTCTATCTTTTAGGTCATTATTTTAGAACCTTAAAAACAACATATCATTACAAATAATTTTTGTCTTTTATTATCACAGGGAAATTTCAATCAGAATGGACAAATCTGCCTGGGAAAGACAAACACTTATCAAATATTCTGGTAATCATTGTTTTTACCATGTGAAGTGAGGCCTCCGCGAATTGCACAACAGTCTGAAGCAGCTCCACACCCAGACTTGAAAAGACTCATCTTCCATCTCCTGTATTTTGTTTATAAGTATTTTTTTAAATACATTTCCTAACCTTTTAAGACTCTTTTCAAATATATTTCCTACTTACTGTTGTTTTCACTTTATAATAATACTGATTTTATGTTGTTTGATTGGGTCAAGGTATACCTGTTAAGAGCACCTAGTATAGGTGAGATTCATATTCCCACTGGGGTTAGTAGGTGAGGGGAGTCGCCTTCACTAAAAGGCAGTGCAGTGAGCAGGCACCTGCTTTGGTCTGCTTCTGAGCTAGTAAGGTTCTTTGCTTAAAGCAGTTGTCCACATGCAGATAAGGCTATATACATGGGTCACTATAAAGCAGTGTGGCGGATAGCCAGGGTCCTTCCCTGGCCAGTGAAATTCATAGCTCAACTTTTCTCTAAAATAACTGGAGAGGACTTTAAATCAGACATCAAGATCTCTGCAGCCTACCGTATATGTGGATCAAATGCCTCCAAACCAATAAGCCTAATTGGCTTAGCCTACAGGCTAAACAAAATCTCATGTCCCTTCACAGACAGAAAGATGAGATTATTTCTGAAAATACCCACATTGGTATTTTCTCAGATTTCTCATATGCAACAGATGCTAAATGTGCAGTATTGTATGGCATTAAAGAGCACATTCGTAGAGCTGAAATCAAATACAGCCTCTTGTACCCAACCAAACTGAAAGTGGTTATTGAAGAGCAGTTTTACATTTTTAGTTCTCCGAATGAAGCAGTTAAAGAGCTGAGAAGGCTGGTTCAGACTTTCTTTTGAAACACACGATCATGAGTCACACAGTGTTCTGGCAAGGAAAAGAAGATTCTACCTGAAGCTTGCATTTTGGGCCGTTTGTAAAGCAAAATTTGCCATAACTATATATCTATACTAATAAACGGCAAAGCCCTCACTCACTGACTGACTGACTGACTGACTCATCACTAATTCTCCAACTTCCCGTGTAGGTAGAAGGCTGAAATTTGGCAGGCTTATTCCTTACAGCTTCCTTACAAAAGTTGGGCAGGTTTCATTTCGAAATTCTACGCGTAATGGTCATAACTGGAAGCTGTTTTTCGCCATTTACTGTAATGGAGATGAGCTTGAAACCCGTGGGGGCGGAGTTTCGTGTCACATCATCACGCCTCCCACGTAATCACGCAGTACGTAGAAAACCAGGAAGAGGCCCAAAAAGCACTTAAGAAAACATGCATTATATAATTAAGAAGGCAGCAAAACAATTAGAAGCGAGCGAGTGACATATAAAATACCATATTCAGCGGCTCACGTGAACTGACGCAGTGCGCAGACAAAAAGTAACAGTTCCAAAGAGTACTGAACAAAAACCGAATTACACTGCTACGCTCAAATAGATAAACCACACGCTGTGGCACGATAATAAAGCATTCGCTTGTAGCGCCCACGTCCGAGGTTAGATTCCCGAGAGGGGATGCACTAAGTATGTACGCGCGCTTCTCGATTTATTTTAACCTCGCATCCCCTTAGTTTGAGACGTATGAAAACGCATGCGGTTAACGCAGAAAGACAGATGACCTATTCACCTATTGAAGCTTCATGAATAATGGATACTTTATTCGCGATCAATGATTGTTTTGGTAAAGCCATACTCAGTGTATTCATTAGATGAACGGTAAAAAGGTAAGAGCGAGGGGACGGTAACTTACTGAAGCACACAAGCAAAACCACAATAGCACGCGGGCTCGATGTACTGACTTGCGCGATCACATTCCAAAAAATATTTCTTTTCAAGTTCTATTTAGTCCATATAAGTCAAACTCAAGGCCCACGGGCCACATCCGGCCCGGCGTGTAATTATATCCGGCCCGCGAGATCATTTTATATACTGTATTATTGTTATTAATGGCCCGGGTATATGAAGCACTGGTAACACAATAAACTACAGATCCCATAATGCAGCGCTTCAGCTGCCTTGCCGAACACTTACCGCGTTGCTGCAAGTTATTGCGAAGCTAGCCCACACGATGCCGAAGAGAAAAGTTGATTCTGAAAATAGAGCCTTTAAAAACCGATGGGAGGCTGAGTATATGTTTACTGACATTGCCGGTAAAC
>JANRMT010062807.1:53166916-53238684 GCA_026402145.1 Polypterus bichir lapradei
CTTTATTTTAAATTTTACTTCTGACCAATTCCCTTGGTCTTTTATATTTGGATTGTTTTAAGAGAATACTATTAGTCTATTGCTTTTAGAATGTATCTTCACAGGATATCTCAGTTTTAATCTTCTTCACACTGCTGCTAGAGGATTCATTTTACTCTAGACATGCTCCTCTTGGCAGGGGCCTCATGCATAACACCGTGCGTAGAATTCACACTAAAACTTGGCGTACGGACAAAAGTGGAAATGTTCGTACGCACAAAAAAATCCAGATGCATAAATCTGTGCGTTCGCCAACTTCCACGTTCTTCCACTACATAAATCCCAGTCAGCGCGAAAAGTAACGCATGTGCACATGCCTGCTGCCATTCACTAGCTCCTCTCAGAATGACGCCTCTTTGAATATGCAAATCAATATAAATAGCCCATAAGCTCAGCATTCTGTGAAAAGGCAATGGCAAACGTATGGGGGGAAATAGAATACCAAGTGCAGGCAAGGAAAAACATACTATTTGTTGGTTTAAACAGTGGTATAAACAACAAAAGGAAGTTGATCGAGTGACATACAGTGTCGGAGAAACTCGAAAGCTCAAGTTCACAAAGTCGCACAGTGCCCAAAATAAAAAAGAAGTTGTCAGATATCAAAGTTGCCGTGAAAAGGCGAGTTGTAGCCCACCGTCTGAGTGTCATATGAAAGTTTATTTGGGTACAGAGAAAAGAGAAAAAAATTGGGACACAGTGGGAAAAAAGCTTAAAATGTCAACTTTAATTTCAAAATGTCCACTTTAATCACGTAGTTTATTTTGTCATTAAAGTAGAGCATCATAAACTTCACCTTAAAATCGTTTAATTTACTAGTTTCTCAAATCCCATCGTAACTAAAGTAGCACATTAAATGCTTTGTTTTGTATGTTTTCTTCTATGTGCTCTATATGTATGAATCACTATGTGCTTCTTAAACAGGCTTTCTCTTCTTCCAACAGGACACAGAATCTATTCATTCGTGATATTACAGTTCTCTGAATAATTTAAATACTAAGATGTATACTTGATATAATTTCAGTATTCATATCATATCAATTAAAGCATGTATTAAACATGGGAACACGGTGGTGCAGTGATAGTGACGAACTGGCGCCCTATATAGAGATTGTTCCTGCCTCACGCAAGATACTTGCTGCGCCTTCGATGAAATAATTTATTGCAGCAGTACTGTCTCTTTCAAACTAACCCCCAGTTCCTGTCCTTTTCTTTCTCTAAGTACCTAATCGCCACACAATCAGCTCAGTAACAGATGTTAAGCCATCTGTAAGCTTAGAACTCCATTTTTTCAAAACTTTTAAGGAACATTGAAATATCTTCGTAGTACACGTCGAATTATTTTATCCATCTATCGTTCCAGTGCCGCAAGAGCCCAAGCAAGAATACAGCGTGAGGCAGGAACAATCTCTGTACGGGGCGCCAGCTCCTTGCTAGCACTGCGACACTGTGTCCTCACATGTTTAATTATTAAAAATATAAATTATTTAAATGATGTTAAAATTTTATCTGTATAATGTAATAAACATATTTTGCTGTATTTCATCTTAAAAGTTATATTGTCATCATATGTAAATACGTGCTTTATAAAGTGGCACAAGTTGTGTAATATTAGAACTGTATCGCAAGTTTACAGTGAGGTAATTGTACTTAAAAGTACAAACAGCTCTACAAGGAGCACTTGATGGACTGATTGATTGCATTACAGTTCTTGGGATGAAACTGTTTCTGAACCACGAGGTCAGTACAGGAAAGGCTCTGAAGCGTTTGCCATATGAGAGCAGTTCAAATAGGCAGCATGGCTGATGCTGTATACCGATAATTCTCTTTCCAATCAGCTGCTGTAGAGCTGTGATTCCACACTCAGATACAGTGATATAAATACTCCGAGTGGTGCAGCAAGAGTAATATGGAAAAAAATGATCCACTGTGGCAACCCCTAACGGAAGCAGCTGAAAGAGAAAGAAGAAGATACAGTGACAGTAACAACGCTAAAGCAGCTATGGTATTTGGAATAGTTTGGCCATTCCGTGAACCATTATATTGTTACAGTTTAATTACAATCAGATGCCTTAAACTAATAAACAATATGCAGTTAATTTCAGTGTATATGATAAAGCTGCATCAGGGATATGGATCTAAAAAAGAAAGGGAAACCACACTGGAACAAAAGCACTGCTTTGATGCTGTAAGCCACCAGATTGCAAAACCGAGCGGAGAACTTGTGCACGTCAGGATTTGAGCAGGCGTGAAAATGTGCGTGGCTCTACGCCAAGTTTAGGTTTTATAAATCGCGATTTGAGCGTGGAAACAGGAGTACGCAACATTTTTGTGCGTACACACCATTTATACATGAGGCCCCAGGACTTTGTGAAGTGTGGCTTGCCTCATTTGCAGAGGCACAATTGGGTAGGGGGTGGAGAAAAAGAGCAGTGCTATTTCTGTTTTTTCCCTTATACCCCAATAACCATTAGTGACAACATAACTATATGCTCCATAGCTGCATTACTTAGCAATAATATGAAATTTATGTCAAAGCTATCATATGTACAAGGTACTACCTTATACTAAGACTAAATGTACAAAATGTCAACAAAAGTTCAAAAGAAATATTTCCATGACCAAATAGTGAACTTTGTGAGGGTCAAGGGTTTAACGCAGAGTTAGATCCTGGATTTTTAGACAATTTTCGCCCAATTTCCCAACTGCCATTTCTGGCTAAAATTCTAGAAAGAATTATTTATAATCAATTGGTCGATCACCTTAACTCCAATAATTTATTTGAGATCTATCAATCTGGCCCTCCTGAAAGTTTTCAACGACATCTCTATTATTACTGACTCAGGTGATGCGGCAGTCCTTCTCCTCCTTGACCTGTCCTCTGCCTTTGACACTATTGACCATGAGATATTGCTGATGCGGCTTGAACATATTGGTGAGCTTAAGGGGCTGCTCTTAACTGGTTCAGGTCATATTTAACTGGTAGACTCAGTTACTTTAAATTCCACTTTTTCGTCTACTGCTCCTCTTAAATATGGTGTTCCTCAGGGATCCATTTTGGGTCCTATCTTATTCTCTATATACCTTCATCCTATTGGAGCTATTTTTAGGAAATTTCTTTTCACTGCTATGCTGATGATACTCAGGTTTATATTCCTGTCTGCAACTCTGCAGTAAATCAACTCCACAACTGTCTTTCTGAACTAAGATCCTGGATAGCTAATAATTTCCTTGATCTAAATCAAAATAAAACAGAGGTGCTTATAGTGGGTCCATCAACTAAAGCCCAAATTGGTCTTGGACTTCTCGGCTCTTTCTCTGTCTTTTGCAAGCCTCAAGTCCACAATCTAGGTGTTATCTTTAACAGTAACCTCTCTTTTGAGAAACAAGTAAATTCTGTAGTCAAGAGTTGCTTTTTCCAGCTTCGTCTATTAGGTAAGATCAAGCCTTTTTCATCTTCTAGGGATATTGAGAAAGCTACTCATGCTTTTATTTTTTCTCGACTCGATTACTGCAACTCGCTGTATTCTGGGATTAACAATTCCCTGATACACAGGTTACAGTGGGTCCAGAATGCTGCCGCTCGCTTTCTGGTTGGGGCAAGAAAGTATGACTCGGTTTCTCCTATTTTAGCTTCTTTACACTGGCTGCCTGTCAGTTTTCGAATTGATTTTAAAATCTTGTTGCTTGTTTTTAAATCTTTACATGGGCTTGCTCCTGCCTATTTATCTGAATTTCATGCTTTACACCAGCCATCCAGAGTGCTTAGATCTTCTGCTCAGTTATCTCTTATTGTCCCTCGTACCAAATGTAAAACCAAGGGGGACAGAGCTTTTGCAGCTGCTGCCCCTCGCCTGTGGAACTCTTTACCTCATCATATAAAGGTGTTGTCTACAATTGAACTGTTCAAAACAAGATTAAAGACTCATTTCTATTCACTTGCATTCCGTGACCTTCAGTAATACTGATGGTTTCCTCATTGTTATTATATAACATTACTTCTATTTATTATGTATTTTATTTATGTTCTTATATTTTATTTCTATTTATGTTATTTGTTTGTTTCCTTTTATTCTATTATTGTAAAGCACTTTGGCCACAGCATTCCTATGTTGTTTTAAATGTACTATATAAATAAATTGACATTGACATTAACATAGAAAGTGCTCTCACACTTAACAAGTCTAATTGCCAAGATAGAATTTTTACAAGAGACTCACTTATTAAGACAAGACCAGAGAGAGGTCTGGACATATTTTTCATTCTAGCTATACAAAGAAAACCAGGGATGTGGGAATCTTAATACACAGAATCATCCCATTTGTAGTGTAAAATGTAATATCTGATTCTGAAGAGCGATATGTCATGGTGACAGGCAGTTTATCTAATATTAAAATGATTTTGATTAATACCTATGCAACTAACACAGATAATAGAGCTTTCTTCAAAAATGTAATTGGATCTATCCCTAATGTGAACACTCACAAAATTATGGCCTGAGACTTTGTGTTTTAAATACAGACCTGGATAGATCCTCAGATACAATGGTGATAACATCTAATCCTGCAAAGATAATTACACAGTTTGTAGCGGATTATAACTTATTCGACCCATGGAGGTTTTTAAATCCTAACCTAACAGCATACTCCTTCTTCTCACCCATACATTATTGTTGTTCATGAATTGGTTATTTCTTCGTAGACAAAAATGTTTTGCCCACTATCAAATCTTGTAAGTACGATGCTGTTGTTATCTCTGACCATTCCCCTCTGATCATGGAACTTAAATTAATGTGTCCCACACAGTAATCTCATAGCTGGCATCTTAAACCCCTGCCATTAGCTGATGAGAACTGTACTGTATTCTTGACACAAATGCATCCTCAGAGGTCTCAGCAGGTATACTCTGGGAAACTCTGAAGGTATTTTTAAGAGGATAGATTATTTCATATGTTTCTGACAAAAATATACTGGAAGCCAATAAGGTGTCTGAGTTAATCAGCGAAATTACCAGAATAGATCTAGAATATGCCAGGTCTCCAAATGAGGCACTCTATAGGAAAACACAGGATTTGCAATCACAATTCAATCTCTTGACTACTAAAGAAATGGAACTGCTTATTGTTAAATCATGACATCATTATTATGAAAACGGAGAAAAGGCTAGTAAGATCTTAGCCCAACAAATCCACAAGCAGGAAGTCTGCAATGTAATAACAGCAATTAACAACACAGATTAAGATAAAATTATTGACCGTAACAATATAACTTACACATTTAGAGAGTATTATAAGTCCTTATATTGTACTCAGTTTAAAGAAGGTAAGACACAATCGAATGAGTTTCTTGATTCATTAGAGATACCACAGCTACATACTCTTAGTGTTGCGGAACTGGATAAACCTTTGACACTTTCTGAATTAATAGACGCTATAAACTCACTTCACAGTTGGAAAGGAGCCTGCCCTGCTGGCAGCCCAGTGGAATTTTATAAAAATTCTCAAATAAGTTAGCTCCATTATTATTAGCAACATTTATAGAAGCTAAAGACAAAAAAAATTCTACCTCAAACTTTTTGCCAAGTATTAATTACTAACTTTCCTAAGAATAGAATAGAATGCCTTTTATTGTCACTATACACATGTACAATGAGATTAAAAGCAGCACCTCTAGTGCAGACATATATGTAGAACACAACAAATAAATAAACAAATGGTCCAAAAAGCTGCAAAAAAATTGCAGAAAAATATGGAAAGAATAAATAAATATTGCACTGTTGGATTATTGCACATTATTTAAATATTGGAAAGAATAACTAACTATTGCACTAATGGATTATTGCACATTATTTAAATATTGCACAATAATGATGATCATCTGCAGTGAGTAGTGGATATTGGACCCTGACAGTAATGATATTGTACAGTATACAGATATTGCCCAGCTATTATCAATACCATTTTGATATTGGATATTGCACAGTTGATGGATAGAAGGAAGTCCAGGGGTTGGGGGGTTAGACTGTGTAATCAGTGCATGTGTGAGTTTAAAATGATTATGGCTTTTGGGAAAAAACTGTTCTTGAGTTTGTTTGTCCTTGTTGTGATGCACCTGTAGCGCCTCCCTGAGGGCAACAGGTCAAACAGATCAGAGCCAGGGTGGGAGCTGTCCTTGATGATGTTTTTTGCTCTGTTGAGGCAGCGGGAGGTGTAAATGTCCATCAGGGAGGGGAGAGGGCAGCCTATAATCTTCTGTGCTGCTTTTACTACTCTGAAGCCTCTCCCTGTCTGCCATGGTGCAGCTGCCGTACCATACTGTGATACAGTACATCAGCAGGCTCTCGATGGACGAACGGTAGAAGGTCATTAGCAAGTTGAAGTCCAGGTTGTGCTTTCTGAGGACCCTCAGGAAGTGTAACCGCTGCTGAGCCTTCTTGATGACTGCTGTAATGTTGTCTGTCCAGGAGATGTCAGAGGAGATAAGGACAGCGGGAAACCGGAAGGTATGGACCCTCTCCACACACTCGCCGTAGATGTAAAGGGGGGCTAAGTCGGTTCTGTGCTTCCTGAAGTCGACAATGATCTCCTTGGTTTTCCTAGTGTTCAGAGCCAGATTGTTCTTTGAACACCAGGCTGCCAACTTCAGGACCTCCTCTCTGTAAGCTGCCTCATCTCCTTTTGAGATGAGTTTGACCACTGTGGTGTTGTCGGCAAACTTGACGATGAGGTTGTTGTTGTGGGCCGGACTGCAGTCGTGGGTGTAGAGACCATAGACATATATAGGTAGACGCCGCATTCACTGTGTTGCACAGTGGACACGATACGTCAGTGCGTCCGCCCTATTGCAAGTGGCAAAAGTTCCATGTAAACTAATACAGGTAGACGTGGAAACCAGGTTTACTGATGAAAAAACAATAATGTTTAAAACAGTATTGTTTACATACAACAGATTTTGGCAAATCGTTCAAAATGCAATTATTTATATCCATTTATACACTAATAATGGCAATTACTTAATAATATTATTATTAAATAATTCCTCCCACATAAATAACATTTCTTGGACTGCCTTCTTCCATCTCCAAAACATTTCTAGACTTCGTCTTGTTCTTACGCAACACAGAACTGAAGTATTGGTTAATGCCCTAGTCACCTCACCTATAGATTACTGTAATGCTATTCTATCTGGCATCCCACAAAAACGTATCCATCGCTTACAACTTCTTCAAAATTCTGCTGCCAGGATAATAACCTGCTGTTCTAAATCCACTGAACTTATTACACCTATTCTTTGTCAACTTTACTAGCTCCCTGTTAACTACAGAATACAATAAAAAATACTGCTCTTAACATTTAAAGCTCTCCACAACCGCACTGATCTCCTACAGACTTACACTTCTCTTGCTCACTCAGATCCTCATCTGCAGCTCTACTTTCTGTACCACACTTCAAACTCTGTTCTATGGGAGCTCCAACGTCTTTCATAGTGCTCCTCAAATCAGAAATTCTCTTCCCTCTCATATAAGTCAGCTCGATTCAATAACACATTTTAAAACTGCCCTCAAAACTTATCCTTTCAAACTGGCATACCAATTGTGAATTTTGCAATGTTACTGCCGGTTATCTTTGTTTGTTTGCTAATTATTGCTTTTTGATTTATCATTCTCTTGTTTTAATTTTACTAATGTTGTTTAATGTTATTGTAAAGTGACCTTGAGTGCTAAGATTATAAAATGGGATTTTCTAATGGCCAAATATAACCAAAACAATTGTTCAGCCTTACCTATGAAATGTAATCCCCCGGAATCTGGTTTAGAGCATACAGCGCTTTGTACAATCCCAAGCAGCACATGCGTGAGGCATCTTTATCCATTACTTCACTCTACAGCAGTGCCACTCGCAATATGGCGCCGATGTTGACATACGATGCTGCTGGTCATGTGGCGTCTACTAATTCTATATCTATGGTAGAGACAGTACAGGAGGGGGCTCAGCACACAGCCTTGTGGCGTACCAGTGTTCAGTATGTGAATGGAGGAGAGGTGGGGGCTGAGTCCTACAGTCTGGAGCCGGTTGGTAAGAAAGTCTTTTATCCAGACACAAGTGAGAGGGGGGAGGCCAAGAGTGACCAGTTTGGTGATGAGAATGGCAGGAATGATTGTATTAAAAGCTGAGCTGTAATCCACAAAGAGCATCCAGGCGTAGCTCTGCTGCTGCTCCAAATGGCTCAGCACAGAGTGGAGAGCTACCCTGATGGCATCTTCTGTGGATCTGTTCGCACGAATTGGTAGGGATCGAACTCTTGGGAGAGATAGTCCTTGATGTGCTGGAAAACCAGTCTCTTCATGATTACCAGAATGAGGGCCACAGGGCGATAATCTATTATGCTGGTGATGGGAGACTTCTTCGGCACTGGTATGATTGTGGCTGATTTTAGGCAGGAGGGAATGACTGCCTGGGCTAAGGAGAGGTTAAAGATTTTGGTGAAGATAAGGGTGAGCTGGTGGGCACATGCTCTGAGCACCCTACCAGGTACTCCATCTTGGTCAGCAGTCTTCTTGGGGTTCACTGCCAGGAGCACCCATCTGACATCGTGCCCCTTTACAGTGAATGGAGTGGTGCAGAAACCCAGTGAGGGTGGGAGCAGGGCTGGAGCAGGTGAGTACTGCTGTTTTAATGATTCTAAGCTAGCAAAGAAGCAGTTTAGCTCCTCTGCTAGCGGTGCACTCAGATCTCCTGTTGTTGCATCACAGCCTCTGTAGTTTGTGATGTTTTGTATTCCCTGCCACACCTCCCATGTATTCTGGCTGGACAGGTGGGACTCTATGCTCCTCTTATGGTCCGCCTTGGCTTTTTTAATTCCTCTTTTCAGAGCGGCTCGGGCAACCCTGTACAGAGCTCTGTCACCTGACCTGAAGGCAACGTCACGGGCTCTGAGGAGTGTACGGACCTAGCTGGTCACCCAGGGTTTCTGGTTTGGGAAAACCCAAATGTTTTTAACCACAGTCAGATTTCCGATGCAGAACCTGATATAGTCCAGTACCATTCCTGTGAATGTTTCCAGCTCTTGGTGTTCAAATATGTCTCAGTCTTTCTCTTCGAAGCAGTCCTGTAGTTTGGAGAGTGCATTTTCAGGCCAGGTTGTAACAGTCTTTATGGTGGGCCTGGCACTGCGTCTGAGGGGGGTGTAAGCTGGGGAAAGCAGGAGAGAAAGATGGTCAGACTGGCTGAGTTCGGGGAGGGGTATGGCTCTGTGCACGTGCTTGATGTTGGAGTAAACATGGTCCAGAGTGTTCTCCCCTCTAGTAGAACACTTAACATGTTGATAAAATTTCAGGAGTACAGTCCTCAAGTTGGCCTTGTTAAAATCTCCTGCAATTATGTGAGCACCATCAGGGTGGGCTTGCTGCTGTTCGTTAATGGTGTTGAGCAAGAGAAAGAGCGCCGTGTTTACATTGGCGTCGGGTGGAATGTACACAGCCATGACAATCACTACTGTTAGCTCCCTCAGTAGAAAAAAAGGCCGGCATCTTACAGACATGTACTCGAGGTCAGGGGAACAGTGTTTGTCTATAATTGTCCCATTATTACATCAGTTCTCATGCACGTAAATACAGAGCCCCCCTCCTCTAGCCTTACCGGATTCCTTTGTCCTGTTCCAGCGAAGCAGAGTGCGACCTGCTAGCTGCATGCTAGCATCGGGTATACCCGGGTGAAGCCAGGTTTCAGTGATAATCAAAACACAGGAGTCACAAACACAGCAATTTCCAGCGAGCTGTAATTCCAAGTCATCCGTTTTATGCACCAGGGATCTGGCATTGGTGAGATACAGGCTCGGTAGAGGTGGCTTGTATGGTTGTTTCTTTACCCTTAGCATAACACCGGATCTGTGGCCCCGCTTCTGCTTCTTTTACCTCCCCCATCTGTGCCGTCTCCTAGACCTGACAACAATCCACGGAGAGCCCGATGGTCTTGCTGTGTTGTCTGGGAAACAGATGTCTGGCACTGGACACCAGTGTCTATAAGGTTCTGACAGGTGTAGCGGATGTTCGCAGAACCGACAGTGCACAACCAGGCAAGAAAAAAAAAAGTACAAAACCAACAAAAAAGAGCACTGAAAAGGAGAGTCATGAGCTGCTGCAACTATGCGCGCCACCATACATAAAGCATGTTGTTAGCCTAAAGAAAAACAAGGACCTACAATGTGTATCATACAGACCAATCTCTCTTCTGAATAATGATGCTAACATACTCTTGCCAGAAAGATTCAGAAAGTACTTCCTTCTGTAATATCACAAGACCAAACATGATTTATTAAACCCAGACAATTAACTTAAGGTTTAAGGTTGAAGGTTTCTTTATTTAGTCATGTTTACACAAGAAAACATGAAATTTGCCTTCTCAGTTGCATCTAATAACAGACAGAATGAAATAAAACAGACAAATAGAAACCAGAAAGGTTAAGGTAACAGGGGCGGATCTAGAAAATTATTCATGGGGTGGCAAGGGGGTGGCATTAAAATTATGAGGGGTGGCAACACTGAAGCAAGCATCCTTGCATGTTTTTTGTGGATTCAAGGAATGCTATTCTTTATTCGGTGTATACACTGGGGTGCTGGGGTGGCAAGGCTTTTTCTCAGGGTGGCAATTGCCACCCGGTAGATCCGCTCCTGTAAGGTAAGGCAGTTAGATAATACATATTTACACACAAAAAAAAGGTTACGGGACATATATCAAAACCTTAATCATTATCCCCGATATTTCTTATTGAAAAGTCATATGGCACTAGGAAGAAAGGAGTTCCTGGAGTGATTTGTGTGGGTTTTCAAAGCGACTATCCTTCCTGATTTACTGAACTTCAGTTCTACATGTAATGGATGTCTGTCATCAGTTGAGATGATTTCCAGTTTCTTTAACATTGCCCTCTAACACACACTAGCCAAATCATCTACATCATCCCCAATAACTTTGGCTGCATGCTTCGTAATCTGCTGGAGCTTTTTTGAGTTTTGGTCTGTCAGACTATTAAACCAGCCAAAGAAACTGAAAGTGATCACAGACTGGATCATACTGAGATAAAAGGACAACATGAGGTCCTTGTCTACTTTAAACAGTTTGAGTTTATTGAGGAGAAATAAGCGTTGGTTGTATTTAGAGAATAATCTTTTTGCATTTGTATTCCAGTTATGATTGTTATCTAGGTAAGTTCCTAAGTATTTATATTCAGTCACTATTTCTACCTCCTCTCCCAGAACTACAGAACATACAGATTTCTGTCTCTTAAAATCAAATATCATTTCTTTGGTCTTTTTTATATTCAGAGTGAGAGAGTTTTTGTTGCACCAGTTTACCATACAGTCCACTTGATTTAGATAGTGGCTTTCATCCTCTCCAGATATGCGACCTATGAGCATGGTGTCATCCGCATACTTGATAATGGAGCAGTAGTCATTGTTCTGTCTTAGGTCACTTGTGTACAGAGTAAACAGTAATGGTAATAAGACACATCACTGCAGACTTCCTGTGTTTGAATGAATGACTATTGAAAAAGTGTCCTGTACTTTAACTGTCTGTGAAAGATTTAAAAGAAAGTTTTGAATCCATAGTGTAATAAATGGGTTTACATTCATACTGTTCAATTTCCCAATCAGTATATGAGACTGTATGATATTGAACGCTGAAGAAAAATCCAAAAATAGTGCTCTGACATATGAACCAGGCTGATCAAGAAAGGTGTAGATTTGATGTAAGATAACAAGCAGAGCATCTTCCACACTTCTGTTTGCACAATAAGCAAATTGATTGTTGTCTTGAAAAGAACTTTGTCTCTGTCATTAAAATGTTTTTCACCAAATGTTCAAAGCATTTCATTGGAATAGATGTAACTTCTAACGTTTGATGTTTGTTTAATATAATATATTCACCCACTATACAGTATCTAACACCCCAGAGATCCTATTATCTTTAGATGCAGAAAAAGCGTTTGATATGGTTGAATGGCACTACCAATTCACTACATTGCACATATTTGCGTTCAGCCCAAACATATGTGCATTGTCACAGACGGCTGGGGTTCTTACCCGGCCGGGACGCCTAGAAGGTCCGGAAGGTGGCAGTAAAAGCTTCCGGGTCAGGAGGACACAACCGCCCTGGAGCAGGAGAGGACCACGGGAGAGGAGGAGAGACTTTCCAACTCGTTGGGACCCGTGGCCACCGCCAGGGGGCATCTTAAGCCTCCTAGAACCTGGGTGAACATTACTTCCGCCACACTTGGCAAGATGGTGGAGGAAACTGCCAGGGACGCCCGGAGGGCAAAGGGCAGCACTTCCGCCACACTGGGAAGTGCTGCCGGAAGTTCGTCATCAGCCACCTGGAGCACATCCGGGCGGAAATAAAAGGCGCCACCTCCCAGCAATCTGGGAGCTAGAGTCGGGAGAGGGAGCAGGACGAAGCTCCCAGGAGGAGATTGGCGGCCAAGGACTGAGGAAGAGAAGTCTAATACTGGTGATTATTGCTGAGTGCATTGTGTGTGGTGATTTGGACTTTATTCTTGTGTAAAATAAACGTGTGACTTTTATAAAGATGTCGTCTCCGACTGGTGGTGTCCGGGCAAGTCTCACAGCATGGATCAAACTGCTTTATACTAGTCTAGTTTGTATTAACAACATTATTTCAGATAACTTCAAACTAGAACATGGTACTCAACAAGGATGCCCCTTATCACCTTTCCTCTTTGCAATCACCATTGAGCCACTGGCTGTTTACTTTTGAAATGCATCAGAGATTTAGGGGAAGATTAGAGAAGGACTTGAACAGAAAATACCACTACATGCAGATTATATGGTACTGTATATATCTGATCCACAAAATTCAGTGCCAGCAGTCCTAAATGCACTAGCAGATTTTCAAAAAATATCTTAAAATCAATTTCACTCACACTCCTCGCTCAGTCTCTCAAGAGCCTCACTCAGAGCCTCCAAGATCACAGCACTGTCGGCAAAGACAAGAGTGGTGAATCTCTCAACAGATAGCCCCCTTTGGACCCCATGACCTTGCCCAACACCCACTCCATGCAGGTATTGAACAGAGTCGGAGCAAGAACACACCCTTGACAAATCCCATAATCAACTGGAAAAATGCAGAGGTTCTGCCTCCACTCTGCACAGGACTCACAGTACCAGTGTACAGGTGTTGATATCCAGCAACTTTGGGGATATCCCATGAAGTCTCAGCATGTCCCACAGGGCAGCTCGATCCACTGAGTCAAGTGCTTTACGAAAATCGACAAAGGCTGCGAAGGAATCCTGCCAATACTCGCGTTTGTGCTCCATGAGAATCCTCAGTGCCAGTATGAGGTGAATGGTAGACTTCTTAGGTGTAAAACCAGACTACTTTATATCAGCCAGTGATACCATTTTCATTATTATTATTATTTTGTAATTTATTATCATTAATATTATTTTTCTTTTATTTGTCTACAGAGGTGCACTTTTGTTTTTCTGAGCATCTTTTAGATTTATAGGTTGGTGTTGAACAGTAACATGGCTCCGCCCCATCCACCTAGCTGTCACCTCACCTGAGTCAAACTACAAACAAAGCATATACATGTCACACATAGATCAAGCAAAATATATTTGGTATGTTGTTTGTTTACACTGTCCAACGATCAAGACAAAATCTTATTTTTATCCGTGTGAAATTTTTCCCCCTGTTTTAAGACTCTACTCAGGCTATGTGCCGGATTCAAGTGCTGTTTAAAAGGGAAAGCAGGAAAGTAGTCGTGAGAGGAATGTTACTTAAGGCGGGCATCTATAGAAAGCGGGCAGGAACAGATGGAAATGGGATAGAATTTTGCTGAGCAGTGGGAACTGTTAAGATCCAGACTGAAAAATCTGGACTGTTCAGACCTTTGGAGCTCAGACAATAATAGTGTAAGAGGCCATCAGGCGCAGCATGCAGAGTTAAAAGTTAAAGTATACACATTCTGATTCCTCTTATGGTTAGAACATTTGCAAGACAAAAACAAATAGGATGGGAGTTCATGTCATGGTGCATCACAATATCATGTATGGTGTGTCCAAGGCTTTAGTGAATTAGCATTCAATTTTACCTTGAACCTGTGTCATTCAGGATTGACTTTAAAATACTGCTTATGGTTTATAAAGCCTTAAATAATCTCGCTCCATCTTATATATCGGAATGCCTGACACGTTATATTCCAAATCGTAACCTTAGATCTTCAAATGAGTGTCTCCTTATAATTCCAAAAGCTAAACTTAAAAGAAGTGGTGAGGCGGCCTTCTGCTGTTATGCACCTAAAATCTGGAATAGCTTGCCAATAGGAATTCGCCAGGCTAATACAGTAGAGCACTTTAAAACACTGCTGAAAACACATTACTTTAACATGGCCTTTTTATAACTTCACTTTAACGTAATACTGATACTCTGTATGTTCAATTCTTCATAATAACTATTTACAGTTGATCCAAAATCCATACTGAACCCTACTCTCTCCTCTGCTTCTTTTTCCGGTTTCTTTGTGGTGGCGGCCTGCGCCACCACCACCTACCCAAAGCATCATGATGCTTCAACATTGATGGACTGAAAGCCAGAAGTCTACGTGACCATCATCATCAGGTCCTTCCTTGAAAACCCTAAATACAAAGAGGACTGTTTGATTTATGTTTGTTTTGTATTGTGTAGTATTCTTTTGGAGAAGAATAATCATCACAATTGGCGTAGTCGACAAGGATTGTTCTTCGTCTATTTAAAGATGTCGGAGGAACAGGACCTTAACACCGTTCTGAGCACCATCATGGGCGATCTGCAAACCCTAAAAATACAGATGGGTGAGACAAGGACCCAAGTAGCAGAAGCCAACGCTCGTGCTGCTGCTGCTGCTGCAGGTGTACGGATGGAGGTCGCTCGGCCACCACCTATTGCTATCGCTACACTAACAGAATCGGATGACATCGAGACATATTTTTTGATCTTCGAGCGTACCGCTAAGCGGAACGCATGGCCGAGATCGGAATGGGCGTACATACTGGCTCCCTACCTGAAGGGAACGGCGCAGAGAGCCTATTATGATCTAACTGAGGAGCAGGCAGCTGATTATGACGCTCTAAAAAAGGAGGTCTTCAAGCGCTACGGCGTATCTCCGGAACAGCAGGCGAGAGAATGGAGGGAGTGGCAGTTTGATCCCGAGAGACCGATAAGAACCCAGGGCTTTGAAGCCTGGGGAAAAGTATGTCGCTGGCTATGGCCCGACATTAATAATTAACACAAAATGGCCGAGCTACTAGCATGTGAAACTTTTGTGCATGCCCTCCCTGACCATATCGCCCAGCAAGTACGGAAACATAATTTTGAGGACATGGACTCCTTAATCCAGATCACTGAGCGTCACCGGGCGGCTTGCAAATCAGGGAAATCAGAACGGTTCTCCCACCGAACCCAAAAGGCACGTGGGGCAACTCCTGGGCCCACCCGACAAGCTCCCGAGCCTGCCATCCGTAAACGGGACAGAGGTGCTAGTCTTCCCCGCTGTTTCAAGTGTAGGGAGATTGGACATCTGTCCCCCAACTGTACCATCGAGCCCATGGATTGCTCATTAGTTAAGGGAGAAAGGTATTGTGCCACTGTGACTAATCCTTTATCTCTTCCATATACAGGTGCAGTTATTATAAATGGCAGGAAGGTAAGAGCAATGTTTGATTCCGGGAGTAACATTTCCATTGTTGCCACCCGTTTCGTTTTACTGCAACAGTGGACTAGGATAAAAACTAGTCTAAAATGTATTCATGGGGATATCCGGTATTATAAAACGGCCTGATGTGTGATATCAGTGAATCATCACCTAACAAGCATGACCATGGCTGTATTACCGGATCCTCCTTTTCCAGTTATATTGGGTAGAGACTGGAATAAAATTACCAGTGGTAATAATGTAACTGTACCTAAGAAACATTTAGGCTTAGTAATGGAGAATACTGCTCCGACTGCCTCCACGCCATGTCCCACAGTAGCACGGACCCATACGGGTACCCAATGTGAAGAAATTTATGTCCCATCGACCTCTGCGGGAACTAGTGCAGTTAACGCAGAAAACGTGGAGACAGAAACCACACCCCTTAAGGTCGCACAAGACCCTATACAAGATTTAACTGCCCAATTTCTATTAACACCATCGTCTTTTAAAAGGGAACAATGGAACGATGATTCCTTAAAAAATATTAGGAATGCAGTAGTATCTACCGAGGGTTATACAACCCTGGATCCCATGCCACCGATGCCGTTCTTTGTACTTAAAAACGAATTATTATATAGAGTGGCAGAACACGAGGGAGAAGTGCGAACGTTGTTGTTAATTCCACGCACTTTTCGGCGAAAGGTGTGTGAATTAGCACACGCTCACCTTCTAGGAGCCCACTTAGGCTCCGAAAAAACGTTAGAGAGAATAAAGCTCCGATTCTATTGGCCGGGAATTAACGAGGAGGTCCGGCGATTTTGCGCTTCCTGTCCTGAGTGTCAACTTCGCCAGATTCCTAGAAGGACGCGAGCTCCTCTCGTTCCCCTTCCCCTTATTGATATCCCTTTTGAACGAGTCGGTATCGATCTCGTAGGACCATTGGAACCCTCGTTAAAAGGATTTAAATATATTTTGGTGCTAGTAGATTATGCCACTCGCTTTCTGGAAGCTGTCCCATTGCGCTCAGCTAATATGAAACACATCGCACGGGAATTAGTAGGGATATTCGCTCGTGTTGGGATTCCCAAAGAGGTTTTAACGGACCAAGGGACTCCTTTTACTTCGGAGACGTTCAGGGAAGTAGCCAAATTACTCCGAATAAAACATCTGAAAACGTCTGTCTATCATCCCCAAACTGACGGGTTGGTGGAGCGTTTCAATCAAACTTTGAAACAGATGTTACGTAAGGTAGTTAACGAGGATGGAAGAAACTGGGATCAGTTGCTTCCTCTTGTTTTGTTTGCTTATCGGGAAGTCCCTCAGACCTCTACTGGTTTCTCTCCCTTTGAATTATTGTATGAAAGACAACCCAGAGGGCTTTTGGATATGTTAAAAGAAGGATGGGAAGAGGAGGTCCTCCCAACTTCAAATATTCTTGAATATATTGCACAATTACGCGATAGACTAGAGAAAATCAGACCTATTCTAAAAGAAAATTTGGAAAAGGCACAAGCAGCGCAGTCCCGTTATTATAACCAAAACACTACCATTCGGGAATTTGTCCCGGGTGATCGTGTGATGGTACTCGTCCCAACTTCTCATTCAAAGTTGTTAGCACATTGGCAAGGCCCTTATGAAATTAAAGAAAGAAAAGGTCTCGTTGATTATTTGGTTAAACAACCTAATCGGCGACCTACTGAACAAGTATATCATATTAATTTGCTGAAACCATGGAAGGACAGAGAACCTGATCCCTCGTCCAATCAGCCTCGTTCTCTTTTTATGTCATGTGCCCATCTTAATTTTGGTCCCGATTTGACATCCAAACAACAACAAGATCTCGAGAAGGCTATCTTGTCTGTCCCTAAAGTTGTGGACGAGATACCAGGACGTACTGCGTTGATTGTTCACGATATTATTACTAACCCTGGAGTAATTGTCAGAGAGAGACCTTATAGGCTCCCGGAGGCAAAGAAAGCGGAAGTAGAGTTGGAAATTAGATGAATGCTAGAATTAGGGGTTATTGAGGAAAGTCATAGCCCTTGGTCTAGTCCAATTGTCTTAGTTTCTAAACCTGATGGGTCGTGGAGGTTTTGTAATGACTTTCGACGACTAAATTTGATGCGTACCCCATGCCGCGGGTGGATGATTTACTTGATCGGTTGGGGAGCGCTCAATTCCTAACTACTCTTGACATGACGAAAGGGTATTGGCAAATTCCCTTAGCGGACTCCGCCAAAGAAAAAAACGCTTTTAGTACACCCAGTGGACATTGGCAATACAAGGTCCTTCCTTTTGGCTTGCACGGGGCACCAGCTACCTTCCAACGTCTGGTAGACACACTGCTAAGGCCCCACAATTCATATAGTGCTGCCTACTTAGATGATGTGGTAATTTATTCCCGCACGTGGAAGGATCATGTATGGCAGGTTAAAACAATACTCTCCAAGCTAGCGTCTGCTGGTCTTCGAATTAATCCGAAGAAATGTTTTTTTGGATTAAGAGAAGCCAAATATTTGGGCTACCTAGTAGGAGGGAGTGTTGTTAAACCACAATGTTCCAAAATTGATGCCATTCTAAATTGGCCCCGTCCAAAGAATAAGCGGCAGGTACAAGCATTTTTGGGATTGGCAGGTTACTATTGTCGTTTTGTACCGCATTTCTCAGAAGTTGCTGCGCCCTTATCTAATTTAACAAGGAAACGAGCACCTTTAAAAGTGGTATGGGATATTTCGGTTGAGAAAGCATTCAGTGACTTAAAATTGGCCCTTACTTCAGCACCTGTTTTAAGATCTCCTGATTTTTCTGTTCCTTTCATCCTCCAGACCGACGCATCGGCCACAGGTTTGGGTGCCGTGCTGAGCCAATGCGTTGATGGTGCTGAACACCCTGTTATGTACCTGAGCTGGAAACTGCTGGACCGGGAGACCAAGTATGCTGCGGTGGAGCAAGAAGCCTTGACGATTAAGTGGGCTGTCACGTCTTTGAGGTACTACCTACTGGGGCGTGAGTTTACTCTGGTGACGGATCATGCTGCTTTACAGTGGATGTCCCTTCATCGGGAGTCTAACCCTCGCATCACTAGGTGGTTTTTAAATCTTCAGCCTTATCATTTCAGTGTCATTTATCGTAATGGTTCCTTGCAGGCCAACGCAGATGCTCTCTCTCGTGTCCACGACCTCTCGGTGCAGGTCGCCCGACCCGAAGGGTCTGGGCTGAGGGGGGGGTCATGTCACACATGTGCGATTAGGAGGCAGTCAAAGAGCCTAAAGGTGAGTGAAACATCGCGAGATAGAGGGTTGTCACCTGGTACTTACCTGAATCTCTTTTGCTCAACAGAAAACTTGAAGAAAAATAATTCCTCCACTTCCGGATTCCAAAATGGCCGCGACGACGTCACTTCCGGCCCACCATGATGACGTCACTTCCGGCTCCATCAATTCACCTCACTTCCGTCCCATCATGATGACGTTGTTTCCGGTTCCTTTTTTCAACGTCACTTCTTGCCAACCACTTCCTGTCCCATAATCCTTTCCTGTATAAAGTCGCCATTTTGACTCAAGAAAACTGTTCATTGTTTTGTTTTTGAGACTTTGAATCACTCTTTTCTTTAATTGTCTGGAAGACAATATATGGGGACGGTCCCCAAAACTTTGTTTTGTATTGTGTAGTATTCTTTTGGAGAAGAATAATCATCACAATGTGCTATATAAATAAATGTTGATTGATTGATTGATTGATTGAACCCAGCACTGTCAGTTTCTTGAAATTCTGTAATGGACAATGCATGGTTAAATAATAAATATATGGAGGTTGTGGTAATTACAGAACAGTCAAAGACACAGCCAGAAACATTTGTGCAGACAATCATTTTCTAGGGTTTGTTGTTATTTATGCTTTATTTACATACAGTTGTTTCTCCCAGTATGGCATTAATCATCATTTTTATATTAATTTCTCGAATCTCTGAAGCAGACCAGTGGATAATCAATCATTAATGGCCAAGTTCATATGCTGAATAACAGAAAAATAAGGCATTTTGTTCAGTTCACTTGATTTTAATAATGCAACAACTAAAAATATCAGCAGGACAAAATGCAAAGTTGATTGCATGCAGGGAGAGTATACAGCATGAACAAGTAATTAACATTAATAAGAAATTAATGAATTAAATGGGTTTAATTCACAACTGAATTTGTTCAGCAAATTATACTTCATGCAAAGAACTATTGGGTATATTCCAGGAAATATCCATCCATCCATTATCCAACTCGCTTTATCCTAACTACAGGGTCACGGGGGTCTGCTGGAGCCAATCCCAGCCAACACAGGGCACAAGGCAGGAAACAAACCCTGGGCAGGGCGCCAGCCCACCGCAGTCCAGGAAATATGTTTTTAGTAAATGTTTTAAATTTTCACAATATATTATGTGACCTTCCTAAATTAGCATCAGTTTTCAGCACTCTTATGAAACTTATGAAGTTAAATAACTGCCAAGATATTAATAAAGCCGAATAACAAAAAGTTGCCAAGAGGTCAGCTTGTGGTCACGATGCTCAGGTACTGTTTCATTCCTAGTGCCTCTTGGTATTTGTCTTGATTAACAGCATGGTTATCCAGTGAATTCAGGACAGCCTCCAGCTGTCATTCACCTGCTCTTTTCCTGTTTGGCTGTTTGTGTGCTTATATGGCTTCTGGGTATTAAAGTTTTATAGCTTCAGAATAACAGGATGTGAGGGCAGACCCACTAAATGTGTCCCATCTGATCATACTATGTGGTAATCACACTGGCTTGAAGTATGTGTCCCACTTTAAGAATACAGAAGAATTAATATATTTTTTCCAGCCTCTAGTGAAGAAAAGTACAAAATTCCTAAAAGAAAGATTAATCTGAATAAGAAGAAAGTTGAACTTCACCAAAATAATCAATCCATTTTCAAAAACCACCTATCAATCACAGGATTATATTTCCCCAATGTGCTCAAATTGTTTTGTGGAATCTCTTCAGTTGAATTCAATATCATTATACCACATAAGTAAAATAAAGAATATTTGTGGTTGTGGCAATAAATATGGCAAATGCAGCAAGAATACAGTGTAAGCTAGATTTAAATAGTGCAGACAGTTTGAGATGTTCACCAGTCATATTCAGATACTAACAATCTTCAGCAGTCATTACTTTGGTTCTCGTATCCATATCGTGTCACATCACACAAACCTTTGCAGACATTTTGAGTTTGAGCTGAGAAGAGAAAGTGATATGTTTGGTGCAGAAATAGTTCCAGTACTGTCTTGTGTTTGAGTACATAATCAAATCCTGTTACTACCAGAAGGGATCCTACTCTGTTGGGCCCTTGAGCAAAGGCCTTAACCTAAAAATTGCTCCATTTTTGTTCTTTACATGCAAAATGAAAAAGTAGAATCAGTGAAATTCTTTTAACCAAGTATCCATTGTGGTGGGACACCCCTTCGATGGGTATTCAGGGGGAGCAGCCCTGGACGGTGCAGTACCTCCCCCTGGACGCTGGATGGCCGCCCCTCTGGGTTGGAGTGGTGCCTCAGTCTCTCGCAGGGCTTCATGGGAGATGGAGTTCTCCACAGACCTGTTGGGATCTAGGGTGGCCGCCAGGGGGCGGGTCCCTGAGCCCATTTGAACAAATCTTCAGCCCCACCCGGGAGTGAACACGGAAACAGGTGATCAAGCACCTGGAGCACTTCCGGGTGTGCCCTAAAAGGAGCCAGCAACCACCACTCAGGGCCAGAGTTGGGTGGAGAAGGACAAGGTTGCCTGGAAGAGTGGTGGTAGAAGCGAGGACTGTTTTGACTTTAGTGTTTAGTGCTTGGGACTGTGTTGTGGCTGGGGGGATCACGGGGAAGACGTGCCCTTCAGCTGAAAAAAAATGAAACTTTCTTGGTTTTTATACGTGCCTCCCGTGTCCAGTCTGTGTCGGGTCAGGCGCAATATAGTGCCTTTGTTACCCCATTCAAATGAAAGATATTTTTCATGAAAGCTCATTGTCCAAAAGAAAAGTAAACCAATCAAAACTAAATGAATGTTCACATTAGAAAATCTGCACAAGACCATTTAAAGGCCAGGACCATATGTTTTCTGGGCTTCTGTTAACAAGTCTTTTCCATGATCTCAACAGCTGAATGCCAGAACACATCAGCATGTGAAAAGTAATCTTGTAGTAGACTTGCCAGTATAGTGAAGTGTGTAGCGTGTCTGCTTGCTAATGATGACATCACACCCCAGAAATAGGTTACAAGCGTTGATTAGTCTCCTCTCTGGGGAACCCCTAATGCACTTTCACAGCAGAGGGTAAAATGATGAGCTGGCACACTAAAGAGGCTGAGCTGGGTCCTCTTGACTTGCCTCTCCCGTTTTGTGATTAACTGTCTTCTTGTAGGTTATACTGAACTTAAATGGATGTCATTTAATATTGCACCTAACATTCATGTGCTGTTATTTCTGCCTGATAATTTCAAAAGAACACAATTTCCATGATATAAATCTAGAAACATTATTAAATAACACAAAACCAGACACTGTAGAAACACAAGAGTAGAAAATTATATATATTTTATATAATAAACCTAGTGTGGCAGCAAACAAAACATACTTAACTTCTAAAACTTTCAGGCTTGTTTGGATAATTGCCTAAAAGAAATGATTTAAAAAAGTGACTTCATAGTGGATGCTTTGTTTAAATGAAGCTTTTTGGATAAATTGCTGGAAGAGGCTTCATCAAAACATTTTTTTTTTAATAATGGGAAAACTTAAAATGGTGTTAAATGATTGAAACCTTGTACCTGTACGTTTAAGAAGAAAAGGATATTTTGAACCACTAGCAATCATTCTAGTAAATAACTGCAAGTGGGTATCAATAAAATACATGTCTTAAAGTACTGACAATTTTGATTTTCTTGCCTATATAGCTGCTAAAATAAGGAACACTATATAACCAGTTATAAAACATACTATGCTTTAGACACTCTAACCAAATGCAAATGTCTGTTTCCTCTGTTCTTAATGGTTAATCCTGTGAAGTGTGACGTCAATTTAGGTTACAGTCGCTCATGTGATTCAGGTGCCTGATCTTCTCTACCCTAAATAATGCAAATGTCTATGGACTGACTTCTGTACGCTTAATTCTTTAAAGTTCCACACTAGAATAAAGATTAGAGATTTGAGATCTTCACTGTCACATACACTGAGAGAGCATTGTGAAATTCATGTGCCACAATTGTCTTGATGATGTTGTATAAATAAATACAGTAAATAAATAAGAGAAGCAGAAGATAAACAAATACATTCAGTAAATAAGAGTGAATAATTTAAAAAGTAAGTCACAGTAAAATGACATATAAACCAGCACGTGGGTAAATTACATGGTGCAGGGCATGTAGGATCAGGTTATTGGAAGTTCACTCACCTTACGGCTTAGGGGAAGAAGCTGTCCCTGAAGTGGGTGGACTGAGAGGTGTGGCTCTGGTAGTGCTTTATAGAAGACACAAATGAAAATGGGATGTGATCGGCAGCTGTCAGTAGAGATGATGGATTTAGCTCTCCTCAGACATCTAGATGAGGTGTAGGTATGAAGCTGTGGAACTTCAGCACCAAATAGCCAGAATGTTCTGAATTATTTTCACATGACTCTGAGTTATGAAGCTACAAGAGCCTTCTATATACTGTAGCTCACCTTAATTCCTACCTCCACTCTTGTATGCATTTTGCAGAATTGGCTTTCCTTTTGAAGCAAAGCAAACTATGATTTAGGTTATCTTCTAGGCAGAATCAAGCACCTAAATAATCAATTGTACTTGTATATTGCTGTATTTACTATTTTTAGCAACAAGCTGTTGCCAGGTATCAATTCATTAGTTACTGCTGTTTTTTTCTGCAAAATTTAAGGACTTGGAATCAGGGGTAAAGGGTACGTCAGGTAAGCTCATTTGTGTTTTCTGTTAAATAAAATGAAGTTCAGAATTTTAATACATTCTTGTTTCTCAGGGTGGCAACATGTTGCATTTTGGTTTGATATGCAAGTAAGAATTTTACTCAGTATGTGTAATGATACAGTTACTACTATTTCTGCTTTTACTAGTTGAGCCCTTAATGTCCTCACAAAACACCACACTTCACTAATCTCAAAATGACCATTTCAGAATTAAAGTTAAATAAACAGATAAGAACACTGTTGAAAGTTTATTATCGCTAGTGTCTACATATGTCTGACACCAGTTCACTGAAGCTCTATCTCTTCTGTTCATTTCTGCTTTAACTTCTTCATCGTTGCTCATTAATTCAGTTCTTCTGTTTTAAAAGCAACACATTCTTTTTCCTTTTATTGTATTATAAAGTATACCGTATGCATCAAAGTAAAACAATTAGCATAGCATCATAAAATTAGCCAGTCATTCAAGAAGATATTTATGTAGTAATCATCCAATTTAAAATGATATCAACCAGTCTTTGATTTTAATAATGCTTTTCACAGTCAAGTCTTTACAAAATGTTTTTAATATGTTATCGTGGAAATTTGCCAAAGCGTTTTTCACAAAAGATTTTCTGTTATCTCTGGTGACCTTGTTTGCCAAAGTCTGCAGCAAGTTTTAGGTGTGCCACCTCTGTTCCTTCCTTACCAACTTGTTAAGGTTTACCCTGAACCTGTCTGTGATTTCGCCAAACTTGAGGCAAAGCAAATTCAGCAGGGTTCGCTCATTACAACAGCAAACAAGAACACAATACAAAGCAACACAAGATAGTTCTGAAGAGACACTACTTTATAGTTACCCAAAAGCTCCTCAAAGAGCTGCACTTTTTAACTCTTTCAAGGCAGATATTAACTTTTGTCAAAAGGAGGGGTTGATGCCAGTACTCAGCTGTAAACGGTGACCAAACCCATCATTATGTTATAGTTGGACTCTCTTTGCTAGTAAGAAAGTTAGCTTTATTGGTTTCACCGAGTGCCCCTGCACTCGCGTGAGTAGCGAAGGGCAAACAACTGCAAACATGGCATCAACATCTGGCGAGAGATTGAAGCGAATGCATAATGTTTTGTGTATTATCACTGAATTGGACTCTGACTTGTCGGACTCTGATTTTTATGCAATGTGACAGATAGGGGGCACTATCGCTCCCTTGAACCCCTGTCCAAGACTAAAGACACCAGATAAAAGTCCAAATGTTGACTTTATTTAAATGCCACAGTGCACAAAGTACCCTCCCCTCCACTATACTCATATAATAAACCAATAATCACTACAATAATACAATCCTCCACTCCCAGACACGTTGCCCTCCTACCACCCAGCTCAGCTCACTGTCTGGGAGCTCCCACAGTCCTTTTATACTCCCTGACCCGGAAGTGTTCCCAATCCCCAGTCCATGTGATTCTTTATGATTTCCGGGTCAGGTACAAGTCCTTTTCTTCACCCCGGAAGTACGTCACTTCTGTCGTCGCTCTTCCTATGACGCACTTCCGGGTTATAGGGCACATATGACTCTTCAGTCCTCCCTGCAGCTCCCTCTTGTGGCCCTGTGGTATCCAGCAGGGTTGTGTATAAAAGCTACATTGTCCATGATTCCCTGCTGGTCTTCGGGGCACCTCCATACTGCAGAGAGGGCTGTATCTGGCGGCCTGGGGGTATTGGCCAGGATGACAAGCCGGCCAAAGACCACAGCAAGTAATTCGAAAACAAACATGAGGTACCACATGAGCTGATCGTGGTGTTGAACCCTGTCGTGCAGCTGATGGGGAAACATTCGCCTGGGAAGATCTCCACTTACAATACCAAGAGGTACAAATCAGATTGTGATGCGCTGTGACTGCGACTGCCGCTGTTTTTAGGCAATTAGATTCGACAATAACCTCATTTATTTGGAATTCAAAACATCCACGCATCAAAAGAGCGACCCTACAAAGACAAAAGGCAGAAGGCGGCATGGCTCTACCTAACTTCCAGTTTTATTACTGGGCAGCAAATATACAGGCGATAAGAACCTGGACACAAATAGAAGAACATATACAGGCTTGGTCCGCAATAGAATTAAATTCCTGCAGTACTTCTTTGTATTCCTTGCTCTGTGCTCCAATAAACACACGTTATCGGCAATACACTAATAACCCAATTGTGCTCCACTCACTTAGAATCTGGAACCAATGTAGAAAGCATTTTAAGACGGAGAAGCTTCTATCTGTGGCACCCCTGCAAGAGAACCACCTCTTTCAACCCTCACAAACATATGCAGTTTTTAATATCTGGAAAAAATTGGGAATTAACTTGCTTAGAGATCTTTATATAGACAACGTCTTTGCATACTATGAACAATTACATTCCAAATTTAACATTCCAGCTACACATTTCTTTCACTATCTTCAAATCAGAAACTTTGTTAAACAAAACCTTCCAGATTTTCCTCATCTTGCACCCTCATCAATGCTGGAAAAAATATTGCTCAATCTCAAGGATTTAGACTCCATCTCTACAATATATAAAATCATTTTACAATCCCTCCCTTTTAAAGATCCAAGAGGACACTGGGAAAAAGATCTCTCAATTAATATATCAGAAAAGGAGTGGAAAGTAGCAATGCAGAGAATTCACTCGAGCTCCATATGCGCAAAGCATACAATTATACAACTCAAAATTATATATCGAGCACATCTGTCTCGACTAAAACTCTCCAAAATGTTCCCAGGGCATGATCCAACCTGCGAACGTTGTAACCAAGTCCCAGCCTCACTAGGTCACATGTTCTGGTCCTGCACCAAATTAACATTATTCTGGACAAACATTTTTAATTACCTTTCAGATAGCCTTGGACTTACAATCCCTCCAAATCCATTAACAGCTGTGTTTGGTGTTCTTCCAGATGGGTTTAAAGCGGAGGAAGACAAACAAATTGTGATTGCATTCACTACACTTTTGGCACGTAGACTTATTCTCATAAACTGGAAGAACCCAAACTCTCCTCTTTTAAGTCAGTGGGAAACCGATGTGTTATATTATTTGAAGTTGGAAAAAATCAAATACTCAGTTAGAGGATCCGTACAGACTTTTTTCAAAACATGGCAGGATCTAATCAGTAATATTTTAAAATAAGTTCAAAAGGCACAGAGAATTTATTAATTTAGGTATGTCTCCAAGCCTTAAATTTAACGCCGTTTGGCTTGCTCTCTCTCTCAGGGGTGGGGATCGATTTGTTCTTAATTTTTCTCTTTGTAAAAACTTGATTGCTTTGTATGGATTGTAATAAAATTAATAAAATAAATAAATAAATAAATAAATAAAAAAAAACCTTGAGCTCAACGAAAGTGGGTTTTATAAGTGATATGCTGTATAATTTAGCTTGTTTTTAAAGCTGCTACTACAGTACATTGTTAAAAATACAATTTTAAAGTGTGTTAAGGAATGAATGGCATGGAATGTATAAGTATGTATAAGATAAGCTGGAGTCCCTAAAAAAGAAATGAAAAAAGAGAGTTCACTTCACGTCATGTTTTTATCTAAATAAAATGGATGACTTGGTGGCAACCCGGTGATAGCTTGGTGCCCTGTTCAGGGATTGTTCCTGCTTTGTAAACTACAGTATATTTGCTGGGATAGGCTTCAGCTTCCCAATGACCCTGCCCTGGATAAGTGAAAATGAATGGATGAATGGACGCAGCACCTCTGCTGCACAACTCCAAGACTTTAGGTTGGGATCCTGGCCTTGTCACAGTCTGTGTGTAGTTAGAGCCTTCTCCCTGTCTTTTCTCCAGGTATTCCATTTTTTCTCTCACATCCCAAAGTCAGGTGAGTTAGGCTAATTAGCTAAATGAGTAAGTGAGTTATTGTAAATGAGCATGGAGTGGTACACTTCTCAGTGTTGCTGCATATGACAATCACATGCTCAGAGGTGGATGGATGAATGGATGGTTCCTTCAGTTAGTGACGGTCTCTTTTCTTTTATTCAGGTTAGGTTAAAAGTAATTCAGAAAGATTATTAATAAGAACTAAGATCTAATTTAAAAATTAGAACTTTGTAAAGAAACATGAATTGTTAAAATAAAAAACAAATTTATCCAACTATATGTTTTTTGTATAAAATAAATACATTTTAAACTTTATTGAGATTAGATAGCACTTAATTTTTACATAGAAACTGAAATGTCCTCCCTTTAGACCCAAAACTCTTAATTAGCAGATTCAACAGTCAAATCTTATTTTTTTTATTAAACCTGACAACACCGGTACTGTTGGGTAACACTTAACTCAAATGTTCACATACAGTAATCACTGAGTGGACAGGTACAGTAAGTATTACAGATGTTCAAGCAGATTTACACGTGTAAAATTAATTAAAAAAGGATGAAAAATAAGACTATCATGAAAATTTTATATTTTGATTAGACTGAAAATAATATTACCTGTGTTTGTTAAATAGAAGGTTCAGTACAGGATGATGAAGTAGACATAGAGAAAAACACAAATAAATAAAATGTAACAAATGCTAAAATACATTGTGTTATATATTTACTGGAAAGGTTCTGGCATTAAATACGATTTGTAAACAAAGATTCCATAGTGCAAGTGTCTTCATTTAAAACTTTTAGTGACATTCAAAGTAACAATATTTTACACAAAAATGAAAAGAAAAGTTGATAGTACACATAAAATATAAAACTTCTCGCTTATGATTTTTCTGTTTAAGGCTCAAATTTCAAGTTTCTATATACTTACTTTCACAAATACGGTAACACTCACAAAACTTTTTGCCTCTGTACCTGCGCAGACTCATTCTAGTCTATCAATCTGTAATGTTAGATTGGAAATAGAGCAGGATATTAAGAATGTTCACATTAACATACTAGGTTATAGGGGATAAAACAGAATCTCCCATTGTCTATGCAGCAAAAGATTACATTAAATTATAAATAATCAGACATTTTTGTAAATTTAACATTAGCATTAAAATTAAATTACTAGGATGGGCATCTACACCATGAAAAAATATGCATATGTTAGTAACTATTGGCTCTTTACTTATTTGTTTATTGAATAGTTAGCTGTAGGTTTAGGGTGACATTTAAATATACTTGGTTTTCTTTCAGCTATAAAGATGATTGCAATCATTTTACAGTGAAAAGATTTATGAAATCATATAAGACTAATCATCCAAAATTTCAATGAATACTATATTAGGAATGAATGAAAAAGTTTTTAAATGGAAGGTAGATATATGTAAAACTAGAACAACTAATAACGACACTTAAGACTGATGACTTAAAACACTTAGCACATTACCCAGTGCAGAAAAAGAATATGAAGCTTAATGGGAAAAGCATTATTCCATTAATTACTCCCTAATCACCTTTGGGAAATATGAAAGCATTCCAAACTTTTCAACTTTAAGATGTATATTGGGTATGCAGAAAATTATGATTCTACTTGAATATAATCTAAAATCTCTTTAGAGCTCATGCACTTTGAAAAAATAATGGAAAAGCTACCAAAGTGGAAACAAAATTATTAAAATGAACATGCATTGACCACTGTTTTTCCTCATATTAAATGCTAGATAATACCTAGATTCATCCATCCATTTCCTTGTCTGCTTTTCTATTTCAGGGTCACGAGTATTTGGTGTTTGATTCAACCTGAATTGGACATGGTTATTTGATTTCACTTCAATTCAATTCAGCATTTTAGACTACAACCATATGTAAATAAATATTATTTATCAATATTTTTCTTTATCTGTGGATGGCTAGATCTAAAATTTTATTTAATTGTACATGGTCAACTGTGCTTTAAAGAGTACTGTGTTATGTATCATTTACTCAGCTTGCTCCTCCCTGTTGAATAGCTAGAAATGTCACCTCTGTAGTTATGGTAAGCAACTGCAAGCCTGAAAATTCACAGTCTCTCTATGTAAAGATGGTATTAGCACAATCTCTGAATTATAGATTAATACAGTGTTTCCCAAGATGTGGGCCTTTGGCGACAGTACAAATGTCCCGCGGCTACTATCCCCATTGATAGTTCATCCCTTTAACACCATAACATCTTCTGGCTAGAGTCACCTTCCTGCCAAAGCTGGCTTCAGAATCCATATCTTTTAGATCTTATTCCTTCTTCATGACCACAACCAATTTCGTTATATCTGTGCATATAAAATTCTATGGATGATCTCCAAAACTGTGCATTTCCCAGTTGTTATTAGGGCTGCGTACTAATAACAGTTTTGCTAGCTGATTAGTTGGCTGAATATTATTTCAATCAATTGACAGTTTATTCATTTTTGTTGAAAGATGAAAAAGCTTTATTTTTTGCATTATGAATTAATTAATAATAGTTTTCAGGTATCCTATAAAATTACATTTGTCAAATTGTGTTTAGCAACAAATCTTGTTTCTAAGGGTAAATTCCTGCTTAACACTTTCAAGGCTATTGTCGACTTCAATGAGGTAAAAAGCTAAAACCATAATTAAGCATAAAGAAAGGCTGCATAGAGTGTATTGTTTGATTTTGTCAGCTAGATGGCAGCAAAGATCACAGGACAAACAGAGTCACTGTTGCGATTTTCAAAGGAAATATTTACAAAGAAGGTTTTACATATTGTTCAGATAAGGATTTTGAGGTGGCAAAAGAAACAGAAATGAGACTGAGAGGGCAGATTATCCCAAAGTGAATCACTAATAATCAGATGTGTTTTCTTTTTAGGTGCTCATGGTTGTGCTTCTGTCCCAGATGAGCTAATTTCAACAGATTATGAAAGCGAGAAGCAGAAATTAAGCATAAAGTGGCAGGCAGTGCAGTAGTTGAAAAAGTAAAAACATATAATGTCATCTACTTAGACTTTCAAAAAACATTTAATAGAGTATCACACCAAATATTAATTTTGAAACAAGAAGCTGTTGGAATCAAAGGTAACCTACAAAACTGGGTCTCAATTTGGTTAACCGACAGAAGAAAAAGAGTAGAGATAAGAAGAGAATATTCCACATGGAATTAGGTCATCAGTGGAGTCGCTTAGATGTCTATCCATTGTCTGCTAGGTTTTCTGATTTACAGTGTACTAATGACACAGTTTCTGGTATAGTTAGTGAACTTTACAGATGATATTAAAATTAGAGGAATGACAGACACTGAGGATGCAGCAAAACCAATTCAAAAAGACAATCTTCAGAATTAAGCAAATACTTTAAAAATGTAGTTTAATGTACAACAGTACAAAGTGCTACAAATGAGAAAAGGAATCGTCCTACAGAAACTGACCTCAGGAAAGGATGTAGAAGTTTATGTTGATGCAACATTTTCATTACTTAAGTCAATGACTCCCAACCTATGAACTGTATGACATAAACTTGTTAGTAATCAAACTTTATTATTGTTAACAGCACAGCTCCTATTTAAGACAAAGTAGACAAATATCATTGAATGAATTATTTTTGCCACTTTATTCCTTATCTAGCTCCATGTGTTAAGTGACTAAGTGGCCTTTCATGCTGTCCTCTCAAAAATCAACACATCCTTGAGCCACATATGTTATGAAGAATTTCTTTCTCTCAGCTTTACTAAAGCTTACATTAAGCACTTCCATTGGGAATGATATACAGAACCTCAGAAATCGATTAACCATTTTGATTAATAATAATTCTTTTAGTAGCAATATGTGTGTTTTCCACTTTTCTCTTTAAATAATATTCATGTAAAAAATACTGTATGCTTGAGTGGAAGAAAAACATCCACTGTTTTTTTTATTATATAGCCATTGTTTTTTGTTTATGTATACCTCTACTGTCATTATGGTAGTAATCTTTTTCGGTCCCAGTATGGTACTGATTTTCTTATTTGGGTCTGTGGATTAACAATTTTAAAAACCTCTGATCTACTGAATAAAAACAGTTAGGGGTTTATGGCATTGCAGTATTTCATATACACTGGTGGTCCACAACTTATACATGTAGTTGGAAAAGTGATCCACCAGATCCAAACAGTGAATAACGTACTTGAGGACAACACTGGAAATTAAGAAGGAGTGAAGCCAGGAAACACTTCTTTACACAAAGATTTATGGCAATCTGAAACAAACTACCAAGACATGTACTTGAAGCAGAAACCTTCAGAACCTTTAAGAAGTATCTGGATTAGATATTGAAACAACCTAATTATTAGCTAACAAACATGCTTAATAGACTGAATGGTCTCCTCTTGTTTGTGAAATGTCTTATGTTCTTAAGTGTTGTGGGCACTGGCGCTTTCCCTGTAAAACACGGAGAAAGAGCATATGGAGACCTACTACAGTCAAGCTCTTAGTAAACATGAGTAGAACCATTTTGTGACATTGAATATTAAAATGTTGCATTTTCAGCACTATTTCTATATGTCTAACCTTTGTGATTCCATTCCATTGAAAATCTTTCACAATCACTAACAGTAGTGTTTTTTCATATTGTTTACTGTTGCCATGCCAGTCATATGGAAGTCAGGTGATATATCAAGTCATCCTGTCCAACCTGAAAAAGATGGTAGTGCCCATGTCCAGGCATCCTCATTTTGGATCAAAGAATCTTCAGAGCATTTTTTTTATTAGTAGAAAAAAAACATTCAACCAAGGTAAGCATTGAATGGTTCAATTTTTGTCATTTGACTTTGGCTCTTGATCAGTCTTTTGTTTCTCCATAAAAATAACCACATTTATTGGTCCATCCACTTCTCTATCCCTGGGTGTTCTTCATCACACCCATCACATTTCCATTGGCTTTTTCAGTTAATTGTGTTTAAAATTGCAAAAGAGCATTACAAAAATAAGCTAAATACACTTTTGCTTTACTTTCTCTGTTTTGATATTTTTTTATCAAAAACAGATAGACAGATAAATAGATAGATAGAAGATTTTTTTTCAGAGAGGCCATAATGATAAAGGAACACATACCCAATAATGTAAAGCAAGGTCAGAGTTATATCAGAGTTAGCTATGTTCGAATATTTTAGGGTTTGCAAGTTCACATCACAAAAAGCCATATTATCTTACCATTCCAAATGCCTGCCCCCTTATCATTAAAAAGGAACGATAGTCTGCACAGAGAAAGATGAATTATTAATGCTTACCTTTACTACTTGTTAATTTACATATGACACCTTATACAGAAAACACACATGCTCCATTTTTCATGTTTATGTTACTATTTGTATAGCCACTTCTCTGACTCTTGATACAATTTTAAAATGCTTCATTGCTAACTCTATACATTTCTCTGGGGATTAATTTTGGCGGAACCTTCTGCCTGCCCAGCCTATTACACAAATAAAAGCTCTTTAGCAATGTGGAAATGTACTGCAAACCCACCAAAGGCCTCACATTCATTGGGCTTGACCTCCATGGTGCACATCCAACAAAATACTTCCTGTCAGAACCGAGCTGAAATTTGCATTAGAAAGGAAAGCATTGCTCCACCCTCAGTAAAAATCATTTCCATCTGTGCAAAAGGGGAGTTTCTGCCAGGGAACATCTGGAGAAACTATCAGTGTTAAATAAATATCTTCCCACTCAATAAATAACAATAAAATACAGCATAGATTTTAATATTCAAGTCACTAGTGCTATGTATTAGGATTAGATGCAGTATTTCAGAAGGTGAAATTTCATATTTCCTGTGTTTTTCTTCTGTGCATATTGTGAAGAAGTTATTTTCATAGGTCATATGAATGTTTCTTTAAAACACTGTCCAAAGTAAGAGCTGCATGATGTGGTTTATGAAGCCGAAACAAATCTCATCTGAATTCACAAACAGAGCCATTTATTATCATGGTAACAAACAATTTTCATCAAGTTATATTTTCTTTTTTTCAGAAATTCTTTGCATAAGAATTTTTTCGGCTTTTTATTCCCATTATGTTTCACAGAGTAACTTAACTTGCATAAAGAAGCATTCTGTAGGTGGAAAAGTAATTAGTCAATCATGTCTTCACAATGAACCACAACTTCCCAGCCCCTTCATCATCTGTTCGTGTTTGCATCTTCCTTCTGTAAAACAGTTAAATGAACAAACTTTGCTTTTAAGAGAAAAAAAAAAAATCAAGCCATTAGATGCTGCTGAGGAACAACAGGGTCCACTAGATTCTAGACTGTATGGGGGCACTAAGTGTTTGGAAGTGCTTCTGGGATTTAGCTCAGAAAGCAACTGTGAGCATAAAGGACAATCCTGTCAGAGTGAGAGTGCAACAAAAGTTTCAGGAAGAAGGCAAGTGTCTGGAAAGGGAGAGAGGAGGATGTAAAGAAGGTGAGAAAGAGTATTTCTAATTTGTGGCACTTACACGAAGGTAAGTTGCAGAACAACTCACCAGACAGACGTTGGGTCATGAACCATTGAGGGTGACCAGAGAAGAAGCAAAGTTTTGCTCTGAATATTTTTTTATTTTGTACATTGTTGCCAATTATATTCTTCATTTCATTAAAATATATCCATTATAATAACTGTGGACATAGCACATCTCAGATTGTCAAGTTGACTGTTCCAGTATTGCTCATATTCTTTGAGCCTCAAAAGCTGTGGTCTGCCTGAGAGATAATGTATTATACAGGATCCCATGCGCTCATTCACCTGAATATCCCTAATGTGTTAATCGATGACACTGGAGAAATCAAAAACATAATCCTCACTTTACTGCCAGCTTTATCAAAATGTCAAAGGGTTATTGGCCTGTAGTTATTAGGTGAGGAGGCAAGTGCCTTCTTTGGAACTGGAAGAATACAGGATGTTTTCCACAGTAGTGGAAATTTCTGGATCCTTATCAACAGACTAAAAGGTTGCAAAAAGTTGATCAGCAGAGGTCTTACTCAAGGACTGACTCCTTCTGTCTTGTTGTTTTTCTTGTGTGTAGCATCATCAGCGGTCTCCTCACTTAGTCAGCGGTTATGGACAACCAAAACTGATGGTTAGAGGTGGACTCATTACGGGCAATACCAGGTAAGTGGTAACAGTAAAATATGTACAGGAAGTTGTTGATGCAGTAGACATGGTGTGGGGGGCTGTCCATTGAATGCTGGTTCAGGGTGTTCTCTTTGTTTACATTTAGCTGGTTTAGCTTGTTGTGTCCATGAATGGAACATGACACAAACTGATGGAAGCTTGTCATTGTTCCTTCCAAAGTCACATGTTTAAATTTACCACATATTATAACTGCTGGGTCAGAATGATTGATCGTTAGAGTGTTGGTGACAAAGTGAATCATTTGTATTGCTTAGCCCCCATTTGCAGAGGAATATAAACATTAATCTGGATGTTGTAACTTATCTCCCTAGGCAGATAATATGGACAATAATATCTCTGTTACAACCGCTTTTATAATTGTAATATGTTCCTTTTTATATCACTCCTCATTCACAAATCTCTGTAACTCTGTGATGGTCAATGCAATTTTCTACTCTGTTGTGTGCTAGGCATCTGTAAAGAAGCTTTTGCAAAAAAACAAATTTCCTGCTGGGGACAAATAAAGTTATCTTACTCTGTCTATGGCCAGTGCCCCTCCTGTCGTTTACCCACACTGTAACATGTCTCTTTCTGCTCTAATCAGATGAAACCCATTCATCATAAAATTGAGTCAAGTATATCAAATTTTAGCTAGCTCTCCATAATGCACAAAATGTCACAGTACCTGAATGCACCATTACTTCCTGTGGGAGATGACAATTCTTTCATCTTATTTGAAAGCAATCAAACATTCTTTATTACAGTAGTTGTTTCCTCCTTGATCTTATTTTTGCTGCTGGTCCACACTCTCTAGATCTTCAGGCATAAAGCTCAAGCAGTAGACTGAAACAGAGCTTTGTGGATTTAATGCACCCCCACTTTTAATTTCTCAGTGTATTTTATGTTTTCAAATGTTGCAAATGTAAGGTATTCTTCCAATCCTTATTGTCCTCCCTGTGACTTTTACCAGGTTCCCAATTTATCTAAAAGGCAGCTGACATGAACTGATACTCAGCATTGCAATGACAACAATAAGTCATCCATAAATATAAAATCCATTTATCTGATTTCTAGTAGCAATTTCAGTGGCAAGCCAGATGCCAGATCACATATCCTAAAATGACTCAACACTGGTAAGAACTAAAATAAATTCAAAGGCACAAAGACAAAATATAGAGAGAACACAGGGGTTCTGTAAAACTCTGCTGCCTACATGATGCCCAGAAGATAATTATAAAAATAAGAGAAAGAAAATGTAGATACACTTTGGAATAAAACTAAATAAACCAAAAATCACTCAAAACTATGACTAAGAAAAATAAGTTATAAACAAAGCTGGGGGACAAAAAGACACGCAACAAGAAATAAACAATAAAAAATAGAAAATGACCAAATGCACAATTCTGGCAACCCAAAATAACAAAAACAGGTACGGTCTTCAAAAAGACACGCACAAAACAGGCCAGAAACCTAACTGGCCAGCCCCAATGTGTGCCTCATCCAGGCAAGCCTGACTCTAGGCGACTGGGAGGCTTAAGGCCAGACTATATCCCAAAATAGAAAAGGGATTTTTTTATGTACAAATAATAGCAGAGTCTGAAAAAGCTCCAGGTATGTCGCTCCAGGGGTAAAACTGAAACGTACTCTATTTGCTCTTATTGGGAATTGCTTGCTTTCAAAATACCTTGCTGGCAACTTCTTTTGTCTCTTTTTCACTCTTTTGAACATTTTGTTATATTTTCAGGTTTTTGTGAATAAATTTTCAATTTTATAGATGCACCACACCAAAGTCTGTTCAATGAATGTTGATGGACAACATTACCCATTAGCCTTTATGGTGTAATATACAGGTGGGCCTGTCTCCTGGAGAACCACCCAGAAAACACAGGGAACATAAAGTAATTTAAAATGACAGTTCATAAATAAACATAAACCAGTTCATTTACAAAATGTTCCTATCCAAATCATTTATATATATTTTAAAAATAGTAGTAGCCCTGGAACTTTCCCCTGTGGGACACCACTCTTAACAATTATAATATGGTTCCTCGTATCATAACCCTTTGCTTCCTGTGTCTTAGCCAGTTCTGCTCCCATCTGCACACAACACACTGAACTCCCTCTTGGATAGCCAACCCCTCACATGGACCTTATCAAATTCTTTCTGAAAGTCAAGATAAATAATATCATATGGACCACTTTGATCATATCACTTTGTATATATATATATATAGAATTCTAGCACTTAATAAAAAACAACCTCCCTTGTTTGAACCCATGCTGACTGTTCACTATCATTCCTGTTCTTGTCATGTGCTGCTCAATCTTACATATCTCTGCTTCAGAAACCGCTGGGTGACCATCTAGCTGTGTGCTAACAGATGCTGTTCTGGAGTCACAAAATTCAATAGTGGATGCTGTAAGAGATGTGGCCAACGAACTAATGAATATAAGGGCTGTGCTATGTGATAATGACCACAAATTAAATTAATTGTTTAAATAAACACAAATAATGATCACAATGCTGCATCTGATTACCTGTTTTCACATTCTTCTAATTACATTCAAAGAAAGCTGTAACACTATCCAATTTGACTGATCATTTGGTGGGTCAGGTTCATCATAGCACATCTCTTCATGTATAGGCAAGCCACGATTGTGTGCCACATTATGCAGCACGCTACATACTTGCACAATGCAACACACTTACTGTGGACTATAGGGGCAGCACTTTAGTAGAGTGGAAATGCTTTCTATTACATAAGCAAATTCACTCTCATAGTGTAGAGTTGGTGCTGAGCGCCACAAGGGATAAATCCCCTGGGACCTCATGCATAACGCCGGGTGTAGAATTTGCACTATAACATGATGTAAGCACAAAAGCCGAAATGTGCTTACGCACAGAAAAATCCAGATGCAGGAATCTGTGCGTACTCCAACTCCCACATTCTTCCGCTACGTAAATCCCGGTCAGCGTGAAAAGTAATGCACGTGCACGCGCCTGCTGTCCCGCCCTAATTCCTCCCAGAATTACGCCTCTTTGAATATGCAAATCAATATAAATAGCCCTTAAGCTCAGCCTTCTGTGAAAAGACAATGGGAAAAGCACAGGGGAAAATATAAGAATTTCAGTGAATACCAAGTGGAGGCAAAGGAAAAACATACTATTTGTTGATTTAAACAGTGGTATAATCAACAAAAGGAAGTTGATCGAGTGACATAGCGTGTTGGAGAAACTTGAAAGCTCAAGTTCACAAAGTCGCACAGTGCCCGAAATAAAAAAGAAGTCATATATCAAAGTCGCCGTAAAAAGGCGAGTTGTAGCCCACCGTCTAAGTGTCATATGAAAGCTTATTAGGGTACAGACAAAAAACAACAGGCACACAGTGGGAAAAAATCACGAAATGTCAACTTTAATCTCGAAATTTCCACTTTAATCACGTAGTTTATTTTGTCATTAAAGTAGAACATCATAAACTTCATCTTAAAATCATTTAATTTACTAGTTTCTCAAATCCCATCATAACTAATGTAGCATGTTAAATGCTTTGTTTTGTATTTCATCTTCAATGTGCTCTATGTGTGTGAATCACTACGTGCTTCCATTCTTTCTTTCTCTGACAGGACACAGAATCCATTACATTCATGATATTACAGCTCTCTGAATAATTAAAATACTGAGATGTATACGAGATATCATTTTCATGATGATTGGAATGAAAGCATGGTATTAAACATGGGAACACGGTGACACAGTGATTGTTTATGTCTCACACAAGATACTACTGCGCCATGCGCGACCTTCAATGAAATAATTTATTGTAACAGTACTGTCTCTTTCAAATGTACTAATCTCCAATTCCTGTCCTTACTTTTCTTTCTCCAAATACCCAATTGCCACACAATCAGCTCTGTAATAGACGTTAAGCCATCTGTAAACTTACAACGATTCTTCAAAACTTTTAAGGAACATTGAAATATCTTCATAGTACGTGTTTAATTATTCTATCCGTCTATTTCCAGTATTGCGCCAGCCTCAGCAAATATAAAACGCGAGGCAGGAATAATACGTGAACTTGCTAGCGCTGCAGCACCGTGTCCTCACATGTTTAATTATTAACAATACAGATTATTTAAATGAAGTTAAAGTTTTATCTGTATAATATAATCAACATATTTTGCTGCATTTCATCTTAAAAATGATATCGTCATCATATGTAAATACGTGCTTTAGAAAGTGGCGCAGGTTGTGCAATACTATAACTGTAGTGCAAGTTTACAGTGGGGTAATTGTACTTATAAGTACAAACAGTTCTACAAGGAGAAATTCTACAAGGAGCAATTGATTGAGTGCGTTTATAGTTCTTGGGATGAAACTGTTTCTGAACTGCGAGGTCCGTACAGGAAAGGCTTTGAAACATTTTGCAGTGGCTGAGGCAGCGTGTGCTTGATGCTGTATACCGATAATTCTCTTTCCGATCAGCTGCTGCTGTGATTCCCCACTCAGATACAGTGATAAAAATACTCCGAGTGGTGCAGTGAAAGTAATATGGAAAAAGATGATCCGCTGTGGCAACCCTTAACGGGAGCAGCTGGAAGAAGAAAAAGAAGGTGCAGTGAGAGTAACAATGCCAAAGCTGTTATGGTATTTGGAATACTATGGCTATTCCCTGGACCATTATATTGTTACAGGTTAATTACAATCAGATGCATTACACTAATAAACAATATGCGGTTAGTTTCAGTGTATTTATAAAGCCGCGTCAGGAATGTGGATCTAAGAAAGAAAGGGTAACCACACAGGAACAGTAGCACTGCTTTGACGCTGGGTGCCACCAGTCTGCAAAACCGAGCGGAGAACTTGCGTACGACAAGGTATGAGGTACCATGGAAATGTGCGTGGCTTTACGCCAAGTTTAGGTTTTATACATTGCGATTTGAAAGTGGAAACGTTCTTATGCAACATTTCTGTGCATACGCACCATTTATACATGAGGCCCCTGCTCTTTACATAGCTCTTTGAAGTGACTTGCTATCCTTAAAAGGACTGCTTGCCTTTTGCCACACTCGTTGTATGGAGTTTATAGTCACTCCTGATATAGATGATGTAATGCCAGCTCATTTTTTTTCTGACTCATCCCTGTCTGATGTAACTTGTCCAGCGTTGTTGCAATAGCAATTTGTGTGTAGTTGACCTCTCCAATTATATTTGAAGAACCGGACATTGCTGTGAATTGCATTTTCGTATTTGTCAGTTCAACCACAGTGTAAGGAAATCTTATTTATCTGGATGACAAGCTGATAATACCATCTCATACAGCTGGCATGGCGTGACTCAGTGATGTTTGTGAAATACCTGATCGGTCATCAAGTTCATGTTGAAAAGCTCCTGTGGCTAAAAACCCTTGAGTGGACACAACTTGCAAAGGGGCAGGTAGAGCACAATTCCTCAAAGTCTGCCTTTGTAAAGCCGGCACCGGTTTAGCACACAGAGCCAAGAGGATAGTTCTTGGAAATCAAAATCGACTTAGAAGCCAGTCATCATCATCTATAAATATGTGGTCTCTTCTAATTCTTTCGTTTGTGATGTCTTGTAACAACGCTAAAACAGCTATGGTACTTGGAATAATTTGGCTTTTCCATGCACCATTATATTGTTACAGAATAATTACAATCAAGTGAATTAAATTTAGGGCAGCACAGTGGCGCAGTGGTAGCGGTGCTGCCTCACAGTAAGGAGACCTTCCCGGGTCCTCCCTACATGGAGTTTACATGTTCTCCCCGTGTCTGTGTGGGTTTCCTCTGGGTGCTTTGATTTCTTCCCACATTTCAAAGACATGTAGGTTAGGTGATTTGGTGATCCTAAATTGTCCCTAGTGTGGGTGTGTGTGTTTGTGTGTGTGTGTGCCCTGCGGTGGGCTGGCGCTCTGCCCGGGGTTTGTTCCTGCCTTGCGCCCTGTGCTGGCTGGGATTGGCTCCAGCAGACCCCCGTGACCCTGTGTTAGGATATAGCTGGTTGGAAAATGACTGACTGAATTAAATTTGTAAACAATATGCGATTAATTTTGGTGTATTTGATGAATCCTGCATCATTGATGCGAGTCTGAAAAAGGGAGACCACACAGAAACAGTAGCACTGATTTGATGTTGGGTGCTGGCAAATAGCAATACCGAGCAGAAACTTGCGTATGCATGGGGTGAGGCTGCCATAAAAACGTGCGTGGTTTTATACCAAGTTTAGTTTTTTTACATCTCAAAGTGTGCATGGAAATTGGTGTACGCAACATTTTTGTGCATACGCACCATTTATAAATGAGGCCCCTGATCTGTATCTTTTAAGAATCCCATCATTTTTGAACTCCTTGTGAATCATGTTTATCTTTTAGCTATGCATCCATAGAAAGAAACCTTCAGGGAAACCTACTGGAGCTAATAATTTTATTAGGAACAATCAGAATCATGTTAGATGATATCAGGTGATTTGGAATGTGGTATAAACAAATTTACAAACCCTATTTATAAAGGTTGTACAAATTTAGGCCACCAAGACATTCAGTGTATTTATTATTAGTTATTCTTCTTTTCCCACTTTGATGTGGGGTCAATGTGCTTGAATAACCTTCTCCAAACAGCTCAGTCCCGCTTCTACTTGCCAGTCAAGCCCCTTTTCCATCAGATCTTCTTTTACTTCATCCAAACACCTCCACTTTGGACTCTGTCGCTTTCTCTTCCCCTGTACTTCTATTCCCATCACTCTTTTGCCCACATGTTCATTGTCTGTTCTCATCACATGTCCATACCACTTCAACCTGCTTTTCTGTACTTTCATAGATGTCTCTCTCATGTTTGTTGTACCTCTGATTGTGAAAAGCAAACTGACCAAATTTGAGTTGATAGTTTTTCTTAAAAATGATCAGTTTATTTTTCACTTAAATATTGCTTATCATAAGAGTTTATTAAAGTAGTTCTGACATGGTTTGTCTTGTTTTCAGCACTTACATAAAAGCTTTCTCCCTTCACTTTCAAGACATTGTTAATGATGTTACTTCTAGTTTATGCATTTCATATGTGGATGGTTTGGCCAGCTTCTCTATAAATTTTATACAAATATTAGAATGGTGTTCTTCACACAAAGAACTGTACACACATGGAATAGATTACCAAGTAGTGTGGTAACACAGTAGGACTTTGGGGAAATACAAAACTCAACTTGACAATGTTTTAGAGAAACTGGGTGCAAAGTATGGACAAGCTTGTTGGGCAGACTGTCCTGCTCTGGTCAATATTGTTCTAATGTTATAAATTGTTTGTAAATTGAGCCACACTCTTTAAAATATTCTTTAGTGTAGAGACTTCCTAGCTGGTTCTGGTTGCCCAGTCTTTGCTTAGAGCTTTGTAGTTCTCCAAATGGGTACCACAGATTGTCTTTCTTTTTACTGCTTAGATCAAAGTAGTCATTTTTTATTTTCTCATCTGTTCCAGATAACATCATGAATAGTTACAATAGTTCAATACCTAGATCCTAACTGGTACCTAAGATGCTACACACACCCTCATGAGTTCAAACAAATCTATAAATAGCAACTCATACATCTGCACAAATGTCATAGAGTTTCCTGATACATACAGTAAAGTGAGACAGAAATGCATTAATGGTTGGAAACATACATGCATATGACCAGATCAAAACAAGTTTACTTCTACATGCAATGAGCATGCACACTAACACTTGTAAACATAAGAACAGAAGTAATTTGACAGACGACAGAGACCATTCAGTTCATCATGTTCATTTGTTTTGCTAATAGGTAAGCTGTTCCTAATATATTTCTTAAAGATTGTGAAGGTTTCTGCTTTGAACTTCATTAGGGTTTACACAAAGCTTAAATGCGCCCAAGAACATGCATGTGTCTGTTCATACATAGAAACTCCTAGTAAGAAAAGATGAACACATTCAAAGGCACACAGACTCCGCTGCATACTCCTTTATATATATACAGTTTAACACACACATAGCACTGGCAGACTGGAAATGGAGCTGCTGCCAGTCATCCCATATTGCAGTGTGTGTGAGAACAGATGGTGTGTGCTAAACTAAACTGTCTGACATGGAAATAACCTAGGGTGCGAGGAGAGCTGGCATTCAAAGGGCGCAGTTGCCCAGCCAAAAAGTTTTGATGACTACTGTTCTCTTTAGACATGGGACAATTTTCATATAGAGAGTTGCCAGAAGGATTTTACTTTGGGGAAGACTAAATACATAAACTATTATACTTATTTGGAGAGATATTTTATTGTGTATAAAAATGTCCTTATATTGTAATTAGATTTTATATCTTAAAATGTCAATGTTGAAAAAAAGAAAAGCAATAGTTGTAAAAATAAAAATGTTCAGGTGTCTTCTTTTAAAAGTAAAAAGTCATATATCACTGACATGGATATTTGCCCTGGTGGAATGGATATAATTAGTATAAATTATTTAGAGGAACTCACGAGAAAAAAAACGAATGTGTAATTATGTTACCCTCTGTGATGACAGTTATGTTAATAAAAATATTAAAAACACATATTTGAAATGGTTTGACTTTTTTATCTATAATACAATTCAATTTATATAGAAATATATGAAAACACAGACATATATATATATATATATATATATAATCTGTTCACAATTGCCTTCTCTGTGCTCTTGAAGTCCAGTGTGGAAAGAGTGGGTGACCCATAATAATCCAAATATGGAGTAATAGAACAAAAATTACCAGGGCTGAACAAGGTTCACCGTCTCTGGTTCGCGAATGGATCAATTTCATATTCACTTAGCATTTGGCAATTGAGAACAAATAAATTTCATATGCTAGCTTTATATTCCTTTTCAATATCCATACCCCAATTATGGATTCAGAAAGTATTCAGACCCCTTCACTTCCTGCACACTTTGTTGTGTCACATACAGTATTTAATTTTAAAAGGATAAATTTGACATTTTTGCCCATTAGTCTACACATACTAACCTATAAAGACAAGATGAAAACATGTTTTCAAAAAGTTTGGCGAATTTATTAAAAAATTGAAAGCTTTCAATTATGTAATTATTTAGACCTTTAATTCAGTACCGTGTAGATGCCCCTTTGACAGTAATTCCAGGTTTTTGCCTTTTTGGGTAATTTTGTACAAGCTTTGCACACCTACATTTGGGCAGTTTATTTAATTCTTCTTAGAATATTCTCTCAGCCTCCATTGGAAGAGCAGCATCTGTAAACTGCCATCTTAAGGTCTTTGCTCAGATGTTTTATAGGGTTTACATCTGGGCCTTTTCTGGACCACTCAAGGACAGTTGGAGACTTGTCCCAAAGCCACCCCAGTGTTGTCTTGGTTGTATATTTCAGGTCATTGTCATGCTGAAAGGTGAACCGGTGACAAAGTTTGAGTCTGCATGTACTCTGGAGTAAGTTTTCTTCAAGGTTCTCTCTGTATGTGGCACTTTTGATCCTTCCCTCAGTTCTGACCAGTGTCCTTGTCCCTGCCACTGAGAAACACCCCCATAGTGTGATGCTGTTGTCACCAGGGATGGTATTAGACAGGTCATGAGCACCGCCTGTTCTTCACTACATGTAGTTCTTGTAGTTCTGCCTAAAGAGTTACATTTTTATTTCATGAGAGCAGAGAATCTTTTTCCTCATCCACACAGAGTACTTTAAATGTCATTTGGTAATCTCCAAGTGGGAATTAGCCACTTTACCATAAATGCTTGATTGATAGAGTACTGCTGAATTGGTCATCATTCTGATATATTTTTCCATCACAATTTCACAATTATTGATGCAGCTATGCCCACTGGGAACACTCAAAGCTTCAGAAATGGTTTTACACCCTTGCCCTGATCTACTCCTCACCTCACTTTTATCATAGTGATCTACAGAGAGTTCCCTGGACTCCATTGCTTGGTTTTTGCTATGACTTGTGTAAACTGGTGGACCTTATATACACAGGTGTGTGCCTTTCTAAACAATGTCTAATCTATCCAGTTTACCACATGTGGGCTCCTATCAAGTACTAGACATATCTCAAGAATAATTAAAGAAAACAGGACACACCTGATACAATCTGAAGTGCCACATCAAAGTATCTGAATACTTATATGAATGAGATATTTCAGGTTTTGATTTTTAATAAATTCAGAACCCTTTTTGAAAACATATTTCAACTTTGTCATTATGAGTTACTGAGTGTAGATTGATAGACAAAAATGGCAAATATATCTATCTGTAAATCAATTTACAACACAATAAACTATGCAGAAAGTGAAAAGGTCTGAATATTTTCTGTATACTGAATGTTGTGGAATGGCATAATACGTTTTGCAGCATGACACAAGTGGCTAACAAAATATAAAAAAGTTGGGCTTTTCATGCAACCTTACAACATATTCATTTGCAATGGACAAATCAAGAGTGCCAGAAACAAGAAACTGTTAATGATGGGAGGCAAACAAAGCATTTAAGAGAGGCCAGTATTTGCACAACTTTGTAATAAAAAGGAAGAATTGTCTCATTCATTATAAATCTAATGTAACACATGCAGCTAATAATGAACAGCCATACTTTGACCTGAGAGCCAGAAAAATTTGCAAAATAATTATTTCAAGCAGCGTTAATCAGAAAAAAACAGAACAAGTACAAGTACTGTAAAGACGTGCTTGTGAACTCTGATGTAGGCAACCTGCCATCTCCTTCTATGCCCACTCTAAAATGAGCTTTTCTCAATTGAGAAAATGTAAGTTGCATGGGCTCCTTGTTCTCAAATTAGAGAATGAAACTCTTGCCAAAGTAAAGATTCAACAGAAGCATAAAGCAAACTTTCTTTCTGGCCTTTTCTAGTCTGAAATATGAATTGTGTGATCAATATGGATTTGAATATAAAAAACCTCATTGGTTGCCACCCCCAACTGGTTATTCACTTTACTTTACCAGACTGAAACTTAAAGCCATTCGTATTTTATCCAGGCTGTCATACCTCACCCATCCTCAGTTTACTGTCCTTCCATCTGGTAAATGGCTTAGCTCTTTCAAGACCACAGCTACTAGGTTTCATAACAGTCCATATCCACAAGCTGTGAGATGCATGAATTTAAAATCTTGACTTTATGATTTGTATTTATTTATATATATATATATTTTTTTTTTATCATATATAATGTGGCCTGCAGAGGACACACTGCTGCAAGTCACGAAAGCTGAAAACGTAAATGTTGAGGTTCAACTGTAACTTGAAAAATTTTAGCATTTACAGCAATATTACAAGAAATCATTAGTGAATGTACAGTATCACTTAAGTGAAAGTTAGATAAGAGTTGTATTTGTCATTTATTGAACATATTTTCTGCTAACGTAATATTGAAAAGAGCAAATTTGGTGCCGCATGTCTTTTGTGGTGCTCAAAAGGTGTTTCTATGTCTTTTAACATTTTCACTTGTGAGATAATGATTAGAGGAGCATGTAAGGTGCAACAACACTTACAGTAAGTGGAGCTCCGAAAAGACTCGTGTGCATCACTGCATTTGATGTACACCTGAAATGTTCTGAAAATTAAGATCCTAACTCAAATTCTAGTATTGAATTTTTTTTTCAAAAGCCAAACAATTACTTATGCAGATATAAAAGAAAAAAGTACAGTATGCATTTTTTATTAAACAATGTACATTTTTAACAAAAGAAAAACAATTAAAACAATAAAGAGTGCACTTTTCATTATTACGACTTGTGAATCAATCCAGCTGGGCTCATGCCTTAATTACTCGGTGAATATTTTCAACAACAAAAAGAATATATTAAAATTAAAACCCCATGTAAATGTAAGAAGAGGAGCATTTCATCAATAAAAGATACACGTTCTTCACATTTAAATTAGTATCTATCTAATTAAAAATGAGGAGAAAGGGGATTTGCTTGTTAACTACATAAAAACTAAAAGAGTGCCAAAAAGTGAAGTTAAAATGAATGTTTGATATACAGCTGATAACAAAAATAATGTCCCTTGATATGAAAATTATTTTTTCCCACATTGAGTACCTTTGCCATCTGCAAATTTACTGAAAAACGGGTGAATAAGTGAACTTTAGGTGCTATCTATGGGATCTCCATCTCTTTTAAACATGTTCTGATTTCTTTACTTAGTTACTTGTTATCAAATGGGCAGTTAAGTTGATTCCTATATGCCTGTACGTTTTTCTCTGAATTTAAGAAAAAGTAAACAAATCATATTTAAATTTTGGAGACAGAAATCCATGTGTTCATCCATGACAGGTCTAGGAAAGGAGGTATAAATTGTGAATGCTATAAATGCTAAGGACTCAAATAAATAATCTAAATTGTAATATTAAGGCAAACCTAAACAGAATGTAATTCTCCTATGTAAACACAGACTATTTGAAGTGGACATGGACCTGATGCTGAATTTTCATGCAGCCTGATCCTGTCTGTTTTCACTTTCAGTGCCATTGACCAGTTTAAGGGCCTAAGAAGTTACCAGACAGGCAGCAACATTCATTGATGGTTAGGTGGACTTGATATGTGTTTTTTAGACAGTAATGATGAAGAAACTGGAAATCACCTTGAGGAGATAGTCACCTTAACATTCAAAGTGCCATTTACTACCATACAGGGTTTTTAAATTTGAATTATTTCATCAGAGTATGTATCATGCACCTGTCCATCCTTGACTTTCCTAAAAATCTCTGATTCAAATGATCATGTTGTTATAACTACACATATAGTGTGTCTACCATGCATAAAATTCCAATCAATAAAGAGACTGATGATATTTTTCATTGTATTTTTTTCACCACAACTCCCATTACCACCTCAAGCAATGGTATTGAATGCTGGTACACAGATGTGAATCACTGCTTATCTCCTCTAACTCACACTAGATGGCATGTGCATGCCTTTTTTTACCTCAAAAAAACCTTTCATACACTGCCATTGACATTACTGAACATTGTTGCAAAAGAATTGAATAGCTTTTTCACTTCTGTAGACAACTAGACAGTAATTACTGAGTGTTAGCAATTCACAATGATGAAAAAGATCATAAATAAATCTGAAAAACTGTGGTCACTCTGGTTATTTCTGTTAGGTAAAAAAGTATATACACTCACATGAAATGGAATCATGATGTGTATCATGCAAGTGGAAACATCCAGTATTAATTTCTTTGGAGGATGCAGAAGATTGCACAGTGTGGTTGGAGCAACATGCAGACGAAGAATGCAATGGCAGACAGTGCCCCACTTCACAGACGTAGCAGACCTCACAATGTACGAAAGTGTGAGAGTAAACTGTCATTTTTCTTTACTTGTGCAATATGAATATGCTGACACATATCTATGACTGTACTGTGGCTGATGCTGGGAAGAATAACGCAACGCTGAAGCTGATTGCAATTGGGGCACCTTGTAGTATGAGAAATTCATATTCTTTGAGTACATCGAAACATTGTGTCTGTTTGTCATTCAAAACATACGGATGCTTTAATTTCCAGGAGGAAAAAATATCACAGAATTTAATGAGTAAACGATAGGTGAAAAGCACAATACTGGAAAGACATGACAGAGTCTGACAATGTATGAAAGTGTGAAAGTAACCACACCCAAGGTTATTCTATAGATGAAGCCACGAGGATACAATGTGGAGCTTAATTATTAGGAACAAAAACCATCACATATACTTAATCACTTACAAATGCAATGGTTTGACAGCAGATGCATACTCAAAGCATTTGATTTTTTATTTTCTGAGTGGTCTCTCATAATATACTGACAGACTTTCTTATGTATCAGGCACTGCATCATGTTTCATAATCTAGGGCATAACATAACTGCTCTTTCACTCAGTACACGTCATGCAAACCCAGCAAGTCTGGCATTAAGTTTTGGATTGTCCGTCTTATAAATAGCAAATATATGCTAAACACTATTCCCTTTTTGGAGGAAGATCTTGCTTGAGCACTACATAAAGCTACTGTATCTGAGATTGTGCTGCTGCAAGTCACGAGCCTCTGCCACTGCCCAAGGGAGAAATAGAAATGTCAGCATTGATAATATTTTCATATCTCTTTCCAGTAACACAGAAGCTACTTGCCAAAAAGACAAACAGTCAGTACAGCAAACAAAATCAGAGAAGAGAAGATGGAAACCACTTTGATAAAATGCTTTATGTCAAAATTTGATGAAGGTAGATACCACTGAAAAAGCGTAGACACAATGCTGGGTGTTTTGTGATCAACTGACATACCGCTTGCTGTTTTGTGAACTACTTTCTTAAAAATAAAGCTGCCAGTGAGGTTCTTCAGAGTGATACCATAGGGGAACCATGTTTGTTTCCCAAAAGAACCATCCACATGAAAGTTACAAAAAGAACCTTACATAATCATGAATCGATGATAATAGATTTGTAAAACTCAAATGGGCTCATAATTTTAAAATGAGAATAATACAGGTTTTCTCAATCTGTTAGTACCCTGCACTATACATTAAAGATTTTATATTATTTTATTACTTATTATCTGGTTGATGCCTTTATCCAAAGTGACTTGCAACATTTGAGAGAATTAATTGATTACATTTGTTTCATTTTTCTCAGTTGGAGCGAAGGTAGGTGTAGCATCAGTATCAGTCGCTGGATTTGAACACGCAGCCTCCAAATCCTTAACCAGTACTCCTGCCTAACATAATAGGAACCTGTTCAAAGCCCAAAGAATCAATTTCATCAGCCCTTCTCAAAATTTAACAGTTCTTTGAGAAGCATACACCCCAATAAAATATCACTAAAGAACCAAGTATGAGAGTATAGCTGTAAATTTTTAACCTTTCACACAGAAAAATATTAGTTTCTACTCTTATTGTTAATACATGTGTCCAGAAAAGGGAAAGTGTTGTTTTGCTTATCATAATTAAAAACTGGTGTGTTTCATGTCTAGCAACAGTGTGACTGTGGAATTCTTTTTTTACCAAAAATAGATGCTGATATTTTAATTGAAGATATATGCAAATAAAAATGCTACCTGCCAAGAAGTTATATATTTTTTTATTTACAATCAAACTGTTGATATCTTGTGTTTGGCTATCTATGGGTTTTAGGGGCAGGGCAGTAGGTATGCATTACCAGGATGTTGAGCTGATGGGCCATTAGGAGAACAAAAAGGCATCACCTGGCATAGCATTGGCAGCTATAGTGCCTAAAATGTGTGATGCTTGTAATGTTAAAGTTTAACACAACTGCTCCAGAAATTCATTTCTCACTAGTGCCATATTCCTTAATAGTAAAAGACATCATAGGTGGCAAAGTGTTAGAGATATATAGGCTGATCTCATAAGTATAATAAATATGTCTAGGCAGAAACTTTGTCATTGTTAAGCAGTGGTTATCAAAAGATTGGTTTTAAATTAGGTAAATGTGTTTCATGTTTGTGACATTTTAACGTTTTGTCAGTATGTGCATTAGGTTCTTGTCAATGTGGCTGCAACTGAGAAGACAAATTTAATATTTACATGAGTTAACCTGAGTAAATAAAACATTTTAAACCTTAAAGGACCCAAGCATATCACACAGGCTTAATTTCCAAAAGTATAATCTGAATTATGTATGAACTGGTTCATCAGCTGGTGGAAGAAGGGGCATCATCACGCCAACAGAAGTGTTGCACCCTCAGTGTTTTCATTTATTTAACTTGCACCAAGTGAATTCAACACAACATCAGTTCTCATCTATCTAATTCATGCTGACTCTGTTTTACATTTCAGTGCTGGAAGAAGGAAAAGAAAAACAGCAGCTTTCTCAATTATTTCATTACTCAACATTTGTGTATTAGTGTGTACTTGTGATTTGAGTCTGTATTGTTGATTTAGTAGGTGAATTCATCTTCATTTCATGGCAGTTGTGGATATTCTATATATGGCATGTTTACCTTGCATAAACATTTATAAAGATTGTAGCAACTCTGACCTGTGAGGAATCAAGCAGATCAGAATCTGCAATGAAGTGGAGACAGAGATACTAGAGAAGGCTAGAGAAGAAGGAGACAGCAGACAGCATGGTGAAATGAGCTCACAAAGACGGCAGTTCATCTTAGGAGGTATCAGTACTTCACCTGGCATCTCCCAAGACCAGCAACAGGAGTTAGGCTGGAAAAGAAGTAATAAGCAGTCTTTCAAAGAGCCTTTATCATTGCTGTGTGTGTGGCAGCCTTTACTACATCACAGCTCAGGTTGTTGTAGTACATTAAATCTGCTAAAGAAAGTGAATATTTTAGTTAGGATCATATTGTATGAGATGAATGTATTACTAGCATAGTGAAACATCAGCTAACTAAATATTATGCCAGTCACATTATTATTTTTAGTTCTGGCTGCCCCCATCCCCCCCAATTTGCCTGCTGGTAAGAGAGAAAGTTGCCAGCCATAGAGTTGGTGTAACCAGATTGGGAAATGTATGTTTATTTGAGAAACTGTAGCAAAATTGATATTGAAAGTCAGACAAACTATTGTCAAAACTGAAGTGCAAAACTGTGGATGTAGCCAAAAGGTGAACAGCCAGTAGTCAGTTACAAAAGTTATACCATTACAAAAGTGAAACTGACAATGAAGTCAAAAGGTTAACTACCATGAGTCAAATAAAAGGAAAAAATGATGTGTTGTCACCAAAGTTAGAAGCAAAACTGGTAAAAAAAATCAAGAATGTAATCGCTACGAGTTTAAAACCAAGTGGCCTTCATTGCGGTAAGTGCACATACCAATTTTATTTGAAGTTTGAATCGCTATAACCAAAACTGAAGTGTAAAACTGTTTAATGCCAAAACAAGAACTGTCAGGTCGAGAACTAGAAGGCGTACTACATACCAAAAGTTCAGACTCTAAACCGTACAAGACTCAGAAGTCATGCTGTTACTAAAATTTAGACAGTAAACCATTCAATTATCTCAAGGTCAATTGCCACAAAAATCTGGACATGAAACCATGGAAGATTTAGAAGTTGAGCTGCTACCAAAACCTAGATTTGAAAGGTTAAATTAAATCAGAAGGTTCAAACCATCAAACTCTAGGCATAAGGCTGTTACAGAACCTGAAAGATGAATTAATATGAATCAAAAATCAAAAGGTGTTTGCACCTGGGGGCTAATGTTAAAGTTGTTTAATTGTTAGATTTGGAAAATTTGGGCTAATGTTGACATTGTTTGAATGTTGAAGCTGAAATTTCAGGAACCCTGCACTTAATTCAGAGTGTGACTATATAGCAAAGAATCTGTGATGTGGTACATAATGCCTGCTGAGAGACACCTCCTAATAACAGTGCAGTGCTGTTGTAATTCACAATTACATTAAATTTTTCTTGTACGTTCCTGAAGCTTTTCTGGGTTTTTCTGAGACTTTAGTTCTGTTATTCATTTGGAGACCTTATTTAAAAGTTTATAATTTTTTAATATTATTTTTGATGCCTTTTTTTTTCCCCAATGGGCGGCACCATTTTGTAGGTTTTGCAATGTTTGTTACCATGGTAACATATTCCAAAATACATTGGAGCGGTGTGATCATGTCATTATCATTAGTGTGACAATATAAAGAACACCTCCTGCAGCTCTTTTTTATCTGAGATTGTATTTATTTGTGAAGTAAGTACTTTCTGGTGTGGAAATTTGGGATAAAACTTCTGCTCTGAAGTTTGACTTTGATTTCCGGTTGCTGGTCCTGGTTTTGTTGTTGGCTTTAATTTTAAAGTTAGAAAAAGTGCATCTTGCAATACACATACAAAATGCTGAAGCTAAAAAATGGTGATGTGAAGCACTTAAAAGTAAACAACCTCCCTCATTAACAAGGTGCTTTCACCAGAACCACTACACACATCATGTTTTTTTGTTAATCATATCCTTTTACTGTAAACTCTAGAGATTATAGTGAGTGAAAAATACCACAAACACCATGTCTGGTCCCAACAGTTAAGGTGGAAGTTAATTAGATCTTGTTTCTTGCCCATACCAGTAATTGATTAAACCACAACTAAATCTCTTGAGAGCATCCGTACTCTATATTTATTAAATTGAAGCCCCATGAGTAGTTGTTTGGAGGAGCAGTTTATTTATGTAAATAAGCGCATGTGGCCGCAGAATTAATATTATGATAACTGGTGTCTACAAATTTTTTTAAATGTATTTCTGAAAAAAAGCTGATAAATAGTAGTTACCACATTATGAAGTCTTTTGGTGTTCACTGTAAAACTTAATGCTAAACACACTTAAGTGTTTATATTTCTCAAAGTTGCTAATTCAATCCATACAACTGACTAACTTTACCTTACAATGGTGCTACGCATTGTCTGTATGTCTTTGCTTTTTCCTTTTGTGGCAGACAGCCGGCTGCTCAATCTGGCCAGGACGCCCAAAGAGGAGAAAGATGGGGGAAGGCGGCTACTGTGGGACACTGCCTCCACCAAGATGACAGATGGCAATTTCCCTGGAGCACAGCGGTGCCCTGGATCCCCTCAGGACAACCATGGGATCTGGAGTTCAGCTTCTCAGCCCTGCTGGGTACTGTGGGTGATGCCAGGAGATGCTGCAGGGGGACCTGGGGATGCGTACTTTTTATATAGTACTATCGAGTCATGGGGACAGAAGTTCAAAAGTACTTCCGGGCTGACAGAAAACTCAACTTCTCCATCTGACTGGAAGTGCGGGAAAGTCACGTGGATGGAAGAGCCAAAGCACTTCTGGGTCAGACACAATATAAAGCACCGCTGAAGACCCAGCAAGTGAGCTGGAGTCAGGAGGAGCAGGACAGAGCTTGCTGGGAGGTGTGGAGGAGGCATTGTGTTTATTGTTATTATTATTATTATTGTACTAGACATTAAGCCCGTTACAATAACGGGCGCTAGAACAGTAGTGCATGAACATTAGTAGGAACAGTCTATATTAAATGGCATGGGACCATGACCTCATTCTGTTTCTTGTCTTAATTTTTTTTTTTTGTCAAAAATATTTTTGCAAGAAGCCTAAAGTAAAATAATAATAAAAATAAAATAGAAACGTATATGACAATACAGTAAGTATAATTAATATTGCCTTAGTGTAAAACTTTGTAACAATCTGTAAGACACAATATCTGAAGGAGATATTCAGGTAAAATTTTCTATTTTTTTACCTCATGAAATTTTTCTATACAATTTCATTATAGACATTTCTTGTAAATATTCTGTCTGAGTGTGGGAACAGTTTACCTTGTTCAGGACCATCTACAACCTTGACAACAACATCTGGAAAACTTCTAACTCTTGATAATGCAACATATAACTGACCGTGGCTGAATACTGGTTCTGGCAAGTAAATGCCAAGTTTTTCTAAGGTTTGCTCTTCTGAATCGATCTATTTGCTCGTATTTTTCTTTGTCTTTCAGCCTTTCTTTTGTTGATATTTACTTGTTGAGCTGACCGTTCTTGCAGGAGATGTTGCTTATACAGTATAGGATTTGATTGACGTGTCCTTTTTTTTGGATGGCATGTTATTAGTAGATACGTCCGTGATATTTTCTCTTACAGTAATACTGGCTTGTACGTGGCTGTAATATGCATCACTGTATTGTGTGTCATTAATTTTCTCTCGCAGTAATACTGGTTTGTATTTCCGTAAAATTCCTGTAATTCTCTGACAGTAATACTGGCTTTGATGTCCGTAATACGACTTTAATTTTCTGTCACAACAGTGGGCAATCAGCAGAGTGTCCCCAGCAACTGATGTAATGTGTTGTGTAGCTGATAATCGTGCCTGTGGCGTCTCTCCAGCAAGTACTGTGCAGTTCCCCAGCAAGTATTTTAATCTGTGCTGGCGTGCAGCTGATTATTGTATGTGTGGCGTCTCCCCAGCAACGGATTTTATGTGCGCGGTTGCGACTACCAAATCAGCACTCTCCCCAGCAATGGTGTCCTTTATTTCTTATCATGCGCGGCCGTGGCAAGGCCATTCACTGTGTGCCCAGCTTCCAGTGTGTGCGCTTTATTTGCTTATCTTGCGCGGCAGCGGCTAGGCCATTCACTGTGTGCCCGGCTTACCATGTGTGTGCGTCCACGAAGCCATGCACATGGGCGGGGCACGGGGCAATGCGCTGCGCGGCCCGCACATACGTACTTCACCAGAAGACACACACACACGGACACCTGGACGCACACAGGGGTTTTATTAAAGAGGATATTCTCTTGCCTGTTTATTGTGGCTGAGGTGCTTTGAAGGCACTGCTTAAAAAAAGAAGAATTAAAGATCTTATTGTTTTTACCCTGTGTCAATGTCTGTCTGTTGGGTTTAGCAGGGCAATAGCACCCCCAAGCATTTGACACCTTTTAATCTTTTTACTCTGATTAATATATTTTGTTTAATTGTGTTTTTATTATTTTTTGTATTTCACACTCTTGCCACAGTAATAAAGCTTGGGGGCCCAGCAGTGTAAGCCAGTCTTTTAAACATCACTATTAAATCAAGTAAGAGGATTATATTAACACACCACAACAGGAGGAGAAGATCAATCCATTAGCACATCAAACCAGTAAACCAAAATAAATTCAGTTTGTTAGTCTCAAAAAAGAAGTAAAGCATGAGATTTTATTGATTTTTGTTCTTTTATAGCACACTTAAACATGTTTTGTTTATTATTTTCTGTTGAATTAAAAAGGGATAACCAGGTTGGTTCCCCCTAAACTTCTTCTTGGGGACCAGCAATACTTCATTCGACTGCAATCTATAAATCAGTTCATAATCCACTTAAACTACCAGAGTACAAACAAAATGTTATATAGAAAATACTATATTAAAGGGTAAAATTGCCATGATCCTACATTTAAAGAACTCCCATGTCTTAGAAAGGGTCATACAAAAGGGTGAAGGGGCACCATTTACAGCTTCACCTACAGCAGAAAAAATGCAGTAGCCAGCCATGGATGAATCCACTGTAATGAAACTTTGAAATTAATGAATTAATTGTAAAAAATAACAACCCTAGTAAACCTAGTGGCATTCAATACTAAAAATAGTATGCAGTACTAGAAATATGTTTTGTAAATTAATTTTTACCCTTACCAGGAAAAATGGAACAAAAATGACTGTGATGAAATATGTTTTACAGGAGAAGAACTTAAAAATTATACTTTCCATGGCTGTTCTTAATGTGGCAGTCAGAGTTTGCAGCTACTCTGTACAATTAGATAAGAAAATTAATATGAACAACAAACCATAGAAAAAGACACCTATTTCAAGCTAAGAAAATTGAATTCCAAGTCACAAAACAGAAAGCAACAACATTATTAAAATGTGTTAACCTATCTTCGAACCCGCTGAATGGCACATGGGGCCAGAACATATTCTGGCAGTTCCAGGTACAAGGCAACAATCAACCCTAAATGGATAGCTAGTACATCAGAGGGAACCTTCAAGCAGCTCCATGAGTTCTGTTGGGATACCATCTTTTTAATTTGCCTCGACTACTTATTGCTACCTCCGATTCTTACACCATGTGCCCTTATCATTTCAGCCTTTCAGCCGTGTGTGAGAGAGTCAATAACCTTGAGTATTCATCTGGAAGTACATTGCCCACAACCAGAGAAGAGCCCAATTGAATGCAACCTCAAGTAATGAAGAAATAGGGTGTTCTGGACTGCAAAAACAGAACAGATGCACCTGAAGCTTTGAAGCCAGCACACATGTCCTGTCAACCTCTTGTCTTTATTCTGATGTGCTCCTAATTGATTGGCTGCCAGAATGTGTTCACTTTACAATACTCTTGTGGCACTTTGAAACTGCCGTGAGAAGTCCTATAGTAGTCAAGTAATTCATCATCCCCCTGTGATTCCTAGTCATGCAATCTGACATCCTAAAAGCAAATGGATCAGCAATTGCAGTTGTTAGTTGACGTGAGTTCTGACTCAAATTCACGTAGCATAATGCTAACCTAAGCTGTAGAAAAGACACATCACACTAGTTAACAAAGACCCCAAACCATGACTTATTTCATTCACATTAAGTAGCCTCACAGTCACAAAGTCATCAGCCAATTTCCAGATGATCTTGTTTTCAGTTTTACTGCAACATTAATTTGTGTATTTCATGTAATCGAGAAGTAAATGAATCCAAACTTGAGGAGTCCCTGTTGGTGACTCTATATGTACACACTGATTACACACTTTAAAATATGAATTATGTACAACTCCTAAAATTGAAGTGTCTTGCATTGTATTCACAGTTTTCATCTTCTCCTTTATCTATAATTTAAAGGTGAGGATGGATATTTTAAAATTATCACATTGCATTTGTTTGCATATGTATTATTATCAACTGAAAAAATGTGAAATAGCACCTAAAGCAACCTGTTACAAATGGAAGCTGAGAAAATACCTTCATTAGGTAGTAAACAATAAACATTACCCGTGGTTTGTGGGACAAGAACTGCTAGTTTTTCTGACAGCACTCCATGTGCATCCACTCATTACACTTCTATCAAGTTACGTCACCAGCTATCTAAGCTTTCTTATTCTGGGAAGTGTTATAAGAAGCTGTAATTATGATTATCCCTTATTTTAATATTTTTTTTAATGTTTCCGACCTAAAACAATACTTCTTAAAGAAACAAGTGGCACACATTCAATCAATTATATAAAGGTTGAAATCTAAAAAAACAGAGAATTGGTAAATTAATTCATATGTAATATCCATCAATCCATTTTCCAGTCCACTTACAAAGTCATGGGGTGCCAGACCATATCAACACAGTATCAGGTGGAAAGCCACCAACCCCAGATGGGCTGCCAGTTGCCGGCAGGTGACATTCAGTCATGGCCGCAAAGCCACTTACCTTGAGCTAATGACCAATAAGCAATCAAGGTAACTGTTACGTGTCAAGGATGTAGGAGGAAAATCCCATGCAGATACAGGGAGAACATGGAAACTCCACAACAACTGTAACCAAATGAGAATTCAAATCAAATAAGCTTGTGGATGGTTTGAACAAGCCATACTATAGTATTATTTCTGGGATGGAGATTTAAGACACTTGAATTACAGTATTTGTTAGCAAATTTCTGTTTTTAGTCAATTTTATGTACAGTAAAAGAAATATATTATGTGCATTTCTGTGCAGGTAATAATAAAAAGTTATTTAACAACAGGGGAAGTTAGTTAACATTTCATGGGGAAATAAAATAACTAAATGGGTTTTGTGGTAAATAACAGATGCAAAAATTACCATTTGCAGATGAAGTTGAGTAAAACCTCAATTATCCGTCAATCTCCATTAACCACCAGGGCAAAAAAAAAAAAACAACATTGCGCATGCCAGTGTTTACCTTTTACTACTTCAGCAAGCTCTGCACACTGGAACAACTCTCCCTTCCCCAGTACCACATGTCATACCGCATTTTGAAATCACAGTATCAGTTACATACCTTTAGCTTTAACACTAGAATCCCTGAAACCTACCAAAAAACTCGTAATCCTGGGTCATCTTAAATTCCTTCACACGTCTTCATCAGTGTCTTTTGTGAATGCGTCGATCAGCACAAGCAGCAAGCAGCCTGCTGTCCCATCCCCCCACCACCGCAGCTCAACTTGGAGAAAAAGTTCTCCCAGCTCAAGTCTTGTTTATCTGGGTGTGAGGTGCCAGGAATTGTATAGGGTAAATAATATATTGTTATTTGGAACACATGCATTTCATGTGTGTCCCATGTCTACAATGATCTGTGTAAGTGTAGGATATCAGGAAATGCGAGAAATGCAAGAAATGTTGTTACAAATTACAAACTGATAATCTTTCGCAGTTGACTTGAAATACAAAGGAAAAATACACACTGGTAATGTTTGGTAATGTTTGGGTAGAAATGTTATAAAGTACACATTGATAAAATTCTATTAGTAATGGTGTTGTTAAACAGATAATACATTATGAGGATGAGGCTGGGGAGGGGCACCGTTAGTACAGTTCTATAGTGGGCCCTGGTATGTATAATGGTGTCTGAGCCCATCCAGGGCTTTCTTGTCCCTAGTGCCACTGGGATAGACTTTGGGTTAACACAACCATGAACTATTTTTACAAACTTGTTATAGTGTATCTATCAGTCACTTATTGGTATTTCTCGCAGAGCCCAAGTGGAGCAAGCTTGCTGTGAATTAAAAGACACTATGGTAGTCGGAAGCTCAATTAGTCACTTGAGTTAACAGACTTCTTCTTTGTCTGTACTGAATAAGACAGATGCTTTCTGCACACCATAAGAAGCAAGGACCTGAGTTCACATCCCAGGTGCCCAGTGAGGGCAGCTTGTGACAAGATTGCTGCCTGTGTTGAGAGAACCTGATTAAGCATGTGAGCACAAAAACAGCTTTTATTAAGATTTCATTAAATAGCACTGAGTGACTAATAGATGTACTATATGTATCCCCCACCATATAATGTTTGGTGCCTTTTAAGTGTCATAAGACTGAACAATGTTTTTGCTATTGCCCTGTTACATAGCAGTATCTGACAAATATAGGTACCAATGTAAAAATGTTAATTGGTTTTCGTTTGCATCATGGCTCTTTGATAGCATATTTTAACTTGAAACATATTGTGTCCTGTAAGGTACGTAGCAGTGTCCCAAACCTCAGACTCACCTGGACCAAAGGGACTTATGGGTTCTAAAAGCCTGTTTATTTAACAAAACACATATCTTACAGGTCTCAGTTTCACATAAGCACAACTTCTCTCCTTTTTTCCTTTTCTTATCCTAACTCCTAAGCTCCATTTGTTCCTAGAAGAGTATTGTCCTTCTCCTCTCTCAATTTCAACTTGTGTGACTGGACTGAGGTGTCAGGAAGAACTGCTAGGTTAGGTGGAACTGCCATAAGGTAAGAGAGTCCTCTCCCGACAGGGAAACTCTGGCAGCACCTGGGGAACTGAACAGGGCTGACTTCCAAGACTACAGGTCCCATGCAGCCCTGTGGGTATCCAAAGCAAAGTCACAATAGAAGGAGTACTGCCACCTAGCATATGGAGGAAACAGCTGTCTTTTAAAAGCAGCTTCCATCTGTCTGTTCACTGCTCCTGCTTTCCCATTGAGGCAGGGAGCAGCACTCATCCAGGTCAGGATGCCCATCCATCTCTGGGGTTAAGTCTTTTCCAATATGGCCACCTGGCCAGGAAAGGAGGCATCATGCACCTCAAATGGAATGCCTGACCTTCCATTATATTGTTGTTCCATACAACCCCCCTGGATGGAAATAAAAACATTGAACCCCTGCCTCGGCGGGGTACTACCATTCCTTATACTCATGACTTTTCATTGCTTCCTGACCAGGTAAGACAAACATGTGTTGTCCCAGCCATGTGCGTCATATTAGGGGGGAGAAGGGTAATAATTACCCAGGGCCCATTGGTGGGTTGGGGGATGAAAGCCTGGAATGAAAAGGACATGTGACAGACTTGGATTGAGAGGAAGGGGCCCACAAAGATGGCTTATATATAGGGCCCAAAGTTCTGTGGTACACCCTTGGTCCCGGCCAGGATGCCACATCATCCATGATATTATTTAACCAAAAAACCTCATATCCTGAATTATTTCCTTTGATCTTTTAAGTTCTTCATTTTTATGTGGTGTGCATTTTTATATGGTGTACATTATGATATAGTGGTTAACACTGCTGCTTCAAAGCCACATTCTTTATGGAGTTGCCAGATTGACTTTCCTCCAAGTATTCCAAGACTTGCATGTTAATTAGCTGGCAACTACAGATTAGCCCAGTATACAGTAGGAGTGGGCATGAAACCACCCTGATACCATGTGAGGCTCTTGCTACCCTGTAACTGACTTAAGTGAATTTCAAAATGGATGGATGAATGCTGTACTCGAGTTAATCTCAGTAAGATAAAATAATCGGTAAGATACATTTTTGAAAAGACAAAGTTTTATGTATTCAGTAAAGAGTAATTTCTTGTCTTGCTCACCGCTGTTCTTTAACTAGCTATGAACAAAAGGCCTGATATGCACTATGGGAATTTAAATCCTAATTGAGGCAATCAAAACAGAGGATTCAAGTCAGAGGAGTTATGTGGAATGACACCTTTCTCATGAACTCCAGGGCCTCAATCAGTTACACCTAAGGTTACTCCTTAGGTTCAGCCACCTGGACTCGCTCTCACTGCCAATAAATTCTTTCAGACCTCTGTGAACATTACAGTTATTTTTAAAAATATTAATTCTACACCAAATAGCATTTAAAACAAAATACATTGATTTGTTTTCAATCCTATTTTTTGTAAAAATTTATCTAGTTGTATGGAATGATTATAATAAAATCAATAAAATTAAAAAAAATAGATTAAATACATTTGCATAATGAAAGCAATGAAAAACTATTTGAATTGGGTAATTTTTCCATTATTGCATATTTTAGACAGTAAATGTTATCCAAACCTCAAGCAAAAACTAATAATAAAATAAAAGACCCCAAATGAACAAATAACATACAAATTTTGATAGTTATATAATTTATTTATTACGGAAAGCTATGTAATGCTTACTATCTGTAAAAAAAATTGCTCCCTTGGATTTAATAATTGCTACTAGAGGTGGCATAACTAATAACTGCAACCAGGCGTTTCCTGCCATTCCTGATCAGGCTCTCACAGTGATGTGGAGGAATTTTTGTTCGGGCTGATCTGCTTCAGCACAGTGACACTTGTAGGCACAGGGTGCTCGTATCAGGTTGCACTACAACATTTTAAGTAAGTTTAAATTTGGACATTGATTAGACCACATTCCAAACTTTCCTTCATCCCAGTAAATTCAGTTTTAAGGTTTCAGGGAGTCCAGTAACAAGATCTGACTCTGTATGGGGATCAAGTCTTTGTAAATCTCTGCATTTCTTTTCTTTAAACTTGCTTCTGTATTCATAGTGGATCATCCTGTTACTGTTGTGCCTTTACTAGTGAAAGCACTCGGGTGTTGTACCATGTTAGCCATCATGAATGTAGTAGGAAGTCAAGCAAAATGACACCTTTTATTGGCTAACTAAAAAGATTACAATATGCAAGCTTTCGAGGGCAACTCAGCCCTTCTTCAGGCAAAATGTAATACAGAAACTGGAGTTCCCTGTGTTTATATAGAGACCAGGACAGATATAATATTGGAAAACCTTTAAGTTAGACATCTTAAATGTAAAAAATTAATAGACCTCTTCAGGCTAGGATTCATTAAGCAATAGAGGAGAACAATGTATAGTCAAGATCTTTGGATAAGATAACTGTCCAACAAAGTCTTTTGAATTTTCTGATGAGTTTTTCAATACAATGTGGGTCTATGTCAGTCCAAGAGATGCAAACAATCCTCATATCTCGCCATAAAACTCTTGTCTCTGCTTAAACCATGTTGTAATGTGTTAAATTTTAGCATGAGTTTAACTTGCCATTCTTTTCTTTATTGCTGTGTTCTGAAGTTGCCCATAAGCACTGTGACTTTAAAGTCCCTCTCACAGTGTCCATGGCTGTAGAAGTGAGCTGCTACAGGAACATCTGTGTTGCCATGCTTGATGTGGAACCTCTGTAAATACAGGTTTACTACGTGTGTAGTAAAAGCAGAAATATTTTTGTTGAGGGTATGGAAGCTGAAATTAAACTAAGTGAAAGTTTTTAAACAATGGACAGTCCTTTAACCAAGCTTAATCAGAAACAAAAAAGTGTAGTGGAGAAAACTAATTCAGAAGTCAATATTTTAGAAAGTCAAAATGAACATAAAGCAAAGAGCACCACACATAAAATATTTTTATCCAGTCTCAGGTAATGAGTAAGTGCATGACCCAGTAGTGACATCACAGGTCAGGACCTCCTGTCATCCTGCTTAGCAATGAGGCTAGCAATTATACACAAGCTAAGTCCAAAATGGCAATGCTCACATGAAATAAAATGACTAAAGATGTTTCAGTTTCAGTTCAGTTTTAATGAGCACAATCAGACTCTGCACAGGTTAAAAGAATTTCCAAAAAGTTACATAATAAAACATGAAAAAATTTAAAAGCAAACAAAGGCATAACAATTATGCTTCAGCTTATAGTGAGAGATGGCATGGCATTCTCCTGAAGAATCCACAGATACACAAAAGTCATTTAATGATGGCAAGTCATCTAGGCTGGTATGAGGTTTTTACCATGAAATGCATTACAATAATCCCCCACTCTATTACGGTTCAGCTATTGCGCCCCCCGCTACATCGCAGATTTATTAATACTATTATTATTACTAGGGGGCTCCGCCCCCTGCTCGCTTCGCTCGCCCACCGCCTCGTTTGGTTTACCGGATATACAATTTAAAGAGATTGTTATTTTCATGGGAATTGTTACATATGCATTATTTTCATTCTTACTTTAAAACTTTTGTAAAAACAATATTTGTCCTTTATTTCCTGCCCTGGGTGTGGTTAAATATCTTTCTCGCAGCACTTATAACTCTGCTCACATTGTGAAGGGAGGGTCTGAACGCACGCTAAAGAGATGCGATCGGTTCAGCTGGTGTCTTGCTGCTGATGCTGGCTAGCTGTGTGTTGTGCTTGTTTCGCTTTGCTTCAATCACTTAAAAGCCTGCACAGCAGCTGTCCTTTTTCCACTTCGCATCTCTGCCTCTCCCTTTGTGAAGGGGGGCAGCTGAACATAGGCTATGCAGAAGTGGACAGATCAGCTACTGGCTTTGTGCTGCTTCTGCCAAGATGCATGCCTGTTCTGTTTGCTTTCGCGTTCTGAGGGGGAGGGTGTGTGACGGCTGAACACACCTAAGGAGAAGTGCTGGGATCTGGTCACAATTGCTTCTCTGAAACCCCCCCAACCCCAAGGCGCACTACGCTCCTGCCACTTTTGTGTTGGAAAGGGGGGAGCTCAATGCACGCTAAGGAGAAGTGGACTTTGTGCTGGCTCTGTGCTGCTCGTTTTTCAGCTTGTCGCTCTGCGTCTCAATCCTTTAAAAGCCTGATCAGCAGCTCTTATCCTGTCTCACTGCCTTGTCTTGCGTGAAGTTAAAATGTTTTATAATAGAGAGATATTACTCATATCCTTAGCCCGACATCCACATATCATATATGTTTACAAAGTGTGTTTTAATAAGTTTACATGTGTTTAAAGCGTGTGGGATGGGTATTTTAAGGCTTAAACTATAAAAAAAATGTGGTCTTTCTATATCGCGGATTTTCACCTATCGTGGGTGGGTCCGGAACGTAACTTCCGTGATAGGCGGGGGATTACTGTATAAGGATTTCTCTAGAAACAACAAAGAACAAGTCAGCCACAAGTTTCCAATTTTGAATCATTTGACCCTCAAAAATTATTTTATATCTTGGGAGGGTCAGTGAGGGGCATTTTCTTTTTGCTACTCAACAGGCCAAAAAATAAATAAATGCATAAAATATTTTGGGGTTACATAATATTCTGTTGAGATGCATGAGTTACAGGTAGACCAACAAAAATTTTTCTTCTCGTTAAAAATCCCTAGATGTTGCTAGTGCAAAACTGTAGAAAAAACGAGCTAAGCAGAATCCCAAGTTATAAAACCGGCAAGGGCTTAATTTTTGCACTCACTGTTATGTGAAAGAGGAAGAATACCTACTTACTCCAACTAGCACATAATGATCACAAAACACCATTGTGCTAAAAAAAAGTACAAAACAAAATGTGTTTACCGAAAATAAAAAGAAATGTACAAAAATATAGTTTTAACAAAGAAGAATATAAAAATGATGGGATCTGCTAATTGTTTTCCCAGGCCAACCTTTTCTCTATGTACTGGATATAGATATGCAGCAATTAATACATTTTGTATGCAAAAATGTGTATTATTTTATAGTTTTATAACACTTAGAATATGATTTGAGGTTATCCAATCACAGTTCTTTGTTTATGTGATGTGGTAGGATGCATCATGTGACCATCAATCACCAGATCAATTAAGCCACCATTTGTTACAATATAAATATGGCGGTGATCACAATGCACATTAAATCTCAGTGGCTAAAATTTCTTAACTTTGAAATCTGGCATAATTACCAGGTAGGTCAGATCTCATTTACATTTTTTTAAATTATACTTCTGATTCTTGTTTTGCCCTCATGTTTTGGTTACTTATCATTAGTCTTTTTGGCCCTAGCCTGTTTGTAGTGGCTGACTATGATTTTTGCTGGTTATAATATGTTATCATAATAACTTATTGAAATTAGCATGTCATAACAAGTGGAAGTTGACCGCCACGTTGTCACTCTCCAACGTCAGGCTACACCATGACCTCACAAGGCTGTAGCCCTATAGTATCATAGGATATAACTAGAGATTGGCACAGCATGTTCAAAAATACGAGAAATTACTGAAAACACAAGTGCTCATAATCGTACTGACAAGCAATGGCTTCTGCTCTGTCATGGTTCACATTAATTCCATGTGTCTAATGGTGAAGATACACTGTACACGCTATTCATAATAAAGGTGGAGAAAACCTGCTGATTTTAAGATATTGGTGTTTATGATAACTTTTTAGATAATTTTATGCATGTTTATTTCAGATTTAAAGTAGTAATTTTCATTTTTCTGCCTGTATGATTTTGCGCTTTGTTTTTTGTATTGTCGCTGCAGTTTTGTGACTGTTAATGCTGTTGGTGATCAAGTAGCACAGAGGCCACATAATGTATTGCAATAATACTGTGGCAGTATCTGCCTCCTTTCTTTGAGATATTTGTCAAACACTCCTCATGCTTCTAAAACGACTATTTTGGTTAGAACAATTTCTTTTCTAGTTAGCATTTTTCTCTTGTCATCACTTTTTGAATACCCTTTTTTAGGTTTTCTTGTTGTGATGCTGGTCTTCTGTCTTTTGATTAAAGTGGTCTTCCCATTATTAGACTGTGTTGCCTCCTGGTCATTTTCTTTCCCTTTTTTCATAGGTGCTTCACTACAATATTCTCCTTTTTCTTTTAAAACACCTAGCTTGCAGGGCGAATCTTACCAGGGCCATTTGTAACTTCATGGAAAATTAACTGCTTTTGCCTGTTGGATAGATTTTGGCAGAATGCTAACTCTTGAGAAGATTTACTACTTTCTTATACTTTTGCAATTCACACATTATGATTCTGACTTTAGTGTAGCTGCTTAAATTTGGAAATTACTTTATACTGTAAACCTCTCATGCTCTTAGACATCAGTAAATGATTTCCACATATTTTTAATGATACTTTTTTATATGGCCTAATGTACCTCTAGAACCTTAGGGCTGACAACTTCATTATGATGGTATGTGTCAGAGCTGGTTAGATTTATATTTGTTGATCTAAATCAAGCCAAACTGTTAGCATTAACCATGTCTTCACATGGCCGACCCAAATTAACCATTTTAATGCTATGTTTACAATGAAGTAGTGAAGTTTTTCAAATGTTAAAGTAACATATTTCATTACCATGCACACCAAAGAGAGAACAGAGACATCAAACTGGTGTGTATTATTTTTCCATAATCTCCTCTGTATGCTACTACAACACACAGAAATACATCTAAATTCATTTTAAATGTAGCGTGGGTTCAGATAGTATTTGGAACCCTTCAATTTCTGCACACTTTATAGTGTTGGAGAGTTCATTTAATAAATTTGACATTTTTGCAAATCAGTCTGCACTCAAAAACCCATAATGATAAAGTGAAAACATGTTTTCAGAAAGGATTGTGAATTTATTAAAAATCAAAACCTGAAATTCAGACCTTTTACAGTGACACCCCAAATTGTGGTCAGGTACATCCTGTTTCCTTTAACCGATGTGTCTAGAACTTTTTTGGAGTCCACTGTTTACATTTTGAATTGTTTTGAAAGGCATATACCTGTGTATTTAAGTTCTCACAACTCACACTGCATCTCAGGAAAAAGATGAAGACATGAAGTCCGAGGAACTTTCTGTGATGAAAATGTGTTGAGGCATGGATCAGGACAATAATGGAAAACTATTTCTAAAGTGATGAGTACAGTGGCCTCAGTAATTTTGAAATGGAAGACGTTTGGACTCACCTGGACTTTTCCTAACCCAAGTAAGAAGAGCCTTGGTCAGAGAGGTGAACAGTAACCCACTTGACACTCTAACAGAGCTTCAGAAGTTATCTCCCAAGATAGGAGATCCTGTCAGAAGGATGGCAATCACAGCGGTACTCCATCAATCAAGTAATTATGGTTGAGTAGTTAACTCTCCCTCAAAGATTACCAAATGGCATTTAAAGAATTCCAAAAACGCGAGGTAAACTCTTAGGGCAGAACTCTACTCACTATGTCTGGCGAGTGACCAGGCACTGCTCATGAACTGCCTAATACCATGCCTATGCTGGATTGTGGTGGTGGTGGCAGCATCATGCTATGGGGGTGCTTCCCAGCGGCCAAAATGAAGGGAAGGATGACTGCTGCCAAAGAAGTCCCTAAAGAAACCTGCTCCAGAGTGCACATGACTTAGGATGAGGCAACTGTTCACCTTTCATCATGACAATGTCTTGAAACTTATTGACAAGACAATGATGTAGTGGCTTCGTAACAATACTCTGACTGTCTTGGAGTGGCCCAGCCAAAGCCCGAACTTAAACTCCATAGTACACCTGTGGAGGTAGTACACCAGGTCTATGGTGAGATCTGAAAATGGTAGTTTACAAACACTTTCATCCATTCTAAAGGAACTTAACAGGATCTGCCAGGAATAATGAGATTAACTCCTCAAATGCAGGTGTGCAAAGCTTTTTGAGACTTAGCCAATAAGACCCCAAGCTGGCATTTCTGCCTATGGAACTTCTACAAAGTACCAAATTAAAGAGAGAGATTTCAGTTTTTGATTTTTAATAAATCTGAAAACCTTTCTAAAAACATAATTTCAAATTTTAATTAATGGGTTATTGAGTGTAGACTGTATTTTTAGGATTCAAATATACATTAACTATGTAGAATCCTTCCTCTCTAGCAGTTCAGTTTCTTTACATTAAAGTCACTACATAAGCACATAACATAGCATAAACTCACTTAATCCAACTCAGTGTTGTCTAAATTAAACTCACTGTTTAAGCCAAATATGAAAACATTATTAATAGGATTTGCAATGCCAAACCATGGCAACCACAAGAATCTCGTATTATTTATATCTAATTCACATATAATCATTCAGTCCATAGTATTAGAAGTCTCATATCCATGACATCACCTTAAATCCATCCATTTTCTATCCATCTATCCTGTTCAGGATTGTGAAAAACTGCAGCTTATTCCAGTAGCATTGAACCTGAATGTCTTGGATATGTGTGGATATGATATCAATCGTGTATTATGCACGCTTTACCTTACATGGATATGAACATATTTAATCTGGATAGACGAATCAGTCTTACAGATGAAATTAAAGAACATTTTCAACAAAGATTATTAAAAAAATTAACAGCAAGAACAAAATAATAACTGCCATAGCTACTAATAAAATAAAATAATGAATGGCACAAAGATATGGCATAATAGGCACAGATTCATCCTTCCATCTACTGTACCAATAAACTGATTTTGTTTTATACAGGAATGTCTGTGCTGAAGAAATACTTGTAGTGTATGACTTCATCTGGCAGTGGACTGTAAGCAATATATTTGCATCTCTTCACCTTTCTGCACCCCTCCTTCCATTCTTTAGATTATCTTTTTAAAATGTATTTTATGCAATGATGGCCAAATTGTGATTCCTGAGCATCAAGTATATTATTTGTTTGGATTGATAGGTCTAGCAATATGGGGTGTGTTTTGGAATAAAACTAATGTTTCAACATATCAGGGTGGTTTGAGCATGACGTTAGGATGCCCCAGTGTGCCTCTCTTATTGGGTAAAACAGGCACAGCCTTATGGGAAAAGACCATAAAGCAGACCCAGGACATACTCAGGGATTTATATATCTTAGCTGACCTGGGAACATCAGAGGGGCTTGCAAGAAATTATTGAGGATAGGATGGAGCAGTTTGTTCAGCTTGCCATGCTATTACAAGGAAATGAGGAATGAAAGTGAAGGATTGTTTTTTCTTCCATGCTAATGTTTGTTAGCTGTGGATTTTGTGTCTCTTCCATTATTAATAAAGCTTTAGAAAGAATAAAGTTTAAATGATTGAAGATGCTTCATTCATCGTATTGTCAGCTTTTTTAACAAAATATTTGATGGATGGACATATATTGTCAGCATAGAGTAGCTAACATACAGTATAATTCCTTCTGCAATTCCTACATGGATTGTCTAATGAATGGAGCTTAAATGTTAGTGTGTAGTTTTCAAATCCCTATTATAAAAAAAGATATCCAGAGAACAGAGACTGGGCTGATCATTTTTAGTGTTTAGTAAACGGATATTATAAAGGGAATTAGTATAGTGGATCCCAAGTGTTACTTTCAAATTAAATCTTCAGCAAGAATTCAAGAACACTGATGGAAACTCATACAAATAATAGAAAGTTTTTCTTCAGCTTAGCGAAATACAGATACATGGAATTAGTTACCAGAGAGAATGGTAGATAGTGGTACTTTAGGGAACTTCAGAACTTCACTCAATGTTATTTTGGAGAAATTAAGCGAGTAAGATGGGTGAGCTTGTTGGGCTGTTAAGTTGATTGATGCCTCCGAACTGGCACAGGATGAGTGAATATGAGTGTCCTTCCATCTAGTGGTTCCTATTTCTTCACCTATTGCTTTGTATGTAAGTTTCATTTTCCTATTACTTAATGATGGAGACTTGTGAAGGGTTAAATTAAGTGTTAGCAGACAGGTCATCAGTTGTCACCCATCAAAACTTACAGCCTTAAGGAAGGACAGTTGTTAGGATTGACTTTGAGTTTCTCAACCAGTCTGTGATCATGGCAAGAGACTTTTTTGAAAATTTCATATGTTTGTAGCTCAGCCTGAAGGATAAGGTCACATTTGGAGCAAAAGCAACTTGTATTTTTGAGTAATATAGATTAAAGAAGTCACATTGACAGAAGGATGTTGCACAAACTATGTTGTTAAAGGTAAAATGAATTAGGCTTTATTTTTACCTATATTATCAACTGTCAGGTAACCAGGCACACAAGGGGACTGCCCCAGGATGCACTGTTTCCGAAGCCTTTCTAGATGCTTGACATCTATAGAAAATGTCACCAACTGAATAAAGGGGTTTGGCACACAGCTTCTGGTCTTTTAAAGAATGGAGAGGTGAGTTAAAGATAGATAGTGAAGAGAAAGACATCAATGTGAGACACAAGCCTAATTAGAGAAAGAAGGGGGTGAACTATACGGAGAAAGCAAGAACAAGGTAAAGGTGTCCTTCTAATTATTGTTTTTGTGGCAAAAAGAAGGCAGAGTTAGGAGCGGTAACAAAAATTTCCAGAGATACATCAAGCATACTGGCCAGACATATGTGTCATTGTAGCAGTAGTGGGCGCTAGCGCTCCCTTGAACCCTCAGGTACCGTGCTAAACACCAGGTAAAAGTGTAATAATACTTATTTTTATTATTATAATAAAGTGCACCAAGCACCCTCTCCTCCACTATATTCATAAATCCACAATAAACACAATGAATAATCCAATCCTCCAGCTCCCAGACGCGTTGCCCTCCTACCACCCAGCTCAGCTCGCCGTCTGGGAGCTCTCATAGTCCTTTTATATTCCCTGACCCGGAAGTGTTCCCAATCCCAGTCCATGTGATCCTGTATCACTTCCGGGTCAGGTAAAAGTTCTTTTCTTCACCCTGGAAGCCCGTCGCTCTTCCTTTGACGAACCTCCGGGTCATGGGGCACAAATGAGTCCATTGGTCTCCCGACAGCGACTCCCAGTGGTCTCCAAGGTATCCAGCAGGGCTGTACATAAAAACTACATAGTCCATGAGGTACTGCTGGCATTCGGGGCCCGTCTATGTTGTCGGGAGAGCTCCTCCTGGCAGCCTGGGGGTGAGGGCCGGAATATGAAGCCGGCCATCTATTACAGTCATATACTTTATTAAGGTGTCATGTCTATTCAAAAATAGCACTGCTACTTTTACAAGCCATTGTATGCAGAACAGGCTTTTCTTAACCTCCTAATGGTCTGTAAAATTAAGGCCAGAAGCACAGCTGCCCCAATGTTTACACACAGAGAAGTCTGAACAACAATTATAATCAATCAAGAAACTAATCTTCATTTCTTATAGCTCCTGTAACCATCCCATCACTAGGTGCTTTACAAAGCAAAAAGGAACGATTTCAAAATAAATAGTAACTACAAGAGCTTTCAAATGTAAAAGATTACTGCAAAATCGGAACAAACTAAAAAGATATAAATTAGGATGGCTTTTAGGTAAAAAGATATTGAATGTAAAACGAAGGATTAGTGGGACCTAGGACTATTCAGTTCTGGTCTAAGTATATAGCAGAAATGTGTTATTCTTGTTATAAATAAACTTGCCATTTGAGTAAAGCCAGTGACGGATGTTTTTCTTTTAACGATATGGCAACCAAAAGCGTGATTTCCAATAAATTATATAAACTAGTGCAACTCCCTGATCTCAAATGTAAACTATACTCATTCACTTAACATGCTTACCTTTCCTCCTAAACTGAATTTATCTTGTTAGCTGACATGAGTCATCTGTATAACTTTCACACAAACTAATGAAAACATACAGTAAACCTCAGCGCTACCCAAACTCTTGTGCAGAAAGGTTAGAAAGCTTTGAGTTCTGGATTAATCCTCAGAAGCCAAAAGGAAAGACACTTCTGTTTACAGGATTTGTGCAATCAGCTTCACAGACACAGAGAAAGTGGAAATCTACACTAACTATGGAATGCTTGTGCCATCTAGTGTCTATATGTTAGCATAGCTCTGAAAACACTAGGGCAGACAGGAGGAAATGGTTATTGCCCATATTATGAATGCGTAGTATTTGGTATTTAAGTGAATAAGATGTGCAGGCTTATTATTATATAAATGTGCTAATCTATCTATCTATCTATCTATCTATCTATCTATCTATCTATCTATCTATCTATCTATCTATC
>JANRMT010062807.1:53238694-53249878 GCA_026402145.1 Polypterus bichir lapradei
ATCTATCTATCTATCTATCTATCTATCTATCTATCTATCTATCTATCATGTAGCACCTTTCCTATCTGTACTAAAAATAACTGAATCATCTGTTCAAGCTCATTGGCAACACATTCAAGTATATAGGATTTTCACCCAGTCCACATAGATGGCAACAGTTAACTTTACATGACATCACCTACTTTTGGGCTCCATCTCTAGTGCTGCATTTGACTAAAACACGGAACTCAAAATGTATGGAAAACAGAAAGAAAATTTGTTCCGACCATGGAATTCCTATTTGCAAACTCAGGCCTGGTCTCTTAAGTCTGACTTCAGATTATGGCGTCAATCCAAACTGGCGACATACACCATAATGAGGAAGTACAGTAACACTTTATGGGTTTCATTTGTTTATTAGAATCTTTTACTTTAAACTAATACTGAATATTGAGAAGGTAAATGCTACCATTACTAGATTGAACTGTAGCAGTTAACCAATGTTAGCTTAACACACGCTACTGATCTTACATTATGCTCAATTGTTGCTTTGTGCAGTTTTTTAATTGAATTGAAGCAGAAATAGTATTATTTGTTGTGGCAAAGGGCATAAAAATCTTTTTTTAGACATGAAAAGAGTGTTTCTTACTCATTAGTTTCTTCTTCAATCCAGATTATAGAACTATTAGTTAGCGTTTGCTGCTGAAACACCAGCTTTCATGGGGGCATTCATGTTTACTTTCTCACTTGGGTATTACTATTTCCAGCTATGCCATATGAAGACTGCATCTTAAGAGTGGATGTACCAGAGAAATATTCTCTGTTCCCACCAATTCCAGTTCTCAGTTGTGGGAACTATAGTAAAATAAGAAAGTGAGAGTAATACTGTTGGTTTTATGTTGTAATATTGCAGACTCCAAATAAAACATACCATATATGCATCATTCATTAACAGATTACTAAGCAGATCCTTTAATATCTTTTGAATAATTGTATTCTGCCTCATATCTCATTTTACAGGACCAATAAGATATTTTGCGTCAGCCTTCTTGGCTGCTTCCTTGATGCCATTTATTCTAGACCTATACCTCTACTCTCTGAATTCTCATCATGTGCTTAGGCTTTTCTTTTTGCTACACCTCCTCTCAATCCCTGTATCCTTTGCCACTCTCCAGTGTTTACCCTGTTCATAAACCATTGAACCTTAACTCCCCTATTTTGAGGATTTTACTGTCCTCAGTGTTTTAATTCTGTAAACCTAGACACATTTGTTTTATTTCAGTCAATTCTGTCTGATGATTTTTTTTTGGTCTGATTTCCATTCTCAGTCCAAAATTGACACACCACCACTATAATGGAGCTCTTTCTATTGGTGCTGTGTATTTATTCTGTTTGGCTACTTACAGCTTCTCCTTACTCCAATAACACACTACATTTGTAAATGTTGCTTTCATGCTAAGCACAATATGCTGCTCCAGTGAACTTAACTGTTTTACAACTTTAATGATTTGCATTATAATTATTCTTTTAAGTACATGGCAAGAAATTTCCTTTTCTTCTTCAGTGTCCCTCATTGAAAACCTGTGCTGGCAAATCCTATTTCAGTGCCCCTGATTCACTGATAAAAACCTCTATATCCCACATGCATTCCCATGGCATGAAACATACAGGATGTCTGGTAAACTCATGGTCTGGCAAAGCAATTTTAATGCTTCTGTTTTGCAATCAAACTTCAACTGAATGAAACTGCTGGAGGATATCTGATGTAGCTGCGCAAATCAAACTTCAGGTTGGGTGGATTCTTCTGTCAACCAGCCTAAGGGTTATCCCTAACATCTTTAACTCACGTATCTAAGGAACAGTATTTACAATGGCTCCAAAACAAACTGTGAAGAAGCAGAAAAATAAAGGCTCTTCTACCTCCTTCACTAAATACAGTCCAGGAAGGTTTTTTCATCAGGAAATGCAAAGAAGAGATAAATCAAAAAGTGAATAACAGACACAAAAATAATGCATAACTCCATGGAATTCCTAACAATCTGAAGTGAATCTATATGAATATGTATATAAATTAGGGCTGTGCGTATACCAGTACTGAAAAAGACCATTTTTAAAATGTTATGGTACCAGCATTTGATTTTTTTGGTACAGGAAGTTCCCCTCCACCCCCTTCTTTTGATGCACTGTAGAGTAGTCTTGGAAAAATGTACTTTGACATGCTGGAGATTTTACAGGGGGACCACCTCTACTCCACCTTGCTTCAATGCAATCAAGACTTCAGGATAGTAATCCTTGCTTCAACATGTGAGTGAGACTTCATGAGATTGCTTTGACACGATCAAAGCTTCATGAAGGAACCCCCACCCCATTACTTCTGCATGATCAAGACACTTCATGGGGACCCACCTTATTGTTTTTTAACTTACTGTATACTCCAAGAGGGAAGCAGTGCGGAAGGGAGGCAGTAAATTGTGTGGCGCTACTGGGAAGACTTGACTAAGATGGGGCAATGTTGGTATTAATAGAATCAGAACCTTTTTGGTAGCAGTACTGATGTCCAAAAAGTTGGTATGAATACCAGATTAAAACTTTTAGTACTGATCGAGCATTAATACACATACATATTTACAAAAACAAGCAATAGACTATTCACTGCTCTTAGGTTCAGCAGTTCGGCAAGCCAAGAACTCAGAAGACATGCAAACTGTGACTTCTTGTGATGACCATTATATATCTCATTCTGGATTTACTCAGACAATCCTAGTGTATCTATACAATATAATACAATAAAATACCAATGATATTTTTTGTATAGTACTCTTCACTGAGTGCAGCAGCAGAGTGCTGTGAACAATTCTCAGTCATAATATAAGTATAGAGATACTAATTACCAAATACAGAACTGGTACACATAATTGTAGATGTGTTTAAAAAAGACACATAGAGAACAAGGGAGAAACTGATTAAACATAAATTGAAATTAACAATATCTGTTGTCACACATGTGTGAGCAGGAGGCAGCTGAAGGGCTTTGAGAAATATGGTAATACATCTGCCCGGGTGCACTAATGCTCTTCCTTAGGTCCCTGCAGACCTTTCCCGGGAAATCCCACCAGGAGCCACTGCCTCGACTCTAAACATGCAACTTCCGGTCCCATCCAACCAAGGACAATATTACTTCCATTCCAGGCCCCGAGGACGACATCACTTCTCCCAGACTTCCTATAAAGCCTCACTCCTTTCCCCTGGAATTCAGTTCTGCTTTGGACTCTGTCTTGTAAACCTGACTTATATTCAAATTTTTACTTTATGCAGCCAGGAAACAGATTATACGGGTGGCTGCCCCAAACCTTTGCCATGTCTGATGTCTCTTCTTGTCACAGTGGCGTAGCCGGCAGGATGATGTCCCTGAAGAAACCGGGACAGGACCCTAAAACAACCCTGGTAGGAAAGTACCGGGGCCAAGTATCTGGGCGGGGAGTGCGTCAGGGGGTCAGGAAAGACCCGGTGCAGGATCCGTTCCAAAAGGGCAAACCCAGGCTGAAGCCCTATCTGGTGGAGAGTGTAAAAGGGACCCACAGGTGTGGGCTGGTTTCTGGGGAGGACACAAAAGGGGCTCATTATGCTCTCCAGGGAGGGAGAGCTGAGCCACCCATCGGGACCAAGGTCCCTAATAAGGATGGGCTTTCCCTGGGCCAGCAGGTGAAGGAACTACAAATTGGGAGTTTAATCCAAAGAGGTCACTCCCTGAGCAGGCTATGGCTCTCTGGGAGCAGGTGGCCATTTGAGTTGACCCCATTGCAGATTGTGCAGCAGGTTGCCTGCTTTTTGCTGCTGCAACATCTACCCCAGGACTTTACCAGCCAGCCTTGGGTGACTTCCACTCCATGCAGGAGCTTATACAGCTCATAAAGACCTCAAGGCCGGACTCAAAACCTGGGGGGGGCAGAACGGCCCTTTTGTGGAAACCACGGGAGCTACGTCCCACTTAAGAAGTCCCTCCGGAGCCTGTTCCAAAGTCTCCGGACCACCTGGCATGTGACCTGTCTGGAAACAAGGTGTACGGCAGGGGGACAGAGTGATGTTGTTTGTGTACCCTTAGCGACCCTCTGGCGGATACCCATATGGGGGAGGTACTCATTAATGGATATAAAGTGATGGCCTTATTTGACTCCGGCAGTAACGTGACCGTCGTTGCTTGCCGGTATGTTTTACCGCGACAGTGGATTAAAAGAAAGACCAGTCTTAGGTGTATACACAGAGACATCCACGTGTATAAATCCGCCTGGTTTTACGTTTGTCTCGGAGGAACCCTTAAAAGACTCACCGTGGCGATTCTTCCTGATCCACCTTTTCCGGTAATCCTAGGGCGGGACTGGTCTGAAAGTAACTGCGGTAGACTAATGAGTATTCCTGGACATGCTTTGGGTCTAGTGATAGGTGAAAAAGACTCGTCTCAAGCTGTCTCCATGCCGTGTAACCAGCCGGCAGAGAGGGAGACAGAGGGCCAAGAGGATGACGTAGAAACTCCTGGACCATCGAGGGCTGCTATTTCATCTACCAGCGCCCCGGCAGCTCGGGAGGAATCTCCAAACATTGAGGTCAGACCAGACCCTCTCTCTGAGTTGCACTTTCAGTTTAAAGCAATGCCGGCTTCCTTCAAGAGAGAACAATGGAATGACAACTCTGAAACACGCAAAGAATGCAGTGGTTCTCGTCAACAGCCAATGCATGCATCAGCCCATGCCACAGGGACCTCGATTCGTTATTGAAAATGACCTGTTAGATTCGGTCGCAGAGCATGAGGGCAAGGACCGGAAGATGCTGCTAATCCTGCGAACCTACCAGCGGCAGGTCGGCGAGTTAGTGCACTCCCACCTTCTTGGAGGCCATCTCGGCTCCGACAAAACACTAGAGTGAATCAAGCACTGGTCTTTCTGTCCGGGGATTAATGAGGAGGTTCGCCATTTTTGCATTTCCTGTCTGGAGTGTCAACTGCGGCAAATTCCCAGGAGGGGCTGCGCTCCTTTTGTCCCCCTTCCCCTGATTGATGTCCCTTTTGACCGGATTGGGGTCGATATAGTAGGACCCTTGGAACCCTCAGCGAGAGGATATAAATATATACTAGTCTTCGTGGATTATGCGACCCGATACCCAGAGGCTGTTCCCTTGCGCTCGGCTACTTCTAAAGCAATCGCACGGGAACTAGTAGAGGTCTTTGCACGAGTTGGCATCCCTAGAGAAGTCCTAACGGACCATGGGATGCCTTTTACCTCAGAAATGTTCAAGGAGACTGCCAAGTTACTGAAGATAAAGCACTTAAAAACCGCGATGTATCATCCTCAAACCGATGGGTTAGTGGAGAGATTCAATCAGACTCTCAAGCAAATGCTTCGTAAGGTGGTCAGTGAGGATGGGAGGAATTGGGATCAACTCCTCCACATCGTTCTCTTTGCCTATCGGGAAGTCCCCCAAGCCTCTACAGGCTTCTCACCTTTTGAGTTGTTATATGGACGACAGCCCCAGTGTGTATTGGATACCTTAAAGGAGGGCTGGGAAGGAGAGGCTCTTCCCTCGACAAATATTCTAGAATATATCGCCCAGTTGCGTGATAGATTTGATAAAATTAGGCCCATTCTAAAGAGTCATATGGAGGAGGTGCAAGCAGCACAGGTCCGCCTGTATGACCATGGCACGACTCTCCAGGAGTTCCATCCGGGAGATTAGGTCATGGTATTGGTTCCTACCTCTCACTCCAAATTGCTTGCCCATTGGCTGGGCCCTTATGAAATTAAGGAGAGGAAAGGATTTGTGGACTATGTGGTGAAAAAACCCAATCATCGACCACGCGAGCGGGTGTATCATGTGAACCTGCTGAAACCGTGGAAGGAGAGGAATCCCGATCCCTCCTCCGGTCAGCCCCGCTCACTCTTTGCTCAAACAGATTCCCTTAATTTCGGCAAGCAATTATCTTCCAGACAGAGGCAGGAGCTGGAAGCAGCTATCCGCTCCGTCCCAGAGGTGGTGAGCGAACAACCTGGCCGGACCTCTCTGGTTGCGCATGACATATTGACTGACCCAGGGGTGATCGTTCAAGAGTGGCCCTTTAGACTTCCGGAGGCAAAGAAAGCTGAGGTGGAACTGGAAATCAAGCGAATGCTGGATCTAGGAGTGATTGAAGAGAGTTTTAGTCCCTGGTCCAGTCCCATCGTCTTGATTGCTAAGCCCAATGGCAGTTGGAGGTTTTGCAATGACTTTCGTCGGCTTAATCAGGTTTCCCAGTTCGATGCTTATCCCATGCCTCGCATGGACGACCTCCTCGAAAGGCTGAGATCAGCTTAGTTCCTGACCACATTTGACATGATGAAGGGTTCCTTTAACGGAGTCTGCGAAGGCAAAAACTGCATTTAGCACCCCTAGAGGGCACTGGCAGTATCGTGTCCTTCCATTCAGGTTACACGGGGCGCCTGCAACTTTCCAGCGTCTTGTGGACAAAAGTACTCCGACCCCATAACTCGTATTGTGCTGCCTACCTGGATGACATCATCAACTATTCCAGCACGTGGAAGACTCACGTACAGCAGGTCACAGCGGTATTGCGGACATTAGGAGAGGCTGGGCTTTGGATCAATCCCAAGAAATGTTTCTTCGGGTTGAGAGAAGCTAAGTACTTGGGCTACCTGGTGGGCCGGGGTACTGTGAGGCCACAGTGTTCCAAATTAAATGCCATACTGACATGGCCCCGTCCGCGAACCAAGTGGCAGGTCCGATCATTTCTCGGTTTGGCTGGGTACTACCGCTGGTTTGTTCCTCGCTTCTCCGAGAGAGTGGCGCCCTTGACCGACTTGACAAAGAAAAGAGTTCCCAACCTAGTGGTATGACAAGGCGGAAACTGCATTCGGTGACTTGAAAAAGGTTCTAACTTCAGCACCTATATTAATAGCCCCTAACTTTTCTCTTCCATTTGTCCTCCAGACGGACGCTTCAGACAAAGGCTTGGGAGCCGTGTTGATCCAAAGCATAGATGGTGTTGAACACCCGTTAATGTACCTGAGCTGGAAACTGTTGGACCAATAGACCAGGTACGCAGCGGTGGAGAAGGAAGCCCTGGTGATTGAATGGGCGATTACACAGTTGCGGTACTACCTCTTGGGTCGGGTGTTCACTCTGGTGACGGACCATGCACCCCTAAAGTGGATGGCCCTTCACTAGGAGTCAAATCTGCGGGTCACCAGGTGGTTTCTTGACCTGAAGCAATATAAGTTTTCGCTTGTTCATCGACAGGGGTCTCTTTATGCCAACGCTGATGTCCTCTCCCGGGCTCACGACCTCTCGGTACAGGCCGCCCAACTCATCAGGTCTGGGCTGAGGGGGGAGTCTTGTCACACACGTGAGTAGGAGGCAGCTGAAGGGCTTGGAGAAATATGGTAATACATCTGCCTGGGGGGGCAGTGTGCACTAACGCTCTTTCTGAGTTCCCTGCAGACCTTTCCTGGGACATCACTTCCGATCCCGGCCCCAAGGACGACATCACTTCCCCTAGACTTCCTATAAAGCCTCACTCCTTTCCACTGGATTTCAGTTCTGCTTTGGACTCTGTCTTGTAAACTTGACTTACATTCATACTTTTACTTTTTGCAGCCAGGAAAAAGATTATAAGGGTGGCTGCCCCAAACCTTTGCCATGTCTCACGTCTCTTCTTGTCACACTGTTAACTGATGAACTATGGCCAGTTGACAATGGAAGACATTAAAACTGTAAAAGAGAAAGTCAGAAATAAAGTCACAGCCTTGAAGACTGGCTGAGAGGCTGCCTTTCTGCTCCTGGGTTTTCTGTAGTGGTGCCTGTGTTGGCCATCCAATCTAATAAGAGAATTGTTCCAATCAATGATTTCAACTCTCCTTTATCTGAGATGACTTTTTCATATGCAGGAGAGCAGCATGGCAGGAGAGAATTGGCACCAAGTGGCACCAAATTAACAACATTTGGGACAAAAATCTTTGCATGCCTATCAGCCCGCCTTGGTGTTATAAATATTCCTCACCCATTACCAGCTGCGTTTGGTTTACTCCTAGACAACAACAACATTTATTTATATAGCACATTTTCATACAAACAATGTAGCTCAAAGTGCTTTACATGATGAAGAAAGATGGCCTTCAAGTGGAGAAGTACAAACAAACTGTAATTTCCTTTACTACAATTCTAGCACTTAGACTTATCTTGTGCAACTGGAAGAATCCAACCCCACCACTCTTAAGTCAGTGGGTAACCTATATTCTATACTTAGGGGATCTGTTCAAAACTTTTTAAAAATATTGCAGGATCTAATCAATAACATTTTAGAATAAGCTTCCTTTTCGGGGAAAAGGGTACCCTTCTTTTCTTGCTCCTTTTATAGAGTAACTTCAATTGCTGGCTCCTCTCTCTTTCTCTTGGGTCGGGATCGAATTTTGCTTTGATTTGTTAAATTTGACTTGACTATATGGAATGTTATCTGTTTCAAATTAAAATAAATGAAAATAAAAAAGAAACAGAACAGAGGGGGCTAAGTAATGGTTTAAAATATTGTGATACTTATATTTTTATACAAATGTCTAACAAACAGAGATGCAGTATGACACAGCTAATCATTAGCTCTAGTCAGGGTATGCTAGACTAAAGTAGGGAGTCCTCAGCCAGGATTTAAAAGCTGAGATTGAAGGGGCATCTTTTATATTAGAAGGCAGCAGGCTCCCTGGATAAGACAATCATAGAAGATGACAAGACACTGTGAACTATGGCCGGCCGTTTATCCTGGTCAATACCCCCACGCCGCTAGATGGAGCCCTTCTGGCAGCATGGAGGTGCCCTGAATTCCAGTAGGGCATCATGGATATTGGAGTTTTCCTTCACAGCCCTGCTGGATACCATGGGGGCCGCAAGGGGATGCTGCAGGGAGGCTCAGAGACTTTTATGTGCCCTATACCCCGGAAGTACGTCCTGGTCACAGGGACAGAGGAAATGATGTACTTCTGGGATGAAAAAAAAGAGTTTTTGATCTGACCCAGAAGTGCTAGGAAGTCACATGGACTGAGGGATCAGAAGCACTTCCAAGTTTAAGGACTATAAAGGACTCTGAGAAATCCCAGACAGATGAGCTGAGTCAGTAGGAAGGGTGGCAACGCGTCTGGGAGAGTGGAGGATTGTGTATTGATTATTATTGGTGATTTATATGAGTATTGCGGAGAGGAGGGGGCTTTGTGCACTGTATTGTTCAAATAAATTCATAATTTGGACTTTTATCTGGTGTCTGACGTATTGTCTGAGGGTTCAAGGGAGCGATAGTGCCCCTATCTGTCACAACGCTCACCTTATTTTACCCTCTAAGCAGGTAAATACTCTTTTATCTCTTCTCCCTCTTGCTATTGCATGGAATCGATACCCATAAGTATTTATTTAAACTCACTAAACTATTCACAGAATACTGTTCTTGTATATTTGCATATGCCTGAAACTAATAAATGCTTTTGTTTATCTACTGTAGGGCTAGATGACTGCTATGACATCTGCCCTTTGCAGAGGTAGAACTATTACATCTGTGTTAAACTGACCACTTGTTTATCAAAAAGAGTAAAGCAGTTTTGCTTTCTTTAACTTAATCATCAGAGCATAAAAAGCTGACCCCAGATATCAGTCTGAAGACATTTTTGTAATTTCTTCATAAATAAAAGAAGTTAACGACAAAAAAACATAAACTATTCAAACGAATTTACAGCATATACTTATGTTCATTACAGAGCTGTTTCCTTTATGCTTTAGAGCTTTCCTCCATACTTTTCTCTGCTCTATACTATATTTTGTCTTTTGTAGACTTTATTTAAGCTTATTATATTTTACTTTTCCCCAGACTAAATCCCTTGTGATTGGCTGCAGAAAAGCACTGCCAAAAAAAAGAATAATTCTGTCAGGTGACAGAATACAGCAGTAACTTTTTGCACGTTTGGCTTTATGCCATTATATCAAAATGACACTTGCTCTGTAAGCTCAGAAGTAAACAGTGTAAGTGTTCGGACAGGAGCTTATCCATCTTGTCTGAAAGTTAATATAGCAGTTAAATTCTTCCAGTGTCACAGAAAATACGTTTTTCAAAGATGGTGGAAGCCCACATTAAAGGCTTGGGTAATTGGTTGGCTTAAGTTACAATGAATTTATATTCTGTTAATATATAAAAAACAACTAAACAATTTTTTAACTAATGAATTATTTAAAAATACAAACACGGTTATTGTACCTGATTTTTCATTAGTCCTTGGATAAATATGTAAATCTATGTAGATGGTTGATTTATTTCATTTTCTAATAATGCTCATTCTGTTTTACTTATTTAGATAAAAATACATAATATACTGTTGTGAACGTTGTCAATGCGCAACAGGGGGAAACAGCCCTCCTGCGGACCAGTGGCGGTCCGTGGGGTGAATCGCTCACGCGGGGTTGTGCATGCGCCGCTCCCACGGCACATGTGTGGGCTGACCTGCTGTTCCGGACTGCCCACAAAATTATTTTTAAGAGGTCCCCGCCATGTAGCAGGCGGAGTGTCCCATCTGGGATGCCATTGTGGGGTACAGCCTGGACACAGACAGGTAGACATGATGGTTTTACCACACACATGTTTATTCACAATATTTACAATAGTCCAAGTGCACAAACCCAGTGCCGCAGCACCAATCACCCCTCAAGTCCAGGCCTTTCACACACTGCCTTTCTCTTCTGGCTGCCTCCACTCCTCTCCTCCAAGACTTCGTCCCTCTTCCACCCGACTCCAGCCATCGAATGGAGGGAGGTGGCCCCTTATATCCACACCCGGACGAGCTCCAGGTGCTTCCCGACACTCCCCTGTGTGGCAGAAGTGCCGGCTGCACACCCGGAAGCACCCTGGGTGTCCCCGTTCCTCTTCTCCCCAGCACTTCCGGGTGTGGCTGAGGTCGAGGGCTCCAAAGGCAGCGGGGCGCACCCTGGTGGCGACCATGGGCCCCTACAGGTTTGAGCTTCCAAGCTCCCTACCCGTGGTCCCCAAAGCAACCAGGGCTGTCGCCCCCACATGGTCTGGGGAAGGCACAAGCCCTCCTGCGGTCCTCCTGGGCGTCCCGGCCGGGTCGCCTCCCCAGCCGTCTCCGACACTGTATAAATATATATATGTATATTTGTGTGTATATATATATA
>JANRMT010062807.1:53250278-53270417 GCA_026402145.1 Polypterus bichir lapradei
TTCACGTGAGCTGCTGAATATGGTTTTATATGTCACTCGCTCGCTTCAAATTGTTTCGCTGCCTTCTTAATTATATAATGCATGTTTTCTAAAGCGCGTTTTGTAGCTCTTCCTGGCTTTCTACGTAATGCGTGATTACGTGAGAGGCGTGATGATGTCATACGAACTCCGCCCCTCCAGCTGAACTCCATTACAGTAAATGGAGAAAAACAGCTTCCAGTTATGACCATTACGCGTAGAATTTCGAAATGAAACCTGCCCAACTTTTGTAAGGAAGCTGTAAGGAATAAGCCTGCCAAATTTCAGCCTTCTACCTACACGGGAAGTTGGAGAATTAGTGATGAGTCAGTCAGTCAGTCAGTCAGTCAGTGAGTGAGTGAGTGAGTGAGTGAGTGAGTGAGGGCTTTGCCGTTTATTAGTATAGATATGTATATATATATATATATATATATATATATATATATATTTGTGGCTGATTTCAAAGCTATCAAAGTGTTGGGGTTCTGAATGGGGGAAAATATTACCATTGGTAAATATGTTGTGAAAAAAATGGAAAAAAGTACAAGGAGTTAGGCACGGTATCTACAACTTATGTGAGGGTCAGATGATTGACACTGACTTCCTGTCTGGTATCCCTTTTATCTTTCAATAATTGGAAGGATTTAGTATTTTCTTGAAGGCATATTTGACATTATGACTCCCCCTAATGAGCAGGCTCAGAGTCACTAAGGGTAGAAATCAAAAAGATGTTAGGGACAGTACTACATTCAGTTCCCACCCCTGTGTAAGACTAAAAGTGACTCCATAAAAGATGCATCTCGATCAAGTATATGACAAGTGACATGTCCTATTTTTGACTTATCGTTACAGAATATACTGTTTTTTGAATTATTATTATAGCTACAATTAGTGACGAGCAAAGCAGGTAGGTTTCATTTTGCATATAATTTTACAAACACAAAGGCTATGTCTGCACTTCTACTTTTTAATTTAAAAATTGAGTTGTTAAATGAAAAGAGTCTCAGTCCACACTGGAGTTTTTACATTGTTTACAGCAGGATCCCTGTCCATAGTGAAGTACCCGAAAACATGCATGACGTAGACCTCCTTCACTAGGCATGCGCTTATCAGCTGCAAACTTTGTGAAGGGATTGTGAAGTGGAAAATCAGATTCCTGTGTGCGTTATGTGCTTTCAAAACTATCAGTATACTCTGAAATACTAAAGAAATTCTTTAAGGACGCACAGCGAATAGATAGATAGATAGATAGATAGATAGATAGATAGATAGATAGATAGATAGATAAACTTTATTTGTCCCCAGGGGGAAATGTGGCTTTTTACAGAAGCTCATTAAATAAATAAATACAGAAATATATAAAAAGGTAGATAAGTAAATAAATAAACATACACACACCTGAATTACTATAAAGCAAGAAAGTAAAAACGAAAGAAAAGTTCTGACTTTGCTGTCCCAGTTCCAGTGAGGCATTATGTAGACATTTTCCTGTTAGTATAAAGGAGCCCCAGTAGCTTTTCTTGACACAATTCTGCTGAGTAATTTGTTGGCTAAAAGTCCTCAGTGTTATTGTGTCAGAGAGAGGATGTGCCAGATTGTTCATAATGGCACTCAGTTTTGTTTTAATTCTCTCCTTCTCTAATACCACCAGGAGGGTCCAGAGTTCTTCCTATAACTGAGCTTGCCCTTATAATTTGGATTCGTCCCCATGTCACATTAATGTGCTGATTATAGCTGAAAGTAACAGTCATCAGAACTGGTGGCTGTCATCTTGCCATAAAATAAAAGCACAGCAAATGTTAAAGCTTAAAAAAAGTGTTTTGCTCAATGTTCATTTGTGAGAGGATTGATTATAAGCAATCCACAGCAATTTGTAAAACTAACTCAAATAAAAAAGTAAATACATAAATAAATGTGTGTATGTGTGTGTGTGTGTGTATATATATATATCTTTGCTCTACTGCTTTCATGTCTTTCTCAGTCCTATAATATTGTGAGCTGTGATTCTACACATATCCACTTTGTTAAGTGCCTTGCTATTAATTTTGCTGTGGAACGTGCTCCTCCCTAGTGAACATATAAAGTTTAAGTAATAAATGTTGATTAGAAGAGTTCAATTTGAGTTACTCACAATCTTATTTTCACAGGGCTTTGAATTTTTCAGTACAGTCACAGGATTTATTGCAAAGCTGTAGCAACAGATAAACAATTTTCCATGTATGCTACTGCACAACATAATGCAATTTAGATGTATTCATGTAAGCAGCATAACTAGTTCCATGGAAAGCAACTCTTATGTAGGACAATATATTTTCTTCCATGAAAGGGATCCAAACAGTAAATGTGATATCGTGATTGGAAGAATCCAATCAGGGAAGGGCCATGAAATAAGTACAAACCAATCAGACCATGATTAGAGTATTATTTCCAGAAAACTTAGTTTCCACTGGTCCACACCACAATGGTCACATTTTCCACACAGAGAAATCCCACATGACACACTATTGTGTACAGGACTGTGTTTATTGTGTTTATTTCCAAAGCAAAACTCAGTGGCTTGTGATTTGGAGTTCCAAACATGGTAGGTAGATGAGAGGCCGTCAAAAAGCTCCCACAAAAGACAGGTCAGAACCTTCACAGAACCTTCACATCCCAGAAGAGGTTCACTTAAAACCAGCTTGCCCCTAAAAACTACCTGTTGTCTTCCAGAAGCTGCCTTTGAAAACTGAAAAAGACTGTAAAACACCCAGAATATACAAAAAGACCTTACAAATGGAGATAGTATTGTCAATACTCTGGCTTGAAATGCAATCCCAAACTAGAATCTTTATACATTATTTATTCATTTATTAACAAACATAAAAAGCAGAGCTAAAATGCTCAAAAGTGCAAAAAAGGTAGTGCCTAAAAAGGCAATTGGTGGCAAACAAGATTGTTAGCAAAATAAAAAGAAAAATGAAACAGGAATAAAAACAGTAAATCCACCAGCAAATATTTTGTGAAATGAACCAACAACAACAACACTGAGTTCCAACACAGAAAAACTGAATTCCGCTGCACATTCAATTTGTCCAGATTCAATTGTTTCCCTCAACACAAGTTAAAAATATCATCTTTATTTTTATTCAATTTTTGTCCGTGTCATGAGGATGGCAAGTCTCATCAGAGGAAGATTTGTGAATTGGTACAGGTATACTCTCCAAGTCCTTCCACAGGCTTAAAAAACCTGGGAGGAAGAGCCCTGACATCAATGGCTGGCCACCTAAGACTCATCCTTTCCAGTGTTATCCAGGAAGTGGTCATCAATTTCGATCACAGCATTTAGGAATCCACTTTTTGAAGCACAGAGCAATGTTTTGGCCTTGGCTTTTTTGTCCTTTCTTTGCTTGACTATGTTGTGGCAGAAACACACTACTCAAAGAAGGCACAAGGAGTTTCAGATAGGCAGAATCAAGTTTTATTGCGTGATGCATACACAGACCCAAATCAAATGAAGTAAGCAATTAGCAAATTCAGTGAGCTTACATATATTACAATTCCTATCACTTATGCAAAATACTTTTCTCTTTCTGGCTCTTCCCATCATTACCTAATATCCATCACTTGACAGAAACTGGCATAATTACTGTACAGTTGTCCGAAAAGTATTTATCAATTGATTCCCTTTCCCACCAGTAAGTTGGAATCAGGAGGACCCACACATAAGATACTGGGCTAAAGGTTAGGGCAGCTGTGCCCCTAAAACAATAACACTGTTTCTCATAAGCTACATTTTCCTTGACTTATCATCACCTGTCCAGGATGGCAGACAGGGAGACAGAGGCCCAGCCACTGCAAGTAGAAGCACATGGCCCATCTTGTTTTCTTTCATGGCAAAAGCCTCAATGGCTGCATTTCTTAAAACAATGGACCATTTAGTCCTCTTAAAAGTACACAATGTCCTTTTTTTAAATTGATTTTAATTAGAAACAGATAACATTCCATATAGTCAAATGAAATTTAACAAATCAAAGCAAAATTCAACCCCCACCCAACAGAAAGAGAGAGGAGACAACAACTAAAGCTACTCTAAAAAAGGAACAAGAGAAGTAAGGCATCCTTTTCCCCGAAATTGAAGTTTATTCTAAAATTTTATTGATTAGATCCTGACATATTTTTCAAAGGTTTTGAACAGATCCTCTAGGTAAGAATTTGATTTTTTCCAATTTCAAGTAGTACAGAACATTGGTTACCCACTGATTTAAGAGTGGTGGACTGGGATTCTTCCAGTTGAACACGACAAATCTATATGCTAGTAATGTAGTAAAGGAAATTACAGTTTGTCCTTCTCCACTTTAACAATAGAATTACCAGAGCCTGTGAGAAAAATCAGAAATCCGGCCCACCTTAAATCCATTCTCACCCCTTCGTCAGCGTCTTTTGTCTTGTAAATGTGTCAATAACAGCAAGCAGCCTGCTATCCTATCCCCCTGCCCACTGCCGCAGTTCAATTCGCGAAGAAGTTTCTCAGTGCTCAGTGTTTATCTTCAAGTGAAGCGCTGGAGCTTTATAGGGTAAATAAGTACATCGTCATTTGGAATACATACATTTCATGTGTGTTCAGTGTCATCAACAATCTATGTAAAAACGTAGTTAACACAGAAACGTTTTTTCTTGTTTTAGTAATAATTGACAAAATGTAGACATGAAATGTATAATGTTTGAAGCCTGAATACAAATATGAAATAAACACTTTCACAAAAGGTACAAGTATAACAAAACAAGTGCGATTTTATTCAAGAATATAACCGAAGAAAAAAGAAAGCAGGTTATGGTTGGCGGTTGATACGACAGCTTGCGTGGTGCAATGCTAAGAACTGCTGCTTTCCAATCAAGAGGTGGTGTTTTGATATCAGCTGCTTCCCAAATTTACCATTTTGAGCAGTGAGCTGCTGTTATTGTTTATATCATACAATAAAAGCATACATTTGATTTGCATCTGTAACTGTAATTTATAGTTAAAGTTAGCAGAGTTTTTTTTCAGTTTTATTCTCCTACGTTCAAGCTCCCACACAAAACAACCTAACAACCCGGATTGGACGCCTTTTCATATAAAGACGTAGTATAACAAAGAAACTTGTTTTGTTACACCCCCTCTTTATTTGAAAACAATGAAAATAAGACTGGGAAAACTGTGGACGTGGATGTGAGTGGTGTGTGTGATTGAGAATGACTGTGGATGTCAATTTTTTTTTATTCAGTTTTATTCTTGAGTGCTCCTGCTCACGCTAAATTAGTATGCACTTTCTGATCCATGATGTCAAAGCAGCACTGACAAAAAGAGAGACTTAGGTATATATGACATTTTGAATAATTAATTTTATGACCTGTTTTGTACATTATTGGAAAACGTTGTTGCACTAATGCAACATTATATTCATTTGCATACCTTCATGCGTTGTAGTCAGTGACAGCGTTTGTTTTGTTTTTTTTTTTCCGATCTTGGCCAGTGTCCACATGTTTGCATGTTGGTATTTCTTTTGAACTCCAGGAGATGCAGAGGACAGGATAGTACAGAGAGGTCAGTTTCGCGCTATATACAATCATCAGATTCAAATGTTAACAGTTCCCACACACACCCAAGGACCATCTTTACGACATGTGTATAAGGTGTGAAGTCCAAATATCAAATAAACACTTTCACAAAAAGTACAAGTATAACAAAACAAGTGCGCTTTTATTCAAAAATATAATCGAAGAAAAAAGAAAGCAGGTTACGGTAGGCGAATGATACAACAGCTTGCATATTGCAATGCTAAGAACTGCTGCATCCCAATCAAGAGCTTCTGGGTTTGATGCTGGCAGCTTCTCAAGTTTACTGTTTTGAGTAGAGAGCTGCTCTTATTGTTAATATTATACAATAAAACATACGACTGAATAGGAGTCGGCAGCTTTAACCGCTGTACTACCAAAGAAGTCTGGATGACAAATAACACTAACCTGATTTCTTTTTCTTCAGTTATAGTCTTGGGGGGGAAAAAAAGCGCATTTGTTCTGTTATAATTGTATCTTTTGTGAAAGTGCTTTTTTGATATTCGAACTTCAGTCTTTACACACTATACACTTCATGAATACATTTTATTGTTAGTAATAAAACATGGAAAAAGTTTGTCTTTTAGGTATGTGTTCAACATTTCCTGTCATCCTACACTTACACAGATCTTTGTTGACACGGAACACACGTGAAATGCATGTGTTCCGAATAACAACATATTTTTTTAGCCTAGGTACCTGACTTACTGATAAACAAGGCTTCAGTTTGGAGAGGTTTTTGCAGTTTTTTTGCTGGTGGGGGGGATGGTATAGCAGGCTGCTTGCTGCTTGGGATTATCAACACATTTACAAGACAAAAGAGCTGAATGGAGACGTGATTGGATTTAAGGTGGGCCGGATTTACAAGTTTTCTCATAAGCTTTGGTAATTCTAGTGTTAAGGCCGCCTGGAAGGACACCAAACACAGATGTTAATGGGTTAGAAGTGACCGTGACACCAAGGCTGTCCAATAGGCATGCAAAGGTTTGGTACATGCCCAGATCATGTAGCCCAGTGAGACTGGAGCTAGATTGCAATGTTCACAGGTTGAATCTTGCCCAGGAGACATTTTGGACAATTTTAAACAAGATAAATGTGCTCGATTAAAGATTTTAAGTTGAATGACTGAATGTTTTGCACATATGTAGCTTGAGTGTATTCTGTGCATGGCTGCCTTCCACTCTTTTTCTGAAATATTATGTGACAGATCCTTTTCACAATGTTCTCTGGAGTCTTTGAAAGGAAGAGACTTGAGTCTTCAAAACTGATCGATATTTCTTCTGGAATAGAACAAGGTGGAAGGTAAGGAAAATTGGGCAGGTTCTGTTTAGCAAAATTTCCAGCTTGACAGTGGTGGAATGGAGGAGTGTTGATGAGAAGTTGTATTTGAAGCTTAATTGTTCGTAGGATGCAAAGACATTATCTATGTACAAGTCTCTAAGTGTTTTAATAACGGACAATTTCCAAACAATGTATAGTATATATGTTTGAGAGGGTGGAAAAGGTGGTTGTATTGGAGGGTTGCAAAAGATTAAAGTTTTTCCAACTTAAAGTGCCTCTTACATTTGTTCCATATTCTGAGAGAATGAAGGGTAATTGGATTTTTAGTGTAATGATGGTAGTTTATATTAGCTTGTGCACAGAGCAGGGAATATAAAGAAGTATTGCAAGATTTTCTTTCTATTGTAGACCAGGTTTGTGGATATTCATCACTTGGTGTCAATTTCCATGTCTTTATAGCTTGTATATTTGCCATCCAGTAATAAAACTGAAAGATGGGTAGTGTCATTTTCCCTCCTACAGCCCAGAGAAACCACCCAGTGAGGGCAACTGATTCCATCCCTTCCGGTCCATTGATTGAAAAACTGAGATGCTCCTGACAGGGATCGTCTCATTCCAGGATAAGCAGACCTGCAGACAGAGTTTCAACCTGATGCATATGACCTAAACCTTACTCCATGCTGTTGATGGCAGAGTCTACTAGAAATATATGCAAAAGTAAATTCATAAACAAGAACCATAATATTTGTTAGCTAAGAGATCTTTGACCATTTTATTTTGAATTTCATGTTTTCCACTTTTGGTTTTTACTTTCTCTTATGCATATTATAGAAAAAGTATAGCAATCGTGAAAAATAATTCTACCTTGAGATTTTCATGAATATTGACGTTTTAGACCTTCATGAGGCCGAAAATACCATTTTTGAAATTATGTCTGTCTGTGTGTAAACATGATAACTCGAAAACACTTTTTTGATTTTGTACACCTTCTTTATATCAAAAATATGGAAACCTATCAACTTTTGGGCCACTTCCGGCAACCAGAGGTGGTATTTTGACTGAATACTTTTGCGAATTTTTAAGTAAACTATGATTATAATTACAGATAGATGATTCAAATTTTGTATAGATATTTATAATAATATAAAGCAAGCAGATATGAAATTTCAGTAAAATCACTCAAACGGAAGTAGTATCTATATATATAATTCACTAAGCAGCCAACCATGGCATGCAAGACAGAGACCATACGATACGCACGACAGAGCCCCGCCCGCCAACTCAAAGAGCCCCGCCCACCAACTCTAAGACCATAAAATATGCACGGCAGAGCCCCGCCCGCCAACTCTAACCCTCCTCCCGCGTCATGGGATACGCACGACAGAGCCCCGCCCGCCAACTCTAACCCTCCTGCCGCATCCACCCTCGCTCTCCAGGCATCCGCACTGCCTGCTCATGTGCCCGCAAACAACACCTCACCAAACACAGCCTTAGTCGTTTTCGTCTCTGCTACAGTCCACATGCACCTCTGAGCCACGTTGACTTTTCATTGTTCTTTTCAGTTCCGGCTGCTTTTCTATATAGTAAGTCGACCATGGCACGCAAGACAGAGATCATGGGATAGGGATATGCACGACAGAGCCCCGCCCGCCAACTCTAACCCTCTTCCCGCATCATGGGATACGCACGACAGAGCCCCACCCACGAAGTCTAACCCTCCTCCTGCATCCACCCTCGCAAACTGTTTTACACGCTGCATACAGCAATTCCCATCCATGACAAACATGCTTCTTCTTCGATGGTCCTGCAGGAACAGGGAAAACCTTTGTCTACAAAAACCTGATTCATACCATACTAAGAGCATAGTGTTTTTGTTGGCTTGCCTGCCTGCCCGCCCGCCTTACTGTTACCAGCACTTACCGCAATGTACTGGAGTGTAAAACTATTGCAGCTGCTACCTCACAAACTGTCCTTATTCCCCGGTTTTCGCTGACCCCATCAGATTCAAATTTGCCTTTTACTTTTACACACAGACAATTTCCTGACCCCATCAGATTCATATTTTCCTTTTACTTTTACACGCAGACAATTTCCTGTTAGATTAGCCTTTGCAATGACAATCAATAAGGCACAGGGCCAAACTTTCAAAAAGATATGCCTCTATCTGCCAACTCTAAGACCATGGGATACGCACGACAGAGCCCCGCCCGCCAACTCTAACCCTTCTCTCACGTCATGGGATACGCACGACAGAACCCCGCCCGCCAACTCTAACCCTCCTCCCGCATCCACCCTCTCTCTCGAGGTATGCGCACTGCTTGCTCATGTGCCCGCCCCCAACACCTCACCAAACACATCCTCACTCGCTTTGGTCTTTGCTACAGTCCACATGCAGCTGTGAGCCACGTTGACTGTTCATTTGCCTACCATGGCCACCGCTTCAAATGTATTTCATGGAAACAACACTTCTTTCAATGTTATACAAATTCCTGCATCAGGTAACTGTTTGTTTCTATCAGTCATTTTTTTCTGGAAAAATGTCATCAACAAAACTGTTGCTCTTGAACTTTGCAACATGGCTGTAACCTTTGTTTGCCAACATTGCGATAACTTCGGCAACATGCTGTCCGTTGCTCTTAGTCACGGAAGTATAGTCATACAGCCTGCTCAACAATATGCTGACTACATGAATACTTTCGGAGTTTATGATGCCGAGGCAGAAATTGTGGCAATATCCCAAATACTTCCAGCTACTATCACCATTCACTTCCGAGAACATCCTCATGCCTCTCCTCGAGTTTACAATCCGGCCCAATGTCTCTCCATATCCCTGCTCTTTAGCGGTCCTTTGGAACATGGGCATTACAAAGTTCTCTTGCCTCTCAAATACACATGTGATGACCTTCTGCTGCCATCTATTGACAATGTCTGTATGTGCACACAAAGTACACACCCACGTGATCGCCACACTGATGAGACATCCTTCCCACTCAGATTCAAATTTGCCTTTTACTTTTATACGCAGACAATTTCCTGTTAGATTGGCCTTTGCAATGACAATTAATAAGGCACAGGGCCAAACATTCAAAAAGATATGCCTGTATCTGCCAAAACCAGTTTTCAGTCACAGACAATTGTATGTTGCTCTCCCCAGAGTTCCATCTTTTCATTCACTCACCGTCATATCCTCAAATCCACCTCATTTCGACAACTGTGTCTTTCAGGAAGTGTTCACCCATCAATAAATAATTATGCGGCGTATGCTATGCCGTGGGTTGACTAGTTTTATTTAAACAACCATCCCAATTTTTTATATCATGGAAATATAAATGTGTACATGATATTAAAAACTGTATTCAATGTAACACATAGTCTTTCAGTAACTATTATCAATTTTATTTTAATTTATACATCATCTGTTTAACAATAACGTGTAAACATTGAACACGTAAATATAAAGATGTAATGGGAACAATAAACTGCTACGTCCCCATTGTGTTCCTGGTAATACATTGAATTTTATGATTTTTTTTCTGCGGTGGGCTGGCGCCCTGCCTGGGGTTTGTTTCCTGCCTTGCGCCCTGTGTTGGCTGGGATTGGCTCCAACAGACCCCCGTGACCCTGTAGTTAGGACATAGCAGGCTGGATAATGGACGGATGACTGGATGGATATTATTTTTATTTCTCCCATCATTATCATAATTACATGTAGTTAAATGCAGTTTTACCTATAGCAAATTATTGCAACAAAGTACTATATAATATTAACTTTATCTATGTTTTTAGGTGACTATAACTCTTTTTACTTTGCATGTAATCTAGGTAATGAATATGTAATCATGAAAAAATTCTATCACCGTTTTCGACCTCCCTAAGTGCAAAAATATCATTTTTAAATAAAGTTTGATTATAAACAGAGATAAATGATTGTGTATCGATATTATCAATTAGTTATAATGAGAAACAAGGAGATATGATACTTGAGAAATATTGTGCAACTGGAAGTGGTCCTGATGACTTGTGATTCCAGATTGATCCAGTGTTAGTCTGAGTGGCCAGGACTGGTTCCACCTCCTGTGTACATTTCTGCCTTGTGTGTATATGACCACTGTACAAGAATGTCCGAGGCTGCTATTGGAAGCATTGCAGAATCTAAAAAGTCTAAACATCTCTGAAGTTGGGATGCATCAAGACTAGGTGCTGTGGCACAATACAGCCCTCAATAATCTATCTATCTATCCATTCATCCATCCAGTTTAGAACTGCTTATCCAGTTCAAACCTGGAGGAAGACAAAGCCCTTCCTGGAAACAAAAAGCACAAGCTGGGAATTAACCCTGGGTGGGGTCTTGTATAATCTAGAAAACTGAAATTTATAATTTAGTGTCATTGCTGGACAATTTTTTGCTTATTATGACGTTCCCATTAAGAGGATTATACACTGTATGTACACGATTAATTTTATTTTTGAACAAATACAATGCTTTCAGTCAATACAAAATTTTATTTTACATCAAACTTGAATATTAAACAAAGGAAAAATGAATTTTGTCTTTCTCAGGGGAAAATATAAGTGTACACAGTTATTAAGCAAAAAAGCAGTAGCATAAAATGACATATGACAATTAACAAATAATGTTTTTGCTGCTTCAAAAATATCCAGTGACCAATATAGCCACCCTTCTGTTAAATAACTGCTATGAGCCTCCCATCCATAGAGTCTGTCATTTTCCTGACTGGTTCACGAGGAAATTTTGCTGTTGCAACTACCACAGCCTTCCACACAGAGCTGACAGTGTGTCATCTTTTGTGACCCATGACCCATGTGACCCATCATGCCTTTGGCCTATGACCCACATGACCCATGACCCACAGTGCATTGCCCCAGCTCCAGACGTAGCATCAGCAGATGAGGTTATGACAAATATAGGCCTCTTGCTAACTGGCACTGCATTATTAACTGCCAGACTAGTTCTCATTGTGACAGCAATGGTGCAAGTTGTCCTCCATTTTATTTGTTTAGCATTATTTATTTTTTATGATTACTGTATGCACAACTGTATGCTTTCTTTTTATGTTCTCTGCAATTCTGTATTCCTTCAGGAATAGATGTGCAATAAAACTGAAAAATAAAATGAGTTTTGGTTTGACGAATTTAACTCTTGGTAATTAAATGTATAACTACAATGACTTTCTATTGACCATAAAATGTTGTTGGTTCATTACACACTTTGTAAGCTTAATGCAATTACTATTCATTCATAAATGGTAAAAAAACACACACTGCAACTGCAATGGCCACAGTATTACTATGTGCAAGTCAAGCGACTGCACAAACAAAGAAGGTAGTGTCAGTATGAGCCAGTGTTGCCAGTCTTAGTCACTATTCCAAAATCACTTTATCAACTTATTTTTGTACCCCCTCTAGCACAATCAAAATACTTCAACATGCTACTGGATTGTGACATAATTTAATGCGTTGAAGTATCTCTCATATTCTTCTGAAGATGCTGGAATTACATAGAGTCATCTAGCAATGTCTGATAACAACAGAAACGTCTTGCAATAAAGACCCTGCCACTGCAGTGGGTCAAAGTGATCAGACGCAGAAGCTGCAGGTTGAGGTGGGTTTGCTTCTCTTTTGTAATCTTTCATTTCATCATCAACTCTCTGTTCCACTGTGCACCTGGATACTTGACTCGCACTACTGGCACTTGTCTCTGAACTTCTGCACCATGCAAATGGATCAGCCTTCAGCTTCTTGCATAACAATTCCAGTGGTGCATTCAAGTTGACATCTGAAACAACTGCAGAAGCTGAGGCTGCCTCAGTCACATCATTGGCAGTTGAGGCAGTTGCTTCCATGGCTCGCATGTGAAGAGAGGCCTTCACTTGGTTGAAGAACCCCTGGTGGTTCTTTAGGTTTTTCACAAAACTAAATTTGGATCAAGATATCTTGCATAGCATGGTCAAACTGCTCCAGTATTCGTCAATTAATGCTACTAGAAATCCTTTTTCCATCAGACTAATCATGTCACTGTCAGAAAGCTGAGGTTGCCAAGCTTCGTGAAGAGTATAACAAACTGGCAATGAATTTTGCAAAGTGGGAATATTGGCATATTCAAGGACATCACGTCCTTTAAAAGGTCGATATCAGTTCGGGAAATCAAGTCTTCCATTTTTCTGTCCCTCACAAGTGGAATCAGTAGATTGCAACTCTCCAAAATAGATGAAAACATTTCGCTCAAGCTATGCTATGGCCTTATTTCACCCCTTTTTAAAGACTTTTTGTTGGTTGGACTGTATGCCTGAAGCCTGGTTTGTGTATCTGATCAGTTCATGGGAATAGCTGTCCAGCTGGTATACGTCATTGTTCATGGACATGACCTTCTTTCCAGACAGTGTCAATGGAAGCATTTACCTGATGACATGAGCAATCTATGTGAGTTTTTGCAGCAGTTGCAGCCTTTTGATCATTTGTTCCTTTACGGTTCTGCATGATGTATCATCCAAACTCAGCCCAAGTTCTGTGAGTGCAGTGTCAATGAATTTCTCTATGTTTTTGCTGTGTGTTTCTCCGGAAAATACTCACATTTATACATTACATGATGCAGCACCCAGTTATTCACCCAAGACACAGTTAAATTGATGTAAGAATTCCTGCTGACATCATCAATCACCATATCTGTGCAGAATGACATGGCTTTATGGACAGAACTAGTCGTAACTTGTTTCTTTATCTCCTCGCAGCACTGCTTCATTTTCTTAAAGACTGCATCCCTTACTGTTTGGTGTCAATGCAATATATTATCAACGCTTATGTTTCCATACTTCCTGGGCAAACTAATTCAAACCCGAACTCTAAACAACAGAGAACGATATTCTAGCCTCAAAAACTACACGCACTTCAGCACTCTTCACAGCAGCTCTATCCCTTTGTGAAATATTTGTACCAGCATCCCTTCTCATGAACTAATTAATCAGCGATTGCCTTCCTCTGGTGGCAGCACATGACTTCATATGATCTGTCATATTTCTTGTACCATACTGTTTAATCAATCCGTCGTCTGACCTTGACTTAAACAGTATACAGCTCGAACAATTCAAACCACCCACCCAGGAAAAAATCTGCTCACCATTTGCAGTTTCAACCAATCTGAATGTTTTCCAACATTCAGGTTTTCTGTCTGTATTTTCTTTCAGAACAACAGAACCATTTCGAAACATTACACAAACTGTGCGATACCCACGATTGAGATCGTTTACAGTCATTTTTAGACAACCTGACTTGATATTTCAGTACATTTATGCTGCTAATTGTAAAAATTTGTATTAGTACAATGATCAACAATGTGAGGTCACGACGGTCATGTGCACATCATATTATGTAAACGTAGAAATAAAGTTAATTGATCGATCAATCATCCAAGAGATAAGTAAGTAAGCAGAACCAATAATTGTGTAGCTATTTTCGTTTTATTACATTACAGTGACATGGGACGAAAAATTAGTATTTTTGGCATGATACCAAAATTTCAAACTGCTACGGGTAACCCACATGGCCCACCCGATACAGTTGACCCATTTGACCCATGACCCATTGACCCATTTTCAGCTCTGCTCCCAAATGCTGCTCAAAGCTGTGTGTTATCTCTCACCATACTAAAAAGTAAAAAATAATTCTCTCGTACATCATTCATAAAATAAAAGGTGGGTGCTTTTGCTAAGATTTTAAGAAGTTGTTTTTAAATGTTGATTGATGAAAAGTGCCCACGCTTTTATTTTACGAGTGATGTATGAGAGACTTACTTTTTACTTTTTAGTACACTTTTTAACTTAATATAAGTTTGTTTTTTAAAAAGTATTTTTATATACAGGTATATTATTTTCAACTTTTTAGTCTTGGGTTTGTTTTAGTATATTTTGTAATCAATATCTTTACACTTCCTTTAATATTTCTATCCGTTACTAGCGCCATCTATTGGTGAAATCTTGAACTATTCTTCGTATGAAAAATTTATTTCTTAATTAACATGGATTAATTGATCAATTAGTGAAACAGATTATTGATTCATGTATTGCCATCGGAAGTGAGTAAGTGTGCAAAATTTCAAGTCATTGTTTGGACAATAGGAAGTGGGTTAAATATCGATTACAATATTTGTACCAGACAACAAACAGGTGAAGTTAAAAATAAGCGTGGTAATAATAAAAAAGGTTAAGAAGCGCAGTGTTCAAACGCTACCGCCCATTGCCTCATTCAATTTCATGCAGTAGCAGCATATTTACAGCAGGTGGCAGCAAAACACTATAAACCACAACAAACCTATTAAATGCATATAATTTTTAAAATGGACGTGATTGAATCATTGAACGTTGCCTCATTGATACAATATATTTCTGAAAAAGTTAAGCATTTTCTAGTGCCAAAGTGCCGGTTGGATAAAACGGTCCAGGCTAAAATTACATTGTAACTAATGATTTAGCCATTCTAGGAGTTTTTTTTTTTTTTTTAACTTATTTGACTAACGGTTTTGTCCAAGACAATTGGTTCTATTTCTTTTGTTTTTCCAATTGGAGTAGGTGAAATTACTTGCTAATGACCACAACATAGAAATTTCAACATAGAGCTCCAGCATCTTTTATTAGCGTACCGGTTAAGCATTGCTACCACTTCGTTCATTTTCATGAAAGACCCCAAACCACAACCCCCTCTCCAAGCGTATCGGATCGATGTTTCACCGTACCGGCACTTTTTCTTAGAGTACCAGGTCAGTACCGACAACTCTTAAAGAAATCTTCCTTGGTTGGTGGAAGAATCTATTTGACCGAATATCTCTATATCGCCTTAAATGTGTACTACTAGTAATTTCAAGCACTGACAGTTATCGGATTTGAACTTACAGTTTCAGGATGTTACGTCCAAAGTATTAATCACTGCACCACACCGTACGCATTTGGAGGAATCATGTAGTGATAAACTATTTGCTCGCATCATCAAATTATACACGTTTTCGTTTTCTTTGTTTCAATGCAGCTACTAATGTGTAAGTTAGTGGAATTAAATTGGTAGGCAGATCTGGAGCAAGGGCTGGAACTGGAGATAGTGTGATTTTGGGGTGGCCATCTTACCATTTGCATTTGATTACTGTAATTTAATTTTAAAATTTGTCTGATCTTATGAGTTTATTTTTTATTTAAACCTGCCATTAAAGACCATTCCTAAAACATGCCAGAGCAGACTTCAAATTCTCACAGCAATGCGTGTATGTGGAAATGTGTGGGCATTACAGCAATTCACTATATACAGCAGCTTCTGTATTGAGAAAAGTGCAAAAACTGCAATGATGGAAATGCGAAGAGACGTTCTTACAATTCCTAAATGTCCCTCTCTGCTATCCACTTCCGATCCGCAAACGGGCTGATAAATTTCAAGAAATAATTCCTATTATCAATATTACAGAGCCGTCTGATTCGCTTAATGGTAAAATGCGCTGGACTGTGATGGTCCGGCTTCCCGACCAGAGCAGATTCTTGTTTTTTTTTCCCGGCAGCACTTGGCGTGAAGCAGAAATCAGCTCTGGACGGGATGAATACAGTTTAAACTGAATGTGGAAATCCCATGCAACTTCGGAAAAGTAGAAACCTGCTTTGACTAAATTAACAAAAAAACCCTATTTCGTTAATAAATACAGTAAATAAAACTACCGCATCACTCTTGGACAAATGCCCCTTATGTGGTTTACGCAAATATATTATTCCGAAGATAACACTTTCATGTATACCCTTCTTTTTCTCCTCTGATCGCTTCCTTCTTACAATAGTAAATACATGGATAGTGTAGAGGACCGTCTATTTCCGTTATTACGGTAAAATCGTGTTCCCATGCAAAATCACCAAGCAATACGGCTCATGTTATTAATGATCCCAAGTGTGTGAAGTTCATAGCAAGTTAAGGATCCCAGCAGTCAGCAGTGCACGCTTTCTGTCATGTTCGGAGAGGAGATGTCTGTCGTTTCTCTCGTTTTGGCCATATCTCTGATATGCACGTCCCATGGCTTTCCTATCAAATCGAACGTCACAATAAACGACGAATTGTCCAGCAATGACACTGAATTGGTGCAAGTCAATAGCTCAGTGAATGTGACCACCAGTTTGAACAAGAGCAGTTTGGGCAATAGCACGCTGGCGCCCCCTCCAACGGATACTAAGAACGACACCAAAAGTGTGAAGTACAACAATGAAAATCTAGAAGAGCCCATCACCAAGGACGTGGTGAGAAGAGTGTGGTACAAACCTGACGGGGAGGAGCCAGAGCAGCCAGGTGAGCATCTCCTGCATGGTCACTGACTTGCAAAGCCAAAGAGTTCAAACGACTGCAGTGCACGCAAATGAATGAACGTGTTTCGTTTTATTGACAATGCTGATGTTTGGCATCAATTGAAAAGTGGATCGTAGCGGTAATAATGTAACTACATAAATGTGCAGAAAGAATGTTAAGATATTTATAATACCGAGGTCTCCAGTAAAGGACTTTCAGAATTAAAGAATATGTGTCATCCTGTACAGTATGTGGAACAGAAAACATGTTTTTTATGTTTGCTTTAAAGAAGATAGCGAAGGTTTTCTTCAGGATAATAATGGTAAAAACTGTATGCCTACAGTGGCACAATACTTTTAATGGGGCAATATTTTACATATTTCCTTAACCATAACATTTTTTGAGGCTGTTTCCCTCGTTCATGATGCATTTCTAACTCCGCGGATTAAAATGTACATTCGGGTTTCTTTAACGGAAAAGATGCAAAAGGAACAATAAAAGCGCCCTGAAGTCACGCGTGGGATAAAACCTCAACTGTTTAAGTTCAATTGTTCTCTCGTTGGGTGGGTCGTGTCGTTTACTTACCGGGTCATTCTTTGACTTTTATGGGAATGCGTTGATCTGGTAATACAAAAAGGGCAACTCGTTTATTCTGGTCTCGATCGGTTGAACCGTATGTAAACCTTATGAGCGCTTAATCCTTTTTAATCCATTGGTTTGGAGCCGGAGTTTAAGCGCATTGGTTAAAGCACGAAGAAGCACTGGACGCCCTAATCAAGATGGACTTTCTGGTGCAAACCGAGAGAGAACTTGCAACTTTGTTAAAAGAAGCAACCCGGGATTTAAGCGCCTTGCGACCGGAACAATGCTTGTTCATTACGTTAAATAAACCCGGGTGTCCTAAAAACGTATACACACTTTGAATGATTATAAATAAAAGGTTTATTAGGATACATCTAAGATTTATAATTCAAATTAAAGACTTGTCACAAGTGTTCCAACTTCTGACTGCTCTGGTCCAGGCGCTGCTCACAACGAGGACCATGGATTTGAAAACATCACAAAATCTTTTCATGTGGTACTTGGGCGCCCTTTCATTGACTGTTTTCAGTTGATCGATTGTTGCGTTTATGTGTGATAAACCTAATCTTTGACGTGACTCTATAAAAACATTGCCATGAGATCTGTTGAACGAGAGAGCTGCCTGTTCGCCCAATCCATTTGTCTGGCAGATTTACGTCAAGATGCCCTCACATCATGATGGTAGTGGGGAGGTGCTCCATCTTGCTGGAAATCAAACTGGTCCTCATCCCCAAACTCCTGTCGAATGAGTGGCATGACGGGTTCTTGCAGCAAGTTGAAGTAAACGGCACCAGTTGCAATATTGTCTTAATAAACATTGCACTTATAATCTGAAATCAAAGTGTGTATACATGTTTGCCCTGTATAAAGTAACTCGGTCAACTGAGAATGAAACATGTAGTTACCATACAGTAATACTCAGATTTGCACTTTACAACACACAGTTCAGAAATCCCATGTCTGCAACAAAATTTCTCGACCGAGATGCAGAGGTTGAAGGTTAAGGATGTGTTGCTGTTTCGCTTCAGTTGAGTTGCTCTGCTGAAGTGTCTCGCAGTCATATTGCACTTTAATGAAATTTGCTACAAATTCCAGGCGGACTGTGCTGCTTCTCAGGAATATGACAGAGATGGTCGTGGATATAGCAGGTTATTAAATGACAGAAAACGTCGTACGGTTTCCCTTATCCCTTATTTGTAACAGTTTATTAAAATAGTCTGCATTCTTCATTTCTCGTTTCAGCGCGTATCATAGAACAATGCGTCGCTCATTATGCCGATTTTTCACATTAATATCGTAAGTATTTAAATAGTGTATATTTACTGTTTTTGTTAATTGCTTTATTGTTTATCAAACTTTAGGTATCTAAATAATTTTAAATATTTTATACGAATAAAAGATTTCATATTGTGACGTCCCGTCGAATTAGAACTCAGAAACCGCTTGAGTGGGAAAGTCTTCCAAATGCCGACAGGCTTTTTATTTGATATGCCGCTATATTAACGGTGCCCTACCGCCGCCCGTTGTCTAAAATAATAAAGACAAATCGCCTTTGTTCTGTCTAACTCTTGCCTGAACTTTAACTGTTCGGTCTCTTGTCAAACTGCTGGTGTGTTCCTCTCACTCCAATAAAAAGTAATTTTTCCTAACACCCCACCCACCTTTTTTCTCAGCGCACTCTTAATTAACCCTCATACCTGTCACTGAGATCGCTGTCTAGGGTGGTGCCCTTGTGTTCCCCCAAGACTCCACCCCAACACTTCTTCAATTCCCTACAGGCCATGCAGAGGCGAGACACGTCAATATATATATATATACTAGGCTGACCTGCCTTTTAAGGCGACCGACTTTTAAGTTGACCACTTCTTAAGGCAATTCAATATGTAGATCAATTTGATATTTTATACAAACTCATTAATTTGGTTATATTGCATTTGAGCAGTATTACTTTAATACTCGTAGTTTCTGTTATTTTTGTGATGAAATTTAAACTTTTTTTCTATATTGAGGTCGCCCGTTTGAACCCCCCTGATATTTGCTACGCGGTGAGGCATTTGTACTCCATCAACATTAATTATTTCCAGAGACATCATTTTGTCTATTTTTCCAGCACATCGCGCACAAAAGCAAGGGAACGATGGGAGCACCAGAACTCTGCTCACATCATGTCGCTTCGTACAGCAAGCTGCAAGTAGTAAGTCTGTGATAAGCGAAATACCGCTACGCTTTCCACTCACGGGACGGAAGGACAATCCCGACCGCTTTTATATAGTAAGAAAGAAGAAGAAGATATCGCACAGTCTGGAGTAGAAAATCATCTTTTTACCTGGAAAAACGAAACTACAAATCCCATCGTGCATTGCAAAA